>CM062293.1:31741132-32441132 GCA_031216915.1 Pictodentalium vernedei
ATTAAATGAATTAGTGATATCATTAAATGGACTAGTGATATTATTAAATCGAATAAGTGATATCACAAAATCAACATTAAGTGATATCATTAAATCGAATTACTGATATCATAAAATCATTTTGTGATATCACAAAACAAATTCGTGATATCACTAAATCATTTTGTGATATCACTAAATAATTTGTGATATCATTAAAGGAAATAGTGATATCACTAATTCATTTAATGATATCATTAAATAAGGAATAAATAGAGGGATGGCGCCCCATACGGCAGTCACCATTCAAAGTGCAGAAAAGCAAGTTGGAATTTTGTTATTTTTCACATAGACTGATCTAGTCACGTAATTACTTTTGTGAAACATTGTGGACATTTTAACTTAAGGTTGTACTGTTAAGACTGTTCTAGTCAAGTGATTACCTCTTTTATTTTCTTTTTGTTAGTATATGTTTATTGTAATGTTATTCTGTTAAGGTTATATTAAATTTTTCAGAGCTTTATTTTTCACCCAAATTATATATCTTGTTTTGTTTTCGTTTCCTGTGCAGTGGCAGAACCAGCCACCCCCCCCCCCCCCTTCTTTCACAAACTTCAATACCAGAAGCTAGAATAGCTGCTTAAAATAAGGCTGTGTGAATAAAAAATTTGTGTAACCTAAAAATGGGTCCCGTGAATTGTTTTTGCGTATGTTTAGTCTTTAGATGACCTACCTGCATCACATCATTATGGGATCTATTTTACACTCCCAGAAATTCAAGATCAAATTTACGGGAGTGAAAAAAAATATCTCGCAGCGTTACCCGAGCAATGTGCTACTGCTTCACGGGTTTTGGCTGCCCTGGAAATCCATATTTGCTATCCACGAATAAAATGCTTTGGTCCACAATTTGCCTAAAAACCTTCATATAACATCAATTACATCATACTCTGATTTTTTTTCTTAATGACCCCCCCCCCCCCACCCCACACACACACACTGCAAAGATGCCAAGACCATCAATCCTTGCACCAGTCATTAGCAGCATTGAAGTAAAGCGAGTCCAAAGTTAGTGCTATCTATGACAAGACCCCCTCCCCCCCCCATTTTCTGAGAAATGGAAAATTTTGATCCTGGGAATTTTCAGCCCTACTTAGCGTAGGACTTGAAAGGGTTCCGTCCTTAATTCCCAATAAGTTTAAACAACAAGCCCTGATCATTTGGTCCGATTTAGATAGATCCCCCACCCTTTCCCCAACTAAGAGCACCCCCCCCCCCCCCACACACACAGTCCCCCCCCCCCCTCCGAGACGTGACAAATGTGCTGGACTGATGGTTCTTTTTTCCATGCTGCTTTGGTTGAAAATCCTACCTGGATGGATCGTCCGGTAAATAAGTAGTAAATAAAGAATGGGAGCCTTGCTGAAAAAGGGAGGGGTGTTTTGGAATTTGATGATGTCATAATTTTGCGGAACCGGGGTCGCCTGAGTGTTAAGCTGACTGGAGATCCGAATCTCCGATCAGCCAGACTGGAGTGGAGGCCTGAATCAGCTAGAAAATCGGCTCCGAGTCGTTAATGGTCCGAATTAGCCTGTTCGTATCAGTCTGATACGTTCAGCAAAAGTATGGAAATTCCCCAAGTTCGCGCTAGCACTGCTCTCACTGAATTCGCCCATAAAATGAGTTCTGTTACTTTCTGTCTGTGTTTTTTTATTCTCGTACTACATGAGCATAATTTCAAAGGAGTTTGTATCCTTTTCATGGGATTGTTTTCGATTTTTATGACGTTTTGTTCGTAAAATGAACGTCGATTCGGTACTGGTAAAATTTTTCGTTACTGGTCAAATCAGTACCTTGGAAAACGAGCGCTGTATGAAAAGTTTGAAATGATTATGATGTCCGAAACTTTGTATGAACATATGAAAGACATCTATTCTCAAAATCCCAGTTGGAATTTCCGTCAATTTCGCTGAATAAAAAAGATTGCGACATTTTCATTCAACCCGGTTCGTTACTGGTCAAACGTCTGTACGCGCGAAAATTTCCAAGGGAACAACGCGTCCAGTTCTATTAAAAAAAAGTATTAAAATGAACATAAATGTTATTTTAAACAATGAACTCGGTCCTGTTTAAATACCTAAAACTATATGCATGTGGCCATAGTACGCCACAATTTAGGAATAAAGCAGAATATTGATTTTGAACTCTTCTTCAACCACCGTTCTGATAACGCCATGCTGGTTAAAAACTTTCAGTAAGAGTTATCAGTCCTGGCGGTGAATACAGGCAGATTCAACCCTGGAGGATTCGGACCTTGGAGGGTTCGGACCCCGATTTGAGAATTCTGACCTTGGAAGAAACGGACCCTAACTTTGGAGGATTCGGACCCTGTCTTTGGAGGATTCGGACCCTGAAAAAATTCTTGGGTGGTAATAAAAAAAACGAAGACTTCTGTCCAAAATAATGTGTTTTATTTATGTGATGGGGGATTTTTACAGCAAACAGAAATTTACATATAAATGTGTCATGGCTAAACTTTCCACGGGAACCACGCGTCCAGTTAAAAAAAATATTAAAAGGGACATGAATTTTATTTAAACAATGAACTTGGCCATGTTCGTCACCATTCAAGTTGGGAATAACGCAGAATATTAATTTTGAACTCTTCTTAAATTGCCGTTCTTAAACGCCATTCTGGTTTATAATTTTCAGTACGAGTTATCGGTCCTGGCGGTGAATACACGCGGATTCGAACCTTGGAGGATTCTGACCCCGACTTGGAGAATTCGGACAATGGAGGATTCGGACCCCAACATTGGAGGATTCGGACCCTGTCTTTGGAGGATTCGAATCCTGATCTAACCCTTATAAAAAAGTACCAGGGTAAACCATGGTAAATCCTAAAATACCCTGGTAATACCATGGTATTACCAGAATACTTTGGGATTTACCATGGTTTACCCTGGTTCTTTTTTATAAGGGAAATTGCTTGGGTGGTTATAAAAAAGGAAGACCTCTGTCCAAAATAATGTGTTTTATTTATGTGATGGGGGAATTTTATAGCAAACAGAAATTTACATATAAATGTGTCATGACCAAAACAGGAATTTTACAAAAAACTGTCATACCTCGACGCGAGGTAACCCTGACTGTAGCAAATGTTGTTAACTCTCAATAAATAAATAGATAAAAAATAATATATAATTTAGCAAACGTCAGTTACAGGGGAACAGGTCAAAACGTCACACAACCAAAACGTCACATTTCAAAATGGTCAAAACATCACATTTTATAGTCAAAACGTACTTTTAGTCAAACGTCACATACTTTTGGTCAAAACGTCACATGACTTTTTTGGTGAGTTTTTCACACGAGATGTTTCGGTTCTGAAATTTTTTATAGAAAGCGCTATGTCCCAATTGATGACTAAATTTTGGACATTTTTTTAAAAATTCATTTGTGCGTAACTAGAAATATAACCTCATCATAATTATGAGGAACATTTTCTAATCAGGTTTGTCACATATAACTCTTTATGAAAATTTCATGTAAAAAATCTACTCGTGTTCCAATTGACTTATTGATTTATAAATTTTCCAAATTAACATTGAAAAAAATATGTAATTATATCTACCTTCAATTGTATGATTGTCAGAAATAAACTCAAGTCTTTTGTTGGAACGTTCTGCTCACAATTGTTGAAAACATGGATGCATTGTAAATGGTAAATATTCAGTTATTTTACTAAACAATCAGATATATTTTGCACACTCAGAAAACAGAATACCCGAAAAGCAATGAAGAATAGGAGGGTATGTGGCAAAAGCTTGAGGCTCTGGGCTTGGGAGGCGAGGTTGTTGGAATTATGAAAGCATTATATAAAGATGTACAGAGTGAACTTAGCCTTGGAAACATTACAACAAAACGTGTGCCTATGGAGATAGGCCTAAAACAAGGGTGTGTCCTTTCGCCAATTCTTTTTACATTGTACATCAAAGGTTTAGGAGATGGACTCCAGCATAGCGACGATGGGGTAGCAGTTGGGGACTTGACGATCCCAGGGCTATTTTTTGCAGACGGTATGGTGCTAGTGCCAGACAGAGAAGAGGAGCTAGCGAAAATGTTGGGAATTGTTGGGAAATATGAGAGCAAATGGAGACTCGAACTTAATGAAATCAAGAGCAAAGTTATACCTGTGGGCTGCAAAGTGGACCCCACTCGAAGGTGGAGAGTGGGGGAATTCTGCATTCCGGAAGGTAGCAGCAAACTTCTTCAGTAGCGCAGGAGAAACAGGTGACTACGAGTTTCTGTGGGCAAATATAAACATCACAGGAAGAGGCATCTACCGAAACCACACAAATAAATTGATTCGGAAGGGGAAGCGAATCCTTAACCAAATGAAACTTATAGGAAGAAACAGTTTCAATAAGGTTTTCGTGGGGAAACCCATTTGGGAAATGGTGGGTCTGCCAAGTATAACATACGATACGGAAGTGGTATCCCTAAACCAGGCGGCTGTAAAGAGCTTGAAAATCCTGCAAAACGATGCAGGCCGATGGATGACGGCGTCGAGTAATGCCGCAGCACTAGAAGTAATCAGGGGTGAGCTTGGGTGGATGACGATCAAGGACAGGATAGACCTATTGAAACTCGGTTATCTTAATTATTTGGTAAATCTCCCCGACAGTCGATGGTGTAATGTATTTTTTCTGAAAATTTTCAACTGAAATATCAAGACGGGGTGGATGGTCCAAGTGAGGAAGCTTGTAGAGAACTACTCATTGGAGATCTCGGACCTAGACGTTGAGGCAAACCAGGGTAAAAAGATCGTCAGAGAAAGAGTCATGGAGGATTGTAACCGTAATTGGCGAGAGAGCGAGTCCAGTTGAGAGGGCAAGAGACGCCCAGAGCTGACAAAGCTTTCTGTAGCTTAATTGGGATGTCCAAACATGCCATGGTGATTACTCAGATGGTGTTCACACTCTGAAGTCATAAGTGCGAATGTAATCATGTGCAATCATGTGGAATGTGTCTTTTCACAAACATTATATATACATATATTACATAATTAGTTATAGACGGGGCGCGGTGGCGTTGCGGTAATATAATAATAACTCTTTGGCCAGCCGCTGATTTGTCGCGGTCCTCATAAGAGAAGGCCATCATTCCCCCTGCACCCCACCCCCTCTTCCCCTCCTCTCCTCCCAGCATTCAGATATAAACTGCTTAATAGTGTCCCTCACTTCCTCTTTTTCAATTTCTTCAATAAGCATTCCTACCCTCTCCCTCGTGTCCCCCTTCAGCCATCTATCCTTTGTTTCTTCACCCCACTTCTGCATTATTCTTCCAGTAAATTTTATTCTATGAGGTATATACTGTGGGCATTCCAAGAGAAAATGTTCCAGGGTCTCCACTACTCCAGAGTGGCACATTTGGCATCCCTTTTCCCCATCTCTCCTAATTTTTCCCCGAAGCTCCAGTGATCTTGATCTCAGTTTGAACAGCAGTGACCCTCCAAAGGTGCCATCTAGGTACTTCTCAAAAGCTGGCTTTTCTTTATATTGTAACCCCTGCAGTGATCTTTTCACGCTAACCCCTGATCGCCAGTTTCGATTGCAATCTTCCATGACTCTCTCTTTGACAAACCTTTTGCCTTCTTTCATTCCTACTTCTATGTTTGTGACCTCTATAGAGTAATTGTCCATTAGTTCCCTCACATGTTTTGACCACCCCGTTTCTATATTAGAATTCCAAATGGTATCGAGCATCAATTTGCACCACCGGTTGTCAGGCAGGTTTCTCAAGTAGTTAAAGTAACACAGTTTTCCCAAATCTACCCTGTCCTTGATTTTCATCCACCCAAGCTCCCCCCTTACTGCTTCCAAAGCTGCAGCATTACTCGACCCTGTTATCCATCTGCCGGCATCATTCTGAGTACTTTCCAACTTCTTAATAACGGTTTGGTTTAATGGAATCACGTCCGTGCCATACGTTATACTTGGTAAACCCACCCTCTCCTTCAGTGTTTTCCCCACAAAGACCTTGTTGAAACTATTTTTCCCTAAAAGTTTTAGTTGGTTCAGAATTCTTTTCCCCTTCAGAATCAGTTTGGCTGAGTAATTTCTGTACACCCCTCTTCCCGTTATATTTATGCTTACCCCTAGATACTCATACTCTCCCGTTTCTCCTACAGTGATTTGTTTGCTTTCCCCTTCGGGGATTGAGAACTCCCCCACTCTCCATCTCTTCGTCATATCTACCTTGCGTCCAACGGGTATTACCTTGCTTTTATTTTCATTTAGTTCGAGCCGCCAAGTGTTCCCATATCTACCAACAATTTCCAGCAGTTTCTCTAGCCCCTGTTCAGTTCTAGACATTAACACCATGTCGTCCGCAAAGAATAAGCCTGGTATCTTTATGTCTCCAACATTTACCCCCTCCGCACTCTGAATTAGTTCGTCCCCTAAATCTTTAACATACAATGCAAACAAAATCGGTGAAAAGATACACCCCTGCTTGAGGCCTATATCCATAGGGACTCGTTTTGTAGTGATACTTCCTAGACTGAGTTGGCTTTGCACATCTGTATACAGTGCTTTCATGATTCCCACAAAGCCACCCCCCAGTCCGATGCCCTCGAGCTTTCGCCACATACCTTCCCTCCACACTCGGTCGTACGCTTTTTTCACATCTAGAAATGCCAGAAGCATCTTTTTCTTTTCAGCCTTTGTTGATTCTATCAGTTGGGTGAGTGTAAATAGGTGATCAGTGACTCTTCGTCCTTTCCTGAAACCATTTTGAATTTCTCCTAAAAAACCTTTCTCTTCAATAACTTCCTCTAGTCTACCGTATATGACCTTACAGAATACTTTTCCGATGTTACTACTAACTGATATCCCCCTATAGTTATCTAGAACTTCCTTATCCCCCTTTTTGTGTATGAACGACACCTTACTTTCCCTCCACTCTCTGGGGACCTCTTGCTTTCGCAGAGCCAGGTTGAACAGGTTTGTCAGGACTTCAATAAGTGCCTCCCCTCCATTTTTGAGGAATTCGTTCGGAATTTCATCAGTCCCTCCCGCTTTACCATTTTTTAATTTCGAGACCACGTTCCGCACTTCTTCTGCCGTTATTTCGCTACATACACGATTGGATAGGTTCTCCTCCACCAGTGTATTTCTTTTTGGTGGGGACCCACTGCCCCATCGCCTATCGTTTATCTTTTCCCAGTGCTTGACTAACTCTGAAGCGATACGGCCTTTATCTTCTGTACTTTCCCCATCCACTTTGATACTCTGTACACTACTTTTCCCCTGTTTATTTACCCAGTTCCAAAATACGTTTGAGCTCGAACCCCCCGTTTTCTTTATTGTTCTGGCAAGACTGCAATTGCGCTCCTTCCTATTATTATTCTTTATCTCATTCACCTTTTTCCGTGCCAGTTCATATTCTCCTTTCATTAGTCTCGTGTCATTGTTATCCACCCCTTTAAGCTTCCTACTTCTTCTGTAAGCAGCGCATTTTACCTTCCTTTCTTTTATAGCCTTTTTCAGTCCCTCGTTAACCCTGTATCCAAGCTCTCTCGTTGGGACCCTCACCCTTCCTATACACTCCTTCCCTGCCTCTGTTAGGCTATTTACTATGCCATCTGAAATACTCTGGATATTTGCATCCCTAGGTATACAATCAAGATTTGGTTTTAGTTTTTCCCGAAACTGCTTCCAGTCGGCTCCTTGTTTTAGTCCCCAAACTTCCTTGAAGGTATTTCTGTCTCTATTCGTCTTTTTGCCCATAATCTTAACTGTTATCAGGTTGTGATCACTACCCAACCGGTTCTCGTCAGATCACAGAAGTTAAGCAACGTCGAGCCCGGTCAATCGTTGGATGGGTGACCGTATGAGCGATCAATTCGGACTCCCGCGTTGTGTCCTTGGACAAGGCACTTAACCCCGATTGTCCATATGGGGGCACGATGACGCCGTGTACTGAGGCGTGTTGCACGTCGATGGTACACGTGTCTTCAACCAATCTAACACTGCCTGTGCTGCAGTGCGGAGTTACGATGTTGGGGAGCTGGCAGCTGCTCGTCGTTGCTCTATGGTTCTCTCCGGGTACTCCGGCTTCCTCCACCCATAAAACTGTCACGGTCATGATTAGCCACTGTGCATAAGTATATGACCTTAAACACCAATAAATAAATAAATAAATAAATAAATAAATAAATAGTTATTGGCAATCTAGTCTAATATTACTGTTAATATGATCCAGTGTTAGATACAGATATAACTTTTATGAAGAACAAATTGACTAGTTACACAACATTAGTACCCAATGTTTGTCAGAGCAGATAGTCTAAATTACTTTATGTACTGTTACTGTAACACTGACCGCGAGGTAGCTTTGTAATATAAGTCACACCTGTCGTCAAGTTTGTAGTTGTCAGTAGCTGATAAGTTTCACAAGTATTAACCCTATAATAATTGCACGTGCTTGCCACAAAGCATGATGAAATACAGAGTCCCCTTATTATATTTGTTTTGTGGGGCGCAGTGGCGTTGCGGTAACCGGTTCTCGTCAGATCACCGAAGTTAAGCAATGTCGAGCCCGGTTAGTCCTTGGATGGGTGACCGTCTGAGCGACCGATTCGGACTCCCGCGTTGTGTGTTTGGGCATGGCACTTAACCCCGGTTGTCCTCATGGGGGTACGATGACGCCGTGTACTAAGGCGTGCTGCACGTCGATTGTGCGCATGTCCTAAACCAATCTAACCCTGCCTGTGCTGCGGTGCGGAGTTATGATGTTGGGGAGCTGGTAGCTGCTCGTCGTTCAACGGTGGTTCTCTCCTGGTACTTGGCTGTTAAAGTGTCGTTAAACCTTAATAAATAAATATATTTGTTTTGTAAATATCCAGTCTTTTATGGTCTGCAAAAAATAACTATATTTTGTGGATGGTTTTTATTATTCGAACCAAGACGCATAAATTTAACTGAACACAGCTGTATTTCATATTTCTTTATTAACTGGTAGTGTGCTAATTTTGTTTTTGGTCAAAATCTGTTCACATATTTTTGCCTTGTTTTAATTTATGGGGGGGGGGGGGGGGGGGGGGGGGGGCTGCACTCTCCCATAAAAGAAACAAGGCAAATCCACACAGATGAAATAAATTTACTCCAAAGATACAGATAATGTAAACAACATCCACATAATATGAAACCTTTAGACTGTGGTATCTGGATTCAAAAATGGAGCCCAAATATGGGTTTTCAGCGTGCAACCAGTTAACTGGTAGATTACTGGAAGCCCTTACATGGGCTTTATTCTTATGTGCAGGTACCCCAGCTTAAAGGCTTCATAATTCGTGGAAGTGCTTCATATTATCTTTGAAGTGAAATTAAATGGTCTGTGTGGATTTATGGGATAGTTCCTGCCTGTCGGCACTCTCCGATAATTTTTAACTTGGTAAAAAAATGTGAACAAATTTTGACGACAAAAAATAATTTAGCACTGTACCAATTGAGAAAAAAAATAAATAGAGAGTAATCGCTTGACTGGACTGTTACGTGAAATAACTCTTGAGAGGCGAGGGACGTTGTACAAACACGAGTGCGCGAATGCGCACGAGTGTTTTACATTATAGTCCCTCGCCTCGAATGAATTATTTCACCTAACCAGTCCAGTTAAGCGATTACTCTGTTTATTACTTTTCATTATTAACGATAATTATATTATTTAACCCTTTTCCAACGTAACGACCAAAACCGGCCAGAGCTATTCTCAAAAACGGCCTTTACCTAACGTAACGGCCAGCGCTATTCTCAAAATAGCCAATTAATTTTCATTTTTTTTTCATTTTTGTCTCTAAAACATACGTTATGACCCCTCAATGGAACTAGCTCGTCGAGCTCGTTCCAATGAAGGTCATAACCTATGTTTTTGAGACAAAAAATGAAAATAATAGTTTTTCAAGAATTTTTTTTGCAAGTGTCGTCTGCTTTTCATGTAAGGTAAAGGGTTAAAAAACAACAATGAAGTCCCCATTACACCCACGGGAAAGAGTCTTCGTTTGCGCGCATGGATACATGACCCAATTGTTGATTGCATAATTCACTTGTGAAGTTATCGTTTATAATCAAACCCGGATATCCCAGTAAATCACACTTTGGAAAGTAATAAAATAAAAATAAAAGGTTCTCTCCCTCGTTGATATGAAAAATTCATTGCTCGAGAACCAAATGTATTTTTTATTTGGCCTTACACACATACAAATTCTCTCACTGAAAGACTCAATTGGGCAGGTCGTGCTAATTTTTGTTCTCGGGCTGATCAACTTAATTCGATGACCTCTCCACGCTTCAGATTATAGGACCGCATACCATTCGCCAGGATGCCAACATTTTGTTATAACTTTGCCGAACTTATTTGAATTGTTTTTCGTAAGTTTGGTTTTAATGGGGGTGCTAGAGACCTGTTTAAATCCTTTCTGTACAGTTATGCTTCTCTATACGCACACCCCTATATAGACACTCATGTGTATGCAGTCTATCGACCTAACCCCACTCACATATAATTTATTGCACAACCACACTACAAAGAATGGGTATGACATTTTGAAAACAATAAAATATAAGAATAACAATCATACAAATGATATGCAAATCAAATTTATGTAGTTGCAAGAAGCACAAACACACAAAAACACTCAACACACACACACGCACCCCCTCCACACATACACACATCCTCGCATACAACCTAATAAACCCTCACACACCCGTATATATAGTGGGCTCAGAACGAATGAACAACTGACTACTGCCTGCCTGAATGAGGAGATGCCGGTGAAATAAAATTTCCAACTGGACAATTGTGTGAGTGTCATTTCCGAAAGCTGTATTCAAACAAATCGCCATTCAAATTTGAATAAGCCTAAAAAGTTAAAAAAAAACTATTTCTCAGCCCCTCCCCATGGCCCCTTTGGCTGTCGCATGCTCTCTTTTTATAACCAATGCAAATTAAAAAAAATGGTTTAGTTTAGTTTAAAAATATTTTATTTGTCAAAATAAACAAAAATGATTGGACAACAAGTGCTGAACACTTAAAACACGTCCCATAAGAGAGAGAGAGAGAGAGAGAGAGAGAGAGAGAGAGAGAGAGGGGGGGGGGGGAGCTTGAGTGAGTACAGAGGGTGGGTGTGTACGTGTGATTGTTAAGATCTTATATTTGTGTGAGAATGCGATATGTATACTTTATCGTGACTTATAGGTCAATCTGGCCGGATGCACTTTATAACTATTTGAATGTTTCATCTGTTAATACGTACGCATATGTCACGTAAATAAAGATATACTTATACTTACTTACTTCCTCTCCTTTGTATACGATTAACCCTTTACCCAAGGCAGACGATATCAAAATTTATTATTTTAAATATAATTTTTTAAAATTTTTCCAAAAGTTTCAACAAAACCATATCACGTGACCCCTCATTGAAACGAGCTGAATGAGCTCGTTCCAATGAGGGGTCACATGATATGGTTTTGTTGAAATATTTTGAAAAATTTTATTCTGCTCAATTTGCATATTACGCGGCCGGAAGCGGGCGATTCGTTAGGTAAAGGGTTAACAAGTAAATGCAGCATTTGTTCAATATATACACATCAGAATGAACAATACTCTATTCAAGATTGCAATGGTGTCATTGTGGTAGATATTCAGAGAACGAAAAAGAGAAAGAAGAAAAGATGTGAATTGATACCATGTACTCATGAAACAAATATCAAACTGTCTCCAGCCAACTCACCATGTCGCAATGCTCCAGAAGAGCACCATCACTGCAAGGTGCGTGCAATGTTTTATCATCACATAAAAATAAAGTAGGTAAGCTCCACCTAACGACATGTCGTCATGTGGCAACCACGATGCTCTTTCTTCCATTGGAAGACAAAACCGTAGGTTTCTGCCACTACATTGGGCAAAGGGTCAATCATGTCAATCACTTTATATGACTTGCACCCCATTCAATGGCTACCAGAGCATATTTTTCCAACGAAGCGGAACTGTTCCACCACAGTAGACCAGCCCTACATTACTATCCGGGGCCTAGAAACATGGAACTAACTACCTACCTGAATGAATATTCTCAAAAATATTGAATCTATTGGTTGCTTTAATATACGTTTGTATTACCCGAAATAGATGGTCATTTACAGATGGGGACATGTTAGGGGTACCGTAAAGGATATCCTTAACAGAATTAAATGTGATGTTGGCCAGGTCCTGTTGCAGTATTAATCTTTCATTGGAATACCTTGGGCAGACAAAAAAAAAGTAGTGTGATGCGTCTTCCATTCCGTTGTCACATGAGCAGTTTGGTGTGTCATGAATATAATTTTGAAATTTGTCAAAATTTAAATCACCGCATGCATTACGTAGTCTGCAATGCTGTATCTTTCTTGAACCTATCACAAAATGCGATGGTGGTCTACATACCTCACTCACTTTTGAAAAACTCAGTAAATTCACTTAAAGATTCCAGGTTCTTTATTTCAATGGGAAGTGAGTTCCACTCTGAGATACAAGATGGGATGAAAGAATTTTTCAATAATTCAGTGTGCATTAGAGGAATTTCGAAATTCGAACGAGCACGTGTGTTATATACTGAGTAATTAAATTTAGGTTTATGTCTGATATTTTACATAAATTAATAAAATTAATAAATTTCTCCCTTGAGTGCAACAAGGCTTTGCAATGCTTGGGCATTGCAAAGCCTTCTTGCACTCAAGGGACGAAATACACCAACACCCATGCTATTCTGTAGATAATGAGGCCTAAAACATAAAACAAACCAAGAACACGAATCTTTGATAGCAAAGAAATAATTACAAAAATAACAAATAAAATAAAAAATTCCCCGCCCACATGCAATTCTACAAACAAATGACCTGAGAAACAAAAGATCTACTTTGTGGGGTCTAACTTGTGAACAATGTTTGTTTGTTTCAGAACAAAGTATGGAGAGAGACAGATTTATGAGTTCACTGGATGCGCAAGAATTTGGTTTAATAGACTCAGTGTTAGACCATGTTATTCTGTAGAATGTGATGCCTTAAACAAGAAAACATAAAACAAATCAAGAACATGAACTTTTGATGGCAAAGAAATAATTACAAAAAATAAAATAAAAAACCGCCCATCAACATGCAATTGTACAAACTAGAGTGATGTCACGCATGCAGCCCGACTGTCCCAGGAATGGCAATGCTTAGACGCAAAATAGTCGGAGCCATTTTTTGTTAACAGTTTACCTAACGAATCTGCCATATCTGCACTCGTGATATACAAAATTTGCTATTCAAATTTTATTTTTTCATTTCTCTACTTCAAAACATACCTTATGACCTATTAATGGAACAAACTTGATGAGCTTGTTCCAATAAGGAGTAATAAGCCATGGTTAGAAGTAAATAAAAATGAAAAAATCTGAGGTTTCAGAAAAATAATTTGTACTGTTGGCTTCAACTTGTGTAAGGTAAAGGATTAAAGATGCAGTACATAAAGCAATGTTGGTCTATATGAGTCAATTTTCTTTTTTGCATGTAATAACTAGAAATCCTTCAAAATGCATTTTGGGAATAATTGCCTAAGTGACAATTTGTGTGTGTGTGTGTGTGGGGGGGGGGGGGGGGGGGGGGTGGATTTGTGGAACCTATACTGAAACCTGGCCTGTATTACTAGCTGGAAAATACACATATCAACTTTGGTTGCAATCAAATAATCCAAACTGGAGTTATCAGTCGGAAACCAATTGTTTACAGAGAGATGGATGGACCGACAGATGGACGGACGAAAGTCATGACTATAGCCATGACTATAAACAGTCAAGCTAAAAATGCATTTTGTACCAAAGAAAAAATATTGCATGAATGGCCTGGGTGAGGAGGAGGTGGGGGGAATGAGGGTGGGGGTGTGTTAGGGGAGTCCATTTTTTTTCCACAAGTGGTCAGTCTAAATCCTTCAGAATGCATTTTGAGCAGAAAAAAAATTACCTAACTGGCACCATGGGGGTGGGGGTGGGGGTGGGTGGTGGTGTTTGTCTGGGGTTTTAACCACAAACATTAACGAAACTGTAAAAAGCATTTTTGACGAAAGAAAAAAAGGGTTCTGCAGGTAGTGACTGTAAATAGTTCAAAATGCATATTGGAGGAAATAAAAAAAAAAGCCTAATTGGGAGGGGGGGGGGGGGGGGGGCGGTGGTGTTTTGGTTTTTAATCAAAACTGTAAACAAGCATTTGTGACGAAAGGAAAAAAACAAAAACGTGCCTAATTGGCCCCCGGCAGGGGGGTGGGGGGGAGGGGGGGTGGGTACGTAAGTTTAAAAAGTTCCGCATGTAGTGACTGTAAATAGTTCAAAATGCATATTGGAGAAAAAAAGGGAAAAAAAGCCTAATGGGGGGGGGGGGGGGGGGGGGGGGGGTAGGGGTGGTGGTGTTTGTCTGGGTTTTTAACCACAAACTTGGAGTCATCCTACCAAACTACAATGGAATCCCTTCATAATTATGGCCTGTGGAATATTGTGAAGGTTTTCGGGCTTCGGGCCTCTGTTGCCGTCACGGTTGCCCAAAAGAGGACGTTCTTATCTAGACATTATATGAAGTCAACCTATCAACCTATCAAGTTACAATGAAATCCCTCCATAAATATGACCTGTAGACTGTGCTAAAGGTTTTCGGGCTTCGGGCCCCTGTTGCCGTCACAGTTGCCCAAAAGGGGACATTCTCATCTAGACATTATATAAAGTCAACCTATCAAGTTACAATGAAATCCCTCCATAAATATGACGTGTAGACTGTGCTAAAGGTTTTCGGGCTTTGGGCTCGGGCAGCCATCATGGTTGAATGATCGCAACCAAAAGGGGACATTCTCATCTGGGCATCATGTGGATTGATCCCACGAAGTTACAATGAAATCCCTTCATAAATATGACCTGTAGACTGTGCTGAAGGTTTTCGGGCTTCGGGCGCCTGTAGCCGTCACAGTTGCCCAATCACGTCCAAAATGGGACTTTCTCATGTGTAGAAATTATGTGAAGTCAACCTATGAAGTTACAATGAAATCCCTCCATAAATATGACCTGTAGACTGTGCTAAAGGTTTTCGGGTTTTGGGCTCGGGCAGTCGTGACGGTTGATAGATCACACCCAAATGGGGAAATTCTCATGTAGACATCATACGGAGTCATCGTATCAAGTTACAATGAAATCCGTCCATATTAAACATGACCTGCAGACTGTGCTAAAAGTTTTTGGGTTTCGGGCTTGGGCAGCCATCACGGTTGACAGATCATGCCCAAACGGAGACGTTCTCATCTAAGCATTATTCAGAGGCATTCTATGAAGTTGCAATGAAATCCCTTCACAAATACGACCTGTAGACTGTGCTAATGGTTTTCGGGTTTTGGGCTCGGGCAGCCATACCGGTTGACCGATCACGACCAAAAGGGGACATTCTCATGTAAATATGACCTAAAACCTGCATATGAAATTTCGTGACGATCAGACAAGAAATACCGGGTATAGCCTGTACTTGAAGGTTGAATAAAAAACTTTAACCACAAACTTTAACCAAAATTCCAAATGTCAACTAAACAGGAATAAGAAAAACAAAAAAAAAAACAAACAAAAAAACACTTGAACCTTCAGTAAAAAACTTTAACCACAAACTTTAACCAAAACTCTAAATGTTAACAGAAAAAGGCAGACGGACAGACGGACGGACGGATGGACAAAAGTCATTACTATAGCCCTCACAGTAAACAGTCGGGCTAAAATGGGTCGAGAGACAGAAGATCTACTTTGTGGGGCCGCAATTGAAAACATTGTGCATCGAAAGCAAAACTTGTGACGTCTCATTGGAACGAGCTTGTCGAGTTTATTTCAATGAGTGGTCAAAAACCTTTGTGTACGAGGCTAAAAATGAAAATAATTCGTGATTGAGGAAACATTAAGCGGAAATGTCGTTATCTGGTCGTGTGAGTTACAGGGTTAACTGGAACCTACCTCAACAGGAAGTAGATCAAGACAGGGAAGGTTTATGGCTATTATCAAAGAATGGCCAACAAGTGTGCATAATGCGTTTCCAGACTCTACCGACAGCAATTAAAATATATTTTTATGGATTTTCCCAAAGTATTGTGTACGCGAATAACAAAGACTGGTTAACGTTTGAATTAAACTTAACAACAAATTAGGAGAGAATTCCGGACGTTTGTATGGGTTTTTTTATACCATGTTCTATGTAAAGTGACACATTAATCAGTTCATGTCATTCTTCCGAAGAGTGTTCGTAACAAAGTTGAATTGATTATCCAGCATTCACAACGACTTTTATTATTTGTAACACGAAAACGTATCAATTAAAGACAGGAAGTTTTTCGAACGAACCGGAACCTTCCCTGTTTATCTCTCTAACCATGCGACATGATATCAACTGAATGAGCCCCTCCATGCATATTTACCGCCAGCATGGACGTGACTACTGACTAGAGGGCATTGATTCGGGATGTGTGCCCCCCCCCCCCACCACCGAGTTTACAACTGTACCACCCCACCCACGATGACCGAACATCAGACTTTTGAGAGAAAAAAAACATTTGAAACCCCCTCCCCCATCCCCACTTGAGTGAAAATTTTCCATCTGCCACATGTGACGTTGAACTTCGACTGCGGAAGAAGCCTAAATGCACCTTCTCTCTTTCAGGGACGTGGTTAGAGGTTTCCGATTGGGTGGGGTGTCAGGGCAAAGCCAGCCTAAGTATAGGGGCAAGGGGCCCCCATATTTAAAGATATTGTAAGTTCAAAATATATTCCGCATCAAGGCGAAAAACCTACATGAATTTCACTTCTCTGTAAAGCTGGAAAAACACACGTGGTGTATATCCAGCTTTAGCGCAGGGACCCAGGGGAGAAACGGTATGTTAGATAAGGTCTAATCTCATTTAATTTCTACAGTAGTCGGAGTCTTACGAGACGTAATCGGTTCGTGTCAAGATGTCGTCACGGTCAATTGAGAAACGAGATTCTAAAACGATAGAAATGTCTATCGTATCGTCACCTGATCATTAGGTAACAATCATGGCAAGAACGAATCGGTTTTCTCGACAAGTGAAGTCACAGTTAAGTCACGCGCGAGATGACTTGTATTGATTCTGTCTCGATATATGTCATCTCCCACCGTTTTGACAGGTGGACAGATGAGCGTCGGTCCACCTGACAGTTTAGGGTAAAAAGTATATATACCTGGAAGAGCAGAGCATTAGACACACACTTGGGGTCACACACACGTTGGTGAAGTCCAGGACAGGCGGACTCTGTTTCCTGGCATAAGGGTACCTTCGATCACAGGACCCTGAAACGGCCGGAATCGCCAGAGAGGGCATTCCATGATTGATTTAGCTTAACGTTGATAGGCGGCTACGGGGCCGAATTCGTGAGAAGGAACACCCCAGGTGGAACGTTGAAGTTTAGATTGTCGAGTAGCAGGTATCAGCCTGCACTAGTCATAAGTGTAGGTTAATTGTATTGTGCGTATTAACCCTTTGAAGCGTCAGACTGATTGCGTTCTGAGTAGTTTGTTTTGCTGTCGAAGCATCGTGATACCGACTGGAGATCGGTGTGAGTGACAATTTCGCCCTAGCACAAAAAGGGCATTTGTGAATCGTGAATTCAACCAGGAACGGTAAATATTTCAATAGGACTTTCACGGAGGACTTTCAAAAGGCACATAAGGTATGAGTAGACAATATCTGACCCAAATCAGAAGTACGGTGTCTTTATAGATGACGAACATTGCTGGTCGGAACCCTCCGACAGCCAGAGGTACAGTTACGCGCAGACGTTGACATTTGAGCCTAAGCGGGTGAAGCTCTTATGGCGAGCTCACAGTAATACCATTTCAGATTTGTGAAGCTCTTATGGCGAGCTCACGGTAGTAACATTTCCAGCGTGTAGACTATAGTGCCAGTACAGGGCTATAGAATGACTATATGATTGTTTAGAATTATTTAACCGTTGCGACACATTTTCTGTGAAAAGAATCGAATCGTTGATTGTTGAAATATTGAAACGGATTTATTTTTATGTGTAAATAAAGGAATCGTTGTTACTTTAAATCATTCTTTCCATTATACAGCCTGAAGTGATTAGGAATCACACCTAACGGAAATCGAACCTATTTCAGGCCAATTTGGCAGAGAAGGAATCACGGCGTCGGTCTAACTCAGCTCTCTGCGCCGAGTTCGCGACACTTGGATTCCGACCCTCCACGTTGGTCTAATTTTCCCGCAACTTCATCAGCGGGACTAAATAAACCCACGTCAGCCCAGGCCTTACGGGGCCTCAGGTGTCCCTGACATGGGGTGTATGGTAGTGAAGTTCCAAATAGAGGGAGGGACCGGGAGGGGGAAACCCCCGGTCCCAGCCTAGTTGGAAATTCACTGCCGAGAAAAATATTGAAATTGAAGCCATAAAGGGGGCATAAAATTGATTTTAGTAACTGAAATGCCAACACATTTATGATAGAATTATCAGGTTATTATTATTTGGTATTATTCTGGGAATTCAATTTGTGCTAAACAAATGTTCAAGCTGAGAACTTTGAACAATTCACACTGTCTTAACATCAAATCAGATCTTATTCAGGAATGGTCAAGTTTTGATGTTTCATCATTTTGTAACTGTGAATGATGGAATTAACTCAGGATAACGATTTTATATGATGTGATTTTCTTGAAGTGCATTTCGATGATTTTTTTTTGATTACGATAAGCAAACGTACTTTTGAAATCCCGTACCGATTGACATCATGCATAGGCCTACTTATGAAGCTCGATATTGCGTACTCTGTAGTTGTAAATAGTAAAAGTTAAGAATTTTTGCAGATTTGAAACAGAGTTGGAATTTTGAGAATTAAAGGATCACCAAACCAAAGAAGCTCTAAAATCCAGATAGATGGAATTTCCAACTACTCGTGACTTGCCCTCCGAATTTCCAACTATAGGAAATTTTGGTTAAGATTGGGGTGTCACCCCCACCCCCACCCCCCCCCCCACACACACCCTATCACCACGTCCCTGCTCTCTTTGTGTTCAAATGTATTAAACTCGCATGTATTTGACCTGCGGGCGCAATGCTCGAGGTTATTGGCGTTTTATACCGGATTTGTTCGGATTCCCCTATCGGCGTCCAACTACAAACGCCGGGAGCACGGTCGCTCACTGGTTACGACATTGTACTTCAAACTGAAAGGGCTACGGTTCGACTCCTGTCAGGCGTAACTGCGTTGTGCCCTTGGGCAAGACCCGTAATCCAGATTGCCCATGTGGGGTCACTCTGACGCTGTACACTAAAGTGAACTGCACGTCGATGGTGCATGGGGGTACTGTTGCGACTTGTACTAATGCATACTGCAAGTCGATGGTGCATTTGTCTTCAACCAATGCTAACCCTGCTAGTGTGGAGTTAGTAAGTTGGGGAGTCGTATAGTTGTTCGCCGCTGCTGTGGTTTTCTCTGGGTACTGCGCCTTCCTCCACCCATAAACTGTCCAACGCGAGGTTGCATGGTTAATAATATTTATGTACCAACCTGTTTAAAAGTCTTCTCTGATTTGGCCCTTGCTGCGTTTACGAGACAATGATTAATGAAACTAAGTGCAAAGCGAAACAATTTATTTAATAATTTTTTTTATGTTTCAATCTACGCACTGGTGTCATCATTGTCAATACTTGCGATTGTTTTATAGCATGGCTCAAGGTAGAGGTACAACACTGCCCTTAAATTACAAACGTTTAGGAAGAATCTTTTCACACAACACTCGAATCGCATCAGGTATATATTTAACATGTGTTTTGGAAACAACAGCACCATGCAGACCTACTACAAGACTTCATACCGAGCGAAGTTCAGCAGTAATTGAAAACATGCAAGGGCAGGGGATCACGAAATTACTTATGTCATACTGAGACAAGCGCCTCTGAAGCTGTTCGAAAAACTTGCATCCATCTTCAACAAATGCCTGCAACTCGGTTACTTCACCCAAAACTGGAAAACGCAGTGAGGAAAAATGATTTTAACCCCTTACCCAAACGTAACGGCCAAAACAGGCGAGCGCTATTCACAAAAATCGCCAATTAATTTTCATTATTTTTCATTGTTTGTCTCGAGCTCGTTCCAATGAGGGGTCATAACCTATGTTTCTGAGACAAAAAATGAAAAAAATTAGTTATTCAAGAATTTTGTTTGCAAGTGTCGTCTGCTTTTCATGGTAGGTAAAGGGTTAAGTCCAATGGAGACGAAACATATCAACAAATCATAGACGAATCAGGCTACCCCACAACATCGGTAAATTATTTGACGTAACATTAAAGAACTGACTACTAAACCACATGGAATCGACTAATTTCTTCAAATGGCAACGAACATACGGCAGATGTCTTACACATCACAACAGTTTCACAACACATAAGATAAGGCAAAGGATTAGATAACAGACGCTGTCCTTTTGGATGACAAAAAAACCCCAAAAACATTTGACTCAGCACAGCGGCATATTAATATCTTTTGTTTTTCAGGCTTTGGTCTTTATTTCTCAATCTTTTATTGAGGAAATGGTGAAGTGTATCTCGACTCAATCACGATCTGATCGAGAAAAAGACCGCTTTAGTGATCACAATACTGTCAGTAGAAAGGCTGAATACAAAATCTGGTATCTGGTATCCATGAATCCCCATGGGGGATAGGATATAGACAATAGTTCGCTGCTTGCACTGGAGTTCGATTTTTATCCTCGAGTGGGTCACGCGGAAGATTATTTCACAAGGCGTTACCGATCGTGAGGCCGGGAGATGGCATATAAAATCGGGAGCCTACCGCCAAAATCGTGAAACTTAGCATATCTGGGCATTAGCCGAGTGAAATAATCCGCTCGGCTCACAAGAGGATAAAATCCTACTCGAATTTGAGCAGTGAACTTTTGTATTTATTTTATTTTCTACTTATTTGTTTTCCCAAAACAACCCTTTATAATTGATTCCGTGGTTACTTTAAAACAAGTAAAGAAAAATAGTCCGTCATCGTTGAACTTGCAGAAGACTTCAGATAATGACAGGCAAAGGAATAGATAACAGTCGTTGTCCTTTTGGAGGACGAAAAAAACCCATTTGACGCAGTCTGGGACAACGGCACAATGGTATATTTTGTTTTTCATGATTTAGTCTTTATTTCTCAATCTTTTGTTAAGGAAATGGTGAAGTGAATCTCGAACCAGTCACGATCTGATCGAGAAAGAGACCGCTTTTGTGATCACAATACTGTCAGCAGAAAGCAAAATATGGTATCCGTGAATCCCCATGGGGGGTATAGGATATAGACAATACGTCCCATGAGTTCCAATGTGTTCTATGTGCCTACTGGCACATAGAACACATTGGAACTCATGGGACGATTTTTTATTCTCGTGTGGGGCGCGCGGAGGATTATTTCACGAGGCATTTTGTTTTTATTTTATTTTCTCCTTATTTGTATTTTTTCCCCAAAATAACCCCTAATAATTGATTCCGTGGTTACTTTCAAAACATGTAAAAAAAATAGTCCGTCATCGTTGAATGTGGAATACAATGCGGGGAATGGAATAACATTTTCGGCGAGTGGGAGTGGGAATACGATTTGTTTTGGGGGAAGAAAAACGAATGGAAATAAAATAAAAACACATCGGCGTCAGAGGAAGTTCGGAAAAATTATACATATAATATTTAACATTTAATAAATAAACAATGATTATATTTTGTAGGATCCGAAAATGATAAACTTTCTACTCAGTATATCGGAATGTACACAACAATAAAAACTGACGCCTTGATACTCATTTATTTATTGGTGTTTAAGGTCACATAGTTCTGCACAATGGCTAACCATGACCGTGACAGTTTTTCGGGTGGAGGAAGCCGGAGTATCCAGAGAGAACCACCGAGCAACGGCGAGCAACTGTCAGCTCCCCAACATACCAACTCCACACAAGCAAGGTTAGCATTGGCTGAAGACAGGTGCATCATCGATGCCTTAGTACACAGCGTCACCGTGCCCCCACGTGGGCAATGGGATGAAGTGTCTTGCCCAAGGACACAACGCGGTTGCCGCAGGTGGGATTCGAACCGAGGACCTCTCGGCTTGCAGCCTGCATCTCTACCAACTGAGCCACCGCGCCCCTGACTCCTTGATGCACCTTTCAACTTTGTGTAAGAAAACTCAACAGGACACTTGTCAAAAAAGTTTTGTATTTACGTATTTCTAAGGGCCATATGGGCATCAAGTTCCCGAATGGTATCGTTGGATACCATACTGTCTCCAACCAATGGGTGAATCCATTTTATGGGGAGGTCAACCCTTTACCTAACACGAAAGACAGACGACACTTTCAAACCAAATTCTTGAATAGCTGTGTTTTTCATTTTTCGCGACAGAAACATAGCTTGTGACCCCTTGTGGGAATGAGCTCATTGAGCTCGTCCCCACGAGGGGTAATAAGCTGTTTTTGAGTCAAAAACTGAAAAATAATGAAAATTGAATGGTGATTTTTGTGAATGGGGCTGGTAGGTTTTGATCATTACTTTGGGTAAAGGGTTAAATTAATTAACTATTTAATCCAACAGCCATATGGGGCTATAGTATTAGATTATTCCCATCCTTCCCATCCTTCTAACTGATATACACGGTGTCGTCTGCTCGTCGGTCGCCAATTTTCTCTTCCGCAAAAAGTATGCCTGCCTTATTGAAAGTGTTAAAAAAGTAACAGACAAACGTCCTGTTTGAAAAATTACTGGACAAATAAAGATTAAAATATACCTTTTGGCTTTGTATGTGGGAATTCACTCAAGACTGAAAACTACCAGGACATACACAGTGGGGAGTGTTACTAAACATCAAGCTGCCGAAGAATTTTTATGGGAATATGCAAAACTGGGGGTATGTCCATCATAAATGATCGGGGGGGGGGGGGGGGGGGGGGTGCATCGCAAAAATAAGCCAATTTAAATTATGTCATGTTTCTCGGCCCGTGTTTTCTTTAAATAATAATAATTTCTACTGTCAAATGTCCAATCCCAAATGATCAGTCGAAGCTGCAGAAAGAGCATTATTGAAAACAAACGACACAAACACTCTAAAATCACTTGGGTTAAAAATCAACCCAAATCAACCGTGGGTTGAGAGCACTCAACCTAGATGATTTGGGTTAATTTTTAACCAAACGGATTTTAGGTGTATATTCTCATTATCTGTATATACTATTCAAGAGAAGTAGGGGGTATTTGATAAAAGTGAGATATATGAAGAAATATATTTATATTTTCATCAAAAAGACAGTTGGGGCATTGCACTGTGACATCTGGTGAATGATTTCAGCGATAGTTGGGTGTCTGACAGGCACACATTCCACGCACTGAGCAGGACATTCAGTCCAATACCTCAATACCTTGTAAATCCTCCTCGGTTCGCGAGACAAGCACGGATCGGACGTGGCATACTCCTCACCAATTGTCCAATATCAGCTTGACTGATGATATTCCATTCTTCCTGCAGTGCAGCGGCGAGTTCCTGGACATTGGTAGAGGACTGTTGGCGTTTTCGTAGGCGCCTGCCAAACATATCCTAGACGTGCTCGATTGGTGAAAGGTCTGGACTTAGTGCTGGCCAAGGCAGTGTAGTGATGTTCTGCTCCTGGAGGAATTCTGTAGCAACACGGGATCTGTATGCTCTTGCATTGTCATCTTGGAAAATGAATCGACGGCCGTGACGTCGCGCAAATGACACCACACGAGCTTTTAACATGTTGTCACGGTAGTACTGCCCTGTGACACGTTCTTGGATGACATGTAATGCTGTTCTGCTTGTCATGGTTATGCCTCCCCACACCATAACCGATCCACCACCAAAACGATCGTGCTGCCTAACGGTTACGTCATGGTATCGTTTGTTCCTCCGCCACCACACTTTGTTTCGCCTGTCGTGGAAGTCGAGACTGAACCTCGATTCGTCGGAAAACATAGCGTTACTCCGCCGACGATTGTCCCAGCGCTGTCGTGCTCCACACAAGTTACGCCTTGCTGCGATGTGACGTTCAGCCAAACGTGGAATTATTCGAGGTCGTCGAGCGTACAAATTCCAGCTGTGTAGGCGATTTCGGATAGTCTGACCACTGACTCGCACATCTGTCGCTCGATGCAGCTGCTGCCCAATTTCTGAGGCACTTTGATGGCGGTTACGTAATGATGTGGTTCGGATGAAACGATCCTGATTAGCAGTTGTCGCCCTTGGACGACCTGACCGACGTCTGTCACCAACATTGCCTGTCTGACGGTAGTGTGACCACAACCTGCTAATCACCGATTGAGTAACGTTGAGAATTTGAGCCACTGTAGTCTTCTGTTGCCAGTTTCCAACATGCCAACGGCACGTAAACGTCCGCCACGTGTCAGTCTTCGCATACCTCAAAAGTTACGTTACGACCAGAAACTATTGATGAACGAGTTTATACCGAAAAAAGAACGATGAGACCTCTGAAAAAGCCCGTCCAGTACAAATGAAAATGTCAAAACGTATACCCCACATACATTAACGAAGTGCTCGTGTGAAAAACCTGTACGAAGTTTTCGTGGGGCGGTGACATTCATGATCCACACTAAACTCCGTAACATACTGATGTGTCCAATCATGCGTATCCAATACCATTTTCCAAAAATATCAACATAAATTTGGATATCCCCTACTTTTTTGAATAGTATATATACTACTCAAAGTTTGCTAATCACCACATATTTGACACATCATTGTGAAATTTGCTTGTGACATATTTGCGATATATTTGGTGGATATGATTGAGGAATGTATTGAGATGGTCCCCAGTGTTTACATTAGCTCTCTTGACAGGCAGACTTTTCACGACAGTCATGGGAATCATGTACCCCTTGATTTTCATGATGTTTTCGTGTACTGTCTACATGTACATGACATGTGTAGGGTATTCAATCGTCATTTTAACACAAACCCTTGTGATTTAATGATATGGCGAATGCAAATGTAAGAAGACATTTGTCTGAAGCAGAAATGTGGCGGGCTGTAGGGATGGTGGAGCAAGAGGCTACGCATCGTCAGGTTGGTGAAGCCCTTGGTGTGCGCCATACTCTGACCACCAGAGCTTGAGCAAGATTTCAGCAACATGACACACCAGTAAGACGGCATGGTGGTGGCAGAGACAGGGTAACATCTGCAGCTGAAGACCGGATTTTGATCATTCAGATCCATAGGAACCGCTTTGCAACAACCACCCAGCCTCACAGTGACCTTCAGAATGCATCCGGGGTATACGTTTCGATGCAGACTATCCGGGCAAGGTTGCACGAAGGTGGTCTCCGATCGAGAAGACCATGTATTCGCATTCCGATGTCCCAGAACCACCTCCAGACACGATATGAATGGGTCATGGACCACGTTGGATGGTCCAGAGAAGATTGGCGACCTGTCCTTTTTACAGATGAGTCAAGGTACTGCTTAGACCACACAGATAGTCGTTCTATGGCACGGAGGTCCAGGAGAGCGATTCCATGCAGCCAACATTGCTGGACATGACCGCTATGGTGGAGGGTCAATAATGGTCTTGGGCGGCACCAGCTGGGATTGACGTACAGAGCTCTGTTTCCTTGACCATGGTACATTGACTGCACAGCGGTATATTGATGGGATCCTGGATGCCCACGTTAGATTATATGCGGGGCAGAGGGGGATAGATTCATTCTGATGGACGATAATGACCGTCCTCATGTTGCCTATGATGTCCGCAGTACCAACAGGGGGAGGGGATTGAGCGTATAGACTGGCCAGCAAGATCCCCTGACCTCAATCCAATCGAACATGTCTGGAATGAGTTGAAGCTTGCAATTTCAGCCCATCCAGTCAAGACAAGAAATGTCCAGAAGCTTGGTGCCATGATGGTCCAAGAATGGAACAACATCCCACAAAGGATCATCAGGAACCTGATTGGGAGCATGAGAAGGCGTTGCCAAGCTGTAATTAACAGTAATGGGTCTCTTACTAAATATTGAACCCATACCAGTTCGCTCCGTCAACTTTTTGGCAAATTTGAAAACATTTCCTCTTTTACCAAAAAATATCCATTGTCCATGACTATCGTATTCAAAAGCTAAAATAAAAAGTAATGTCAAACACAAACAAAATCTTAAGTTCTGTACTTAAATCATTAAAGATATAATTAAATAAAAAAATATATGCAGTTTTCATAACAATATTTCAACTAAAACGTAAAACAGGTAGTTGGATATACTTGGTGCTTAGCAAACTTTGAGTAGTATATACAAGTTCCGTCTTCAACTTCTATACGCAGTTGAAATGAAGGATCTCCCACGAGAACCTAGTTTATACGCGCGCGTAGCCGCGGGTGGGGCTTGGGGTTGGAGCTCTCAATGTTTCACTATCTCACCCCACCCCCGCAAGTTTCACATAACATAGAGCCTCAAAATGGTCCCCAACATAGATCTATACACATTACAACCGCCTCAAATTCGCAGTTCGAGCAACAGTGGTCTTCCGTATATCTTTCTCTCTCCCCTACCCTTCCATCAAGTAATTCTGCCTGCGCGCATAGGTTTAGAGATTTGGAGTGAAATTTTCGATAGGAATGCAGTAAATTAAGTCTGGACCGAGTCTTTGATTAGATCCATGGCTATTTTAATGAATGAGTTTTTATATTTCACTGGAGAGGATTTGAAGATTCTGTTTTTTTCGCTTGATCCAAAACTTGATAAAAGAAATTGATTGACCCCCCCCCCCCCCAGGTCGTGGCCCTGTCAACCCACCTTTCTTCAGGAAAGTGAGAGAAGGGGCAAAGACCGGGAGGGTCCTAGTTAGGAATAGGGGAGTCCACAAAGCCCCCAAACAATGACCTTTTGAATATCATCTTCTTTGCACCCCCCCCCCCCCCAAGAAAAAACAAGGAGACAAAACTGGCTAGGGCACACCCTATTATAGAATCCTGTCTACGCGCCTGGATTGGTAGAAAAAAGGAAATAATTACAGTAGAATGACAAAGTCATGAGTAATTTGAACGGTAATGTGTGTTAAAAGAAATAGTACATTCTAAATAAATCAACATGTTATTTGAGACTTGAAGAGCCTAGTTTAAAAGAGTAAAATCAGTTTTAAAATTTATTAAAAGGGTCGATTATTTGAGACATGGAAGAATTTCGTGCCGGTTTGAATGATTAAAAAGATCTCTAAGAGATCATACAGTAAATATTGATCCCTGAAAAGATGAAAATATGTAAAGTGTAAAAGAATGTGCTCCGCTGTCAAAATATTCTTATCATAAGTTGGAAAGATGGTGTAGTTTTATTGAATAAATTGAATAAATGTTTTTATAGAGATATTGTGAAATGCACAACACGCATAGTAGATAACATGTCACACCAATGCCTGAAAACATTTTGACTAAATGATGTGGGAAAAGGTTAGCTTTGTCTGTGTGAACTGTCACCATGCGTTTCTTATTTCGAGATAACACACTAATACTCCCAAATAAGATTAACAGGCAATGTCAGATAACAAATACATGGCAAAGATAAAGCAAACACAACATATCAAACAAAAATGCGATGCCCCTACAAAATCTTTTCAGTCCATATCACAAAATCTCCCTTCTCCGTGTTGTAAGAGTGACCTCCTTATGGATACCGCACCAGCAGTATTGCTAGTCTTAAATCTTTACACTTTATCAGCAGTTCGTTGTATTCCTTTTGGGGAGGTAAGCGATATCCGTTTTACTCTTTCAGCATTGTCTGAAGGAAACATTCTATTTATTTATTTATTTATTTTTATATATTTATTTTTTAGTGTTTAAAGTAATTTTTAGCATCTTTGGCTATATCACTCCCAAAACACATGTATACTCTGTAATCAGCTGCGATAAAATCAGCCTAAATCAACTGAGTTGAGTGAATATGAACCCAGTAGAATAGAGGTTGTTTATCACAGTAAACAAACACTGCTCCACTTCCAGAGAATCCTTCGTAGAAGGGTCGGGGTGTTGAGGCCACTATTGACTAGACTGACTGGGGATTGGATTGTTTCTGTAATTCCCATCAAGTGGTTTTTTTTCACTGCTTTTAACTATTGGCCATCTTCATCGGTGATTATTACCACCTCAAGGGACAATCTCTGGCGATCTATAGTTTACGTATTTCCAATCAGACCTGAGCCGTCGGGTAATATTGAATCGAGCCTCCTTGTTCTATATTTCAGGCAAATATTGATTTTTTACCCGGTTCGTGAGTTTTACCAAACTGATTCTGGAAAAAAGATTGTGTGACCGAAATACTTCTTAAGAATTAGTAAAATTTCCAAAACTGCAAATCTATTATGGTATAACTTGATTGTTTCTCTGTAGTTGGTGGTAATATTCGTCACTACTTGACGTTGTCGGGCGTTGAGGTTTCTATTCACGACCCTCCAGGAATGATTAACAGTCATCTGTCTTACTGCGGGCTCTTAAGACTTCGGGCAGACAATCGTTTCTGTTGGATCGCTAATGACCCTAAAAAGTACGTTATTGTTATATTTGCAGCCCTGCAGTCATTACGTGAAATAATTCATTAGAGGCGTGGGACTTTTTTGTAAAACACTCGTGCGCATTCGCGCACTCGTGTTTGTACAACGTCCCTCACCTCTCATGAATTATTTCACGCAACCACTCCAGTCAAACGATTACTCTCTACCAAATGACCCCGTCTTACGGCAGCGTATTAGGGTCAGGACCTTTTCATTTAATAATCTGTATTTACAGATTATTAGGAAACTATTTTTACAGTTTATAAGATGACTGTTTTTACAGATTAGTAATTTGTATTTACAGATTATTGGGAGACTGTTTTTACAATTTATTAGATGACTGTTTTTACAGATTATTAAAGACTGTTTGTTTGCCGCGAATAGACTCCTACGCCAGCGTATTAGGGTCAGAACCTTTTCATCTAATAGTCTGTTGTTACAGATTAGTAATCTGTTTTTACAGATTATTAGGAGACTGTTTTTACAGATATATGATGCTGTTTTTACAGATTATCAGGAGACTGTTTTTACAGATTATATGATGACTGTTTTTACAAATTATTACAAACTGTTTTTACAGATTAATAATCTGTTTTTACAAATTAGTAATCAGTATTCACAGATTATTAGGAGACTGTTTTTACAATTTATTATATGATTGTTTTCACAGATTATTACAAGACTGTTTTTACAGATTAATAATCGGTTTTTACAGTTTAGTAATCTGTATTTACAGATTATTAGGAGACTGCCTTTGCAGATTATTATACAAGACTGTTTGTTTGCCACGAATAGACTCCCACGGCAGCGTATTATGGTCAGGACCTTTTGATTTAATAATCTGTTGTTACAGATCAGTAATCTGTTTTACTGTAAAACAGATTATTAAATGAAAAGGTCCTGACTCTAGTACGCTGTCGTACTACCTCGATGTGAAATGTCTCCGTCAAACAGTGCATGTCCTTTTAAGGGCAGGGGAGAATATCAACGTTTCTTAATTCTGAGCATTCTAGAAATGCCAGTGTTTCCTTCGAAAAATGAATTCTTGGTGTTATGTAATACCATATGTAATATAATTTAGAAATGGTGTTTATTACACGCCTGTTGAATGTAATCCCCATCTACAGCAACACAAATCCATCCGGAAAATGAAAGTCTGTTCCACACACATGTGGGGAACGGAAATCGTTGACGGACTATTTTTAAATAGAAGCGAAATTTCACTAGAATTTTCTACAAATCGTGCAATGCAATTACAATTTGAATCGCTAACTATAGCTAAAAATAGTAACTCGAGTTCCCCTCACAAATATGGTTGGCGATACAATGTGTTCATTTTGTTGATAGTTCGTCCCCTGAGTTTCAATGTGTTCTATGTGCCTACTGGCACATAGAACACATTGGAACTCAGGGGGACGAGCTGTCACATGAATTGCTGAGTGTCGTTCTAATAATTGCTTTTATAAACGTGAAGGCGTGTAATAAACACAGAACTAGACACGCGTGTGATTGGATTAATCGATATGACACTTGTCCCATCGCGGAAGGATAATGGCCTCTCGTTTTATCCTTCCGCGTTGGCATTCGTGCCACATTGATTAAGCTATTAACTCGCATGTGTCGTTCTGTGTATTTACTTGCCGTCTAATGCCAGCTTTGAGAACTTCATCATTTATTCAATCACATGGTTGGTGGGATTTATTGTTTAATGAGCGCCTACTGTCTTTAACGTTATGTTTTTTTGTTATCACTGTTCAAATTATGGCATGAAATGTGCCTTTTTGTGTCTCTTGTACAATAAACTATTTTAAATATACGTGTTACCTGAAAGAGTTTTTCTTGGCTTAACTCGCGGATGAGGAATGACAAAAATAAACCCAAAATCCCTAGGCTATATTATCGCTTTTGCTCTAGTGTTTCAAATAATTATACCCATACTATTATTATTTTTTCAAAAAATTTTCACCCCTATGAACCTTATTTGGACCAGTATTTTTTCCCAGTATTTATTCTCATTGCTAGACAGTAGTGAGCAAAAATGAATTTTTGAGAAGTTACGCCTCTTAAGTGGTTGAATGGATTCATCCAACTGAAGTTTTCTGAACATCCTGGACTAATATATTCAGTGTATGGCTGATTTCATGGGTGGATGTTAAACAATTATGGACTTTTGTGGTGGTGAATATGATGTGGTATGAACCTAAAAAACTTATACTGACCGAGGCGTTAATATAAGTTTTTTAGGTTCTTATCACATCATAAGTCCCTAACTGTTTGATTATATACACCATCCTAAAAACAATCTTCTATTTGTTAATTAAATGTTCAATTATATCCACCAGAAATACTTTTATTTAACAATAAAATAGTTATCATCTGGAGAAGAACATAAACATGAGACGAAAGTTAGGTTGACTGCGCGTGAACGTCGATTGAAATAGAAATAGGGAGGAGATTTCCAAAAGCTGTAGTTAGAAAGTTGCTATTCACTGGAAAATTGGTGAACATGGATTTTTGAGTACCAGTCACGTGTATAAGATTCAGCCAATAGAAATGTGGTTATTTATAAAGTATATAATAATCATAAATATCACACCATGTAATACAATGTTCTACATCCTACTATTATTTATTTTGGCAAAAATGTTCACCTCTGCTATTATTCAGCACCCTCCCATTATTTGAAATACAAGAGTAGTGGCTTGTTCAACCTCAGCATTTTGGTACACCTTGCATCGTTCATAATTTAACTCCCAAAGTATTATTCAAGCAAAAAAGTGTGGGCACGACTTTAATCGTTTACCTAACCTAACAGCCCAAACCCGGCCAACGTTATTCACGCACTCGTTCCAATGAGGGGTCAAATTCTATGTTTTTTGAAGCAAAACTGAAATTTTTAGTTGTTCAAGAAATGTTTTGGTAAGTGTCGTCTGCTGTTAGGGTTAGGTAGAGGGTTAAAGAATCGAAGTGGTTTTTGAAGAACACCTCTTGACTAATCGATACATTTTCCCACGATTTTTTTTTCAGGTGGAAGTCGAAGAAGCGATATGTAAGTCTTTGTTTTATAAACAACCTCAAAATAAACCACGATGTGTTAAATAGAGACGGCAACTCACCGGCGTAACCTGAGATGTCCAAAGAAGTACACCCAATGACTAGGTTGTTTTGGCTATTAACTTTTGATGCAGATAGCTTTTTTGTGTATGCATTTCAACAATCATAATAAACCTATTTATACCATGATTACCTATTCTACTATGCATGAAAAGCCTATGACATATTATTATTATTATTATTATTATTATTATTATTATTATTTATTGGTGTTTAAGGTCACATGTTTCTGCACAATGGCTAACCATGACCGTGACAGTTTTACGGGTGGAGGAAGCCGGAGTACCCGGAGAGAACCACCGAGCAACGGCGAGCGACTGTCAGCTCCCCAACATACCAACTCCACATAAGCAGGGTTAGCATTGGTTGAAGACAGGTTCACCATCGACGTGCAGTACGCCTTAGTACACAACGTCACCGTGCTCCCACGTGGGCAATGGAGGTGAAGTGTCTTGCCCAAGGACACAACGCGGTTGCCGCAGATGGGATTCGAACCGAGGACCTCTCGGCTTGCAGCCTGCACCTCTACCAACTGACCCACCGCGCCCCGCCTATGACATAAATTTTAGATTTTCACACCAACCGTGGTGAACACGCCAACAATGGGATTTCAGTAGTTAAAATTTACAACTACAGTGGAACTACATCCAAGTTCACCTTTGGTGACATCGACCTGGATGCGACTTTGTCTAAATTTATCGCACGTCGCCCCGCGAAGAGTGAAATGAAAGTGGCAATTATTTATTACTTTTTTAAATGAGTTTACCCCATAAAACACCAAAAATTAACAAACATGCATTGTCTTATGTTAATAAAGCGTCCATAACTCGAAATAGTATGTTATTATGTTGTTAAAATGAAAAAGGTCCTCTTTCTTTTTCAATTTCGTTTCGGTGATAAAACTTACAGAGTAATGTACCGCCCACCGATCCTCATGTAAACAAAAACAAATTTGCACGTATTTACGGCTGCTGCTCAGTAAAATCGAGAAAAAATAATAGCGACTCTTAATAATCTGACGATCATCATATAAATAAAATATACCCATAGTAGCTTTGTTTTCCAAATATTCACGACTCGTGATGACCATTTAGTACACCAAGATACTATGGGTATATTCTATATTTAACCCTCACACAACGTAACGACTAGAAGTGGCAAATCGCAATTCAAATTTTATTATTTTTCACTTTTGTCTAAAAAAACATTGCCATTTACCCTAACTGGAACGAGCTCAATGAGAAATTATATGGTATATGTTTTTGAGGCAAAAAGTGAAAATTGTAAGGTATTCAAGAGATTTGTTTACAAGTCTTGTCTTCCGTTCGGGTTGGGTTAGAGGACTAACAAAATGGCTTTCAACTGATTCTTTCATACGTTTTTGCGCCATGCAAGGTTGGCACACTTCGCGAAAGGATGATTTCGTTCCTTAACCATCAGTACCTCGTCTGTATTACCAACGCTGCCATTTTGTCAAATTGTTCTCAGTTTCTATATCTAGCTTTCATTACAAAATCGAGGGGCCAATACTATAAAACTTTTACAATTGTATTTTCCAGTGTTGTATTTTTTAAATGTGAATATAAATATCTGAAATGAACAATTAGCATTTTAAAAGACGTGGCAATTTATCTACGGGTAAATTGCGACGGCACTTGAAAAGCTAATCTTCCATTTCAGTTAGTTATTTCAGACATAGAAAATACAATTCTGGAAAATACAGTTGTAAAAGTTTTATAGTATTGACCCCTGCTGGCACGTTTGTGAAAATTAGCGTTTAAATTCTGTTACGCTGAGGCTGTGTTAACTGTCGTATCAACAGTGACAGTGAATATTTATCCGGCGGAAACCTGAATCGGAATGATTTGTTTACTACATTAACCCTTTGAACCCTGGTGGTATCTTCTATGTCAGTTCAATAGCAGCAATTGGAAGAGTCCATATTTATTATTTGGGGTTAGACCAATTAATATTTTCAACATGCAGCCTTGGGGCTGCACGTTGAAAATATTGATTGGTCTACACCACACATTTACCTTGTAGCCATCCCGACGTACCCTATGACCCGGTCGGAAAAACGGCCTCTGGGATTGAAAGGGTTAAACAAAGTTTAATGTTTACCACATTAAACAAAATTCCAAAAAGTTTAATTCTTTTATTCAAGTTTTCGTGACTCAAATCCAAGTAAGACTGAAGGACAGTTTCATGACTTATAGGCTATATTTAGATAACCAGCACTACATTCATAGACTCTTCTCTTTATATACACATCTATATGGGCGTTTCTCTTTTATTTTTGTTTCAAACACGTCGAAAAGTTACTCCTCCTCATACTGACATACTTGTTAATAAGGTGCGCATTTATTTTTTGAAAGCGTATTTATTTTTTAAGCAGCGTATTTACATTTCAAAGTGAGTGGTCAGGTTTTGTTGGGCGAATAGCTGGCTTAAAAGATGAGAACCGGAATAGACCGAGGTGAACCGGACGGCAAAGTTGATGAAGGGTGAGCGGAAATGGAACCGGAAAAAGATACCCTGATCGCGGAACCTTTAACACCATGGCATATTGTAAACATTAATTCTCCGATAAAACGAATATAATTTTTCTCTGCCCTTTGCTAAGTAGCATAGCATTAATTACCCGATAAGATGATGATTAAGATGTGCATATACAGAAATGCTCCCATAATTTAATTTGTTTTGAAGCTAATCTCCGCGCGATGCACAATATATTTGGCAGAAAAGTTGTAAAATGTGCTGCGTCGGACTTGTTTATTCCTTTGCTCAACATAACGGCCAAAACCGAGAAGCGCTATTCACAAAAAACACTATTCAATTTTCATTATTTTAAAATTTTTGACTAAAAAACGTAGCTTACGACCCCTCATTGGAACGAGATCGTGAGCTCGTTCCAATGAGGGACATAAGCTGTTTTGACGCACAAAAGAGAGAAAATAGTTATTCAAGCATTTTGTTTGCAAGTGTCGTCTACTTTTCATGTTTGGTAAAGGGTTAAGAATGAAAAAATGACAATGTAGACACAAGTGACAAGATAACCCTCACTGTTTCAGATTTTTTTATCCAGTACAAGTATAGCGCTATTCGTTACCATCTAATGCAGTGTTACTCAACTACAACAACTACTCTGCCAGTTCCCAGTTCCATGAGCACACATACACTGTCAAAACGCAGCGTTTAATAATTAAATACCAACATGCAACAGATTATAAATGCCCCAAACACGTTTATTATTTAAACGTGTTTAAACTATTCTTAAACATGCTTAATTTTTAAACATGTTTAATTATGCCCTTAAACATGTTTCATTTTTAAACATGCTTAAATTATTCTTAAACATGTTTAATTTTTAAGCATGTTTAATTGTGTCCTTAAACATATTTAATTTTTAAACATGTTTGAAGTATTCTTAAACATGTTTCATTCTTAAACATGTTAAATTGTGTCCTTAAACGTGTTTAATTTTTAAACATGTTTAACTTAATAAACACCTCAAACGTGTTTATCCCAGGCAACAGATTAAAATCACCATAAACATGTTTAAAGGCTTCTTTTTAAACCCTTAAACAAGTTTATTTTCAAGTCTCAAGATAACCCTCACTGTTTCAGATTTTTTTATCCAGTACAAGTATAGCGCTAGCCGTTACTACCTTATGCCGTGTAACTCAGTTACAACAACTGCTCTGCCAGTTCCCAGTCCAGTGAGAACTCATAAAAACAGTGTGTTTCGTAATATAACAGAAGCATTACAGTGTGAATTCCATCTAAAGTTAGTTGAGGACATTCCCAATGTCATCATATGAAACGTGTGATGGGTTCTAAAATCTAAATTTGACTAAATTGTTTAAAAGAGCGACTTTTTATAAGGTTGTCGATAAACATGACAAGATGAATTTTAACTCTACAGTTTGGCTTTTCGGAAGCGGCTGTCGGAAACCGGGATTTGTCGCTGCTATAGGAAATAGGTTCACGCCGCGTATTCAGCCAAAACTCAAGGAGTGTCGCCTGAACCCGTGCATGAACGTATGTCTCACATTAATGAACCCGCCCGTTTTCGTTTTTGTTGGGGTAGTTCTTATTCTGAAGGGGTCAATGGGTTGACTGAAAACAACAATTTTAATACATATATATAAAAATAAATATGGTAATTTGTGACTTACATGAAATCCAAATGGACAAAAAAACAAAACGTCGATCACCCCCTACCCACACTTTTTGAGTCACTTGCGGGCCCCATTCTCTGTTGTCGCTGTTCTTCCTTCCTTGTCGCTGGTGTGTGGACTTTGATCGCCTTTTTATTTTACTTCACTCCTTCACTGCCGTCGCACGGCCACTAATGTATTGTCACTTCACCGGACGCCTTTGCTCTCACATGTGACGGAATGTTAATGTACCATTGCAGCCGCACGGCCACTAACGTATTGTCACTTCACCGGACGCCTTTGCTCTCACATGTGACGGAATGTTAATGTACCATTGCCGTCGCACGACCACTAACGTATTGTCACTTTATTATATCGCTTTCCCTTTAACAAGTGACGGAAAGTCACTCTACAACTGCCGTCGCACGACCACTAACGCATTGTCGCTTTACTGAACGCTTTTCTCTTAAGCAGTCGCCACCAATGGGGTTAACCCCACCCCCCCCTACGTTTATCTCAGAACAATGTCCGCACAGGCAAGCCTACTCTGCCTACACATGTCTTGCCTTCGACAACAAATATAGCGTCTTCCTAGATACTAATAGCTCCCTGAGCTCGCACTCTCTATTTCTGATCTTACACTTAGATATGGTCACCGACTTGGCCCGCGACTGGTCCTATTCTAAATATGAGCTCTGTGGCGCCCCTACATTACAAAGTGTCTAAACTTTCGCACTGATGCGGCACCTACTCTAACCTATAGCACGGGACATCCCCATATCCTTCGATCCACAGCCTTACCCGCCTTCAGACTGGAATGAGTTTTTCGAGAAATTCCCCGATTTTTATTTCGATAGCCAGAACATTATTCTCAGTTTAATTGCTTCTCTTGAACTTGGCCGCTTAGATCTATCTTAATTTAATATTTGTTTTAAAGTTCCTCTGAAAGACTCACATTTCGGTATATCCTGACATTCGGTGACAGGCAAAAGATGCATAATATGGATGTGAGACCAGAACATGTGCGATGTACTGTTTTCACCATAATTGCCTATTAACTGGCCATAATTACACAGATAATGACTGCAGGAGAAAACTGGTCTCTCTTTCTTTTAATCTTTATCAGATAGCTCATATGGTGTTCAGTAAACGCGCACGTTATGGCCATTAAATTTAATTAGCAGCCCATGAACTATTGCTGGTTTGTTACAATGACAAATCGGTTTTCGGGGTCCGTCATATACCTATCTTTACTCTTTATATTTAGCCCAGTGAGAAAGATTATGGAAAATATATACACTTTTAAACAAAAAAATCGCAACTTTAAGCTATCACCTTGACCGCGGCAAATATTGACACACCTGAAAGAAAACACATACTCCCTTCTTCCGATCGTTTTTTTTATTGCTTTGAATATTGAACGAAAAACTTGGACAAAAGAGAAAAGTTTTCATACGTCTCATTAATAGTAAATTATTTCTTTACTTTAATCACTAGGTGATTTTCAAAATTACTAATTGAATGTCGAATTTTTGAAAGCGTCTGAAAAGTTGAAAACTCAACTCTCAATACCAAAATTTTGTTCGAGCATTTTATGGCCACATATGGCCACTCCTGATCTGTGACAAACACACATAATACAGCTGGCGGGATAAGTTACTGATGATGGCTTTTGTTTCGACAACAAAGACGGTGAATACCGATTAAAACAGATCTCTGACACTCACAAGTACTATTTGTCAGCAGAGTCAATACTATAGACTTTTACAATTGTATTTTCTAGAAATGTATTTACTACCTATTAATATAACTGACTAAAATGAATCATTAGCATTTTAGCTGGCAAATTGCCGCATCTTTGAAACGCTAATGGTTCATTTCAACCCATTTAAAGTCATAACTAGAAAATACAACTCTAGAAAATACAATTGTGAAAGTTTTATAGTATTTGCACCAGGTGATGCCATTCTACTTCAACCCTTTACTTAACATGAAAAGCAGACAACACTTGCAAAACAAATTCTTGAATAACTAATTTTTTTCATTTTTTTGTCACAAAAACATAGGTTATGACCCTCCGTTGGAACGAGCTCGACGAGCTCGTTCCAACGAGGGGTCATAACCTATGTTTTTGAGACAAAAAATAAAAAAATAATGAAAATTAATTGGCGATTTTTTAGAATAGCGCTGGCCGTTTTTGACCGTTACATTGGGTAAAGGGTTAATCGAAAACATGTTGAAGCCTTTGAACCCACCTTCTTCCAACCCTGTAGTTTCCCTTCTGTAAACTGGCGGATGTCAGAGCGAGACTTTACACAACTACGGAAATTATTCTTTGTTTCAGTATATTTTTTACTATTATCATCACAGATGGCGCCCTGATGTACTCGAGGGGCATACTGAGCTTGCTTAACTGGTTGAGTGCTAGACTGTTTTTGGTGGTCTGAATTTGTTATTCAAAATTTGTTCTATAACAAAATAATGGAGAGCGGCTACAGGCACTCACCAGTAATTTATGATAGAACAATTTTATATAAACAAACTATTATGTGGGTTTGACTGAATATGAAACATGAGCAAGGAAAACGCCGGCTTTAGCTCTGGTACCCTCATTTTTATGAAAGCCCTGTTAGTGGCTTCTAGCACTCAACCAGATAAAAACGTTCTGCTATATGGCAAACTCCGTATTGAAATGTTTTGATTACTAAAACGAATTTGCTAAAAGAGAAAAAGAAAAGACACCCTTCTTTATCAAACGGTTCCAACTATTCTTGCTCATCATAGAAAGAGAATGAGCCTGAAGATTAAAGTCGGCCCATGGCTGTTTAACATTCAAGCCTAAGCTAACAGGAAAATCACGAGAATAAGAATGTTTGTAGTACAAATAATAATTTATCGTCTGTTTTCATATACAAAAAATGCTTTGCATTTCAGCACTGCCAAAACGAGATACCAATCCAGAGGTTACAGAAGGTAAGCGTTTTTATCTTTAAAACCATTAAACGTTATAGAAGGAGTTTTGTTCTTTTATGAGTTTTTTCACGTAGTTCAGAGGAAAAAAGCAAAAAAGACGGGACACAAAATGACGTTGTACATTCAAGATGGTTAGAAGATTGGTGTTTTGTTTGAAGTGTACATTCAGTTCCATTGGGCAAAATATTTGTGCATGATACATTTTATATTGCTCAGCTGGAACAAGGCCATCGATGATGGTGTTCAACCGATGGTCGGAACCGGCCACCACAATCCGTCGATTGTGGGCAATCGGATGACAACGGCAACGGCTCCTGGAACATCGGTTCAACCGATTGTTGCCAAGCATTTTGTGATGATTCATCAACCGCACTTTATTATATTCTGCAATTGTTCAATTGTTAATGTAGAATGATGTCAATGACACCATTCAATGAAGTTGAGAAACAACCACAATGCCCCTTTACGGTTTATACAGTTAAACGACATGTAAATCCTACAATTGAGTGTACTTGCGGCAATCGCCAGTTCATACCCGAAAAGTGAAGGTTACACTTCACCGACTGGGATCGCAGAAAAATTACCAGTTTCACAGATGTGGGCGGTAAACGTGGCACTGAGAGCCACGCTTACTGCCCAAGTGTTATTTATTATTATTATTTATTATGGTTTAACGACACATTAACAGCCAGGGTCATATCATATCGGTGACAGTTTTACGGGTGGAGGAAGCCGGGTACTCGGAGAGAACCACCGAGCAACGACGAGCAACTGTCATCTCTCCAACATCGTAACTCTGAACTCTGCATCGCGGCACATGCAGGGTTAGATTGGTTGAAGACATGCGCACCATCGACGTGCAGTAAGCCTTAGTACACAGCGTCATCGCGCCCCCATGCAGGCAATCGGGGTTAATTGCCTTATCCAAGGTCACAACGCGGGAGCACGAATCAGTCGCTGAAATTGTCACCCATCCAACTACTAACCGCGCTCGACATTGCTTAACTTCGGTGATCTGACGAGAACCGGTTACCGCGACGCCACCGCGCCCCCACCGCCCAAGTGTGTGCGACTGGTACTTTTACTGCGACCCCAGTCAACGAAGTTTAACATTATAAAATATATTCAGTTTATTGTAGTTCTTTCGAGTCTCGACTTGTCTGGTAGTGCACGGTATTACAATCGGAATCGGCATCAGAATCGGCCGATTGTGAGCTCAAATAACCGGTTTTGCGTATTGGCTGAACACTAATCGATAGCACAAAAAGAGTTATGTTAAGTAAAGAATCCTAGGTTGCGATACTGGAGAAATGTCACCGGCAGCATGTGATTTGTACAGTAGCGCAGCGCCGCCACTAACCTTCAATTATTATCTTGTAATAATTACATTGTTAATGTAGTTATACGTTTTGGGTCCAAATACTCAATTCCAATTGGTCAGCTAGGTGAAAACGTCATGACCAAATGTAATTCATTTTCCAATGAATACACCTGGTCGAACTTTGACCCGAATTTACGGTAGAGCGCAGTTGACAGAATGTAATTCGGGTGGTGTTTGGGCGGATTTTAACTTTTAGCGCCTCTCGTCTTTCTGCTTTGTTGTTTGGTAAAAAGTAGTTTAAACAGTTACGGAATGTAATTATAAGAATTGAATGCAATTTTTATAATCTTTATTAGAGTATGAACGTGTGTGAATGGGTACAAATTGTATGAATCCCGAAGGGATTCATCCAATTTGTATCCATTCCCACACGGGATTCATACAATTTGTACCCATTTCCACACGTTCATACTCCAATAAAGATTATAAAAATTGCATTCAATTCTTAAATAACAACATACTCGTAAAAAGTCTTCTTCCAGACAACAACAACGCATTATACAGCAAACAGGATGGGGGAGCGTACGCCCTCATTTGGAATTCGTACAGAGTCAACACTGTAGAGTTTTTGTCGTGACCAATTCAGGGCTCGTTTTCGTTTATTAGTCAACTTTGGTGACCCTTTTGCATACATTGCATTATAAACCGAACTACTTCAATCACTAGTAACACCAAACGACTTGAACACTCGTAGTCTGGGGTATTAATGGCGGGAGGTAGGCGGTGTGGCAGGTGTGTTGACATATCAATTTTCGTCTAGATTGGAGTGTTAAATACAGGAGATTTGGTACTTGGATTTATGTCGCACATACAGTCAATACAACAAATGCAGGCCCTTTGGTGACCAATTCAGGATGCTTGGGACCAACATGACCAGCACAGTAAGTGCTAATTTAATAAGAAGTCATGCATCATGACAACTGCTTGTATTTATCCAAAAATATATTTAACAATAACTCCGAAGGGACAATATGCCAACTACATTATCAAGGCATGTCTTCGAGGACGGCATGCCTTGATTATGTAGTTGGAATATTTTAGCCAGTCTGTCAACTACGTGGCGCATTGCTCATAGTTTAATAGGCTACATCGACAAAAGTTTTTATATTCCGATGAAATATGCTCTACATTTTGTTTTGAAAAACCGTGGAGAGTGTAACTGAACTATACAAAGATTTAGTTATATAAATCAAGTGTTGTGAGAATTTGGGGATATCAGGTGCGATATGTAATATGTATGACATGTTTATAAAAAAGACTTTACTACACGACAACTTGCCCCAAAGTGGTCAAAAAAAACGCTAAGACTCTGTACAAATGCAAGCGAATGACGTGCACCCCCTCCCCACCCCACCCCGTTGAACGAAGTCGTGACAAGAAAAGGACAAGTCGATGTCTCAGCTAAATACTTTTATTTGCCCATGCGTGTTTCAATGTAATGGGTGACCTAATTGCTGTGTTAACCCAATAGTCCTGGACCTGATGGACAAATTATACAGCCTTCAAGTTGACCTACATTCATTGTGCAATATTTGGAAACAGGATCACCAAAAGGTGTTTCTTACATGTGCATCTCCCAGCTCTCCTTAACAGCCTCGTTTGGCCAGAAGTCTGCCAACTCTATATTTGAGTATTATATTCAGTCTATGTGTTTAATTTAAATAATATTTATGTCCAGTTCTCAAATATATACAATTATATCAGTTATAGTAAGTGCGGATCCAACAGAAAGCTGTAAGCTTGTAGGAGGTTGTTTCCACCAGTAAAACACTTGAACATAATACAGTCGAGAAGACAGGTACACATATAATCAAGATTACCATCCAAACCCTATAATGGTGAATTATTTATTACACTTTCAAGTTATAGTTATGATTTGATAGTAGGTTTGGTAAAGAGGGAAATAAGAGATGATTGTATATGTTGTTAAGTAAATATTGAAGATAAGAAGAAAATGGGAAGAAATGGTAGAAAAGAGTTTTTGATTAAATGAGTATTGATAACTGCATGTTGCTGAACCACTTCCATTCCGTACTTTGTTTCAGTTGAGGTATCTGGATAATTGTCGTTTTTTACGGTAGTTTATCTTAGGTAAGTAACTTTCATTAATGTTTATCAAGAAGTATTGACTGCTGAACCAAGACAGAAACATGAGAATAAGAATGTCAGAATGAGACAATAGTATTCAAATAGGCACGTATATTTACATAGGAGAGAAATGCCACGAATTTAAAAAAAATATAGATCGAGTTATTTGTGTGCAAACCACACAATGGTGTATCCCCGCATTTCCTTTGCAACACCTTATCATAGTCTTAACGTTTCGAATTAATACCCAAGGAGCCTTTCGATGAAAACTGATTTTCTAACAATAAAAGTGATTCCACTGGAACCACCTGGGGCAAAATCAAAATTCTAAAACCTTCATGCAGATCTAGAAATGTTACCTGAACACATTAGCGTAGTTTAAACGTTTCGAATTAAATACCCTGAGAGCCTTTTGATGAAAACTGATTTTCTAACAATAAAAGTGGTTCCACTGTAACCACCTGGGGCAAAATCAAAATTCCGAAACCTTCATACACATCTAGTGATGCTACATGAACACATTAGCATAGTTTATACGATTCAAATTAAATATCCTTGAAGACTTTTGATGAAAACTGATTTTCCAATGATAAAAGTGGTTCCACTGGAACCACCTGGGGCCAAATCAAAATTCCGAAACCTTCATGCACATCTAGAGATGTTACCTGAACACCTTAGCACAGTTCTAACGTTTCGAATTAAATACCCTAAGAGCCTTTCGATGAAAACTGATTTTCTAACGATAAAAGTGGTTCCACTGGAACCACCGGGGGCAAAATCAAAATTCCGAAACCTTCATGTACATCTTGAGATGTTATCTGAACACATTAGCATAGTTTGAACGTTCCACTGCTACCACCGGGGACAAAATCAAAATTCCGAAACCTTCATGCTTGTTTAGAGATGTTACCTGAACACATTAGCATATTTTAAGCGTTTCGAATTAAATACCCTAGGAGCCTTTCGATGAAAACTGATTTTCTAACGATAAAGTGGTTCCACTGGAACCACCGGGGGCAAAATCAAAATTCCGAAACCTTCACACACATCTAGAGATGTAACCTGAACACATTAGCATAGTTTAAACATTTCGAACTGAATACCCTAGGAGCCTTTCAGGGTGTGACGTACGGACAGACGGACTGACGGACGGACGGACGGAGATCACGACAATATCCCCGCATTTTTGAAAATGCGGGGAAAACTAAATGTGCTTTTCTACCATTTGCAGTGATAGTCAAGAACTACAATCCAACCAACACAGGTACAAAGGTCACATAGTATTACTCCTATCCGGTCAGGTAGAGTTAGGTATTCTGTGATAGACCAAAAACTAACAGCCATTTGTTTGTAAAGTATCAGGAATGGAGTGGTTCAGCAAACCAGATAGTATTTTACCGGATAACTAAAGCGGGTGGAGATCGAATTGCAACCAATCCAACCGCAGAGCGGAACTATATCATCCAATGTGTCACTTCAAGTTCTGTACATCACCACAAGAAGCACAAGCAATACTCCAGCCAATGAAACTCTGGGTTCAACATGGAGGTCCGCCGGCCGGCCGGCCGGCCGGAGCCTTGCCTGCTCTTACTGTGCCTTGCAACAGATTTGCAGTTATTGCCTGGGCGGAATTTCCACTCAACGGCCGATCCATCCACAACACACCCTCCACGCCTTGTGTCTTGTAAAGTAAGTATAGTGAAGACAGTAATTTGAGAATACTGTAACGTCGCGTCCTCTGCTTTCGTGGATTTTTGGGATCGAAGCCACCCGTGTTAACACCGCGGTAGGAGTGGCCATGAGGGAAGAAGGATCCGGGTCAAAAACACAGTGACACACCATCATTTCGATCAATACTGATTTTTCGGTAACTCGATCTCGAGGAGTAACGATGTTGAGTGTCCATATTTACAGAAGCAGTCCATCCTCCCACCTTTTGTGGTTATTCAAACATTAAGTGAAGCGCTCAAATTTAAGAATAAACTAATGCACTGCTTCAAATATAATTCGATTATCGCGAGTACTATAAAACTCACATCCGTACAGCAAGGTATGACAGTCAAACATGAAAGGAAGTACAGTCTATTAGATTGAAAAAAACTTGATCGCATCGCTCGCAACTTTTGTTTTCCGAATAATCATATTTTGCGAAATAACACAACGAGAGTGATGTACGAGAGACTGTAATCAACGATCCGAATTGGAGGTTTTCCTGTATTTAATGAGTACCGGATGTCCCCCGTATCCCTCTATTTGAGTTGTGTAATGCGAGGTTCTCACTTCCACGGATCGGGGTGTCGGAAGCCCACGGTTTAATCCGTTATTATCACTGGTGAATCCGTTCCGTGGTGTTCCGGGATAAACCCTCGCGCTTCCGCCAACTTGTTTTTCCGTAGTGCAATTTTTAAAATGTTTGAAAATTTCATTTTTTTCCGTCACCAACCGTAAGTAACCGTAGGAAACAGTATAGATACCGGGACACAACTGTAGCATATCCCAGGCCGATCCGGCATTAACCGTGGTCGGAAAAGGGGTCCCGGTTGACCACTGAAAGCGCCGGAGAGACTACGGATATGCTACGTTTTGGTCTGGTGGGCCAAATATATAGTTTTGACAGACCAAACCGTGGGAGACCGTGACATGACCGTGACATAACCGTAAAGACAAAGAAGAACCATTGCAGCATCGCAGCGTAACCGTAACACCGTAGCATGACCGTGACAAACCGGACAAACCGTAAGACAACCGTAGTTTGCCCGTAGCGCTTCGAGTGGTGCAGTAGCAGAACAGTAGGAGACCGTCACATACCCGTAATAATCATTGGCGAGTCCTAGGTACTTCCTCAGGACAACCTTAGTACATGCTTAGCACTTCCTTAGATCTTCTGTAGGCGCCGTAGTCACACCCTCATGCCACCGTAGCAATTGTCTACCGTGGCCAAAACACGCCGTTTTACAACGGTTCAAAACCGTAGCAATTCGGGGCCCAAACCGTGATAGTGAGAACCCCGCATTATGTATATGTACCACGATAAAGCTTGAATTAAAGGAAGTACTATTCTTATATATATAAATTTATGATATATCCATTTCAGGATACTATGAAGGCGATATAGAATATAAAGGGGTAAGTTGCTGTCTGATCCCATAACATTTTATCACATAAGCACTGCCTCATAACCAAGTTCAGAACAGGAATATTATTCACGGGTCATAAACCGACGAGATTTTTCACGTGAGTTTATTGAGCGACGAATCACCTTAATTGATATGCGTCTTCCTACGCGTTGAATATTCATAAACATGGATGACGGCGTTCAAAATTTCAAAGTCAATTTACTTGTTAAAATCCATGGAATTGGTGTCAGAAAAGTTCTATGGGTCATAGAATCGACAAATGGAAAATTCTACACAGTTGAGGTGGATGGAACTGACTTCCGAGTGAATTTACCAGTCGAGCGTCTCAGTTCAATTTCAGAAAATGAGACAATCCATGTTCCGGCGTCTGTCAGCCGTGATGACGTTACGAATTCAAAAACATTGTTTACAAGCAACATGTCATCTGACAGATTTGTTCACGTGAGCTCTCACAACATTCAGTCTTTTATTGACAACCAAACAAACAAAAACACTCTTGCAAAAACATTTTACGATATGAAATTGTTGAAATCGTTTATTTACAGTCCAGAAATAAATGAACCTAAACCCATTCAACAAATTCAGTTTCCCGATCTTTGTGTTCTTGAATAAGTATTATTTTCATTTTTTTTTGTCTCAAAAACATAGGTTATGACCCCTCATTGGAACGAGCTCAACCTATATTTTAGAGACAAAAAATGAAAAAATAATGAAAATTAATTGGCGCGTTTTGAGAATGGGGCTGTTTGTTTATGGCTGTTATGTTAGGTAAAGGGTTAAATAATATAATTATCGATAATAATGAAAAGTAATAAACAGAGTAATCGCTTGATTGGACTGGTTACGAAAAATAATTCATTCGAGGCGGGGGACTATATTGTAAAACACTCGTGCGCATTCGCGCACTCGTGTTTGTACAACGTCCCTCACCTCTCATGAATTATTTCACGTAACGAGTCCAGTCAAGCGATTACTCTCTATAACGCTATCAAGGATGCTGTATGTTAAATGTGATGCCAGCCATGTTTGGTAAAGGTTAATCTGAATCTAATTTTTCATTTTGTAGCTGAGAAATGCCGTGAAAAGCTATGGACTGCTATGGCCCGGTGGTGTCGTTTATTATAGTATCGATTCTGCATACAGTAAGTTTATAATAATATTTTGTTTCTAACACACATTCGTCTCTATCACACTGCATAACATGCATGGTATTCGTATATATCTTGAAGACATTATTTATTTATTTATTTATTTATTTATTTATTTATTTATTTATTTATTTATTTATTTATTTATTTATTTATTTATTGGTGTTTAAGGTTACATACTTATGCACAGTGGCTAATCGTGACCGTGACAGTTTTACGGGTGGGGGAAGCCGGAGTACCTTGAGAGAACCACCGAGCATCGACGAGCAACTGTCAGCTCCTCAAGCTTTCTAACTCTGTTCAAGCACAGCTCAAGCAGTGCTACAGAAGACATGTGCACCATCGACGTGCAGTACATTTTAGTACACGGCGTCATCGTGCCCCCATGTAGGCAAACGGGATAAAGTGCCTTGCCCAAGGACACAACACGGGTCGCCCGGGCTATAGCATAGAATTCCAACAGTCTACCACTGAGCCACCGCACTTCCTCTTGAAGAGATAGAATTGTCTGACGGTAATATAAAGATTTTTTTTGGTTTTGTTCGAAAAAAAAAAAAAATAAATAAATAAATAATAAAAAAAAAATACCTGAAAAAATCTAGAGTATCTTAGCTCCTTCTTTATTTTTGTCTGAGGACAAAGAAACGTGATGTCGTATTTTAATAGAATAAGAGCCACGGCAAAAATATACTGATTGCTTTTTAAAACATAATTTTTGTTGAAAGTAATATACATATATAGGATAAATATGTAATAGGGCCGGTAATCAGATTTAAACCACGAGTAGGATAAGGGTTTTTACCACTCGGCTTGCCGAGTGGTTAAAACCCTTATTCTATGAGTGGTTTAAATCTGATTACCGGCCCTATTACCTATTTTTTTTATTTATACCATGCTCGTAATAAATAATCGACTTTGTCATTTAACTGGTAGAGTGCTAAATTATTTTTGGCCACCCTAATTTGTTCACATGTCTTTGCTTTGTTACAATTTATAGGAGAGTGCCTGTGGGCACTCTCCTATAAATTGTAACAAGGGAAAACCAAAGAGAGTAAATGATATCACTTCAAAGATAATATGAAGCACAGCCACTGAATTTGAAGCCTTTAAGTTTCAATACCGGCACTTCTGGATAAAGCCCAAATATGGGTTTCCAGCACTCTACCAGTTAAAATGGAGAAAAAACGACACTTTCTATCGCAAACACACGGGTTTGTTTTGTTTACATCTGCGCCGGTGGGTAGTACTATCGGCTGTACGGGAATGCTTGATTGACAGCTAGACACATCATCAAAGTTGAGTGAATTTACCTTGCTTTTTCAGTCAAATTATTATTAACAGTTCTTAAATTTTATTTTAAGTATTTAATTGTAGGTATTTTAAACTTAATAAGTCATTGCACGTAGTACATAGTACCACAAATCGTTGTATGCTTGAATGAAACATCGCGAAGTGTGAATGTATCGAAGATGGCAAATTACGTCATGTCACTTCATGGATGAACTTCCAACTGAGGGTGTAAATTGTTTTAACCACAGAAGCTTTACACTGATAGTGGGGTTAAAAGCTAAAATTTAACATACAGGCTTTTCACAGGCAATAACAGGTGAGCATGGTATAAATATATATATCAGGTGTTCGAAGGTGTTCGAGAAATTCTTTATTAATCAATTAAGCAAAAACAGACTAAGTTATTTATTTATTAGTGTTTAAAGACACATTTAGCATCTTTGAAGTTAAGTTTAGCCTATCATTAAACCTTTGCTACCCACTTTAGATGACTTCCATCCCAGGCGTTAGTGATCGGGATCACGTATGTACGTTTGTTGTCGATAGAGTATATTTTGTTACTGCAGTTAATTAAGGTAATTGAAAACGAATTTAATCCAGTTGGCCGATAGGGATAAGTTACACCTATAATGCTTGTTTTGTTTTTTGGTATCCGGTATAACTAATATAAGAAATAAAGTGTCTCCGACTTACTCAATGTTTAAGCCTGTTTAATCAATTTTGGTCATTTTTAGTGTATAGAATCACTAATGGTTTGTAAAGCGATATGCTGTATAAATAACGGACATGCATACATTATATTCATATGATATATATTCACAAAATGACGCGATAGAAATTCAAATGGAGGTGGTGTAGCAATACTAATCCGCAAAAACATCAAACGCAGAATTATAGACACAAGCCGACTTGACAGCGAAACCCTAGCCATCGAGATAACAATAGAAGAAATGAAAACAACTCTAGCTGCCACGTACAACCCTCCAAACAACCAGCTCAACGAAAACACCTTCAGGCACTTCACAAACAACTTCAGACATTGCCTATTCTTAGGAGACTTCAATGCAACTCACGAATCCTTTGGGTGCCGTAAAACAAATAATAACGGACAAATACTACTAAACACTACCGATGAACTGAACTTAACTATCCACAACAACGAAACAGAACCAACTCACTACAGCGACAGAGCAAAGAACTGAGATATCCAGGATTTTACACTCACAACACCGTCCAACACTCGCAAATAAAATCACAGAGTGCTATGTAGGAGAAGACATCAGCAGCGACCATCTCCCACCCCATGTCAAGATAGGAAGTGACTCACCCAAAACACACCCACCAACCTGGAGAAGAAATCTTCACAAAGCACTCTGGAACAGTTTTCGAGATCTACCCACAAGACAAATTGACAACGACAAAATCCAAACTATAACAGAAATTGATGAAAACATCGAGAGACTCCAAGTAGCCACCCTATTAGCGCTGAATGACGCATGTCCACCACAAACAAGCCTGGAGAGTATCTGCCAGAACTCTACAGCTGATCAAAATTAAACGAAGAACAAGACAGCTGCACCAGTAACACCGTAATCAAGAAGAATTCAGAAACTTGTACAACACGCTCAACAAACAAATTAAAGAAGCTATCAGACAAGAAAAAGAAAACGCTTGGCACAATATCACCGAAAAACTAGGAGAGCAGAAACTTGATAAAGAATTCTGGAATACTTTCAAAGTATTAACAGGCTGCACAAACAACGACCCTACCAAACCCGAAAAACCTCTACTCAAACCCAATGGATCTCTGATAGAAAGCGACTCAGAAAAGGCACAAGTTTTCGCTTGCACTGTCCAAAGAATCCATAACACTCATATCGGACCAATATTTGATGACACCTTCAAGGCCACCGTAGAAAGATACATGGAGCAAAATGAAGCACTCTTCAAGCCACTGCAGGATGACACCAATGAAGACACAGAGAGCCATGACCTTGTACAAGACTTCACAGCAAACGAAATCATGCACCAACTAAAATCATACAAAAATAACTCGGCGCCAGGCGAAGACGGTATCGGATACGCCATACTGAAACAAGCACCGACTAAATTCTTCGACAAACTAGCGACAGTCTTCAACAGATGCATACAGCTAGGATACTTCCCACAATCCTGGAAAAATGCTGTCGGGAAAATGATACTAAAGCCCAACAAAGACGAAAAAGTACCAACAAATCACAGACCAATAAGCCTGCTCCCCTGCATCGGCAAATTATTTGAAAAAACACTAAACAACAGATTACTAAACCACCTAGAGAACACAAACGTCTTCAATAGATGGGAAAGAGCCTACAGAAAGGGAAAAGAAGGCATCGAACATGTAGCACGACTAGCCCAAGACATCAGACTAGGACATGCAAAAATGGATTACTGCAGCTGTACTCCTAGACAATGAAAAGGCATTTGGCTCAGTCTGGCATGATGGACTCAGATACAAACTCAGCAAGATGAATCTACCACAAGAATAATATCATCCTTCCTAGGCAACATAACCCGGAAAGTGAAAATAAACAGCGACACATCTAGACCGGTGATACTAGAGGCAGGAACACCACAGGGATCGGTCCTCTATCCACTTCTATTCCTAATCTGTGTAAATGACCTCCCTGTCAACCCAAGAAACAACGTGCAAGTATCACAATTTGCCGACGACCTAGGACTCTGGACATCACACAAAAGAATCTCCATAATCCAAAAAAGACTACAAGAAAGCTTAAACGACATTGAAAAATGGTGCGCGAAATGGAGGATAAAACTAAACAACACAAAGACGCAACGAATCCTATTCCACAACAAGCAAAGCGTACCAAACATCAAAATTACCATATTCGGAGCAGACGCTGAACAATGCAACGAAGTCAACCTACTAGGCTTCACCTTAGACAAAAAGCTCACCCTGCCTAGTCATGGCAAAAGAATTTGCAATGAGGCAAGAAAAAGAATCAACCTACTCAAGAGACTTCGAGGAACAAACTGGGGCACAAACGCGACAAGACTACTGCAAATCTACCTAGCCTACATCCGCCCAGTACTAGAATACGGTGCAATTATCCTGAAAAACGCCTGCAAATCGACACTTCTAGAAATACAACGAACACAAAACTATGCAATCCGAACAGCCCTCATGCTTCCCAGAGACACAACAACAAATTACCTTCATGAAACCGCAAACATCCCAACTATCATGGAACGCTATGCCGACCTCCAACAAAAGACCATCGCCAGACTAAAAGATAGCCCACTATTCGAGGAACTAACAACAAGGACACAACTTCTAGAAAACGGAAAAACCAAATCCCTCTTAGGATGAACTCGACAACTTGGCAGTGGTAATACCTCTCATGGAAGTAAAACTGTGTATGGACCTCTTACAATAAGACAAAAGTGGGACGGAATTATGCCTTGGACCGAAAACTCGGTCCTTCGGGTTCAAAGGATTATTTATTTATTGGTGTTTAAGGTCACATATTTTGCACAATGGCTAATCACGACCACAACATGAGTATCAACTCAAATACCAGGGGTGTGCGTTAATAAGCCATGTTGCCCATTTTAGAGAGGGTTTGCACCTCCCAAGCATTGGTGACTGGGTCCTATTTTACCAGTAAAACAGAGCCTGTTTATCGCACTGAACAGGCACTGCTTCACTTCCCGGGGTTCCCGCGGGGAATTCAAAGGGTTAAGGCGGTATCACGATCATGTGCCGAAGGAGCGGCTTTTCCTGTTCAAAGGGTTAATGACATTATTCTCATAATTATTACTTATTATACGCGTAATATTCTATTTTAAATGTTACTGTTGTTGTTTGGGTAAGTATAATATTTGATTATTTATAAACAAGCGTTAATGTCTTTATAAAACACATTAGTGTTAGTTCATAAATAATTGAGTACCGAACCAACCAGTCAGAAATAAAATGATTAGAATCTTTTTTTCTTCATTGAAAAACATAAACTTTTAAATACATAATAACAAAAAGGGAAGAAAAACAGAATTTTCACAAAGTTTAATGGAAACAACGATCTGATTTACAAGACAATCTTCAAAACAGTATGGGTGTGATGTACTGCCGCCTCTCCCCTGGCATGGATACCTTGCCGTTTGAATATATCGTCCCCTGAAATCCAATGTGTTCTATGTGCCTACTGGCACATATAACACACTGGAACTCAGGGGACGATATGTTTGGTGAGTGTAACTCAAAAGGTTTTTGGTACCTAAGACTTTCGCTAACAACAAGAAAAGTTGGCGCACAGCTTTTTTTTACTGCATGACTGAATGATGAAAATCATTTAAGCGAAGAACAGGGGACCTTAATGTGAGTCAGCACGCCACTGGTTATAATTGTAACTTAATCGTATTTTGGATACATTATAGACTTGTTAATCTTAACTTTTTGGACATTTTTCATAAACTTTTTGATTTGTTAACAAGTCTGTTCAGAGAAGTGTTACCGTTACAGGTAATATGGCAAGGCATACGATTGAAGAAGCCATGAGAGAGATAGAACACGATACAGCCCATAGTGGTAAATACTGCATACGGTTTATACAAAGGACCAACCAAAGAGACTATATTTATATCCGACCTGAGAAAGGGTAGGTAAACCGTAATGATCAAATTTATCAGACACTGCAGCCATACACATAATGTTAGTACGCGTCTGGAGGCCTTCAAAATTCTATCACAGAAATGATTGGTACTCAGGTTAATCCAGAAATTTCATTTCTTAAGCACCTCATTGTACTTTGCGGATGACTCAACTAAAATTGAAAAGATTTACTCTGAATATCTTGGTTGGCGGATTATTTCAATTAATTTACTTACAAAATGATTTTTTTGCGGACTTCGTGAATGAACATTTCAAACCCCAAATGTATTTCTAACATGAATTGCCGCAGCGCATTGGAAACAACTGTATTAGGATAAAAATGTGTTTTGATTCTCAGGCAATCCCTCATTGAATTTGAACCCACTCAATGGATATTTTTATTGCCTTTCATTGTCTTCCAATATTAGTACAAACTCAGGGAGACCCGGCCGGGACTTTTTACAAATTTTGATTGATGCATATTTATTTAGTTGCGTCTCCAATATGTTTGCCTTGTTACAATTTATGGAAGCGTGATTTAAAAAGACAAACTGCCTGAGAATCAATTAATTTATTTCGTGTGACCTTATATCACAAATTTACTTTACGACATTCCTTAGCCCAACTGTTTAGAGCTCCTACATACAAGATCGCCGGAAGTATCAGAGGACAAGGGGTGGGGGAATCAGAAATGGCAATCGACAAGGCGGCGAGGGTATCAGAAAAGGGCAATCTACTCTAGGTATGAGTATGAGTTAAGACCGAGAGTTCAGAACGTATCATAAATCGTAGTGTGACACCCGACAGTACTGACATGATATATTACCCCTTGGGTGAAACATGTTGCTAAACTCTGTCATTATACTTGGTACCCACCCCCGGCATTAGCAGAAGCGAATACTCGAGTGTTTCCTCAGTTATAGTTCTCGAAACCTAAACTATTTTCACTTGTACACCACTTCTAGCGAAAAAGGGCACGCGCTGCCCTTTTGTTCTCCAAGTCTCATGACAAGGCAGCAGCTACCCCCTGCTCCTCCGCCTCCGGTGCCCTGGTGGTGTCTTCCCACTAGACCAATTCCCTTTAGACCAATTCCCTTTAGGTTAATTCCCAAAAGACCAATTCCCCTTAGACCAACAACATACTGTTATTGGTTAAGGGTTGATTAAGGATAATTAAGAAAGCATTTATTTACTGATAAGCACTTTATTTGATAAAAAAAATTATAAAAAATATTTATAACATCAATACATACAAAGGATTGTGTTTGTTTTGTTATGGAAATCAGCTCAACATCTCTTTACCGCAAAACATTAAAAAGAATCACAACCTTTGAAAGTGTGTGGTGACTATAACAATTGTTATGAAAAATCTGCCCAACATCCATAAAATATCAACAAGCCAGAAAATAAGCAGACTATCATCTGAAAAATGAGGTCCCCAGAGGGTGAATTTGGTGATGCTACCCTGCACAACAGGGTAGCATCACTAAATTTACCCTCTGTGAACCCCAACCTGAATCAAGGTCTCAAACATAAACAGAAAGAGGTACCCAGAGGATAAACCGGCCCACTGTATGGGATAGCATCAACAAATTCACCCTCTGGGGACCTCATTCTGCAAATGTCAGACTGCTTATTTTCAGGCTTGAATATCAATAACATTAAATACATTTATAAATATTTATAAATATATCAAATTATTGATATAGAATTATTTTTAAAGTAGAACACACCAGTTGGTCTAAGGGGAATTGGTCTTTTGGGAATTGACCTCGAGGGAGTTGGACTACAGGGAATTGGTCTAGTGGGAATGAACCCTTTTGCCTACATAGTTGCAACCGTGTCACAGCCGTCAACCACTATCAGGCTCTCTTGAAAAGAGCGAGTTGTCAATAAAAGCGTCATATTTGTTGAAGTGTTTCGTTTCAAAAAACTGTAAACAAGAATATACTTACAGCCATTACTTATTCTTGACAACCCAAAATCCACGTTCTCAGTGAAAAGCGCCCATGACATTTTTTTATATTTTTTTGTGAAAAAACTAAGAATGGGAAGATGGGTTCAGTGAAAGAAGAAAACCGTTTTCATTCAATGCAATTACGGAAAACACTGAGTTCATTCGCTTGTCCGTTCCTGATCAAACGAAGTTAGCAGCCCTCGAGCTTGCACTTGTTTTGATTTCTCCCAACGGCTGCCCCATCTTGGAAACCTTAAAGTTACAGACTTGAAAGGGTAACAGAAATATGTTAAAACTTAACACACGATGCGCTAATCATTTTGTTGAAATTTATTTAACCCTTTACATGAAAAGCAGACGACACTTGCAAAAAAATTCTTGAATAGCTATTTTTTTCCATTTTTTTGTCTAAAAAACATACGTTATGACCCCTCGTTGGAACGAGCTCGACGAGCTCGTTCCAATGAGGTGTCATAAACTATGTTTTTAAGACAAAAAAATGAAAAAAAAGAAAATTAATTGGCAATTCTTTAGAATAACGCTGGCCGGTTTTTCCGTTGCGTTGGGTAAAGGGTTAAGGGTCTTTCCATTTTCTCAAACTCGCAGAAACCTCTTCAAAAGACAGTTCTTAATTGAGGTGTGTCAGTTCCCACGATTAACATTACGTCCCCTGAGTACATCAAGGCGGCACCTGCAATGCTTTAGCATTGCAAATAAAGTCTTGATATACTAAGGGAGGATTATTAGAAGTAGGATAGGAACCCATGCCATTTCAGAGAATGCCATACGAGGGAAAAGCCCTCATTGTTATTTTTTCACCGGCAGCGTTTTATACATGAACTTCATCCAATAAGCCGAATCAGGGAAATTTAATAATTCGAACTCTTTGTAATGAAATGTGTGGCTGAATAAAACGTTTTAGCAATTACGTTACAGATGTCATTCTCCAGTTGGCAGACATTATGGTGAACATATAGTATCTCTTGGAAGTGGTTGTGAACATAAAGGCACCGTGATGCACGAACTTCTACACACTCTTGGATTTTGGCACGAACAGAACCGATACGACCGGAACGATTACGTCACTGTTCACTACAACAATATCATACAAGGTAAGAATCCATTGCGCCGGACGGGTATCTTATGTTTTGATGCCATGACGTAAGACATTGGGGATGGATGTCGGCTAGGCAAACAGTCCGGATAAATTTCGGGGAAGTGGCGGTAAGGCAAAACAGTTCGGATAAAACTGAGACACAATTTGAGCGTCGCAGCAAATAGTACCTGGTCCTATAATCTCAGTCAGGACCTTTACAATAAATACCGTGCTTTTGCCCCCAAAATAACCTGGTTACCGGTTTTTTTTGATAGTACCACTGTATGCCATGGAACTTTTGAGTTAACCCTTTACCCAACGAATCGCCCGCATCCACCCGCGTGATATGCAAATTCAGCAGTTGAAAAAATATTATTTTTCAAAACAATTCAACAAAACCATATCATGTGACTCCTCGTTGGAACGAGCTCGTCGAGCTCGTTCCAACGAGGGGTCACATGATATGGTTTTGTTGAAATTTTTTGAAAAAATTGAAAAAAAGCTATTTAAAATAATAAATTTTGATATCGTCTGCGTTGGGTAAAGGGTTCAGGGGATATATGCCTATCGTGGAAAATGTGACGGCTAATAGCAAAGATACGAACGATCTACCCCTATGGATATAGGCTCTGTCGATAAATGGGTTATCTCCACCTGATTTCATGAACTCTTCTACGCCGTGGACACTAATATGACTTACTTCCGCTTGGTATGAGAAATTCTTTATTTCTGAGTGTTCGTTTGTGTACATTGTGATTCAATTAAATAACGTTGTCAAAACTGCGATCATATTAACCCTTTACCCAACGTAACGGCCAAAACCGGCCAGCGCTATTCTCAAAAATCGCCAATTAATTTTCATTATTTTTTCATTTTTTGTCCCCAAAACATAGGTTATGGCGCCTCGTTGGAACGAGCTCGTTCCAACGAGGGGTCATAACCTATGTTTTTTAGACAAAAAAAAAAAAAAAATGAAAAAAATTAGTTATTCAAAAATTTTTTTTGCAAGTGTCGTCTGCTTTTCATGTTGGGTAAAGGGTTAATGGGAAAAGTCTACCGCGTAATTGTGTGTCATAATTACATGTACAACGACAAAGTTTTCAACGGTTATGTCGTTGATTTGCGTGATGTGCAGTGTACGAGCCGATGTTGATTGTGATGTCATTTTGATTACCAAGCACATTTTTCCTGGGGGCGAACACCTCGGGACCCCACTCCACCGACCCATTCCCGACTGGGATGAGTTGATGTCGGGGGTTCCAAGGTATTTCGTGGTGCTCGCCCCAAGATTTGACTATGCGATATCAATCCGCGTCGTAATGTTTACAACACCGCAAATACCAACCGGTTGTGTAGTTAGTCCAAAAACGACAACTCACTTTCCTACAGACGCTATTTCAACGAGAGACTTATAAATTTACAGACCGAACTGCTCAAACATTAATACGTGTAAGTTCAGCCGCTGTTTTGGGGGACTTTCAAGCAACCTAACAAAGTCTCATTATGGTTGTGTAAGTAACGTTATGCTTTTGTGAGTAATCCGAGATAGATATCTCCTGGGTATTCTTCCAGTTCCCACTCCGCAAAAATTATTTTAATTCCGTTGTCTCTGAGTGACACAAATAAATACCCAAACGATTTCATTCATGACACAATGTGTATTGATTATGCAGCGCAGATATGATGAACCCCAAAACGCCCACGGTGTGGAGCTTCTAGAGAACTCAAAATCAACGAAAAAGTATAAGCACGAACTCGTCCCTGATTTGCAATGATTGCATCTTTTCTTGTATTTCTTGTTTTATTTCACAATATTCCAGTTATCAGCTGGAACTCCCCTATATGTGCGTTTCTTGTTTTATTTCAAAATGTTCTGGTTATCTGCTGAAACTTCACTCTGTGTTTTTCTTAGCTATCCACTTTCCTTATACTGTACCAAGGGAGGTGGCGACAGGGGGTGGGGGTGTCACCCCATCCCCAATCCTGTCCAAAATTTCCTATAGTTGGAAAGCATGCATAATGTCAATCAGTACGAGATTTCTAAAGTACATTTACTTACTGTAATAAAAAAATCCTCGAAATGCACTTTCAAGAAAATAACATCATGTAAAATCGTTATACTGAGTTAATTCCAACATTCGCAGTTACAAAATGACGAAACATCAAAAATTGATCATTCCTGCATAAGATCAGATTTAGTGTTAGGAGATGTTTCAGCTTGAGCATTTGTTTAGCACATAGTCAATTCCCAGAATAATAGCAAATAATAATAACCTGATAATTCTATCATAAATGTGTTGGCATTTCAGTTACTAAAATCAATTTTATGACCCCTTTATGACTTCAATTTCGATATTTTTCTCGGTGGTAAATTTGCAACTACGGGGAGGGACCAGGAGGGGTTTCCCCTCCCGATCCCCTCTCTCAGTTGGAAATTCACTACCCTACACCCCCAATCGGAAACCCCTAGACAACCCAACTCTCTTCACTAACTGCATATCACGGACTCCACTAACTGCCTTTGTTTCTGCTTCCCCATTTTCAACCAATCTTTGGAACCATGGGAAGCCTGCGCACATGATCGGAAAGAAATAGTTTATTTTATTTAAGATTTTAAAATGTACGATAAAAAAATCTTCAATATTTTTCAGCTCACTGGCGTGATTTCACAAAACACAGTCCACAGGATATGTCAACTTTTGGACAACCATACGACTTCCGGTCAATAATGCATTATGGGCCCTACACATTCGCAAAGGACAAGTCAAGCCCAAGCATCACACCAAATGTGGACGTGGAAATAGGACAACGCGATCAACTGTCACGACAGGATGTTCTGTTGATACAACTCCTGTACGGTTGTCCCGTCGGTATGTATGGACTGATGTATTTGTCCAACTAAAAACGTTTATATATTTGTTTCTTCTGTGGCAAACTTCAAGCATCGGAACTCGTGGTTATTCATCAAAATGAATTAATTCTGAAGTTCATCATTTGATTATCATTCTAAAACATGATATATTTCTCAGACAACATTTCCATCCTATCTCCTATATAATCAGAATAACTGAATCTTAAAGTCTACTGAATATCGCATTTGTGGGTTGGGGAGACTGCACTGCAAAAAATATATGTTCTCTTTAGAACCAAAACTGGTTCTAATCTTGTCCCTGAGATAGAACCAGTTTTGTTTAAACAGTATTTATTTCAAATCAAATACATTTATAAAGATTAACATTAAATATTAACAGTGTTAAATATAAATTGGGAGGGGGGGGGGGGGTCAGCCGTAAGTTTAGACCTTATACGAGGTTGTCTCAAATCATTATTAAGCAAAGGAGATATGAACAGTTGACATATCGAACCAGTTTTGGTTCTATACAGAACCAAAACTGGTTCGATATGCCAACTGTTCATATCTCCTTTGTTTCAAAATATTTGACGACTGCGTTGAATAAACTCCACGTTTAGTGCTGAATCTACTTCAGTTCATGTAATATTCTGTTAAAATTGAATGCTGATCTTGGTGAATTTATTTGATTTGAAATAAATACTGTTTAAACAGAACTGGTTCCATCTCAGGGACAAGATTAGAACCAGTTTTGTTTCTAAAGAGAACCTATATTTTTTGGCAGTGTGGTTAGATTGGTCATTCTCCACTCCATCAGCAATTTGTCGCACCCTTTGAGTTCTGTCTGAAATGCTCTCTTGAACAAGGGTGCGTTCATGCCAAAAAATATTTCCATTTCCTGATCATGTGAAGATTACACATTTTAGATAAACAAGACCATGATATTTCCGTCAGATATTGAATGTGTAATTGCTGTTTTATGCTAGGTATTTATTAGTCTCGACTTCATATCTCCACCATCACCAAAGCAGTCTCAGCTAGCAAACTATCCACCCTTTACCTGACACGATTAGAAGATATTTGCAAAAACGTTAAATGAAGAACTGAAAAATTTAATTTTGTGCTCACAAAACACAGCTTATGACCCTCATTGGAACGAGCTTGACAAGCTCGTTCCAATGAGGGGTCATAATCTCTGTTTTGGGCAAAAACTGGAAAAAAATCGAATGGCAATTTTTGTGAATCACGCTACCTAGCTCAGGCGATACATTAGGTGGAGGGTTAAGCAATCCACTAAGCGATACGATGTTTTGATAATAAGATAAAATAGTGGCATGTGAATTCAAACTAATGGAGTAACTGATCTCGATAGATTCAAATTGTATATTGCGTCATGGTCACCATAATTTTGACAACACTACAAGTAAAAATAAAGGCCAAGTCAGTCTTTTTTTGAGATGTGCCGCCTTCGTATGGAGGATTTACAACCCTGAAATTATGATACATCAGACATACAATTTAACTTCAATATCATAGACATTGACGAACGATTCCAAGAATATCAACTCTATAATCAGAATCAATAATAATTTATTCCTGTAGCTTTATAGGAATATCAAGAGTTGTCCATGTAATTTTCGGGATGTATGGAAACTTTCTTTGATTCGACAACTGATACACTCGAGGTGCAGCCTGAATTGTATCAGTTTTCAGATCAGTGTAAGTTTTTACATATCCTGGAAAATACACAGATAACCACTTTATTTCCTTATTTACCCCCTCCACCGAAGTTGCACAAATTAAAATCTACCTTTATATAACACTACTGTGGGGATAATTACTTTGTGATGTCATTATGAGTTCCAAAAGTCTGGAAAATATAATAAACATTTAGTGTAATTTTGGCTGACAAAATAGGTGGAAATGGGACTGCCAAAACGAACGTTGAATGATGAATCAAACCGAGGAGCCAATACTTTAAAACTTCTACAATTGTATTTTCTAGAATTGTATTTTCTACCTATTAATATAACTGATTAAAATGGATCTTTAGCATTTTCAAAGATATGGCAATTTGCCAACTGGCAAATTGCCACATCTTTGTAAATGCTAATGGTTCATTTCAATCCGTTTAAAGTCATAACTAGAAAATACAATTCTAGAAACTACAACTGTAAACTGTTTTATAGTATTGGCCCTTGGTTCCATCATAACAGTGAAGATTATAATACCGTTCACTCAGTTTCTGCATCAAATAATACAGAATGTTTATTTTCTTCATATTTTCAGACACAACACATATTATATCACCTGGTACTGAGCGTAAGTAATTTATTGGCATATATGATTCAAAGCTGTTTTCGTAATCACCTCAGAGGCAGTTTTCTAAGACGAGACTCATATCAAGACACGGCTGCTGTCAGGGTTCAGACAGACTAGATAATTAGATTTTTCATAACTTTTCCATACCTCTAACATCAAATTTCCATAATCCCAAAGATTAAATGTAACTCCATACATAATTCTATTCCACCTCCACCGTTTACGAATCTTTTAACCCTAAAGGGACCAATTCAAACTGTGATCCTTTTGTACTGCAATAAAACCAAGGATCGAACATTGAGCTTTAGGTAAACTTTCAAGTTGCATTCTAAGTACTTTGACAGTTGTTTCTAGGCAACTCTTGGCTGTCTAGAGACAACTTCAAGGCCACCAGATGTACTCTTAATATATCAAAGTGTGGCAAAAATGCTTAAAACCACCCGGCCTTTAAGGGTTAAGAAGCCTCAAACATCAATGACCCGAGTAGCGATTACTGCTGAACCCTAAAAATAGGGAGTACAAAAATTTTTTGAATGGTCATATGAGGCAGGAGAAATACCCATGTTACACATATCTGTTCACTTTCCGCAACTTTTCCAAAACCAACCCCAATTGTCCATACTTTTCTGGAAAATCAATTTACTGTTTTCCAAGACATTACATAACATGTACGAACCCTGTACTGTGAATATGGGCGGCGGATCAGGGGACGGGGAGGATGGTGGGTGCCGATGCATGTCACCCTTTCTTTCCCACAGACATGCTTCACAGTTATACTGTCAGCTCTGTAATTTAAATGTATACAAATATGTCAGTAAATATTTGCTTTGACCGATGAATTGTACGTTCAGCAGGTTCGGTCATTTTATTCTACTTTAACCGTCCGCCAACTCGAAGGTTAGTCGTCGGGGTGGAGGATGGCTAAAGTATTAGTACTAGTAGACCGAACTGTAGCCAGACTGTTGTATGTACATTAAAAAAGGAGAGACAGGTGGGTGTTTGTACTGTGTTAATATATGATTATCATACATGACTTGACACGCCCAGTGAGGCACCAATGCTGGGCAACTCTGGCTCAACTCATATCGGCCGAGATCGGTGATATATCGGCGGTAGCCATATCGGCCTAGTTTGATAATGGGCAATTCTTGGGAAGAAAATCATGTCTAATAAATAAAGAGACAGAACGTGATGTGTGTTTGAGTCGGTGGGTGTTTTACATAGCTCGTTGGAATGGCGTAGTCATATTTCGCGAGAGCCTACGGCACTCGCGAAATATGACTACGCCATTCCAATGAGTTATGTTAAAAACCCACTGATTCAAACACACATCGCGTTCTGTGTTTATTACACATCCCATGCATTAAAATTCAGTTAAATAAACAAATTTTAATTCCGATGTTTAAACCCAACGTGAAGAGTCCGTTTGTTTTGCTTGTAGCTGTATTGATTAAATTGATCGAAAAAAAACCCAAAACAACCTTCTGAGAACCAGTCTATTTTTACATTCGTTATTTTTTCTATTGGGCGTGTTTGTTGAAATTCGTATCGCTGTTTCTCTTCGGCTGATGTCAGTTCACGCCTAACCATTTGGTGGTTGTTACTGATAGTAAAAATATAAGTACAAATTTGGGCAGATTTGCAAAACGGCTGAGCGAAACTTTTTTAAAAGAAGTTCGAAACATGTCAGGATGTCCGAAGATTTTCCGAAATAAACTTGAGCTGATCAATTTAGATATAGACGGCCACGAGACTCTGGGTTAATGTTGTGATTGGAAATGATTGTTTTTTTTAATATTATCTCATTTTTGGTTAATTACTTTTTGTGAACCGACTTTATTTTGCTTTGGACGTTTTCATTTTCAAACTACGCGACACACGATCGACAATTGTATAACGACATTCGGAAACTTTTCGAAGCGTAACTAATGACTCGACGGGAAAGGAACTAGTATAAACGGTGCTGGGAAAAAAGTTCCGGCTTGTTTCTCACCAGTTGAATACAGAAACATTTATGTGATAGCGACGATTCCGTTAAATACAAGGGTTTAAAGTTTAATGGACGTGTAATAAAACTCGATATCCATAGAGTCGATTGATATCAAGAAAACACATTTAGCGCGCTCACATTATCCTTTAGCAACCACGACAAGATTTGATGAAAAATAATTTTGTTTTAAAAGTATTCAGCGGGTTAAGAGTTAAAAAACTCACCGTTCAATGTAGTCTCTTTGGGAGATCTGCAGTCATATTAATGCATTTCATTACAGTAGGATTTCAACGAATATCAAATGGTTTCTTGACGTCTGACCCCACAGACGCATAAGCATTTTAACGAAATGTTCCTCCCATGCGGTTCAAGTACCAGCGGTTAGAAACAAATGCAGAAACAGTCACTTCTTGCAAGAAATTCTTTTTGAAACTAAAATCGATTTTGTGTTCGAATCAATCTTTATTTGATACCTTTGCACAAAGGTAGTGTCTCTTTACCGTGTGTGTATTACTTTCAGAGTTCCTTCCATAAAGGCACGGGGCATTTGGTTACTTTGAAGTCGTGACAGAAGGTCGAGCTTTGGTTTAACAACACTCAATTGAAGCACCGAACCTTGAAGTCCGCGAGTAAACCTGCCATTTTCACCTTTTGATAGATCACCAAAATTGTTCAAAATAAATCACATGCAACCCACGGATATTATGGAGGTTTTTTTTATTTCTAAAACATAGTTTGAAATTTTTCGTTAGAACGAGCCGATTCGAACGAGGAGTTGCATGTCATTTTGCCGTCGAAAATGTGACTGTTGCTTTAATAGACATTGGTACTTTTCCAGTAAATTGTATTAGGGAGAACATTAAAGCTGAGCCGCTTTTCATAAACACTTTACCTAACGAATCGCCGCATCCGCCCGCGTAATATGCAAATTGAGCAGTTGAAAAAATTTAATTTTTCAAAATATTTAAAAAAAAACATATCATGTGACCCCTCATTGAAATGAGCTCGTTGAGCTCGTTCCAACGAGGGGTCACATGATATGGTTTTATTGGAATTTTTTGAAAAATTTAAAAAAATGATATTTAAAATAATAAATTTTGATATCGTCTGCGTTGGGTAAAGGATTAAGGTACTGCCAGACTCCCCAAGGTACTACCTGCACACAGGCAGGGTTAATATTGGTTGTAGAGAGGTGTATGGCTTAGCGAGGCATCGCCTCGGTGATCGTCTAGTGGATTTGGAAGAATAAGGTTAGTCCTTCGAGGATTTTGTTAGCCACAATTGTCTTTTAAAACTGGAAAAGGTTCTTCTGAGGCCCAAGTTAATCTTTGTACCGTCTATTGGTTCGGGCGTCTGGCAAATATTGGACGATTCAGCAAACAAAACAAGTACTCGGCAAGTACTTTTCTATGTATATTTATTCTGTTATAAGTCTATACAAGCGTCAACAATATTCATCAATATGATTTAATACTGCTAAAGTCAACAAAGTTCGTTCGTTTAACCCTTTACCTAACATAAAAAAGCAGAGGACACTTTCTCCCCAAAATTCTCGAATAACTAATTTTTTAAATTTTTTGTCTCAAAAACATTGGTTATGACCCCTCATTTGTCTCAAAAAGTTATGTTTTTGAGACAAAAAATGAAAAAAATGAGAATAGCGCTGGTCGGTTTTGGCCGTTACGTTGGGAAAAAGGTTAGAGTGGCGATAGTTATTTCCTAAGCCAGTCACAATCTGCCCAGCCACAAATTCACCAACAAGATTCTGAATAAGCACACGTCCGTCGGCAGTGAGCGCTGACCCGAGAGTGTGTTATCTGGGCTTCTGCCGGCTCTTTTATACCCAGTGGAACGCAACTGGCCTTGAGCAGGGTTGCGTAATTCCTGCTGAACAAGCAATCAGGCGACTGCGAGTGTAACCAGTGAATATGACACACCGTTTGCCAATGGAGCCAAAGGAGTGCCTCTACCAGTCAACATACTTCTAACAGGAACCTCCAAGCTTCAATAGTGGTCGGCCTAGAGGATATTCTGTTAGGTATGTTCGTTGTAGTTTAGCTTGTTCTATTTAAAACTGGTCAAAGCTGACTATGTATCACCCCACTGTTCCATTTCTGTAGAGTTGCACGATATTCAAAACAGAATATCGGTATCGGTATTCAAATAATACCGCGGTATACCGGTATATCGAAAAATTGTTCAGATATCTGAATATAAGTACCACAATCAAGACTTGAGGCATCACAGTCGGAACGAATCAGCATGCCTTAATGATGCGGTTCGAAAAACCTTTACACAACGCAGACGATATCAAAATTTATTATTTTAAATCAAATTTTTCCAAAAATTTCTACAAAACAATATCATGTGACCCCTCATTGGAACGAGCTCGTTGAGCTCGTTCCAATGAGGGTCACAGGATATAGTTTTGTTAAAATTACGTGGGCACATGCGGACGATTCCTTGAATAAATCGATAATATTATTCATTCTGAGCAACAGTTAAAAAACTCAAGACATCTTGAAAATTAAATTGTGGGTAAATAAATAATGACGATAAACCGATTTTTGTAATTACACCGGTATTCAATCGATATTGGTTTGAATACCGGTATATATCGGTTTATCGATATACCGTGCAGCCCTACATCCCTGCAAACCAGGTATGACATGACAGAACAATTGACCAGTTTGACAGTTAAGTGCCAAGTTAAGAAATCCCTCCTCATCAATAGAAGAACAACAGCTCATCAAACTTGACAACTTAACATACCAAAACGTCCGGGAGTCGTCAAAGTCTCGATACAATTTTCAGTTAATTGACGTTATAGAGGTCTTCTCACCCCTCGTCAACTGTTTAACAATACATTGACAATATTGTACCCATTGGTGTGCTCATCTGTAAGCACATCTGATGTTTAACTTCAAAGTTCGTTCCAATGAGGGGTCAAACCTATGTTTTTGAGACAAAAAATGAAAAAAATCAGATATTCAAGTATTTTGTTTGCAAGTGTCGTCTGCTTTTCAGGTTAGGTAAAGGGTAACCAGAAGTTTACTCTATAACCTATATTCCATTAACAAGTCAAATTTGTATTGGAGGTATGGTAAATGGTTTTGTGTTGGGAAAGTATATTCAGTTAACAGGGTTATTCATTTAAGAGCTATCCAATTAAGTGGGCCACACTGTATTAACAATCAGCAAGGTTATTATTGTCTGGAATGCTTCTTGACTGTATGGCTGAACACCTGTGGTTATTTAACCCTTTACCCAACGCAGACGATATCAAAATTTATTATTTTAAAATATTTTTTTTAATTTTTTCAAAAAATTTCGACAAAACCATATCATGTGACCCCTCTTTGGAACGAGCTCGCGGAGCTCGTTCCAAAGAGGGGTCACATGATATGGTTTTGTTGAAATTTTTCGAAAAATAATATTTTTTCAGCTGCTGAATTTGCATATTACGCGGGCGGATGCGGGCGATTCGTTGGGTAAAGGGCTAAAACAATGGGTACTATGATCAGCAGGTATTAATAACAACAAGGTTTGTTTATCAGCGATTCTCACCAAACCTGCTGTGTGTATTAGTGCAACAAAACTTTAATATCATTATGTGCGGTACGATTATAACATGTCCACCGAGTACATTTCAAGTACTCTAATATTGTTTTATTACAGTTTACTAAAGGGCCTAATGACCCTTTTAACACTTTGCCCAGCATAATTCTGCTACTGTAGGCTGAATGTCGCACCAAAGTGCACCATCGACGTGCAGTGCGCCTTAGTACACAGTGCCTCCGTGTCTGTGTGGGCAATAGGGGTTAAGTGCCTCGACCAACGACACAACGCAGTTACCCCTGGCTAGGATCGAACCGTAGACCTTTAGGTTTGAAGTCCAATTCCGTAACCAATGAGCCACCGCACTCCCCGGGAAAAAATGGTGCATCGAAATTGATGATGTGATATTGTTGAGAGCTTAACTTATCACCACAGATATTCAAGGCAAGTTAAAAATAAAACACCAGCTGAACGACTTGGGTTCCGCGCTACAGTTTCGGACTTTTGCACAGAGGTAAAATTCTAACTAGATGACATGTGTTGAAACTATTGGCATATAAACTGAATATCTATTTTGAGTATCAGATGTTTGATAGCATTAGGCTATTTGTTGGATAACAGAATTTAATTTTTTTTGTCACTGATAGATATGGGTAAATTACTCTAAGAATTATGGGAAACAAAGGCCTCAGAAAATCTGCTACTTTTTAGATGTCATTTTCACGGAATCGGATAAGAATCCCACTTACGGAATTCCTTTTTGAGAATCCCTTTTCGGAAAACGTCTGTGGCTATGGAATCCCTTTTTTCTGAAATGAGTCGAAGAGTCGTATGTGGAATAACTCGATCGAGCAATTTCTCTATAGCCATAGCTATAGCACATTTGCTCGATGGGATTCCAGTCGTTCGAGCAATGACTTTTTAGTAACTGCTCGATAGCTTATAAGGGGAATTTGTGATAGGTATGTCTTGGGGTGGTCTAGAAGGCCGGGCCAAACGGGTAATAGTATCCTCAAATAAGTATCCTATAAAAGGTATCCTCGAAAGGTATCCTCAAATAATACAATACCAGGCCATAGGTATCCTCAAATACTGAAATGAGGCTAAGAGTCAAGCAATCTGATTTGTTAGTAAAGTGAACTGGTTGGGTGATCTCGATAAATGAAACAACAAGAGTACTCGGAATAGGGTCAGAACTAACAAGAACAGACCAGAAAAGCTAAATATAGTAATAATAAGCAAAGCTGGTCCAGCTGATAGGTTCTTCTACTCCACTGTAGTATACTCCAGGCCAAGTAAACATGGTCAGGTAGACGAAAACTATTGCACAGACAGATAGAAGCAGAGAATTCTGAAAGAATACGAAATAGTACAACTTGTCGGGTCTATTTGGGTAATTCTGCGAATCGGGAAATTACTCCTATTTAATCGAACACACCGAACATACCCCTATCCTATAAGAAGGTTTTAGCCACATAGCAACCACGTGGTACCATAGAAACCAAGATGGCGGCCTCCATTATACAAAATGGACGACGGAGAGACGTATCACCCGAACAACACGAGCTGCGCATGCGCACTAACACCACGTATCACTATGAGGATGACGTCACAACATGGCCGCTCACACGGGTTATCATGACAACACAACATGGCGACACTGGGTCATCCATGAGATCATCCAAATATGGCATGACCGGGTACATGACATGCTACTTATGTAATAATCGAAAGTCCGTTCAATTGATTTTCCGAAACCAATGTTTCTTTCATGCCTGGAAATAAATGTTGTGAAATATTTGCACACAATTTTAATAAATTCTATGAAAGCTGAAAAACAGCTTGGTGTTGACTATCCGCAAACTGTTGAAATATCAAATTTTCAAGCTGTAAATTTTTCCTATAATGCAACAAGGAATTTGACCAATTCAATCCCATAAGGATTGAATTGGTTAAATTTCAGATTGCACTATAGGAAAAATTTGTTGCTTGAAATTAACGTATTTTGAAATCCATGTGCGAAGGGTTTATCAAAGCGTACTATGATAGACAACAGCAGGTTGACAAAGTCAGTTCATCCGTCAACATGGTTTTTATCTTTCATCACAAAGTGCATTCGTGTTTTAAAAGTGCCATACCAGTCGTTTTTCACCATTTGAAACGATCTCTTCAAGCTTCCAATCAATAAAGTAACTTTTATCTTGTACTCATTCAATAAAACCTATGTCCGGGTACCACTTCACAAATACGTCCTATTTTGTACGAAACTTATAAACACTGTCGCGGTTCAAATTGAATTTAGTGAACTCGGTGAATAAATCTATTACTTAAATGGGGAGTAGGCTTCCTTTCGTGTCCACGTCCAGCTAAAAATTCAAGCTTCGCAAACAGACATTTCCCCGTCGCATTGACAGGGCAACCCGTCCGTCCCGGGACGGGTCGGCCCACTAGTTCCAAATAAAAAAGGAACTCATTTAAGATCCTCTCTTTCTCATAATTGTTCGACAGAGATATTCCATATTCGTTTGACATGGTTTTTCTCTATCGCATTTCTGCGGAATGCATGAACAATCGTTTGCTGTTGGAAAATACATGCAATGAACAGCAATATGACTTAACCAGAAACAATATTGGTAGAGTTCACTGTACTGTAACCAACGTGGCGTTGTTACGCAATTGATTCATTGGGGAAATTTCGTTTACAACAACTAATGCTGAAACGATCAGAGACTCTTGTAAAAGGGTTAGCTATTTAATTTTCACCGTCTCGTTGCCTACGAACCACCATTCACTTTGTATCAAAGAATATGTAAATGCCATGATGTTGAAGCCCGACAATACAGTCAGAACCTTGTTAGAAATACTTTGTACAAGTAGATTGAGACAATGAGAAGAACTTGGGATGTCAATCCCGCAAAAAATCATTGAGCCTTTATCACGTGATGTTACATTTTGCCAGGCCAGAGTGACTTGAATGAAATGTTTCGACGCAAAACGGTGCTAAGCAAGAAAGTAAACAGACCACCGAAAGTGATGCTTGTCTTCACAAATATCAGCTTCATTCACTTAATTCAAGTTTAGCCCTTTACCCAACGCAGACGATATCAAAATTTATTATTTTAAATATCATTTTTTAAAATTTTTCAAAAAATTTCAACAAAACCATATCGTGTGACCCCTCGTTGGAACGAGCTCGTTCCAACGAGGGGTCACATGATATGGTTTTGTTGAATTTTTTTTAAAATAATATTTTTTCAACTGCTGAATTTGCACATTACGCGGGCGGATGCGGGCGATTCGTTAGGTAAAGGGTTAATAGTGGTATAACATATTATCACAACAGTGAAGTGATCTGGGTCGTATCACGTCGAGTTGAGGAGGTCAGATCCCCGAATCAAACGAGCTGACATCAAGAGTTCATATTCTTGGTTTGTTTTATGGTTTAGGCCGCATAATCTGCAGAATAGCAAGGATGGCGGTGTATTTTGTCCCTTGAGTGCAAGAAGGCTTTGCAATGCTAAAGCATTGCAAAGCCTTATTGCACTCAAGGGACACATTTTGTTAAAATATCAGACATAAACCATTTAATTTTCATTTTTTTAAGTTTTCATTGATTATAAAAAGAGACCACGGGGCAGTCAAAAGGACCACACGGGAGGGCCTGAGAAAAACTTTTAAAAAATTTTTTAGGCCTTAGAAAGTTTATTTTGATGCTCGGTCCTTCTTTTGTACCCGAGTGAAAACGTAACAAAAATACAGATAGGCCTATTATAAACCGACATCACACAAATTAACCCTTTACCTAACCTGAAAAGCAGACGACACTTGCAAAAATAATTCCTGAATAACTATTTTTTTTTTCATTTTTTGTCTCAAAAACATAGAGCTCGTTCCAACGAGGGGTCATAACCTATGTTTTTGAGACAAAAAATAAAAAAAATAATGAAAATTAATTGGCAATTTTTGAGAATAGTGCTGGCCGGTTTTGGCCGTTACGTTAGGTAAAGGGTTAAACTATCAAAACAAATGTTCTATCGTATTGGTATGGACCCAGAAGTATGGTTGGTTCCATTTTCGAACGCACCCATAAATAGACCCGTCATACGATAGTGATACAGAATCGGATTCCACACTGTAGATTTTCCCGTGACCAGGAAAAGATCGTCAAACAGTAGTGATGTTTAGCAGTCAAATTGGGGGGCGCGGTGGCTCACTTGGTAGAGATGCAGGCTGCAAACCGAGAGGTCCTCGGTTCGAATCCCACCTACGGCAACCGCGTTGTGTCCTTGGGTCAGACACTTCAACCCCATTGCCCACGTGGGGGCACGGTGACGTTGTGTACTAAGGCGCACTGCACGTCGATGGTGCACCTGTCTTCAACCAATGCTAAACCTGCTTGTGTGGAGTTGGTATGTTGGGGAGCTGACAGCTGCTCGCCGTTGCTCAGTGGTTCTCTCCGGGTACTCCGGCTTCCTTCACCCGTAAAACTGTCACTGTCATGGTTAGCCATTGTGCAGAAATATGTGACCTTGAACACCAATAAATAACTAATAAATAGCAGTTAAATTACATAGTCATATAATAAAAATACAGAAAACAACTCGGATAGAGAACGGTGACAGGAATCAACAACCCTTGTTGGGGCTTTTCCTGAATTTCACTCGCGCCTTCAACTCGGGTTGTAGATTCCAGGCCCCGCCCCGTATTCCACCATCGTGTTCTGTCTTATTATTCCCTCTATGCTAATGCACTGATGCAAAAGACTGTCGTAATTTTGTCATTACGTGAGCGTTGAATGGGTACCGAATAACTTGACAAACTTGACAGGGAAAAGCTTATAACCGCCACAGGTTAATCGTTTATTAATTTTATCACAGAAGATAATTATCTGATAATGTTTCCCTTGCAGACATATATCTTGTTAACTGCAATTTCGAACAAGGACTCTGCAATATGATTCAGGATGCCAACGCCAACTTACAGTACGAACGGAGAGAAGGGTCCGCCCAACCGACCGGGTCCGGCCCCAACGGTGATCACACAAATGGAATTGGTATGTATTTTAATGCAACAGGTTGTTGTTCTGCGACGAAAACATGTAGTTGGTTTTCACATGAATATAGGTTATTACCACTTGTGGGTTTCCGAGATGGTGTATTGAAGTCGGGACGTCGTCTCCGAGAATATATTGACGAGTACGTTAGGACGAGTCGATACATGATTTGATAACAGTCGAGACTTGGTGGTAATAACCAATTTATCTTATAATATTCCCCTCTTTCTTGACTTGTTCACATATATTTTGATAATCATTCTGCATCCGGGAGTTGATTTTTTAATGAATAAAGGTCATGACGTCATGGTATAGCGGGTCTTGAACAATGCATGACGTAATTATTTATTTATTGGTGTTTAAGGTCACATACTTACGCACAATGGCTAATCGTGACCGTGACAGTTTTACGGGTGGAGGAAGCCGGAGTACCCGGAGAGAACCACCGAGCAACGACGAGCAGCTGTCAGTTCTCCAACATCGTAACTCTGAACTCTGCACCGCAGCACAGGCAGGGTTAGATTGGTTGATGACATGCGCACCATCGACGTGCAGTACGCGGAGTACACAGCGTCATCGTGCCCCCATGTAGGCAATCGGGGTTAAGTGCCTTGCCCAAGGACACAACGCGGGAGCGCGAATCAGTCGCTGAAATGATCACCCATCCAACTACTAACCGCGCTCGACGTTGCTTAACTTCCGTGATCTGATGAATGCATGACATAATCCCCATTCATTATCCGATTTGCACAACAACCGTTGAAGTGTATTGTAGTGCTTCAGATGTGTGCTTGTTCGTTTTATTTTTCAAATTTAACGCATAGTAAGCCTAAGGCCAAATAAAAAAAATGAATTGATTCTCAGGCAATTTTTTTTTCAAATCAGTGAGGGAAGGAGGGAGGATTTTATTTTTATTTAAATTTTTTTTTTGTGTGTAAAGGATTGAGTATACTCAGTAAATCTTTTTGCTGTTTTCCTCTTGAAAAAGAGAAAAGATTGTATTTTAGTGTAATTATAGTATACCTTTTATAACTAACTGCCGTAATAACAGCTAAAAGGATTTGTATTTTATTGTTCTTTTTAATAGTATAGATCTGTCAAACATCATGATCCATTGGAATAGGCCCTAGTAACCAATGCTTGGGGTATGAGTCTTTAACATGGGAAACATGGCTCTAAATGATTGGTTAAACTGGAGTTTATATCGGTGTTGTGGCCGCTATTAGCGATTGTGAAGAAATATATGACCTTAAACACCAGCAAATAAATAAATAATTAAATCATGATCCAGTATATCAGAATTTGCCTTGTTACAGTTTATGGGAGAGTGCCTCTGGGCACTCTCCCATAAACTGCAACAAGAAAAACCAATTTACTGCAAACACAGCTAAATAACTATATGTCGAGAAATGTTTGAAAATGTCCATTCCAAGTTTTCACAAATTCTTAAAAAAAACATGACATAATAAACTGTCTAATGAGGAGGTTCAAATCCAACGAGGGAGGGCCTGAGAATCAAAACATTATTTTTGCCATTATGATATTTCCATTTAGGCTAAAAAAAATAATCTAGTGTAATTTATTTCGTTGAGTTGGTGATTTATTTATCTTTTAATTACTGTTATCAAGAACGGCAGCCTCGATGTGTGCAGTGTAATCGGTTTTTGATGAGTGCAGGTGAAAAACGTTATCTTTCTGAACCGAATGATTGCACGTGCGGTTCCTACCCCCGATAATATTTGTGTTTTGTCTAGACGTGTTCACTTGCATTGTGGAAAATACTTTCTTGTTGTAAGATGAATGAAATTATATATATCTCGCAATAAATACATAGATATTATTACGATTATGGGAATGTACAAAATATGTATCCGAGTCGAGCTCCGGGTTCTAAGGGCAGATCGTGATCGTGATCTACCCTTAGAACCCGGAGCGCGACTCGGATACATATTTTGTACATCCACATAATGGTAATAATCATTTTATCTTACAATATATTGGGAATAAGTCAAGAATGTAGACGAATATATAACGAACTATTTATTCGCATGGGATGAACAAAAAGAAAAAAAAATGGAATTCACGCGAAAGGAACGTGCATGTATCCGACCCCATGATACAAACATCTGTATCAGGGGGTCGGATACACGACAGTTGCGGAGTTAATACATACAAAATACACGTTGATTGTAAGATAAATGAAATTATATATATAGGGCAATAACTGCAAATTTATACGTCTATGCAAACACGGTGTTCAGAGAACTAAAACAATTCCCCGAACTGTAACTTGAAGGTCACCAACCAATGTTTATACCAACAAGTTTCACGCTTATCATTTATTTTTGAACTTTCCTTTCATTTATTCCAGGATATTATCTCTTTGCGTATTCAACCGGGACACACAGTCAAATAGCAAATATCTTCACTCCTCACATCTTGGGTGGACAGTATTACTGTATACGGATGGCATATTTCATATGGGAAAATGGAGTCAGCGGCAGCTACTTGGATGTTAACGTTGTAGGTGACCGTGTTCATATACAGACTATTAAACGCTACACCAGTTCTGGTGATAGATGGATGGATGCATACATCAATTTAAATGCGAGTCATCTCTCCACGTCTTTTCAGGTATGTGTATTTATCTTACAGGAACCAGATCACCGAAGTTAAGCAACGTCGAGCCCGGTTAGCCCTCGGATGGGTGACTGTCTGAGCGATCGATTCGGACTCCCGAGTTGTGTCCTTGGGCAAGGCACTTAACCCCGATTGTCCACATGGAGGCACGATGACGCCGCGTACTAAGGCGTACTGCACGTCGATGGTGCGCATGTCTTCAACCAATCTAACCCTGCCTGTGCTGCAGTGCGGAGTTACGATGTTGGGGAGCTGGCAGCTGCTCGTCGTTGCTCGGTGGTTCTCTCCGAGTACTCCGGCTTCCTCCACCCATAAAACTGTCACGGTCACGATTAGCTATTGTGCATAAGTATGTGACCTTAAACACTAATAAATAAATATAAATAAATAGTTGTATATCCAACTGCTAACAGTTGGATATTTTGCATCTATTGAACTATCCAACAACAAAAAGGTTCTAACCCTTTATCCAACGTAACGGTAAAACCGGCCCGTGCTATTCACAAAAATCGCCAATTAATTTTCATTATTTTTAAAATTTTTTGTCTCAAAAACATAGTTTATGACCCCTCTTTGGAACGAGCTTGACGAGCTCGTTCCAAAGAGGGGTCATAACCTATGTTTTTGAGACAAAAAATTAAAAAAATTAGTTATTCAAGAATTTTGTTTGCAAGTGTCGTCTGCTTTTCAGGTTAGGTAAAGGGTTAAGTAGGATAAATAACTCGTTGATGTAAATTATTATTATTTATTGGTGTTTAAGGTCACATATTTTTGCACAAAGGCTAATCATGACCACGTCACGAGTATCAACTCAAGACCAGGGGTGAGCATTAATAAGCCATGTTACCCATTTTCGAGAGGGTTTACACAAAGAACGTATTTTCCCCAATAAAACTAAAAAAACGTCTGTGTTGAGGTTAGCAACCGCACATGCGATCATCCGATTCAGTAAGAAAAAGTTTTTAACCTACACTCTGACTGCACTTGTCGAAGCCACCGTTTTTGATAACAGTAAATTATGATAATTATTATATACTTTATAAATAACCACATTTCTATTGGATGGATCTAATACACGTGACTAGTACTCAAAACCCTGTATACCGCTTTTCCAGTGAATATCAGCTTTCTAAAAATAGCTTTGGGAAATCTCCTCTCTGGTTCTATTTCAATCGACGTAATATCCATAACATTGTTTATTTTTATATTATTCTGCAGATGATAACTCTTTTATTGTTAAATAAAAGTATTTCTGGTTGATATAACTGAATTTTTAATTGACACATAGAAGATTTTTTTTTGAAGATGGTGTATATAATAAAACAGTTGTGCCCTTTTGTGGTGCTAAATATGATGTGATATGGAGCTAAAAAACTTATGTTGACCGAGGCGTTAGCCTCGGTCAATATAAGTTTTTAATGTTCATATCACATCATATTCATCACCACAAAAGTCCACATATTTATTTATTTATTGGTGTTTAAGGTCACATATTTCTGCACAATGGCTAATCATGACCGCGACAGTTTTACGGGTGGAGGAAGCCGGAGTACCCGGAGAGAACCACCGAGCAACGGCGAACAACTGTCAGCTCCCCAAAATACGAACTCCACACAAGCAGGGTTAGCATTGGTTGAATACAGGTGCACCATCGACGTGCAGTACGCCTTGGTGCACAACGTCACCGTGCCCCCACGAAGGCAATGGGGATGAAGTGTCTTACCCAAGGACATAATGCGGTTGCCGCAGGTGGTATTCGACCTAGGACCTCTCGGCTTGCAGCCTGCACCTCTACCTACTGAGCCTCCGCGCCCCCCCCCCCCACAAAAGTCCACAATTGTATAATAGATCGCCAACTCAAGGAACTAAATTAGACTAGATAGATGTTTGCCGTGATCATATTTATAGAGTCACACAATGCATTAAACGTGGAAAATAAAACAACTCAACACACAACTGAAACACTACTATAAACTTCGGCGATTACAGAACAGGTGGAGCATGAATGGAGATAACGTCATACACAGCCCAACAACATAATATCATTATCTTCAGTCATAAAAATGTCAATTCATAGACGCGGAATGATTTTTTGTCAAAATATTTGTAAAAAAGTGAAGAAAAGGAGGAATATTGTAAGATAAATTGGTTAACACTACCAAGAGAGGTTTCCGAGATGATATATTGAAGTCTCGACCTTGCCTCTGGGTCATATATCTACTCGTACTAATGGACTCGTCGATATATGCCCACATACGAAGTCTCGGCTTAAGAACACCATCTTGGAAACCCACATGATGGTAATAACCAACATTTATTACGCATTTTCTGACGGGATAACGCCAAAAACGCTATTTATTTATTTATTTATTTATCTATTTATTTATTTATTTTATTATTTATTTATTTATTTATTGGTGTTTAAGGTCACATATTTATGCACAATGGCTAATCATGACTGCGACAGTTTTACGGGTGGAGGAAGCCGGAGTACCCGGAGAGAACCATCGAGCAACGGCAAGCAACTGCCAGCTCCCCAACATGCTAATTCCACACAAGCAGGGTTAGCATTGGTTGAAGACAAGTGCACCATCGACGTGTAGTACACCTTAGTACATAACGCCACCGTGCCCCCACGCGGGCAATGGAGATCAAGTGTCTTGCCCAAGGACACAACGCGGTCGCCGCAGGTGGGATTCGAATCCCAAAACGCTAACATTTTTTGTTTATAACAATTGTCTTGAGGGATTTGAATTATGTTTTCTTGTAGCTTTGTGTGTCATCATTTAAAGTTGCTGTAAGTATTTCTTCGCTTAGAGTTTTAATTTAACTCTTACCTATTGGTAGCCATGGCCGACAATTTTCGTCACCTTAATTTTCTAAAGTTGTCAGTAAATTTAGCACTAAAGGAATTGGAATTTCACATAAAAATTTGAAATTTGAAAATGTTAGCGATGTTGTATCATCGATGTGTGCATCATTTCAAAATCTTCAGGCATTTTATTTTCCTGTAGAATACTATACTCTCCCAAAAAAGAAAGTGTGCATGCTAAAAAATAACACTAAAAAAGATATATATCATTTTCGTTCATGGAAATTTTATTCAATCACAGATGAATCAATTTGTGATCAACACGAGAAATTTCATTACGCTACGACGAATACTCTTTGGTGCCATGGAGAGGCAAAGACACTAAGGGTCAATCACAAAAGTCACACACTCAATATCTGGTATGACCTCCGTCTGCATCGACTACTGCTGTGCATCTACGCCTCATGGAAGTGAACAAGTTAGCATGGAAGTGGGTTAGGGTAGGGTTAGGTTAGGGTTAGGGTTAGGGTTAGGTTAGGTAGGGTTAGGGTTAGGATTAGGTTAGGGTTAGGTTAGTGTAGGGTTAGGGTTAGGCTAACCCTAACCCTAACCCTAACCCTACTCTACACCACTGCAGTCGAGCACGACGATGATGTAACGTCAAAATCGGATGAATTGCAGGTCTTTGAGGACGTAAGCCGTATTCTCTCAACCGGTTGATTACTGTTTGAGGATGTATCCATCTCAGGTCAGGGATGTTCCTGGCTGTCGTCGTTGCTGTTTGTTGCCGGTTCCGGAGATGGACGACAGGGATATACCGATCTTGTGCAGGGGTGGTAACTCGGGGTCTCCCGGAGCGGGGTTGGTCTCGAACGTCATCATGTTGTGCATGTCAATGGACTAGCCTGTCTACAGTGTTACGGTGGCAGTTCAAATGCTGGGCAACCCCTCTGTGTGTTCTGCCAGCTCTAATCATACCCAGGGCAAGGAGACGTTGATTCATTGTCAACCTTGGCATGCTAATGTGGAGTCGTTTTAACAGCAGCGCAAGTTTGAATGTGAACGATAGGAAGGCCTTACTTTAGTGTTTAAATACCCAAGGATTCACACTGCTGCATGAATTTTCAGACTCTCCACGTGCCAAACATTCCTTTTCACAAACGTGCAGCACGTCATTTAACGTTAATGCAATTTTAATGGGGAAAGCTGTTTTTGTGTTCAATATAACTTATTCATGAACAGGTTAACACTCTTTACACCTACAAAATTATTTTTTTGGAGTTTGATCGATTTCTGCAATGCACACTTTCTTTTTTGGGGGAGTATATAAAAACACAGAAGCTGGCTTTTTACAATTTTTCTCGAATCTGTTTGAACACTTGGCGATTATTCTCTTTAACTGGTAGAGTGCTAAATTATTTTTGGTCATCCAAATTTGTCCACGTCTCTTTGCCTTGTTACAATTTATGGGAGAGTGCCTATTGGCACTCTCCCATAAATTGTAACAAGGCAAATCTCCACAGATTAAATAATTTTACTTCAAAAATAATGTGAAGCACATGCACAGAATACGAAGCCATTAAGTTGTGACACCTGCACTTCCGAATAAAGCCCAAATATGGGCTTCCAGCACTCTACCAGTTAAACCCATTTAAAAATAAGAAAACACGGCGCTCTCGCCATCTTCTAATGTTCTGTAACTTTTTTCCTGTTCGTTATATCAACTGTGTGCGCATCATGACATACAATACACAGCCTGTCCTTTTCATTAATATGCTACTAAAAAAAGTAGGGGATATTTGATAAAAGTGAGATATATGAAGAAATATATTTATATTTTCATCAAAAAGACAGTTGAGGCATTGCACTGTGAAATCTGGTGAATGATTTCAGCGATAGCTGGGTGTCTGACAAGCACACATTCCACGCACTGAGCTGTAGAAGACCTGGATGGTCAGTCAGAGAATTTACCACATTCAGCCCAAGACCTCAATACCTTGTAAATCCTCCTCGGTTCATGAGACAAGCGCGGATCCGACGTGGCATACTCCTCACCAAACATCCAATATCAGCTTTACTGATGTTATTCCATTCTTCCGGCAGTGCAGCAGCGAGTTCCTAGTCATTGGCAGTGGGCAGTTGCGTTCTCGTGGGCGCCTACCAAGCATATCCCAGACGTGCTCGATTGCTGAAAGGTCTAAACTTAGTGTTGGGCAAGGAAGTGTAGTGATGTTCTGCTCCTGAAGGAACTCTGTAGCGACACGGGCCCGGTGTGCTTTTGCATTGTCATATTAGAAAATGAATCGACGACCGTGACGTCTTGCAACTGGCACCACATGAGCTACTAACATATTGTCACGGTAGTACTGCCCTGTGACACGCCCTTGGATGACATGTAATGCGGTTCTGCTTGACATGGTTATGCCTTCCCACACCATAACCGATCCACCACCAAAACGATCGTCCTGCCTAACGATTACGTCATGGTATCGCTCGTTCCACCGCCACCACACTTTGTTTCTCCTGTCGTGGAAGTCGAGAGTGAACCTCGATTCATCGGAAAACATGACGTTGCTCCACTGACGATTGTCGCAGCGCCTACGTGCTCCAAACCAATTACGCCTTGCTGCGATGTGACGTTCAGTCAAACGTGGAATTATTTGACGTCGTTGAGAGTACAAATTCCAGCTCTGTAGACGATTTCGGGTAGTCTGACCACTGACAAGCACATCTGTCACTCGGTGCAGCCGCTGTCCATTTTCTGAGGCAGTGTGATGGCGGTTAAGTAATTCATTGGTTCGGATGAAACGATCCTGGTTAGCAGTTGTAGCCCTTGGACGACCTAACCGACGTCTGTCATTAACATTGCCTGTCTGGCGGTAGCGTGACCACAACCTGCTAATCACCGATTGAGTAACGTTGAGAATTTGAGCCACTGCAGTCTATCTGTTGCCAGCTTCCAACATGCCTAACGTTCGCCATGTGTCAGTCTTCGCATACCTCAAAAGTTACGTTTCGACCAGAAACTATTCACGAACGAGTTTGTACCAAGAAAAGAACGACGAGACCTCCGAAAAAGCCCGTCAAGTACAAATGAAAATTTCAAAACGTACCCCATAGACATTAACCTGGCGCTCGTGCGAAAAACCTGCACAAACTTGGGCCGGTGGCATTCAAAATCCACACAAAACTTGGTATCATATTGATGTGTCCAATCACGCGTATCCAATACCATTTTCCGAAAATATCAATGTAATAGAGCAATGTGTCATGATTCTTGCTTAGTCAAAATGAAACCTTCACTAACAGAGTGTAGATATTATAACCACAACCAGTGGTATTTCGTAAAGCCCACTTATAGCCTTCCTAACAAAATCCGATTCTTGCTTAGTCAAAATGAAACCTACAACAACAGAGTGTAGATATTATAGCCACAACCCGTGGTATTTCGTAAAGCCCACATGTGGACTTCCTGACAAAATACGATTCTTACTTAGTCAAAATGAAACCTACAACAACAGAGTGTAGATATTGTAGCCACAACCTGTGGTATTTTGTAAAGCCCAAATTTGGGCTTCCTAACAAAATCATATTCTTGCTTAGTCAAAATGAAACCTCCACTAACAGAGTGTAGATATTATAACCACAACCTGTGGTATTTCGTAAAGCCCAAATATGGGCGTCCTAACAAAATCATATTCTTGCTCAGTCAAAATGAAACCTCAACTAACAGAGTGTAGATATTATAGCCACAACCTGTGGTATTTCGTAAAGACCAAATATGGGCTTCTAGCACTTTACCAGTTAACAATAAACAGGAACACATCTATTCTGATGACAAGGCTGGGTATAATCTACCATTTACCTATCGGTAGCGATAACAATTCGGCGATAACAGATCTTGTACCGTTATTGTAGTTATAGGCTATACCTTCATTTAATTTATGGCGTATGTACTACGTGAAATCCTGTATGCTGTGCACGGTAACAACACTAAATTTGCTCCCGTTTTAAAGGCAACCACCATTATGAAAGGGTCCCCGTCTCTATCTCGCGTGGGGGGGGGGGGGGGGGGGCACAAGATTTTCCGCTACGCCACTGAGTGGTTTTGATAAGTCATGCTTATGGTTTTGTTGACTGACTGGTAGGTAAACGTCTTATCTGTTCAGTTGTTCTTGTATACAATCTTTTATCGCGACTCGACTTGTTGTTGTCGCGCAAGTGCGCCTCGCAGCCATACCCCCCAAACGTGTTTCGTCAGGATAAAAGATTCTGTTCAAGCACAATAACACATACAGTACGTGAAGAGTGTATTATCACTAAATCACCCACAGAGTGGAGATTCCACCAAAGCAATAACTGCAAATTTGTTGCAAAACATTACAAGCACAAGCAAAGTTCCAGCCAATGGACCTCCGGGTTATACCTGGAGGTCCATTGTCTGAAACATTGCTTGTGTTTTTTATTCACATGTTCAGAATTTGAAAGTGATACTTTGGGGGGAAAACTCCACTCCCGGGGTGATTTAGTTACAATCCACTCTCCACATATTGTACGTGTAATCAATAATTTCATGAATAATTTCTGGGCTTCATTTATTTGAATGTGTCATCAAATACAACCATGGCTGCTTCACAGAATTTTATAGAAAAATCCGAGAAAATACCCAACAGGTTAGGAGTTAAGAGAAAACAAAATTGACATCATACAGTTAGTAATGAATCTATACTTATTGTGTAGATTCTAGAATTTTCATTGAAAGTTTGAGTTTCCTTGAATCAAAGAATGAAATAATTCGAGTACATATTCATGACTAGTCGACATACAATCTCCATAGAATATCACTGACTGATGAAGCCTACCATAGTTTTTGAAAAACCTAGTTATTAACATGATCATGATAGTATTGTTTGTTTACACCAGCTTCATTAGCATTTAGAGAATTTTTCCTCTTATTTTTTCACGACACAATATATCAAAATTTCAGATCACGGCTCATATGCACTAGAATATTATTTATTTATTTATTGGGATTTAAGGTCACATACTTATGCACAATGGCTAATCGTGACCGTGACAGTTTTACTGGTGGAGGAAGCCGGAGTACCCGGAGACAACCACCGAGCAACGACGAGCAGCTGCCAGCTCCTCAACATTCTAACTCTGTTCAAGCTCCGCTCAAGCAGGGTTACAGCGGTTGAAGACATGTGCACCATCGACGTGCAGTGCGCCTTAGTACACGGCGCCGTCGTGCCCCTATGTAGGCAACCGGGATAAAGTGTCTTGCCCAAGGACACATCGCGGGTCGTCCCGGCCGGGATCGAACTCGGGACCTCTAGCATAGAATTCCAACAGTCTACCACTGAACCACCGCGCGAATATAAATACCTGGTATATTGGTTCTATACAGAACCAAAACTGGTTCGATTTGCCATCTGTTCATATCTCCTTTGTTTGATAATGATTTGAGACAACCTCGTATAAGCTCTAAACTTACGGCTGAAACCCCCTCAATTGATGTTTAATTCTGTTAATATTTAATGTCAATCTTTATAAATTTATTTGATTTGAAATAAATACTGTTTAAACGGAACTGGTTCCATTTCAGGGACAAGATTAGAACCAGTTTTGGTTCTAAAGAGAACCTATATTTTTTGCAGTGTATTCCACTAGGTTCATAACGAAGCTCTTGTTTTTATTACTTCGTGAATATGACATGCGTTCATTACTTTGTACTTAGTGTCGAGAGTGTGGCACTATGCAAGATGCGAACTGTACAATTAAGATAGAATTAAAGTCTGTGTTTGCAATCTGAACACCTGGTGTAAATAAGTACTTGACACTTTGCTTTAAAACAAAATGAAACTCTTTGATTTACTCTAAGACAAAGTTTCAAACTGAAAGAGAAAAAGCATAGCTTACAATTTTGACGCAGCTTTTCAGTTGCAGTTGTAGCGAAGAAGAGTAAAAAAAAAAGTCTCTGTTTGATAAGCTGGAAAACATGTCAGCTTAGTAGTTGAGAGAATTATACACTGAACCTTTTGATAATGTTGTTACTTGTACATCTTCAGCAGCATTCAGGTTACGAATCTTAGTCAGATTTTGATTTTTCGTTTCAGGTTGTTTTCCACGCTCATGTAACAAACAGTAACGAAAGCAGTGTGGCTGTTGATGATGTACAACTTTATCCAGGGAGATGTGTTATTTGATATCAGTCAACTAAGTTTGCAAACACAACTGTAGTATTGAAAGGATTAATCGGTTAATCTGTACTGGAACGGCTTCAAACCTTTTCCCCGGTTTCGCTACCTGTTGACCGCTTACAAGAAATGTGGAAACCGTTTGTATTAGTGAAACGCAGAATGTAAATTATGCAAATCTTGCTTAAAATACTGGGGCCTGATTTCCAGGACCGAGTATTTTACGTAAGGTTCGCATAAGACACATTCTGCCATGCCTGAATATTCTTTGGCTGGTTTACATAGGTTGCAGACTCCTTTTCCCATTGTCTGAATCAACTAATACACACTATTTCCACCCCTGTCCTGACTACATTTTCGCAGCTCATCATCCCAGCGAAAACTGAACATTTGTCTTGGTTACTCATGAGATAATTTGCGGTATCCACTCAAAAACACAAGATATCCTCAATATACTGACAATGTTGATATGTAACGTCATTTGTTTTGCGATAACTCAACGATTAAAGAAAAAGACTTACCATAACTTTCTTTTTATTTAGTGTTATCTGAATTCCATTCACTGTCGCCACATCATTGATTTCTTCTTTTAACTCTTAACCCGCTGTATATATTTAAATAGTTTACATCAAATCTAGTCATGGTTGAAGCGAGGCCACAGCTGTCTTATTCAGCTGGGCTGTTGTAAAAAAACCCTCATGCACTGCATATGACGCGATAACGTTTGGAACGTCGATCTATATTTTCAGTTTGTGATGTAGTCGCATTGTGAACTCTTCAATTTATGCCATGCTGTAAAACAAAGCAATATTGATTAAATAACATTCAGTATGTATCCTGTTGCTTAAAAGAAACAGTGTAATTTGGACGTCAAATTATAATTGAAGATTATTCAACACCTTGGACGTTCGACTCGACGTAATTGTTAGCTTTGTTCTACAGTAAGGCGAAATTAAAAGCTAAAAGAAAAGGTTGATTCGACGCATCACCCATCTCGCCTGCTGTGTGGAAGGGCCATGAGCCCTTGGACAACAACAAATGTTCGAGCAGAAAGCGTGGAGCTGCAGTCTATAATAGCTTATTTCATTCTAACCAAGGGGCAGCAAAGCGGGGTGGGGGCAGGGGGAGCTGCCCCTTGCCCTGACCTGAGACTAGGGGGCAAAGAGTGTAGTGCGTCACCTTTTCGACCGAAATCAACCAGTGGAAATATTTTACCTTTCGAAACTGCAACTGAGAAACTATCGATTATTCATTTCTAACGTACTTTACGTGTGCCAATGCCAATGGGGGATTGTGTGTGTGTGTGGGGAGGGGGGGGGGTGGGGGGGGGGGGTGAAGATCGCGTACAATTACGAAGGCTGGTCGAAAATTAGCCAAGCAATGAAGCTATCAGTGTAGTTCTCAAACTATATATACAGATGGCACCTTGTTCCACTCAGGGTGTGATATGTAATGCCAATAATATTGATATAAGTGACACATTACAAAAGAGACTCCTTATGATTTATGGCACACTGTAAACTCCCAGTCTTAAGTCATACCCAGAGTCGAGTGCCCTTTTTAATAACCCTGCCCCCCCCCCCCCCTCCGCCCTCGGATGCATCCCGGGCCCTTGATTCTAACTCACTTCTCGTCTCGGTGTATTGAATGAGTTTTCAGTTCAATAACGCATACAGAAAATGTGAACATTTAAGTAGACATGTCAGAGCAGCTGTGAGTAGCTGGTGGGTCAAGAGACGTCGCTATGGGGAGATATCGCTTCAGTCATTCGGCCGCATTTTCACTATTTGTGGATTAATTCAATAATTTTGAATAACCAACTATCCTGGAAGCTTCAACGGATTCTTTTTCTGTGGAGGATAAAGTGCATTGATACTTCAGGGATAGTTGTTCATCAGATTGATAAATTCACGTACAACGAAGCCGAACCAAATTTATTATTTATTTATTTATTGGTGTTTAAGGTCACATATTTCTGCACAATGGCTAATCATGACCTCAACAGTTTTACGGGTGGAGGAAGCCGTAGTATCCAGAGAGAACCACCGAGCAACGGCGAACCGAATTTATTATTTATTTATTTATAATTATTGGTGTTTAAGGTCACATATTCTACACAATGGCTAATCATGACCTCGACAGTTTTACGGGTGGAGGAAGACGGAGTATCCGGAGAGAACCACCGAGCAACGGCGAGCAACTGTCAGCTCCCCAACATACTAACTCCACACAAGCAGGGTTAGCATTGGTTGAAGACAGTGCACCATCAACGTGCAGTACGCCTTAGTACACAACGTCACCGTGCCCCCGCGTGGGCAAGGGGGGGGGGGAGGAAGTGTCTTGCCCAAGGACCCAATGCGGTTGCCGCAGGTGGGATTCGAACCGAGGACCTCTCGGCTTGCAGCCTGCACCTCTACCTACTGAGCCACCGCGCCCCAAGCCGAACCGAAACACATTTTCGCGAAATAACATTTGCAAAACAGTCCAGTAGAATGTGACTGCGTAATGAAAATATGGGACAGGAGGACGTCTGTAGTCACTCCAGTTATTCAGCTCCATTTTCATAAGTTATCGGTTGATTCGATAATTTGAATAGTCAACAGTCTTGGAAGCGTTGACGAATTCAAAATTTGCGTTAGCCTTCGATACGTTCAGGATAGTTGCTCATCAAACTCGTCAATTCTACAACAACCAAGACGGAACCGGAACACATTCTTGCGAAATTACATCATCAATCGTCCAGTAGAGGTTTACCGTGTTATAAATGTAAGGAGCAGGAGTTTTTTACTGCTTGTCAAGCTGTCGGCAATCATGCACTGCAAAAAATATAGGTTCTCTGCAGAACAAAAACTGGTTCTAATCTTGTCCCTGAGATGGAACCAGTTCTGTTTAAACCGTATTCATTTCAAATCAAATAAATTTATAAAGATTAACTTTAAATATTAACAGAATTAAATATAAATTGAGGGAGTTTCAGCCGTAAGTTTAGAGCTCATACGAGGTTGTCTCAAATCATTATTAAGCAAAGGAGATATGAACAGTTGGCATATCGAACCAGTTTGGGTTCTATCCAGAACCAAAAGTGGTTCGATATGCCAACTGTTCATATCTCCTTTGTTTCAAAATGTTTGGCGACTGCGTTGAATGAGCTCCAAGTTTACTGCTGAATCTACTTCAGTTCATGTAATATTCTGTTAAAATTGAATGCTAATCTTGGTAAATTTATTTGATTTGAAATAAATACTGTTTAAACAGAACTGGTTCCATCTCAGGGGCAAGATTAGAACCAGTTTGGGTTCTAAAGAGAACCTATATATTTTTTTGCAGTGTGACGTATCCTAGCATTGTATTGCGATTTCTAACGTGTTATCCGATAAAGGCGTTCGCTCCTCAACACTCGTATCACCCACACCGGTTAGTGTCAAGAGTGAATTGTTGTACAAAATAAATTCCATAAACTGCACAACGTCATCACAGCAGAATCGAGAGAGGCTGGATATATATGTGCATGGGACAAGGACAAATCTATCTTGCTACTTCTGGGAGATTGTAAAGAGCAATTGACAAGTACCGGGAAAAGGGTGGTTTGGTGGGTTTGAAGTGAAGAGAAACTAGCGTCTGAGAGTAACGAAGGTGTAGCTTGCTGGCAATGGAGACCCTGGAACATTTTCTCCAAGAATTTCCAAAATATCTACTTACAAGGCGATATTCACTACCAACAGTCCTGGAAAGGAAGTCGGAGCGATTGTATACTGCCAAGTCTTTTATACGGTGCGCATTCAAGCCAGTTCTACACATATTGCAGCAACAGAATACAGCTAAGCATCTGACACCGATATCAATAAAAGACATCTTAAAATCCCCATCTACAGCAACACTAAACCATGCGGAAAATGAAAACCTGTTCCGCACATATGTGCCGAACGGAAATGAAAACCTGTTCCGCACATATGTGCCGAACGGAAATCGTCGACGGACTATTTTTATAAAGGAGCTAAATTTCACTGGAATTTTCTACAAATCGTGCACCTCAATTACAATTTGAATCTCTAGCGATAGCTAAAAATCGTCCCCGAGTACAAATGTGTTCTAGGTGCCAGTAGGCACATAGAACACTTTGGAACTCGGGGACGAAAGAGTACCATGGGTTCCCCTCGCAAACTTGGTTGGTGATAAAATGTGTTCTTTTTGTTGATAGTTGTCAAATGAATTGCTGAGTGTCCTTCTAATAAAGTTTTTTTATAGACGCGAAGGCGTGTAATAAACACAGAAAGACACGCGAGTGTGAATGGCTGCGGCCTCTCTTTCTATCTTTCCACGCTGGCACTAGTGCCATATCGATTAACCCACTCACACACGCGCGTCGTTCTGTGTATTTACATTTTTAGATTCAGCTGTCTAGAATTTTATCTCACAATCGGAGCGTTTTTGCACTGTTACGCAACTAAAGTTTAATGTATCTGGGCCCTTGTTCCGAATCCGTATCAAGGGCCCCTGATACAAGCGCGTGATTCTGCTGTTGCCAAAACAACGGCATTGATATCATTTTTCGATCGCTTCGCGTTTTTCCCTTCAGAGAAAACAATATTAGGTGAGGCGAAACCGAACCTAATATTGTTTTATCTGAGCCGTATATGACACTGTATCTGCCAACTAAATGCCCTGTAACGTATTTATTATGCACGGTATGCTAAAATGTCACTGGGGAAGTTAACTGAACGAATAGTTAAATTATGCGCACTTTTCGGGATCTTGGGATGGTTTGTAGCCTATTATTGGGATTTTCCTGAACGCTCGAGTCGAGGCTTCTCTCTTGAAGTTGAAGGATTAGCTTTCGCTTTGAAATGTGGAAAACTCCACCTCAATAAGCGATGAACGGCATATTTTAAAATATAATAAACCTTTACACCAAGAGGGATATTTAATTCACCAGTAATTATTGCGAAAGTAACAACCAAATTCACGTTGACGAAACACAAAGTTGCGCCTGAGAATCAAAACATAATTTGTTTTGGCCTAAATGGAAATATCATAATGGCAAAAATAATCTAGTCTAATTTATTTCGTTGAGTTGGTGATTTATTTATTTTTCAATTACTGTTATCAAGAACGGTAGCCTCGCCGTGTGTAGTGTGATCAGTTTTTGATGAGTGCAGGTGAAAAACGTTATCTTTCTGAACTGAATGATTGCACGTGCGGTTCCTACCCTCGATAAGATTTGTGTTTTGTCTAGACGTGTTCACTTGCATTGTGGTTAATATTTTCTTGTTGTAAGATAAATGAAATTATATATATCTTGCAATAAATACATAGATATTATTACCAGTCGGCACACAGAACACATTGGAACTCGGGGACGAAAGAGTACCATGGGTTCCCCTCGCAAACTTGGTTGGCGATAAAATGTTTTCTTTTTGTTGATAGTTGTCAAATGAATTGCTGAGTGTCCTTCCAATAAAGTTTTTTTTATAGACGTGAAGGCGTGTAATAAACACAGAAAGACACGCATGCGTGAATGGCTGCGGCCTCTCTTTCTATCCTTCCTCGCTGGCACTAGTGCCAGATCGATTAATCCACTTGTTCCGAATCTGTATCAAGGGCCCCTGATGCAAGCGCGTGATTCTGCTGTTGCCAAAACAACGGCATTAATATCATTTTTCGATCGATTCGCGTTTTTCCCTTTGCCTTCAGAGAAAACAATATTAGGTGAGGCGAAGCCGAACCTAATATTGTTTTCTCTGAGCCGTATATGACACTGCACCTGCCAACTAAATGCCCTGTAACGTATTTATTATGCACGGTATGCTAAAATGTCACTGGGGAAGTTAACTCAACGAATAGTTAAATTATGCGCACTTTTCGGCATCTTGGGCTGGTTTGTAGCCTATTATTTGGATTTTCCTGAACGCTCGAGTCGAGGCTTCTCTCTTGAAGTTAAAGGATTAGCTTTCGCTATGAAATGTGGAAAACTCCACCTCAATAAACGATGAACGGCATATTTTAAAATATAATAAACCTTTACACCAAGAGGGATATTTAATTCACCAGTAATTATTGCAAAAGTAACAACCAAATTCACGTTGACGAAACACACAGTTGCTCCACTTCGCAAGACAGTATTCAGTAAAGTGAATCGCAGTGACGTAATTTTCTCTGGAGTGTAACGTCATCACTGACCTCAATATGGAGATCAATGAACGCTATTCTATTTTTCAATTTGCGTCTTTCCATCGATAAGGCAAATGAAAAAAGTTCCTCTTAAAATAGTTTTATAACACATTTTGTGGTCAATATTGTGAGATAAATTTATCATCACCACAGTGTGTGTTTCCGGAAATTCTGATCAAGTCTCGTTGTAGGCACAGAATCGCAGAATTCTATTCTGTTCCTACAACTCGACTTGATCTGAATTCCCGGAGACACACACTGTGGTGATAATCTGTATGGATCTTAATATTGGCGATTGATATTTAAGTGCAAGACTGGTTCCGAGTCATGACAGCGTCGAATTTCCTCCATAATTTGACTGATGACGTGAGAACTTGATCGGACAGAGAACGTGATCGGCGACACAGACGGCGCCGTCGGCGTCAGTGTCTGATATGGTCGATCTGGTTTCACCACGAGACGGAATATGGCAACTGAGACTGGCTGACTGCTGTCCAAATTGTTTACTATTTAATATAGCTATCTCGTAAGCTTTCTTCTCTTTATCCACTTCATATTTAATTATTGTCATCATTAACCCTTTGAACTCTAGTGGTATCTTCCTTGCCAGTCCAATGGCAGCAATTAGAAGAGACCATATTCCTTATTTGGGATAGACCAATCAATATTTTCAACGTGCAGCCTCTGGGCTGCACGTTGAAAATATTGATTGGTCTACCCCACACATTTACTGAACAGCCATCCTATTTAATGACGTTATGACGTATCATGTTGCTGGCCGGAAAAACGACCACTAGGGTTGAAAGGGGTTAATACCGCCCCATACAAAAACTTAGTTTCAATCTACTTCATCATGCCCAGTAACATCGATTTTCCTGATAACTGTGAATGATTTAGTTGTCAACAAATTTGTTGCGCCTTGTAACGAATCAAGGGGAGCAACTCTAGCATGGTTCATATCAATCGGAATCGTAGCCATATCGGCCATGTTTGAATCAATATCAGCCGTGTTTGAAGCCATATCTGCCGAAAATCATATCTAAATAAATACATGGCGTTCAGCATGATTTATTATATCCCTAGCATGAATAGCTCCCCAATACCGACGTAGTTTACCTCTTATTAATTTTCGCTCACCGATAGACAAGAGATTCAAATTTTTCAAGTTCATTTTCGTGCCTATCTTAAACGAGGCCCATTTAAGGTACGTAGAATTTCGAGACGGCAATTTTACAGACGCGAAAGAAACACTCGATCACCTCTACAAAAAACTCTCTGAACAAACATCCATTCGAGGTTTGGCTGAAAATGCTTCACTTAGTAGTTTTCATGAAGCCAATTTACCAAAACAACTTAAAAGACTCTGTGTTAATTAACAAATGGTGCAGGAGCTTGTAATCCATATTGCAGTTTATGGACTGGCTTGTTAACAAGTAATGTGTATATTGACTGAAGCGATGCTAAGGTCAATATGTACATTACGCGTTTACTAACTGGTTCAAAAACTGCCATATGGCTCGCAGCATCGTGCAATATTCGTTATATCATACGATGAACATATTGCTTTACCATTATCGCTCTCCTTCTCATTTAAAAAAAAGAAACCGCACATCAAAGCCAAGCAACGGCCTTTTTCCCTAAAGAGATTTAAAAATTCAATGAAAGGTTTTATAATTTTGAGTAATACTAATATCTTAATAAATACCAAACAAGGTCAGATCAGGGGCAGTTGTCTTCTTGGTGTTTCACCTAGACATGACTTCCCAACCATTTTGCGACAATAGGCTTGAACGTTTCGTCGTCACCAATGCAAATGACGTCCTCGCATGTATTACAACGTTTGACCCGCTGTCACATGACTACTGGCCATATGGTAAAATATAGACTGGATACTTTACAATAGATTAACCCATTACCTAACGAATCGGCCGCATCCGCCCGCGTAATATGCAAATTCAGCAGTTGAAAAAATATTATTTTTCAAAAAATTTCAACAAAACCATATCATGTGACGCCTCGTTGGAACAAGCTCGATGAGCTCGTTCCAACGAGGGGTCACATGATATGGTTTCGTTGAAATTTTTTGAAACATTTAAAAAAATGATATTTAAAATAATAAATTTTGATATCGTCTGCGTTGGGTAAAGGATTAAGAGGGAAATGAAACAACTGAGGTGTAATATTGAAAGTTATTCGCGTTCAATTCAGATTCAGACCTCCCTGGCATTGTGAGATATTACTGTGAGACATTTCCAATTTCTGAAATTATAGTTTGTTATTTGGTTCATAAATTTTTTTTTTCATTTGTTTACTTTTTTGCAACGAAACAAATATTCGTCGAACGCAATCAGAAAAATCAATGTTACCGGGCATGATGAAGTAAACTGAAACGTTTTTGTATGGTGCGGTATTAATAATGACTTGGGCTACAACGATTCATCGCGATTTCAATGCATCGCGATACATTTGTACACGATACGCGTATCGTATTGTTTCATGTGTATCACGATACAAACGATACACTTCCAGAAGGTTGGCATGATGTAGTCAGAAGTTGCACTTTCAGGCCCAACAAGTCTATTTTGTGTTTTTCCAACTTATAATTACATCACAGGAGTCTGAAATTTATCAGTATAGCTATAATTCACTTTCAATGTGATATTTACGTTCCCAACGTAATCCCCCGCAGAAGGGGATTACGTTGGGAACGTAAATATCACGCTGAAAGTGAATTATAGCTATACTGAAAGAATTTCAGACTCCTGTGATTCCACTTGTTCATTTGTATTTCAGTAAAATATCAACTCTGTCTAAATTATAAGCATAGTTTGAGGCAACAGACCTCTCACCTCTGAGTTGAACCCAGACGCCCAGAGGTCCATAGGCTGAAACTTGCTCTCAAGCACTAAAAAAGAAATTGGATGTTACTGGCCAAATGAAAGTTGGACTCTGTGCAGTTTGTGGGCCTTTTATTACCGATAATTAACTCTCAATGTACTGCATGTAATGTATCGTAAAAAAATCGTGTGTGAACAAAAATCGCGATACATATTGTATCGTAAGTGAGACGTATCGTTGCAGCCCTAATGATGACAATAATTAAATATTAAGTAGATGAAGAGAAGAATGCTGAACAGGAAATTCAACGCAAGCTTGATTCCGTGCCGTAAGAGGAGATTCGTCGAAGATTGTGAAGAGAGAGTTCATCTCTCCGAACGTCGTGGCTTCTCCAAAGGGGGATGCCAACACATTTGGGAGAGCTGAACTGGAAGAGGAAACCACGGACTTTTAATAATGTAAGTCCCAGAGCACTGCGGTGGATTCCAGACGTTAACATTGCATTATTACATTGCATTAATAACCCCTAAAGATTATTTCCAACAAATGTCAAGCTTTGAACATTTTCTGATTCTAATAAATACATATGGTGGATCCGATTGTGATGTCCATTGAAGAGAACGTTCTCAATACCAATGTGCACCATGCATAAGATTTTCAATAACTGTCGTGCGGGAGCCGCCCACCCCGTCGACCTGAAAGATATTGCCCATTCAACATTGGCACCAATAAAACAAAAATACTAAATTTCGAGAGTACTTTCATAATAGAGAGTAAGGGAAAGGTGCTATAATTTCTTTGGCCAAGACAAACTCGTTTTAGTAAATAAGCAAAAATGATTTCTTTGGACAAACGAAATTCTAAATTTTGTTTCACAGTTGGGGGAGACCTTGAAAGTGCATTTGATAAACTTTAGCGTTGTGAATGGAAATTTGCAATAAAGTCTTATCATACTTGATTAGAACGCCTCCACATACGCTCTTCCCTTATAAAAATATATCAAAGTTTGGTGCCACGATATACTTTTATCGCATGTGAATTCGAAGACAAACTGCACCTGCAGAGTTCAAGAAGTGATTAAAGAGGTTTGCACAGACTTTTTCATTCGCCGAGAGGATCCACTGCTGTCAACATGTTCTGGGCACTTTTACTATTAGGAATTGTTGCGGTTATTGGAAATCCTGTTATAGAACAGGTACCATAATTTTGTATACCTGTCAGTTTCCATGTTGTCGGGCGCCAATTTAGACAATTGCATTAAAAATTTTGATTTTATTTCGCACCAAAAAATCCTCGCTAGCTAAAATTTTGGCACAACAAACGTTTCTTTCAGCTGAGAAGGAATGCCTATTTTTACATGCCTGTTCTATGAAATCCCCATCTACAGCAACACTAAACCCCGCGGTAAATGAAAATTCGTTCCGCACCACATGTGCGGAATGGATATCATTGATGGACTATTTTTAAATAGAAGCGAAAAATCACTGGAATTTTCTACAAATCGTGCACCGCAATTTCAATTTGAATCGCTAGCGATAAATAAAAATAGTGTCACGGGTTCCCCTCGCAAATTTGGTTGGCAATAAAATTAATTCTTTTTGTTGATAGTTCGTCCCCTGAGTTCCTTTGAGTTCTATGTGCCCACTGGCACATAGAACTCAAAGGAACTCAGGAGACGAGTTGTCAAATGAATTGATGGGTGTCCTAATAATTGCTTTTATAGACGTGAAGGCGTGTAATCAACACAGAGCGACACACGCGTGTGAACGGGTTAATCGATATGGCACTTGTGGCATCGCGGAAGGATAAAACTTGAGACCTGCGGCCTCTCGTTCTATCCCTCGCGCTGGCACTCGTGCCATATCGATTCACCCATTAACATTCGTGTGTCCTTTTATGTATTGCAGCCGCGAAAAGCGCGATCGATAACGAAACAAACAAGGAATTCGTCAGTTGTCAACAAAGGCGGAAACAATATCCTATTTTCACGAAACACACTCAAACCCAGTGATTTTGTTAATAAGATATTAGAAATAGTATTTGGACACACTTTCAACGTTAGTTGTCCAATAAAACATTGTATGTTATCAACTTTAGAAAAGGCAACATTTAATTAGATAAATACTTCATACTGTTGCGAGTCAAGCGTTTATCTAATTGAGTGCTGCCTTCTGTAAATACTCGCTCTCCCTAGGCTCAGGGGATAAACTTATTCTATTATAAGTGCAGCAACGGGTGTACGTACCGACGTCATTTGGCCTGACCATCAATTGAATGATTGGCATTGATATAACTGACGTAACCTCCCTTTTTGGCCACCGAGAATTTCATCAGAACTTTCGAGTTCTGTCAGATTTTCCCGTAACCAATTGTCCGTTCACACTTCATTTTTTAAAAGTCGAATCAAACAGCCAAACGCATCCCCTCCATTAGATTGTTTTACACCAAACCACTGTGGTTGGTACTAAAATTTCCATTAACATAAAAATTAAAAATGCAGCACCAAATAGTTCGGACCAGTGTGAACACTAATACCAATACTCCGATTTTAAAAATAGGAAGATGAGTGCTATTTTTTATGATAGAGCAATTTTAATAATTACATTTATCTGTCCATTTGAAGGTAGTGCGTTAATGGGCATTTAAGTTCTTTGGGGGGATTTTTCATTAATAATTCGGACTAATAACGGATTGCACTTCTTGAATTTTGAACGCAGGAAATGCTTGCACAGTATCTTTGAATATATTAATACATCTATGCCATATGTCGTCATTTATGAGTGTTCATCAGCCGAAAAGTTTATCGAGATAATATGTAATTCTTATAATTACAAACTTTTTATAATTGTCTAATAGACATTTATTTCGCGGACAAAACTGGTTATGTTCTCTTAGTGGCATCTAAAGTTAGTGACCTCGCGTGCTACAAATTGGCCGCGCACGTACCAAAGTACGGAAATCATCGACGGACTATTTTTTTATAAAGGAGCGAAATTTCACAGGGATTTTCTACAAATTGTGCACCTCAATTACAATTTGAATCTCTAGCGATAGCTAAAAATCGTTCCCTGAGTACCAATGCGTTCTATGTGCCAGTAGGCACATAGAACACATTGGAACTCGGGGACGAAATAGTACCATGGGTTTCCCTCGCAAACTTGGTTGGCGATAAAATATGTGTTCTTTTTGTTGATAGTTGTCAAATGGATTGATGCGTGTCCTTCTAATAAAGTTTGTTTTATAGACGTGAAGGCGTGTAATAAACACAGAACGACACGCGTGTGTGAATGGCTGCGGCCTCTCTTTCTGTCCTTCCACGCTGACACTAGTGCCATATCGATTAACCCATCCAAACACGCGCGTCGTTCTGTGTCGTGCACGAACACGTACTAAAGAACAGCGGTAAAAAGGTACTATGTACTCCATGTATTGTCCAAATTCGCACCTGTGAATTGCAAATTTGGTTCGAATCGAATTGGCGAAATGGAATTTCGAATCGAATCACAGTTAATGGATACGTCGTCAAAAGAAACAGTTTTTTTCTAAAATAACATCCCCGATTATTAAAATACACACAGTTATGTAGAGTGCATTCTTCGCCTCACCACTTCCCACACTGTAAACTGAGATATAAGCCAATATACTAGCTATTGATTGAAACTACTCGAACTGTTGACTTAGTAGCTTCGAAAATGCAGCAATAAACATTTTTAAATGAACCTGGCTGATAGGGCTGATACTTCACTTTTATTACTATTGCACACCAACCTGTTCCAACCGGGACTTTTTTTATGCAATGCGACTGCATAAAGTGCATGGTGTTTACCACCGTTGATAGAAAAGAAAATTAGGTCAGTAGGTGCTTGGGTCATGTAATAAATACAAAACCACATGTATGTTTCAATGAGTCGTTTTGTATTCAATTCGTCAGATGTGCGTAGAAAGAAAACGTCTCGACCTTCGGTCTCGACGTTTTCTTCCTACGCACATCTGACAAATTGAATACAAAACGACTCATTGAAACATACATGTAGTTTTGTCTATTTATCGGATGTCTTCTCGAAATAAAACTCGTTTTAAATCGGTTCGACTCCATTTCGGCGGTGAAGCCATTTGTTTTAAATAAAAATATGGAATTTCTAAAACGAAACGATAATTCAACGCCGAATGGAGTCGACCCGCTTGTAAATTAAAGCCTACTCTACTTCTGTTTATGTAATAATCAGGGGTATTCTTTTAGAAAACCGTTGCTTTTGTCGATGTATCTAGTAACTGTGATCGAACAGAATAATACTCAATACAAAATAATGTAATCATGTTGAAGAACAAATCATTTATTGAAGTTTTCCAAGTTCAAAAATTAAACTTTTCATAAATGGTCACTGGTTATAAAGCACAATAAGTTGAAATGAACAGTTGTAGCAGAAACAGTGTTCGTAGCGATATAGCTACAACTGTTGTACAGTTGTAGCTACAAACACTGTTTCCGCTACAAGTCAGTTACTTTTCTACCCAGAACTGTCACAAACTTGTGGTCGAAGTATATTTGAAAATATTTGAATTTCCGATTTCGAATCGAATTTCGAATTTTCGCAGGAGCCTATGTCCAAATCCTGGATTCGCCACGTTTGAGCGTCATCATGCCCGAGTAGTCGAATAAACCATACTCATTCACGAGTGCGAATGCCGTTCATTTAGGTAAAATAACACGTAAAATTCACTCGTATTTTTCATTTAGTTTCATTAATATTATAGCTGAAAACTTCCATCAGAGGCAATTGCCAGCTGATGACATTCCTTTTGTAAAACATAATAAAAATGGGTCCATGGACATAAGCCTTATCCAGGGGTGCATCCTGTCACCGATTCTGTTTGCACTGTTTATCAAAGACACAGAGATACAGGAGAAGAGCTGATGGTAAACAGAGAGAGAGAGAGAGAGAGAGAGAGAGAGAGAGAGAGAGAGAGAGAGAGAGAGAGAGAGAGAGAGAGTTGGCGAGACAAAAATCCAGGGGTTAATCTTTGTTTATGGCATGTTTTATTAGTTAAGAGTGAAGAGGTAATGAAGTAACGGTTGAATAATTGTAGGGAAGTTCGAGGATAAACTAGAATTACTGTGAGCACTGCTCACTAAAGATACCACCCACTCCAACCAAGAAACATTTCACAACAGTAAAAAAGTATTTAATATACACAGCACATCTGTATGTTCTCCGAAAACATGAGAGCAATTTTCAATATGAGAAAGGGTAAATATTACAAAGAGCATGCAAGATGAAAAAATAAAAATACCTGAAAGCAGAATAGAAGGTGCACATCTATAATGTATATAAAATAATGTCTGAGAGTTTCAATGAAATTCGCCCACTGGTATAAGAGGAGTAGCGGATAGCAGGAGTGTACCCCCCTAAAGCATCACAACAATTTGGCTAAGTTCATTTCGCCCTTTGGGAAAGAGTAAAAAATAAAAATACCTGAAAGCAAAATAGGAGGTGCACATCTATAATGTATAGAAAGAATGCCTGTAAGTTTCAATGAAATCCACCCACTGGTTTAAGAGGAGTAGCGGATAGCAGATGTGTACCCCCAAAGCGTCACGGACGTACGGACGTACGGAAGTACGGACGTACGTAAGTACGGAAGTACGGACACCATGAATGCTATATACCGCCCACTTTTCAAGTGGGTGGTATAATGACGATTAGAACTGAACGCAAATCAGAGAAGGGTGTTACATGTTGACCGTAGGGACGATGAGTCTCAAAGATGGAGGTGGGTAAATTTTGAACACGTGAAAAGGGAATCAAGCTACAAACAGTAGGCAAAACGGGGGAATAAGAAGACATATGGGGGAATATATGTTTTACGGGTAGAGAAGTGTACAGAACTACCCGTAAATTTAATTCAAAGGAAGAAGAACACTTAACTACCTAACCCTTTACCCAATGTAACGGCAAAAACTCTTGTCAGCACTATTAACAAAAACCACCATTCTATTTTCATTATTGTCTTCATTTTTTGTCACAAAAACATACCTTATGACTCCTCATTGGAACGAGCTCGTTAATCTCGTTTCAATAAGGGGACATAAGCTATGTTTTGTGATACCAAAATGAAAAAAATAGTTATTACAGAATTTTGTTTGCAAGTGCCGTCTGCTTTTCGTGTTAGGTAAAGTGTTAAAACTTTTTGGGAGGAATAGTTTTAACAAGGTATTCGTTGGAAGAACATTTGGGAGAGGATAGGATTACCAAAGACAACTTATGGAACGGGTGTTATTCATTTAAACCAAACACTATAGTAGGGAAGAACAGGGAGATTTTGCAAAATGATGCCAGTCGGTGGATCAACGGCTAAAGTAACGCAGTCGAGTAGCTGCCGTACATGAAACGGCCAGTTGAGAACTTGAGTGGATGCCGGTCAAAGATAGAATAGATATGGAGAAGAAAGCTAGCTAAATTACGTAGTACACATTCCAAACAACAGATAGTGCAAAACAACGTTTAACCCGTCACCCAACGCAGACGATATCAAAATTTATTATTTTAAATACAATTTGTTTTAATTTTTCAAAAAATTTCAACAAAACCATATCATGTGACCCTCATTGGAACGAGCTCAATGAGCTCGTTCCAATGAGAGTCACATGATATGGTTTTGTTGAAATATTTTGAAAAAATTAATTTTTTCAACTGCTCAATTTGCATATTACGCGGGCGGATGCGGGCGTTTCGTTAGGTAAGGGGTTAACTATACATGAGACTTCAACATTCAGACAAGATGGACAAGACAAGCGAGGGAACTAATGGAGAACTACTCTTTTGAGACTGTAGATCTAGAATGGGCGGTTGATGCAGGGAAGCAGATTTATCAAGGAGGGAGTGTTCAGGGATTGCGATAGAAGCTGGCAAGCTGAAGTCACGACCAAAAGCTAATGGGCACGTTGTGTAAAGGAAGACCTAGTTTCTGAAGAGTATCTAGGATCGTTTATGGGAGAGGCGGGGTGTGGGTTGATTGCTGTTCAACGAGGGCTGGAAGTCGCTGGAGTTGAGGGGTGAAATCGAGAAATATGAGAAAAGAATGTCCCAATTGGGTTTAGAAAGGAGGCCATGGAACACTTTCGTTTAGTATGCCCCAAATACATGCCAAGTAGAAACAAACGCATTGAGAAACTAATGGAAGAATTAAACCCAGAAATATTTTCTTTTAGCGTGCCCAAATACATGAGAAATATAAAAAAGACCCATTGGGAAACCAATGGAAGAACTGGATGAAAAATAAGAGACAAGTAAATAAAAGAGGGCAAGAGAAAAGGTCAACATTGTAGTTGTGGAGACTGATAGGCGCTAAGGAGGGGCACAATAAAATAGTTTATGTCTCAATGCTGGAAAATTAAAACGGAAACTAGGAGGATTTACTCGAGGGGAGGGGCGTTAATGCACGCCTTTTCAATTGAGGATCGCAACAAATCGGCGGATGACCAAAGGATTGCTATTATATGAAAAAAGCAAACAAACCTAGAAGTCATCCCAAACACGTGTACCAAATTTGGTCACCCTCGCTTTAAAAATGTGTCTATCGTGTTCTGAACAAAAAAGGGGAAAAAAGTCTAACGCTCCCCAAAAGGCATTTCAACTTTTATGAATGGATTAATTAGTAAATGTTCCTAGCACTTATTGGATAGGAAAGATAACTAAATTAATAAATACAAAAAAAGATGAACGTGAAAAAGACGCACAAAACACACGATATTCACCGATATTAATCACAGAAAATAATTTTCAAGAGGCCATGTAAACAAACGGAGACAATTTTTTTTTCTGATGACCGTCATCCAATCTTTTTAACGAGCCACGTTAGCAAATATTCTCATTAAAACTTTGAACTCTGGGTGTATCTTCCATGTTGGCTCAATGACATCAGTTAGAAGGGTCCAATATTCTTTATTTGAGAATAGGGCAATTAATATTTTCGACGTGCAGTCTCGCTGCTGCACTTTGAACATATTGATGGGTCAACACAACAAAATCACTGATCGTCAATATAGTTTATGATATCAGGACGTAGCATGATCCCATACCAGAACAATGGGCTTTCGGTTCAAGGTTTTAACTCCTACCCCGCCGTGTATTTTCAATATATTTCTCATCAAATCTAGTCATGGCTGCTGTGAAGCAGCCATGGCCAGGTTTGATGGAAAATTCATCTAAATTTAATTCAAGAAATCATTGGTAGAAAAATCCTTTCAATTTACAGGGCAGAAAATTATGTTAAATTAGCCAAAATTATTTTTATATCAGTAACAAGAGAAATCCTGTCCTGGACAGCAATATCTGCCAGCAACATGGAGGCAGTTAAAATAACGGTATTTTCAATTGTCTCAGAAAAAATGATAGAAACTATCGAAATGAATGAAGTTTTTATGGATTCTCATCATAACAAACTTTATTGTTTTTTTTCAGGGCAATGCTAATATCGACTTCGGTAAGTAAAAAATCCACAAGGCTTCAAATAAACTCATAATTATATTGGTCTGTTTCTAATACATCGAAAGAGGGAGGCAGTGCCAAATAACTTAACCCACACCATTATTCATTTTATTCATTTTCAACTCTCTTTCACTTTTAGTACCACAAACCAATACAGAGGCACACCTTATCACTCCCAATCAGTCAATTTCCCATACACTGTGAATATTTATTGTTGATAATAATCATCATCTTACCAACCAATGGGATGGTAAGTTTAAGCTTCAAGCTGACTGGAGGTGACAGCAAGAATCATGGATGTGGAAGATATATTTGTCTTGTCATTTTTTCTACAGTTCTCTTGCTAAACACGCATTCATGAGGTTTACGTATAAGCACTCTTCAGATGAATACACGTCCGTTTCTGCAGTTTTTAGACACTGTTCATCGGCACTCTGGACTTTATATCTAACACTTGTGGCGCACTGCCAACTGACGAGTACGCAGAATGCATATGCATCAGGGGAAATCACTGAGGTAATAGGATACATGTAGAATATACCCATAGTAGCATGGTGTACCAAATGTTCACCACGGCACGCGGTTAACACCACTTCACCACGAGAGGTGAACATTTGGTATACAAAGCCATTTTGGGTTTATTTTATTGATACCATGATCGTCAGATTATTAAGAGTCGCTATTATTTTTTCTCGATTTTACTGAGCAGCAGCCGTAAATACGCGCGAATTTGTTTTTGTTTACTTAAGGATCGGTGGGCGGTACTTCCGCTGTCAGTTTTATCACTGAAACGAAATTGAAAAAAGAGAGAGGACCTTTTTCATTTTAACAATATAATAACATACTATTTCGAGTTATGGATGCTTTATTAACATGAGACAATGCATGTTTGTCAATTTGTGGTGTTTTATAGTGTAAACTCATTCAAAAACGTAATAAATAATTGTCACTTTCATTTCACTCTTTGCGAGGCGACGTGCGATAAATTTAGACAAGTTCGCATTCAGGTCGACGTCACCAAAGGTCAGCTTGGATGTAGTTCCAGTGTAGGTGTAAATTTTAACTATTGAAATCTCATTGCTGGCGTGTTCACCACAGTTGATGTGTAAAGCTAAAATTTATGTCATAGGCTTTTCATGTATAGTAGAAAAGATAATCATGGTATAAACATCAAAAACTTATTTTTTGTGGTGTTTTTTTTATAGAAACAAAACCTTTTACGGGGTGTACTCATCACACAGACTAAAGAGCATCACCACTCATGGCTAGGATGCTGCGCACTTCGTAGTTAGCAACTGTTATAATGTGCTGTAAGATAGGGTATTGACCATAGTGACCACTAATTTCAAAACAAATGGATTGCTAGAAAGTCAGTGAAAAATATCGCCACACAATCTGCCCCCACCATAGATGGAGTTAAGTCAATCAACGCGGTACGCCCCCCCCCAAATCCATGACGCTTGATGACTATTCACAGTGTAACAGCTTCCACTTGCATTGCATGGTGTTTACCTAGCACAAACACTAATAACGCTGTATGAATTTTCCAATCTTGGCACTTATTTTAGGTCAATAATAACTATACAATATGCTGTAAATAATAAATTTGCATTGCCTAATAAGTGCACACATCAACGTATTAATTTTTCACAGACATCAAAGTATACTTTTCAACAAAAAATTCCAACTACATCCATCTCTCCCGTCGACTTAATGAGTTATGATTGAAGTAAGCGAATATTATCAAGGGCCGTAACTGCGCAAATTTTGTCGAATCAAAAAATGCAGCCTACATCAATGCTTCATACTGTTACTCCATTGAATCCATTTAACCCTTTACCCAACGAAGGCGATTTCAAAATTTATTATTTTAAATATCAATTTTTAAATTTTTTCCAAAAATTTCAACAAAACCATATCATGTGACCCCTCTTTGGAACGAGCTCGTTCCAAAGAGGGGTCACATGATATGGTTTTGTTAAAATGTTTCGAAAAATAATATTTTTTCAACTGCTGAATTTGCATATTACGCGGGCAAATCCGGGCGAATCGCTGGGTAAAGGGTTAAAAGGGTAGGTCGAGTTAAGCGGACAAAGTTTTGTGACTGACAGATGGACTGATGTCCATGTGTCCTTGTCATGTAGTGTATCCCAGCTTTTCCTGTTATTGTTCTCCCCTAAATGTTGTAGAGTGATTTAGCAGGTGTTGTGTACGTGTCATGTATATATGGACAAAAAAGATGGATTATCAAACTTATTTTCAATGTTAGATGAGTTTAAAAAATTTGTCAAACGAGGTTAACATTGTACTGATAACACATTTCTGGTTCCATTGAGAGCCGCCCATATGTTGAACCAGTGAGATAAGATATTATCTCTGAGTACAAGAAAGTCAACGGGCATCAAGTAAAGGAAAAAAACTCCAATTGCTCAGCATGGAAAGCAACATTTATTTATTTATTTATTTATTTATTTATTTATTTATTTATTTATTTATTTTTTTATTTATTTATTTATTCATTTATTTATTTATTTATTGGCATTAAACGACGCTTTCTACAGCCAGGGTCACCTCGTGTCGGACAGTTTTACGGATGGAGGAAGTCGGTGAGAACCACCGAGCAACGGCTAAAAGGAAACACACAACTATTTATTTATTTATTTATTTATTTATTTATTTATTTATTTATTTATTTAGTTAGTTAGTTAGTTAGTTAGTTAGTTAGTTAGTTAGTTATTTATTTATTTATTGGGGTTTAACGACACTTTCGACAGCCAGGGTCACCTCATGTCGGACAGTTTTACGGATGGAGGAAGTCGGAGAGAACCACCGAGCAACGGCGAGCAAGTGTCCGACTCCCCAACATACTAACTCCACACAAGTAGGGTTACCATTGATTAAAGACAAGTGCACCATCCCAGCGACGTGAAGTACGCCTTAGTACCCAACGCCACCGTGCCCCCCCCCCCCCCCCCCCCCCGTGGGCAGTTGGGATGAAGTGTCTTGCCCAACAACTATGAATGAATCAGTAAGCATTAAGCGTGTAGTCCCTCAAGTCCCAGAACTGACAACTCATAAATGTCCCCACAAACAGAGAATTGCGACCAAATCACGATTACGTCCCGATCTGGTCAAAATTCTCCATCCGCTTTCCTTCACACAAGACAGTAGAATATCGCCTGTCGAAAAAAATGCGAAAGTATAACACATCATGTGCTCCTGCCATATTTCTTGATTCTATCCAGGATCCATACGGACTAGTCAATTTGGTTTTCCATAACTTTTCCATACCTTTTCCATACCGCTGACATCAAGTTTCCACAATGTCAAAGGTTAAATGTAACTCAGTATATAACTCTATTCCCCCTCTCACCCTTTGACAACTCTTTTAACCCTAAAGGGCCCAATTCCAACCCTGATGCCCTTGTACTGCAATAAAACCGAGACTCTAACAAGTCTAACAGTCTTTAGATAAATTTTAAGTTACATTCAAAGTACCTTGGTAGTTGTTTCTAGGCAAGTCTTGGCTGCCTATATAGGCAGTCAAGACTTGCCTATAAAACACTGCAAAGCGACCAGATGTTCTTTATCAAAGTGTGCCAAATGAAATGCCCATGTTACACGTACCTGTTCATTTTCCATAACTTTTCCAAAACCCACCTCAATTTTCCATAATTTTCCAGCGCCTGGAAAATCAATATACTGTTTTCCACGACATTCCATACCATTCCATAACTTGTATGAACTCTATCTATCTTTACAAAACATTTATTTATGAAATCCTGAATCACTGCTGTAATTTATCGAGACTGGATTAATAGTAGTAGTAATAGTTTATTCAAGCAAAATAACACCTACAGAGAGGCAGATTGCACAAAGAGTTAACAGAGATATGTTATGATTATAATAAACCAATAACAAACGAAACAGCTATTTTGGAATAGTAAATAAGGCTAATGTATCATACATATATACAGTCATAACCCTAGGTCAGTTTAATGACCTACTATTTTGCATTTATTGTTTCTCTTTTCCTGAAGAACAGCAGGATTATGTTGCAGATGGTGTGACATAATGAGAGCGTATTATTTTTCATGATAATTTCAATTCGATTTTGTTTGCTTGCATTTGAAAAGTTTGCGTTGTTCCTATTACCTATTAATTATTGCAAATAACTGTCTTCTGATGTTTGTATAGAACGGGTAGTCCATGACAAAATGCATCTCGGATTGCACATCGCCGGCGTCCTCACAAACCCCAGAAACACTGCAAATCGAATTTTCTAAGGGTATTGGCGGCTGTGCATGTCTTCACTTTTCGATTGCCAAATTATGATTACTAATCCGTATTCTGGTAAATATACTTTGCGCTTCCTTTGTTTTTAAGTAAGCGAAATAGGGCACGAATTTAAAGTCATTTTTGAAGGCGTGACAAGTACGCAATTTATTTTTACCGTTCTTTTTATTGTAATTGTTAAGGCATTCATTAAAATAGAGCATGTAATCATTTGTTAAATTTTCATGGACGACTTGTCCCCCAATTCCGATTTGTACTGTTAAATGGCAAATAAAAATATGTTTAACAGTTAATGTCCTCTTCCTCTCTGTTACTCAGGGGAGAGATGGAAGAGAGTCAGTCTGGCTATGAATTTCAATAATATTGTTTTGACGTATGCATTGTAAATATGTTCATTTCATGGAAATTGTGTTTTATATCAATGCCAGTTTCACAATATTACGCGAGGACTGGAGTTGTGCGTTTTCTATGCTGGACGCATTCCTCACTTCAATACTCTCACTGCATTTGTGAAAGTTCTTCTTGACTTGGTAACACCGCCGGATCTTTTTATTATTGTGTAGGTTTGATCTAATATTACTATTTTGCTTTACAGATCCAGATCACAACCCAGAGGAAAACGAAGGTACTATATTTTATTATATGACTGCCACAAATAGCACCTCAATACCACTCTAGTTTGTCCATCAAATCCAGCTCTCCGGAAAACAAGAGTGTCAAGTTTTACAGATCGTTATCATGCCTGCCTCAAACGAGGGGCACGTGAACTTACTATATCTACCAGGACCTATAAATAATTTTCGAACATAAGCACAGAACATAAACACGAGTGTCTCCTCATTAAACTCCATTGAAAAACATTCCAGTCGAGATCTATTTGAAAATACCGCGCTGAACAATTGCAAAATAACAATTGACAATTATTTGTAAGATGCGAATCCAACAAAAAGAAATGGAGAATCTGTGTTATCGAAAGCGATTCCGATTGAAATTCAATTCTTGCCTCCATTGTTTTGACTTTCAAGTTTCATGTTCGAGACGAACGTTCGTTATTACTATGCGTTTGGGATTCCGTAATTCTGTAAATTGTTAATGGTTATTTGGCTAATATATTCTTGTTGTATTTGATTTTTCAGGTGCTGTGACCAGTTTAAAATACTAACTGTCATATAAGAAACAAATGACTGCAACAGTCAATTGATCTGTGTTGTATTCCGTCTCGTTGACGAGATGAGATCGGCCAGATCAAACGCGACACCTGCGGTGCTCGTTTGATCTGGCCGATCCCATCTCGTCAACTCGGAATATAACAACACAGGTCAATTGACTGTTATAGTAATCTGTATAGAGTCTCTACATTGACAGGGTCCACGCTGGTCCGACGTTTTGTGGTGCCAAGTCAATTTGTTTCGGTTCCGAACGATTTTTTTTGGTGGCAAATGAAAGATTTTAGTGTCAAATGGAATGTGATTGTATATGATATATCGCCCTTTAAGTGCAGCAAGGTGTTATCTACATTGCTAAAGCAAATGGCGATTTATTGAACTCAAAATACGATATTTTAATTTCGCATTACCTGGCTCCTTTATGTATAAATAAATAAATAAATGAATAAATGAATAAATAAATAAATAAATAAATAAATAAATAAATAAATAAATAAATAAATAAGTTCGGATTTTTATTTACTCCAAATAAACTGGTAGCACATAATGTATTATCTCCCAGAAAAATTATAAAAAAGATTAACCCTTTACCCAACGAATCGCCCGCATCCGCCCGCGTGATATGAAAATTCAGCAGTTGAAAAAATATTATTTTTCAAAAAATTTCAACAAAACCATATCATGTGACCCCTCGTTGGAACGAGCTCGTCGAGCTCGTTCTAACGAGGGGTCACATGATATGGTTTTGTTGAAATTTATTGAAAAAAATTATAAAAAAATTATATTTAAAATAATAAATTTTGTTAACGTCTGCGTTGGGTAAAGGGTTAAGCAAGATAAAAAAAAGAGAGGAGTGTTACGGCGGCGGTGTATGTTCGCAACATTCCGAACGTATCAATCAACAAGCTGGAAAGCCATGTATTAATCTGCCACGTTTTCAGTTTAGTCTGGCAAACAACACGTGAAGGTTTGCGTCCAGTTTCGTCTGGCAAACAACACGTGAAGGTTTGCGTCCACGTGTTGTTGGAAAACTCAGCCTGCAGTAGAATTTGATAGGGTAAGATGTTAAAGGAGTCATTAGAGCCTATAGTAAATTCTAATAAAATAACATAAGACTACTTGAAAGTATTCAGCAGACAGAATATACTCGTGTAGAATAAGGAAGTATTAAATTATGTTGTACAAAGAAACACAGGAAATCTGGTAAGAATTGCAAGCTATTTTATTACCTAGCCAGTTTCAACCGGTATCGGCGGGTTCAGACTGGACTATCGCGCGATCTTCTAACACTCCAGGCCGACGACCATCGAAGCTTGGATATTCTTGTTAGAGTATGGGAATGAACTGGTAGATTCACTTTTTTGGCAATGGGTGGCTGATGTCACTTGATCTACTGACTTAGTCAAGATCTCGTGGTGCTTAATAAGCATGAATACGCAGTTCTGCTCAAGGCCAGTCACGTTCCACTGTGTATATAACTGCTGAACCCCAGAATAGACACCTTCGGTCACAGTACACTGCAGAAAATATAGGTTCTCTTTAGAACCAAAACTGGTTCTAATATTGTCCCTGAAATGGAACCAGTTCTGTTTAAACAGTATTTATTTCAAATCAAATAAATTTATAAAGATTAACATTAAATATTAACAGAATTAAACATAAATTGATGGGGTTTCAGTCGTAAGTTTAGAGCTTATACGAGGTTGTCTCAAATCATTATTAAGCAAAGGAGATATGAACAGTTGGCATATCGAACCAGTTTTGGTTCTATACAGAACCAAAACTGGGTCGATATGCCAACAGCTCATATCTCCTTTGTTTCAGAATGTTTGGCGACTGCGTTGAATAAGCTCCAAGTTTATTGCTGAATCTACTTCAGTTCATGTAATATTCTGTTAAAATTGAATGCTAATCTTGGTAAATTTATTTGATTTGAAATAAACACTGTTTAAACAGAACTGGTTCCATCTCAGGGACAAGATTAGAACCAGTTTTGGTTCTAAAGAGAACCTATTTTTTGCAGTGTACGGTAATTCGCAGTAGTGGCAACAATCTTACACTCGTTATCTAGTTGGTAATATTTGTCTTGGCAGGAGGTCTTGACTACCCCCAACAGAAGCTACCGTCACTCCAGTATTAGTAAAGAAATATTGTTTGAAATATTTGGATGCTTTGAGACTATTCTGATGTGGAACTTGGTGAAGTTTTAAGACTTGTGTTAAATAAAAGTACTGATAATCAGAAAAGGGAGCTGCTTGTCCGAGTTGTCTTTTTGCTACAGAAGTTACAAGGTAATACACAGATCAGAAGATCTGCAACGTAAAAGAACCACAACCTCATTCCAAAGACGTTTTGGTAACAACTGACGTACGAACAGTATTATAAAACCACTAGACGAATTTTGATCCACGGCCATCGACACTCACTATCCCGCAGTGTTCCAATTAAGATAAGCTTGATCTTTCGGGAAATAGCTCTCAAAGCATAACAATTTCCAGGTGAAGACACCCTTTTTGCGAAGTGTGGCATCAGGAATTACGCACCTGACGTTACTCATCAGTTTCATTAAGGTGCCAATGACAAGGTTTTGAGACTTTATTCTGAAGTGCAGGTACCACAACCTGAAGGCTCCATATTCTGTGATCCAGTTTATTTCTGAAGTAAAATTATTTATTCTGTCTGGCTTTGCCTTCTTACAGTTAATGGGAGAGTGCCCATAGGCACCACACCCACAGGCACCACGCCCATAGGCACTCTCCCATAAACTGCTACAAGACAAAAACACCTGAACAAATTTTGATGGCCAAAAATAATTTAGCATTCTACCAGGTAAATAGTGAAACAATATCCTGTTCGGAATCATTACACTGATTATCGTTTCTTGATTGCAACGAGGCGCCATCTACAATACTTCGGAGACTTGATGGACCCAAGGGACATAAAACTGATATGAGACATTATTTGATTCAGACAGCGTGATTCGACTCCTGATTCGAAGAAAGACAAAATATATATTTCATTAAGGCTCCTGTTCTCCCGTTTTAAATTATAACTGAAATGTTTTTGTTTTTTTCAGGTTACTTTGAAGGTGACATTGAATTAGACGTGGTAAGTGAATGTTAAAGGCACCTCTAACATTATCAAACAATTTACAGGTAAATGTTATGAATGAATGCTCGTAATACAAACTGTTCTTCTGTCTCGGTACCACGAATTCACGGGTAATCACAAACTTGTTTGAAACGTCAGAAATTTAACCTTTTACCCAACGAATCGGTCGCATCCTCCTGCATAATAATCGTTGAGCTCGTTCCAACGAGGGGTCACATGATATGGGTTTGTTGAAAGTTTTTGAAAAATTAAAAAAAATGATAATTAAAATAATAAATTTTGATATCATTTGCGTTGGGTAAAGGGTTAAAATATTATCTGATATTGAACACTTTCGCATTTTCGTTAAATCTGATAGTGTAAACTTATCTTTATATACACTCAAACGAAGAACACAATGTTCAGCTAACCTTCCAATACACACTTTCCTAGGATGTGGAATACAGTCGAACCATTAATTCAAAACTATCCCAGAGCATTATTCAAAAAGACTCTGACTGATAAATTCCTAAACTCGTATCCACAGCATATCGACTGTGACAACCCAGTTTGTCCAGACTGTAGGCCCTAGTTATACCATTTCAACATTTCAACACTATCGCAAAAAAAAAAAAAAAAAAAAAAAAAAAATTGTTCTGTTATCTCACCATTATGAAATGAGCAAATCATTCCTTTACGTAAACGCCATACACCCTCTGAAAGAGGAAGAAGGTTTCTGCAACTAATGGAAAGAACCCCCCCCCCCCCCCCCCCCAAACAAACCACTGTATTAAATTTAACTCTAATCGTATATTTATTCGTATATATATTGCATATTTCAAATGATTAAATATATATATATATTTTCAAGATATGCAGTGATGACAAGCGTTACAATTTCTCAGTTTAGAGTTCGGTGAAGCCGCCGTACTAACAATCAAGTAATATCGTTAACAACTGGCAACAACACCCCTAATTTTGGCCCTGTGTTTCTAAAACAAATCGTCTCTTGAGTTCCAACTGGCGCATAGAACACATTGGAACTCAGGGGACGAAATGTCTGTTGTTCTTGTCTGTGATAAATGAATACAGTACATATTTTATTTGACCAACGAATGGATGTAAAAGGGATCGGACTACAATCTCCCATGCCTACAAAATCTGTTGTAGCTCTGTCAAAAATAATTGGATTAAACTTTTTCAAGTCATTTTGAATAAAAATCGGACATATATATCAACACCACCAAATAAAATAAAAGCTATGTATGTTTTAATCTAACTATTTGCCTTTAAATACACTCTAAATTCAGGTGGGTAAAAATCAACCCAAATCAACAGGTTTGAGCGAATATGAGCCCAACTAGGTTCATATTCATTCAACTCAGTTGATCTGGGTTGATTTTTAACCAAATTGATTTTAGCATTTAGCGCCATGATGGAACACATGCTGTATTTCCGAGGCAAAAAATGATTTAGTTATTAATCATGTTAAGTAAAAGGCTAATTTCGAAATTATTGATTTGATTGAAGGATAACTGGTTTGGCACATAAAACTCATCTCCTTTCTAACATTGTTTCTCTGCAGGACCGCAATGCTGTGAAAAGTCACTCACTTCTCTGGCCAAATGGAGTTGTGTATTTTGAGATCGACTCGCATTATAGTAAGTATCCAATGTGCCTGGCTGTTAGAGAGAATGCGAGAGAGAGGGAGAGAGAAAGAGAGGTGAAGGAGAGAGAGAGAGAGAGAGAGAGAGAGAGAGAGAGAGAGAGAGAGAGAGAGAGAGAGCGTTTACGCTTAAAATGTGACCAAAGGTTTTCTCGCTTTGAATTGACACCACTGCAGACTTTTGAGACGAGAGAAATGCACATTTTTGCTCCATATTTAAAATATTTGTTAGTTGGTTGAGGGCTACATGATTTTTAGTGGTCTGAATCAAAATTTGTTTTATTGCAAATTATTTAAGAGTGCCCACATTAAAATATTATTTGCGTTTGACAAAATATGAAACATGAGCAAGGATAATGTTGGCTTTTGCACTGGTATCCTCATTTTTTGAAAGCCCCGATAGTGACTTCTAACACTCAACCAGTTAAACATGGCGCCGAAAATGGCAGTTTTCCCAATGTAAGTGTGTTTGAATATCAAACATAGCTTTGTGCACTGTATTCCTACCACCGACTGTCTCTGAGGTAATGGCCCAGCTCTGATAAATATTAGTGTATGGGTGCCATTGTATTGTATAACCCTGATTCACCTCCCCACAAGTTCAAAATGCTTCAAATATCCCTTCATTGACATTTCTATTTTGTTTTCCTGTGTTGTTCCCCAATGGAACCCTCCAACAAACAAACCTGGGAATACTTAACCTGTTTTTATCCCTACAAAACAGGAATCGTTATCGTTCACAACTGTTGATTATATACACATGGAACTTAATTTAGCACCCCCTGAAATGTTTCTTGACAGTGAAGTTGCTGTTACTGATTATTCTGTTTTAATGATTGCTATGGCTTACAGTATATTTCATCTAGTGAAACATGATGTTTCTGGTTGATAGCGCACCCCAAACACATCCCCTCGTCCACGTGAAGCATGCTACACACGAATGCCACAACCCCCCCCCCCCCAAAAAAAAAGAAAAAAAAACAAAAAAAAAAAAACCCCAAACAGTATCATCCACATGCAATATCAATCAAATTTGTCACTTCTTTTATCAGTGAATGTTGACATGGCAAGGAGGAGACTGTCAGGGGCACTGAGATGGCAAATCGTTGGCATGCATGCAACCGGCATGTCATTCAAAGCTATTGGAAGGCAACTTGGCTGTAGTCATTCTGTCATCAGCAGACTTGTCCGAAAACATCAACAAACCAACGATGTTAAGGATCAACCAAGGCCTGGACAACCCCAAAAGTCCTTTCCTCGGGAAGTATGGCACGCCTCGTTAGGCATGAACCCTTTGCTTCAAGTGGGGTTCTGAAACGCCCTTCACTCCCCAACAGGTGTTTCTTCAACAGAACTGTCCGAAACCGTCTGAAAGCACTAGGTATAAGGTCCAGAAGGGCCATGAAACGTCCATCTCTGTCCGATCAGCATCAAAGACGGCATTTGCAGTGGTGTATGGCACGACAACATTGGAATCTCAGGACGTGGAGGAGAGTCCATTGGTCAGACGAGAGTGGCTTCCTGCTTCACGTCAGAGACGGTCGCATGATAGTGTGGAGTGTGACCTTAAACACAATAAATAAATAAATAAATAAATAAATAAATAAATAAATAAATAAATAAATAAATAAGTTACGAGAGTTTATCGTCTTATGTTAACAAATATAATATGAGGATTGTTGAAAATTGGTTTGGTGTGGGGAGGGGGTTCACTATTTGGACATGCAATCCGAGGTTAGTTGGTCATCTAGGCCAGATTAGTCTACCTCATCGAAAGTATAGTAACTAAGACTAAGATATAGATCTTTTCCTTGCAAAACTAAACTAAAAGCAAAACGTTCTGCCAGTATGCCTTCTACTTTTGTCAAAGATTATTTATATTTATTTATTTATTGGTGTTTAAGGTCACACATTTCTGCATAATGGCTAATGGTGACCACGACAGTTTTACGGGTGGAGGAAGCCTGAGCACCCGGAGAGAACCACCAAGCAACGGCGAGCAACTGTCAGCTCCCCAACATACTAACTCCACACAAGCAGGGTTAGCATTGGTTGAAGACAGGTGCACCATCGACGTGCAGTACGCCTTAGTGCACAGCGTCACCGTGCCCCCACATGGGCAATGGGGGTGAAGTGTTTTGCCCATGGACACAACGCAGTTGCCGCAGGTGGGATTCGAACCGAGGACTTCTCGGCTTGCAGCCTGCACCTCTACCAACTGAGCCACCACGCTCCCTTGTCAAAGATAATAACCATGTAATAAGTGATCCGCCCCAAATAGCATACACATTTAATTTATTATTTTAAATATCATTTTTTTAAAATTTTTCAAAAAATTTCAACAAAACCATATCATGTGACCTCTCATGGGAACGAGCTCAATGAGCTCGTTCCCATGAGGGGTCACATGATATGATTTTGTTGAAATATTGTGAAAAATTTAATTTTTTCAATTGCTTAATTTGCATATTAGGCGGGCGGATGCGGGTGATTCGTTAGGTAAAGGGTTCTTCACGAACATAGGAAGAATTAACACAGGCAGATAAAACCCTTAAATACTTCATGGATTTCCCTTACCCAAATATCTTTTTCATAACACCCGTTACCCCCGATGAAGTAATAAATATTGCTAAATGTATGAAGGTTAAATACTCTGCAAACTATGATGGTATTACGACATGTCTCTTGAAGAATATTATATATGTTAGCCAAAACGATTGCCCATATTGCTAATCAATCTTTTACCAGCGTAGATTTGTGAAAAAGAATGAAAATCGGCAAAGTTATTCCAGTTTCAAAATCGGGAAAAATAATCGAATTCCAGACTGATAAGTATTTTACCCGCCTTCTCTAAAATTTTAGAAAAACTAAAGGCAAATAGAATGGTTAACTATATGAACACATCTGATATTTTCTACCAACATCAATACGACTTCAGTAAAAAACACAGTACCATACATCCCGTTATGAAATTTCTCAAAACATATTGGCATAGAAAATAACAAACCAACGAAACACAACATTAGCTGTATTCATAGATTTTTCAAAAGCTTTTTGTTACGATACATCACAGTATAATGTTAAGTAGATTGGAAGGGTATGAATTCAGGGGAATTAGCAATGACTGGTTTAAAAGTTACAGAATCCAGTTCACAAAATGAATATAAATACGAAATGGCTGAAATAACACGCGGTGTTCCACAGGGTTCTATGCTCGCCCCCATTCTATTCCTATTGTATATAAATGATGTCTGTCGCCCAGCATTGTTAAACCTGTTTTCTTTCGCGGATGACACAACAGTTTACGCATCTCGTCCTAATGCAAGTAATTTAGAGCTATATTCATAAATGAGGAACTAAAGAAACTAAGCGAATGGTACACAGCTAACCAGCTTGTTTTCAATGCTAGTATAACTAAGTCTGTCCTTATAAACCCAACTCGCAACACGAGAGGCACGGAAAACTTAAACGTACAGGTACAAGATAAAACGATTAGGACCAAATGAAACAGAAAAATCACAGAAATTCCTTAGCATTAACATTGGCGATAACATTTCGCTCACAATTGTGCTCTAAAATAGGACGGATAAATTACACTCTAAACGAGGTGTAAAAATTCTGCCGCATAAGACTATGAAAACGCTATATTTTACCCATATCCACAGCCATCTATTATATGGAATTCATATATGGGGTAACGCACGAGGAATTAGAAAAGTTCTTATCATGCAGAAACGCTGTTCGTATTATTAATAATTATAGATATAATGCCCATACTGATCCCCTGTTTGCCAAAGATAAATTACTCAAAATTAACAATCTGTTCACACTCCAAGTCTGTCTCTTTATATCCTATCGGGAAAAAGGAGAACCCCCTTTGTCATCAGATTCATTCTTCACACAATCAGGACACAACTCAGAAAGAACTACGAGACAACCAGAACTGCTACACATTAGTAGAACCCGTACTACAGTACTAGAAAGGCTTCCAGTCCACGCGTTGCCTAAGTTATGGAATGAAATAAGAACTACTACAAACAGAAAATATTCAAAAGACTGCTAACACAAAAATTCTTTTTCCATTACACAAATAACGTAGAATGTGACAATCCTTCCTGTCAAGATTCTAGGTTTAATATCCTATTTTTTTCATAATTCAGTTCAAACAAATATGTAAACAATCATGATTCTACGTAGTCACAAAACCAGAACTACGCTATCACAAAGCCATCTTTCGAATTCCATCGACGAAAGCTAAGCCATCTGTCTGCTATCTCGTCCTAATAAAACAAACCCAAGTCCAGAACCCTTGATGTCAAAATAGAAAACATTAAACCCAACAGGTGTAATAATTCAGTTTCACAAAAAAACGTTTCACTTACGGCTGGTGTGCAGTGCTGACATATTGGCTAACATTTGTGGGAGATGGCAGGTAGACAGCTAAACTGGCTATATGATCTCCCTACGGTATAGATAGTGGTGCTGTTCTGTTCCATATGTAGCTCTAGTACAAGTTATAATAATGTATCTCAATGGACAACGATTATTTTGTTTCACATTCCATCTATATTGTTAAATAAAATAATCTATCTAATCTATGAACACATTTTTAACCCAACTGAATTTAGAGTGGATGCTTCTCTAGCATCATTTTGTAACTTATATACACAGTGGCATATTGTTTTAAAGTGAAGAGTGTTCAACAAAAACTGTTTGTGATTATTTATTTGTTGTTGCTGTTGTTTTCCGCACTACATGCACACGATTCTCCTGTTAGACGCAAACCATTTGAACATTACAGAATATCCACCACTGGAATGTCAAGTGTTCATAAAGCGAATTCTTTTATATCTGATACAACAAGGAAGTTTCTTTTTGGAAACGCTGGTTCTGCGCCGATAATTGTGAATTTAAACAGGTTTTACTTTATATGTATTTCGGTAGATATTACGTCCGTGACAGAGTGAAATTAAATGAACACCTCGCTAAAGGTTATTTTTACCCTTTACCCATGGAATCGGCCATCTAATCTAATCAAAATCTCATTTGTACAAGACATTGACGCTTCGGTCCACATATCTACTGCTCTGTAGTTCAAATGTTGAGTCTAAATACCCCAAACCAAAAAATTATATATATATTACGGACTTTGGGTCCAAGTTTGGACTACCTCATAACAAAGTAATGATATGATCCTTTACGTATTTGCCCCCCTTCATGGGAGTCTGCCCCCCTAGTTGCCCCGCCACAAAAAAATTTCTGGCGCCGCCACTGATCGCACCATTTCCTGTCTTCATAACGGAAACAACCCTGAAAACTATGTAATCCGACATGATTTCTTGCATTATACAGTGCTTTCTGGCAGGTGCTGTGCACACTGAGTAAGCCTTTCCTAATCTTCGTAAATCGGATAAATCAGATTGGGCGTCAGTTATTAAGCTTTCTTGACTGACGCCCAATCATGTCGGAGATTACTGGGATAGGTAAATATGTCGATCACGCAAGTAACAAAGATAAGTTGAAAGATGCAAATAGCTACTCATTTTATATGCAATCTTTTTCTCAGTTATTTCGCTGTCTAAAAATGTCATCACGGGATAAAAATTCCAACACAAAAACATTATTTATAAAGGCAAACTGAAATGTTTTCCACAATTATCCTTCAGGTTCCGGAGATAGACAGAAGATCTTGGATGCTATGAAAGAGATCGAATCTGATACGATGCACAATGGTAAACACTGCGTCAAATTTGTTCCAAGAACCAACGAGCACACTTATGTCCATGTTAGATCAGAAAGCGGGTTAGTGTTTTACAATACAGGCAATGACGCCAAGGAAGATAAGCTTTTCCAATGACTGCGCAAGAAGGATTTCGAAAAATGACTAAATCGCTTTCTCCCTGATGTTTTTACCACCTGTTAACCCTTTACCCAACGCAACGGCAAAAACCGGCCAGCACTATTCACAAAAAATCACCATTCAGTTTTCATTATTTTTCATTTTTGTGTCAGACACAATTACCTATGATCCCTCGTTGGAACGAGCTCGTTAAGCTCGTTCCAACGAGGGGTCATAAGCTGTGCTTTTGATGCAAAAAATGAAAAAAATAGTTATTCAGGAATTTGGGTTACACGTGTCGTCTGTCTGTCGTGTTAGGTAAAGAGTTAAATTTCAACATTGAACATATACGACGATTGCTGAGTGTGTTCAACGTTACCCAATACAATATAGACATTGAGAAATGCACTAGACCTACGGCGCGTGAAGTACGGCCGACGTGTAAGAACGTCAGGTAAGAACATCCTTGATTGGTCATATGTGTGACGTTAAGACGTGAATGAAATGCATCGACACAAAACGGCCTCGTGCAAGAATGTAAACAGATCGCTGACGGCGCTCGTGAAATACAGGAAAGACTCCAACTCAAGTCGTTGATTCCAGCCCCCCCCCCCCCCCCCCCCCCCCCGTACTCAACCCTCGTTGTATTCTGTCCTATATATCGGGCTGCGGTTTGTTACAAGAAGAAACGATATTTCTTTCGGCCTTACTGTGGAAATAAATAATTTGAAAAACTGACTGGAAAACAGCAGATTCATTCAAACAAATCAAATTTTCTAAGTCCCACCCGGCCCCCAAATTTTCAGTGTAAAAAAAAAAAAATTTGGTCTTAAAATTGACCGAAACGCATAAAAAACAAAAAAAAATCCGGATTTTGGTCCAAAATTTCCAAGTTCGGAACGAGACCCCAAATTTTCAACCTAAATATGAACCCAGGGACTTGGCTTGAACAAACTTGAATCTCACCCCCCTAAGGATGCTGCATACCAAATATTAAAAGATTCTTATTCGTAGATCTGAAGAAGATTTAAAAAAAATATTCCTCATACTGCACTAACTTAAACATTTGAGCTCCCACAGAGAACCCAAATATGGACCCAGGGAATTGATTTCAATAAACATGTGAAACAATCTTCTAAGGATGTTATATGTGAAATTTGAAAGCTTTTGGAGCAGCGGTTTGGGAGAAAAGTAGTCTTATATGTTTTTCCCATTACCCACAGTGTTAAAAAATGCTGACACAGCACTTTTTCAAAGTCCCAGAAAAGTACCCCATGATAAAACCGATAGGCATTTTTTATCATTCCATTCTGTTGGTCCTAAGGAAGCTTCACACCAAACAAGAATTCTCAGTGCCGTGTAGTTTTTGAGATATGGGCGTTTTATATTTTTTTCTATTTTTAGCTCCTGCGGTTCCCATGGGGCGACGAGACAAATATTTTTTGCATAAATTAAGTACTTATGACCCAATAAGGTCTCATATGAAATTTGCTCCATATCTGCCTCTCGGTTTGGAAAATAGAAATTTTGGGAAGGGCAAATATTCTTGCCCCTCCCATAACGACGGTAAATATAGCCCCACAAACTTCTCTTGAACAAATCGGAATCTACACCTCAAAAGGAAGCCGCACAACAAATATCCAGTCCCTGCTACTGCTGGTTCATGAGAAGAAGATTTTTTAAGATTTCAGCATACTTTTTGGGTGTGGCCCTACCAAGGGGCGCGGCAACTTGATTTGAACAAAATGAAATTGCGATGTCATAACAAACTACTATCTGAAATATCAATTAATTAGTTCAGCAGTTTGGGAGGAGAAGACGCAAACCCATGTTCACGGACGACGGACGACGATGGACGACGGACGACGGACGGTGAGTGATCACTATAGCTCTCCTGACTGAAAGTCAGGTGAGCTAAAAATAGAGAAAAAATAATAGCGACTCTTAATAATCTTACGATCATGGTATAAATAAAATATACCCGAAGTAGCTTGGTGTACCAAATGTTCACCACTCGTGGTGAAGTGGTGTTAACCGCGCCCATAGTACACCAAGCTACTATGGGTATATTCTATACATGTATATGGGTATATTCTATATATATCGCTGCGAAAGTCGGCTATGCAGGTTTTTACACACCAGATGCGATCGTTTTCTGAAGCCGTAATTTGACTGGCTGAGAGACGGTCGGCTCCGTGCTCTAATCGCAGGTAAATTCACTCTCACCGTGCTCTAGTTGCAGGCAGCGGGTCAATTGGAACATGTCTGTAACCACGCTACACGCGAGCAACGACACTAAACCGCTCCTATCACAGATCGAACACACCCCGGAGTTGTTTTCTGTGAATAAGCCTATTTCAAAAGTGCCATTTTGGCTTTTAATCTACGCAAGGTCACAGTTCACGAGGTGTTAACATTCAAGAAAACACGTTCTAAGCAATGGGAGAATACAGCTGGTGAAGTGCTTCGGACCCCATTCCGTTCATTAGTGCGAATTCAAAAAACATTTAGCCAAGGTTACCATTTGTGTCAGACAATGGCAATATTGTACGAAAACTTTCATTATTTCGAATTGAGTTCCTATCGACTAAAATGGTGTTTTGATGCACGCTGTATCGTGACTCTGTGGCCGTGGACACCGTTTCGACAACTTTCGGGGATTTTCCAAGCCAAAAAACTCCATGCAACGAGTGTTTCCTTGTTGCCACTCAAAACAAGTCGTTGCCTCCGTAAAAAATGTCTTTAAATCTGCGATATTCTGTCGTTTAAACTCGTCTAGGGTTGCCCCTTCAGTTAATTCGAATGATGACACATCAGTTCTACGAATTTAAACTTGGTGTTTCACAAAACTAGTTGACTTGGCTGACACAGAACTGAACGCGATGGACATGGAAATCGCTTTGTTTACACCCTGTGACCTGTGACCTTGCATAGATTAAAGTCCAAGATGGCAGTTTCGAAATAGGCTTATTCGATCATGGCAAATAGACCAAGATAGAAAATGATATTTTTTAGATTGTTGTTCTTCAAATGAAACGGGTTTGGAGAATGTTTTCACTTCTAAAGATGGATGAGATAACAAATGATGCGCACTTATTTATTTCAGGTTCGCTTCTCCGACCAACTTAATTATTCCATACGACTGAATCTAAAATAGGCGATGGACTATTGAAGAGCTAGACTGGTTCCGGACCATAACAACGCCAATTTCGTTTAAGAATTAGACTGGTGATTTGCGAATGTAGCGTTAGAATGCCGCGTTTATTGCAAGAAAACGTCATATGTTTGACTGTTGAAAAATGAAATTAGTATACTTACCATCTCATTAAACTGCCATTTATTATTATTTTTTTAGATGTCATTCGCCTGTTGGAATGCACCATGGGGAGAAAACAATCTCCCTGACCAGTGGATGTATGCGACACGGTGTAATTATGCATGAGTTTCTTCACACCTTAGGATTTTGGCATGAACAAAGCAGATACGACAGGGATCATTATGTGAAGATCGAATTTGATAACATCGACAGACGTAAGTCAATGTTTTATTTGGTGAATGTAAATATACTCAAATGGAAGACATGACTGATGATGATGGTGATGATGATGATGATGATGATGATGAGCCTATTTTAACAAAAGATGAGGCAAAGAATTTAGAATTATAAAGTACTACGCAGGGTTGATGAAGGGATCAAAATACTGCATGGAAGCAATTTCTCAATATAGTTTCTTGCCCGTGCAGGAACTAATACTATACATTTATTTATTAGGGTTTAACGACACATTAACAGCCAGGGTTATACCATATCGGTGGCAGTTTTACGGGTGGAGGAAGCCGGAGTACCCGGAGAGAACTACCGTGCAACGACGAGCAGCTGTCAGCTCTCCAACATCGTAACTCTGAACTTTGCACCTCGGCACAGGCAGGGTTAGATTGGAGGAAGCCATGCGCACCTTCGACGTGCAGTACGCCTTAGTACACAGCGTCATCGTGCCCCCATGGTGGCAATCATTGCAGCGAGATGCACCCGAGATAATTATTTACCATACCATAATGGTCCTCTATAAGTCTATCGTTTTTTATCTAACTGGTGGCTGGACCCATGAATCACAAAGGTTTTTACCTACACCATTCTCAATACATAATTGGCGATTTCCGGTAAAAACACAAAATATTGCCAACAAACAGATCCATTCAGTTATATCGGACAGCAAACACACACACCTGTCGAGTTTGAAGTTGGTTGGGCCCATTGAGGCTGGGGAGATAGCACACGTTACGACAAACAGAGACGACAAACATATTAACTCAAATTATATTGAGATTACGCCTGTGCTATCTTCGACGAACCACGTAACAAGGTAACAACATGTGACATTTTTGTTAGTTTACGACCTTGTAGAGACAGAGGCACACTGGTCGTATGGTCCGCCGTGACCCATGGGGCTCCCAAAAGTGATGCAGCCAACACCCGTTGGTGCCTGAAATTCTGTGAAACGCCCAACGGGCGAAAATGAGCTGGTTGTATAGAATACCGGTATATTGAAATGTTCTCTATGTGAAATGGCAGTCCACACAGAGAACATTTCGATTAACTGGTAAAGTGCTAAGTTTTTTTTGGTCCTGGAAATTTCTTTGTGTGTCTTTGCCTAGTTACAATTTATGGGAGAGTGCCTATAAATTGTGACATGGCAAATCCTAACAGATAAAATAATATCGCTTCAAAGATAATATGAAGCACATCCACAGAATATGAAGCCTTTAAATAGCAATACTAGGACTTTAGAATAAAGCCCAAATATGGGCTTTCAGCACTCTACCAGTTAATCAGCAGTCTGCTCGCTCAGATACAAGGATACAGCGTTCTGTCAATTAAAAAAATCAAAATTTTCTCCCACTGGGCCGAACTGTGGTCGGTTCGATGGGTCCGCGAACTGCCATTGATCGCTCACATACAAGAAAGCAGCGTTCGTGCTGGTCGAAAAATTAAAATTTTATCCGGGCCCGTGGTCCGCCTTGGTTCATTTCCCGGTAATTTTCCGCTACTGTATAGAGGTAACATTCCACAAAACTAACTAATTTCAAGACGACCTTTCTTTGTCGTAATCAGTGTGTACATCATCGATACGCCCAATAAATAGAGACCTGCGAAGATTCGAATCTTAAACTGGTATTCGGTTCGACTCGAAATTGGCTTCTCGATTCGTTTCCTCTCGAATCATCTTCACATGGATATAGCTTGGTATCAGTCATCTTCGTCGTCTCACAAAGGGTATAGTTCAGGTGGAAATTGTGCATAAATAATGTTGAAACAAAAGACTAAGTTTTACTCCCGCTACATATAGAGGATCTCAAACGAGTGATGTTTGGATATAAGATTTTTTAAACGAGTTTGATGAATTTGATTCACAACGAGCCTTTATCACATGAATTTTCGAATGTTTTTTACACTTTTTATTTAATTCATTGTCGCTAAATTCTCCCAAAACAACCGACAATCAGTTCGTTGGCTCAGACGCTTCACACCATGACGTCATGAATGCGCTTTACTTGCACCTGCTGTCGAAATTGACGTCATGTGAACGTCATGTCAAGAATACAATGTTGCTGCTATGGGACCACGCGCCGATTAGACACTGGTTGATAATCAGGAAATAAGATATGGGTCGTTACGTCGAAATTAACGACGTTTCATGTGATATAACATAAATACCATTTAAACTCATGCCACCAACCGTGCTACTTCCAGTGTCACTAGTCCCCACCACTGCTATTTATTTATTTATTGGTGCTTAAGGTCACACACTTATGCGCAATAGCTAATCGTGACAGTGACGGTTTTACAGGTGGAGGAAGCCAGAGTACCCGGAGAGAGCAACTGTCAGCTCCTCAACATTCTAACTCTGTTCAAGCTCCGCTCAAGCAGGGTTACAGCGGTTGAAGACATGTGCACCATCGACGTGCAGGTACACGGTGTCATCGTGCCTCCATGTGGGCAACCGGGATAAAGGGCCTGACCCAAGGACATAACACGGGTCGTCCCGGACGGGGATCGAACTCGGGACCTCTAGCGTAGAAGTCCAACAGTCTACCACTGAGCCACCGCGCTCCCCCACACTAATGTTAAATACAAATTTAAAATTTCCAAGAAATGTTACCGGTGATCTATAATCTGACAAGGTAATATTTCAACTACATCATCAAGGCGTGCCTTCGACGAAGCATGCCTTGATGATGTAGTTGGATTATTTTATCAGTTGGGACTTGAGCCATCACAGTCTGTACAAATCACGTTTATAGCATCCCCAACCCCCATCGATCATCTTCAAGATGCCACGGACTCGATTCGAGGTCCTATTCGATTTCGAATAACAGACGTGATTCGATTCGATTCGAAACGAAAAGGTGTGATTCGCAGGGCCCTACTAACAAATCTCTTGATGGGACTGTCCTACTTACTTTCAGAGGCAGAGTGATAGGAACTATTAGTAAATTGAATTAACCCTTTACCCAACGTAACGGCCAAAACCGGCCAGCGCTATTCTCAAAAATCGCCACTTAATTTTCATTATTTTTTCATTTTTTGTCTCAAGAACATAGGTTATGATCCCTCGTTGGAACGAGCTCGTCGAGCTCGTTCCAACGAGGGGTCATAACCTATGTTTTTGCGACAAAAAATAAAAAAAAATAGTTATTCAAGAATTCTTTTTGCAAGTGTCATCTGCTTTCCATGTTAGGTAAAGGGTTAACGAATGGTCGAGTTGAAGGATTCTGGTGAAGTCTGTGAAAGAGAGAAAACAAAACTAACGCCCTTCCCAAATGCAAATGAAAAACATTACCTTAGAAAGATTTCTTTGAAACAGAATTAAAAAACAATGGAAATTTTTATATTTCAAACCTATTTTAAAACTAGATCCTCTATTGCAACGGGTGCCAGGGCTAAATGTGTAACTTGCATGCTTTTCTTTATGCTTTCAGATAACTGGCACAACTTTCAAACGCACTCCGCAAGTGTGATGACTCTTTTGGGAACATCCTACGACTATGGATCGGTCATGCATTACAATCCCTATGAATTCGCAAAGGACAGGTCACATCCAACAATAACACCGCTCCAGGCGGGCGTGGAGATTGGTCAACGTTTACAGCTCTCTTTCCAGGATGTTAGAATGATACAAATGTTATATGGATGTACAGTCGGTAAGTCAACTTCTCAAGTGTAGGGAATCCTCGTATTTTCTGCACGCGTATCTGTGCTGTAGCGATAGAAAACAATGTAGTTTCTGTTCAAAAGTATCTGTTGTTGTAATTCACGGAATGTTTTTTTTCCACGGAACAAAATCAGCACACCGAACAACAATTAAGATTGCCTCTGATCAAACACCACACAAGAACCATGGGAAACCTTAATTGCTGTTGTATTATATTTATTGGTGATTAATGCGGAGGGGCTGGCAGTATGGTCCACCGAGAAATTTCACCTATTGGGAGCCCCCAAGACCCCCAAAATTGATGCACACAACGCCTGTTGGTGCATGAATTTTAATGAAAATGACCAAAAGTCGAAGTGAATCTGTTTTCACAGACTGTTGATTCATCAAAATTCCATCTATGGGGACTGCCACAGACAGTCCACAAAGAGGGCATTTCGACATACCAGCAGTCTAGTCTGCCACGGATCGACCAGATGCAAGGAAACAGCGTTCTTTCGGTTCAAAAAATCAAAATTTTCTTCCATTGGGCCGAGTTATGATCGGCGCGATGAGTCCGGGGCCCTCTTTGGTGCAACCATTCTTTACAAATGAGAGACAAAGATGATACAAAGATGCCACCAAAATGCCCTCTGTGTGGACCGTCACTGATCGCTCAGATGCAAGGAAGCCGCCTTCTTTCAGTTCCAAATATTGAAATTTTGTCCAGGTTCTGAACCCCTTGTTACATTTCCCGGAAACTTTTTTTGGCCCAGTCCGCCCCTGGTTTAATGTTACTCTCTAAATCTCTGACAGTGTCATATTCACAACATAGGTATGATGTCAGGTTTTGCCAATCGTTTATACCTATGTTGCTCGATTTGAGGTCTTCCACCCCAGGCGTTGCTAACCAGGTCCTATTTTGCCAGTAAGCAGAACATGTTTAGCACAGTAAACAGACACAGCTCGACTTCCCGGGTTGCCATGGTGATAAAATGCATGTGATTAGCCGTGTTATGGCCCTGCGAAGCATTGAGATTCGATTCGATTTAGAAGTTGGTATTCGGTTCGATTCGAAATCGGCTGTCCGATTAATTTTTCTTCGAAACTATTTACTAGAATTTCACTTGGTATCTGTCATCATAGTCGTCTCACAAAACATATATCGCGTCCGGCAGCCAAACCCACTTCTTTTACTCGTGCGTGTTTTGGCGTCTAAAAGTTTTTCTCGGTGACACCCCACATCAATATTCCGTCGGTGGGCCTCGTGTCAGCCTTGGGGAATTTTGATATTAGGTCGGAATAACATGGCCGCAAAAATGACCGAAAAATCACGTTTCGAACATTTGAAACATTTAGTGCAAATTTCATGACCCAAACTGGATGTAGTTAGCAACACCCTAACGAAGTCGTGAATATCACTACTGGTAGGATTGGGCCAGCGTCCGTAAATGTTTACAACGCCATGGGTCAGTGTCACGAGAAGATGGTTGAGTTCGAGACGCGGTTACCAGCCGGGTTTTATGACCCAACTTCCACAGCAGTGGTGACTATGTCCGTCATGAAGAAGATCATAAAATTAGGCGACACTCACGTTTATGATTGCAACTTGATCTATTCAAGGGTAATGGGCCTCCAGTCGAGTATGAGAGATATTGGCACCAATGACGTGATCTCCTATGAGCTAGTGCCAGTTCCAGCCAACTGTTCAATGAAGCTGGTAATTTGCGTACACCAAAATCGAAATCATACTTAAAAACACGAACAGTGTGTACAATATCAGCAAGGCAATCCACAACGACAGACATTATTAGTTATCCTTGTGTTTTCCAGGGTGTATGGGAATTTACACTGGTTTGGGAACTCATACACCCTGAAGCAAAGCCGAAGGGTTTATGAGTTCCCAGACCGGTGTAAACTTCCATACACCCTGGAAAACACAAGGAAAACGGATTTATCTCCAAGAATTTTGGTGTACTTAATATTTTACCCTACATTGTGGAAAAAAAACTGATAGAAAATCAGTACTTTGTATGTTTCTTAATAAAACCAGACAAATATGGATGTCATTGGAACTGGCTCTGTAATATGTTCTTGCTCATAAATATCAAATTTCCTGTATTTTTATTTTTGTTCTAACATAACCTAGCAGAAGGTATGAATATATAATTAAAAATGGATACTTCTTTAGCCATATAGCCTGCCATTATGTATTCTTGTTTTTTAACTTGAAATCCACAGTAGCTTTTTTACACCGTGGCTAACCACGGTGTAAAAACAGCTACTGTGGATTGCAAGTTACAACGTACCTCCCAGCCAATCAAAATGCAGTATTTTGTTTCATTTGGAAATAAATATGTTTGCAGGGTATTTGGTGGATGCGCCCTACTCTGGATCCTCACTGGTCGGCACCGAATAAACTTCGCAATCCTATTGTGCTGGATTTCGTTGAAAAATTTCAAGAATCTGTGAAACAGAAGTTGTTGTTGGGGGGCGTTTATTGAACGATATTTTCGACTGGTAGAACGAGTTCAGCACGAAAAGTTGTACAAGGGCTCACGGGAGTGTTGAAAGCTGTTACCAGGAATTCAGGTTGAATACAACATCAGAATTGCCGTCTCAAAAACTTGTGCTGACTGTCACTGAGAATAAAAGGCAGCTCATTAGTTTAGTTTGTCAATATTTCAAGTCAAATAAGAGTTTTGGTGGAGAAAGTACTAAGGGGCACAAACTAGTCGTTACTGGCCAAGACAACAGAACTGAAATTAACGGTGGCGTCCCCATAGAAAGGTGCGACATGAAAATAAGTCACAAAAAGATGATAATATTATAGTTCAACAGGCAGTGAAACTTGCTTTGGATGACAAAAAGCAGATTGTCGTTCTTGCATACGACACAGATGTGCATACCCTACTTTTGCACCACTATTTGGAACAGAATATAACTTATTACCCATCCATTCAACTTAAAACCCTTGTATTTAACTGAATAGCCGCTATGACATAAATGATTCTGTATTCAATGGGTGATGTACAAGTCGGAACTTTTCCCCCAGCGCCGTTGATACTAGTTCCTTTCCCATCGAGTCATTAGTCACGCTTCGGAAAGTTTCCAAATTTCGTTATACAATTATCGACAGTCTGTCGCATAGTGTGAAAATGAAAACGCCCAAAGCAAAATAAAGTCGGTTCACAAAAAATTAGTTAACCAAAAATGAGATACTACTTTAAAAAAAAACAATTATTTCCAACCAGAATATTAACCCAGTCCCGTGGCCGTATCGTTTTGTGGGTCCGTTATATCTAAATTTTAGTTTGTGACCAGTTCCTTAATGCTTACCTAATCAGACGATATATACTATGTACGTATACTTAAAAATCACATAACACGAGACCAAAATGAAGAAACTGTAATTGTTAATACAACAGCTAACATAGAACAAGGGAACTAGGTAAAATGGTACCGTCCGTGAATAACGACAGAAATGTCTTGGTAAGTCCAATATGTCACTAAATGTCAAGCTTCTAATCTGCATGCCACCGTTCTACCTTCTAATGGCGCCTGGATCTATGGATCTATGATTCACCAGAGAGAGAGAGAGAGAGAGAGAGAGAGAGAGAGAGAGAGAGAGAGAGAGAGAGAGAGAGAGACAGACAGACAGACAGAGACAGAGAGAGAGAGAGAGAGAGAGAGAGAGAGAGACAGACACACACACACAGACAGACAGACAGACAGACAGACAGACAGACAGACAGACAGACAGACAGACAGCCAGAGAGAGGGATTTCATGTAGAATTTGAAACCTGTAATAAAACTGAGGTTATTGCTTCGAAAGACATAAATATTCTTTTGTTAATGATACATAATTGTCACTCCTTTTCATTTCAGATACCGGCCATGTTGTATCACCGGAAACCAAACGTAAGTGGTCCTAAACGCACAGGCAAGGTTAGATTGGTTGAAGACATGCGCACCATCGACGTGCAGTACGTCTTAGTACAACGGCGTCATAGTGCCCCCATGTGGACAATCGGGGTTAAGTGCCTTGCCAAGACACAACTCGGAGTCCGAATCGATCGCTCAGACGGTCACCCATCCTAGGACTAACCGGGCTCGACGTTGCTTAACTTCGGTGATCGGACGAGAATCGGTTACCGCAACGTCACCGCGCCCCCTTTAGCACATATTCAATGCCCAGAATAATACCTAATAATAATAACAGCCTCATAATTCTATCATAAAAGTGTTGGCATTTCAGGCACTAGAATCAATTATATGCCCCCTTTCACAGCTTCATTTTCAAAATTTTTCTCAGTAGTGAATTTCCCACTCGTGGGAAGGACCGGGAGGGGAAACCCCCTTCCGTTATCTCCCCTGGTTGGAAATTCACTACCCTACACCCCCTCAATCAGCAACCTCTATCCACATCTTTGACTGCGATGTCGAGTGTTTGGAATCTGTTTTTTCTCCTTTTACATTTTTACTGTAAATTGTAAATGTTTATTTGCTAATCGTGACCGTGACAGTTTTAAGGATGGAGGAAGCCGGAGTACCCGGAGAGAACCACCGAGCATCGACGAGCAATCATCAGCTCCTCAACATTCTAACTCTATTCAAGCAGGGTTACAGGAGTTGAAGACATGTGCATTATCAACGTGCAGTACACCTTAGTACACGGCGTCATCGTGTCCCCATGTAAGCAACCGGGGTAAAGTGCCTTGCCCAAAGGACACATCGCGGGTCGTTCCAGATGGGGTCGAACTCGGGACCTCTAGCATTTATTTATTTATTTATTGGTGTTTAAGGTCACATATTTCTGCACAATGACTAACCATGACCGTGACAGTTTTACGGGTGGAGGAAGCCTGAGAACCCGGAGAGAACCACCGAGCAACGGCGAGCAACGACCTCTTGCATAGAAGTCCAACAGTCTACCACTGAGCCACTGCTCCAGTTAAAGAAAATACCATTCTGTACATTCATATTGGAATCCACGCATTACCCTTAACCCACGCACAGAATATCAAAATTTATTATTTTAATTACTGTATTTTTTAATTAAAAAAAAAATTCCACAAAACCATATCGTGTGACCCAACATTGGAACGAGCTCGACGAGCTCGTGCCAATGTGGGGAAACATGATATGGTTTTGTTGATTTTTTCAAAAACATATACTTATTTTAACTGTTTAATCTGAAAAGTATGCAGGTGGATGTGGCCCTTCATTAGGTGAAGGGTTAACATTACATTTGCTTATCTTTACTGAAGAAGACATAGAACTGTGGCAGAACATGGACAAAACTTTTACGGAAGAAAATATCACGAAATCTGACGAAACTGGAAGAAAATGATAGCTAATCTCAGCTTCGACTTAAGATTAAAGCAGTTTTCGAGATTTGTGGCACATTATTTTAAATCCAAACAGCATTTCTTTTCAGCAGACGAATTCGCTAAGGATTAAAAAGCAAAGAGTTATATCCCTTCCATTTCTTTACATCATTTATTGTTCGCCGAACAAAAAGGATTGGAGTGACGTTCACACAACTCCTTGGGCGAAGCCAATTTAATTCTCTCACTGGGAAGTAGCTCCGTGGGTAGAGATGCAGGCTGGAAGCCGAGAGGTCTTTGGTTCGAATCCCACCTGCGGTAACCGCGTTGTGTCATTGGGCACGAAACGTAATCCCAATTGGGAGCACGGTGACGCTGTGTACTAAGGCGTACTGCATGTCGATGGTGCACTTGTCTTCAACCAATGCTAATCCTGCTTGTGTTGAGTTAGTACGTTGGGGAGTCTGACAGTTGCTCGCCGTTGCTCGGTGGTTCTCTCCGGGTACTTCGGCTTCCTTCTCACGAAAAAACTGTCCGACACGAGGTGACTCTGGCTGTCGAAAGTGTCATTAATGCCCAAATAAATAAATAAATAAATCAATAAATAAATAAATAAATAAATAATTCTCTCACACACAAGTCCATCCCAGGAGTAATGTCAACCTTTCTAAATACAATTGTTCCAATTTTAAAATATTTTCTCACATTGTATTTCAAGATTTGTCAGAACACCCCCACTATAGTCTGCTAACAGTTTCTCTTGTTTATACAGTCTATCCATGCTTTGAAGGCAGATGAATTTCCAATACTGTGTCAATAATGTGGGTATAGAACATTTCTTCCCGAAGACATTTTCGCCGTCGACACTTTTCGCAACGAACATTTCTCCCTTCAAACATTTCCTTCTTTGGGCACTAACGTTTTAATGTATTACACATATTCACATTGTGTTAAAAAACCCCCAGAACTTTCCAGGAAATCATACAAGTGGATCTGGATCAATATTTTCTACTTGTATCCTGGTTGCACCAAAAGGGCACCAAATATCATTGAATAGATTCAAGCTGCAATGCAGGTTGAAACGACTGAATGATTTTTGGTTCCCCCTATTTTTGCAACATAACATTATGAAAAGCTCCCCACAAAATAACGACAGGAATAGATCGTTTCAGGAGCTATTATCAGTAATAGGAAAGTTAGCTTGAAAATAGGCGACAGGCTATTTTCGATGTCATCAAAAAACTAAAAAAACCCACAGTTTTTCATTTGTTTGTTGTTCAGTATTGTGAAGAATTGTTTAAAAATACCGATGGACAACAAAAATGTGACAACTGTGACAAAATCTTTTGACTTTTGATGACACCGAAATTAACCAGTCACCTATTTTCAAGTTAACTTTCCATTACTTTTTCGCACCTTAATATTTTCAGCTATCAGCCTTATGGCTGCAAGCTGAAAAATCTACAGGATTTTCTCCCTACAAGTTGGCACCTGTCAGGATTACACATTTAATAATAATCTGATGGAGTGTTCTGTGTACTGTGTAGCGTTAACCCATTACCCAACTCAGACGATATCGAATTTATTATTTTAAATATCATTTCTTTAAACTTTTCCAAAAATTTCAACAAAACCATATCATGCGACTCCTCATTGGAACGAGCTCCACGAGCTCGTTCCAAAGGGAGTCACATGATATTATCTTGTTGAAATTTTTTGGAAAAATAATAGTTTTTCAGCTGCTAAATTTGCATATTACGCTGGCGGATGTGGCAGATTTGTTGGGAAAAGGGTTAATGTAAGTGGCTGTGACCAGTTATCAAGTTTCTCATAAAAAGCGATAATGTAAACTTATGAAATATTAAATATAAATAAATATACCTATCAACTAATTAATTAATTACAAAATGAGGTTCAATGATCTGGGGGAAATTTCTACTTTTTAATTAAGATCGAGGGAATGTTCGTAGGAGAATGCCCATCTAGGAACTGTTCAGTAGGATATGTCTGGACCCCAAACAATTAACACGAGAAACCACCGAATCGCAGAATGTGAGGACAGAGACTGCAGATGACACGCAGACGAAGATAATTTGCATATTCATAGTGGATGTGGTGACGTCATCAGTCTTTCTATTGATTTTTATATGATCGCTTACCATTTTATTAAACACCACCGTGGTAATTGTTTGAATACATTTATTTTTCAGTACACTTTTTCGTAGACTGCAACTTTGAACAAGACATGTGCAACATGCAGCAAGATAATTCAGACGACTTCCAATTTACCCGCAAAACGGGAGCCACACCAACCCATGGTACAGGTCCAAACGCCGATCACAGCAGCGGTGCCGGTAGGTTTCGATTCGATACTTCTAGTTGAACTCCGCAGAAAACGCAAATCTTTGAGTTCGCTACTTGTAAAGCACATATCAACGCTGAACCATTGTTATGGATAAAGGTTCAAACCTCAAACGTGGAACACTACACAAATTCACAGTGTCATAGAAAATAAACAGATGTGCACTCTTCTGTCACACATGAACACATATTCAGAATCGGGGTTTCCGCCAGGAAGGTAGAAGGTCCGCTTGACGGCCTCATTGTTTAAACCAACCTTCCCCCTATTACGTTTACCTCTTATAACAAGACCGCTGTTTGATTTGGGTAGGCTATAGCATTTTAGGGACGCACAGAGAAATTGCAGAAGTATTACTACGTCTTCCCGAGGGCACTGTTTTGCAGCTGCGCACAGCTGCAAAACAGTGCCCTCGGGAAGACTTAGTGTTACTTAGTGTTTCTGCAGGACAGAGCTCAAGGTTTGCCGATATGGTAGCCTTTATTGCGTGAGAGCAGCTAATTGATACAAACTCTCAAGAATAAGAAGGCTATCTGTCGATACACAGTTTAAACATGCCATTCGTGTGAGAGAACTGAGTTGTCCTGGGCACATTCCATAACAGTAGTCTCATTCAAGAGCCATGGTAATGGTGACGTTCTTGTGTTTTCATCTCGGAAACGGCTTCATCGTTTTTGATCTAGCGGAAACACTGCCAGAATGACACACACACAAACACATAAGAGGTTTCACCAACAGACCAGGGTACGTCGGTGAATGTAATTAAAAGACTTGTGAAGTGAAAACATTACTTACGATATTTTGCCACCAAGTTAAAACAAAATACGTTTGTTTTTTGGGAGGGCTGCGTCATAAAAAGAAGTCAGGTTTTGAAGAGTACCTTGATAGCACCTTTGGTGGGTCACTCTTGTTCAAGATGAGGTAGCGGTCGCTGTATATAGCTTGGGGGGAAACTGGGAAATACAATGAAAAGGAATGCCAAATGCGTAGTCTGGGCATAGTGGAGACCCTGGAAAACTTTCTATTAAAATATCCAAAATACCAGTCTAACAGAATAAGATTCACCGAGAGTATGATGGGAAGTGGGATGGGAGAATGAAGGACATGTAGTGGCAGGTGTCACAAAAGAGAAGATTTTTTTGTGAAATTGAGAAGAATGGGGTACGGGATGTTATAAAGAAGTTCGGCTGTGAGTGTCGGGGGGGGGGGGGGGACGTGGGAAAAGGAGGCATTTGGGAGCACAAGGCTAATCAAGGCCTTCTCACCTGAGAATGTCGACAAATCAGCGGCAATAACTTGTCAGTGGTGTCTCGTGAACTCTTGGCTGTCCTCACAGACAGCCAAGACTTCACTATACACCACTGACAAGTCAAGGTCTTACCTTAGGGCGCAAAATAATTATTAGAATTTTCCAGGCCGCATAGGGCACATCAGAATCTATGACGAGAAACAAAGGATCATTTTGCGAGAATCAAAGTTGATTCTCATTGTTTTCCATGCAAGAATCACTTGCGAGAATCGATTCTAATTCTCGCATGGATTTTATGACCTGCTGGGGTTACAATGTTCTCAGCACATTTGCGAGTTTGTAAGTCTGAAAGTCACTAACGTACCATTGGTTTAAACAATATTTATTCTTTAAATATGCCATGTAACAAAAATGTTTACAAAAAGTAACGAAGTAGGATGAGATATCTTACAATATAACATTTGTTCAACAATGTAAAGTAACAGAATAATAAAGGCATTTGACAAAAAGCTGAAAGCTTATGTGCGCCATCTCCCTAAACTATGAAATACATCAAGTATCCGAGGTGGTAGGAGACGCTACTTAAACTTTTCCAAAGCTGCCTAAGGTCATGACCCATATTCAAATTTATAATATAGTCTGGACAGGTGCCCAGCTAACGGAATGGGGAATCGCATCCATGAACACAACAGTGTATGGGTGCGATGCCCTGGCCAGTGCAAGACTAATCGTTTAATCAAAGTTAGCTTGAGGCATAGGAAATTAAACGTGAGTTATCAGAACATGACGACTATACCTGATATTGCTTACACCATGAATGTGAGAAAAATAGGAAAAATGGAAAAAGAGTAAAGGGAAGTGAGTCAAGAAAGGACAGAGTAACCGACACCAGCTTGAACAAGATGTCTATTGCCTATATATTCGCGACAGTTATTAATATATGTAGCCTATGGACCTTACTTGGTGATGGGCAGGGGTAGAGGTATTTTACAGTGTGATCGCCACAGAGAACGACTGTAAGAGAGAGAGAGAGAGAGAGAGAGAGAGAGAGAGAGAGAGAGAGAGAGAGAGAGAGAGAGAGAGAGAGAGAGAGAGAGAGAGACAGAAACAGAGACAGATAGAGAGAGAGAGAAAGAGAGAGAGAGCAGAGAAAGGAAAGATTCATCTTTGAAGAAATGCGATTTTCACAGTTAGTGAAAACGTCCATTTGATAAAATAAAGTCATAAACCACTTCAAAAACAAGCTGGTTCTCCTGGTTATTCAAAAATTCAGATCCAAAAAAGAAGGACTGGTACGTCAGTTGGCAATGGTAGTAGCTTAATGGAATTATCACGAACATTTGTGAAGACTGGGCAATGGAGAAGAAAGTGTTCCACGGTCTCACACACCCCACACTGACATAAAGAGGTAGGCGACAGGTGATTTGAATACAGGTGGCAACTGAGGCTACTGCAACCCAGACGTAACCTGGTGTGGTAAATTTGAGCTATGCGGGACTTTGCACCACTATAAAACTTAGGAGGCCTTTGGTTCCCGGCACTTAAAAATATCTTAAAGTTGGGCAGTGAAGAGTTTTCACGTACAGACATGGGCAGGCTATTCCATTGCTTCGTAACGCCGGGGATGAAGAAAGCCTGATATAACTGTGTCCGACAGAAAGGAATTCTGTGGTTGTTACATGACCAGAGATTTTGCGATGAATTTGATGATGAGATGATTGGAGGGACCTTACTGACAACATACGGGGGCGACATACGATGGTACATTTTGAAATGTAATAATTTGTGTTTGCGACGTCTTTCTTGTAAAGAGTCCCAGCGTGTTTCAGTATTAAGTAGACGCTTACTGCAACTAACTGTTGCCCCGGTCGTGATTCAATCTGTATTTTCCCTAATTCTTCAGCTTTGGCTGCAGAACAGTTGTACCAGGCAACATCCGCATATTCAAGTAAAGCCCTGACGAAGGCAAAGTAAATTATTTCTAGGACGTCACGATCAAGGTTGAATTTCTGCTTTCTTAATAAGTCTAAACGAATCCAAGTTTTCGAGCAGATGTGGTCAATGTGATCGTCCCACGTCGTACATGAACTGTTTAATATGACTCCTAAGTGTTTGTGATTTTTTACTTCAGACATCGATGTTTTACTAATGAATAATGGTGGGCGGGCAACAGGTATGTTTTGCGCGATATCATCATACTCTCTGTTTTATGGGGATTAAACTCTACCAGTCATGTCTTGGCCCACTGTTCAATTGTGGCCAAGTTTTAGTTGATTAAAGTCGAGGCTTGCTCAGGAGTCTCTACTATTAAATACAGGGAAGTACTGTCAGCAAATAGACGTATATTCCTGAATAAGTTTTCGGTAATGTGTTGATGTAAATTGAAAACAGTATAGGACCGTGTATCGAGCCCTGCGTAACACCAGCGTTAATGGGTCTCCATGTTCAGGCATCGGATCCTATTACTACCCGTTGTGCCCTATCCGAAAAATATGTTTTTAGGAACGACAGTAGTTCGCCCGCGACACCGATTCTCTCCAGCTTGTGAATAAGACCAGCGTGCCATACCTTGTCGAAAGCCTTACTAACATCGCAGAAAACTACCCTAACCTTCTTGCCGTCATCAACAGCTCGACAGAATTCGTCATAAAGGTCGGTCAACTGGAGGACAGTCGAGTCACTTGGCGTAAAACCTGATTGGAATTGACAAAGTGCATTATTATCGAGTAAAAACTGCCACAACCATTTGAAAACACATTTTTCAAATATTTTACCCACTCAGCTAAGCAATGATATCGGACGATGATTAGTAACTGAGTTTGTGGGTTGTTTTTTTTTAAGATTGGGCGTACATTTGCCATTTTTCCACAATAGAGGAAAGTACGAGTTATCCAATAGCACATTGAACAAGATTGTGAGAGGCGCAGATTTGTATGATTTGCACTCTTTGAGAAGACGAGGACAGACAAGATCGGGACCGGACGCCTTTGATACCATTAATGATTTCATGGCTTCGTTTTTCTCACTACACTGTAAAGTGATACTATCAATAACTTGCAGGGCGTTAGATGCAGAGCTGTTTAGGGAAGCGTTCGTGTCATCAACTGTTGAGGTTGAACTGAAGTACTCATTTAAGACATTTTCTGAACATTAGAGGAATAAATTTTCTTCAAGTGAACAAGAGTTGGGACGGCTACTGCTTTGTTTGTGCAGATGAGCGTTTTGAGTGTCTTCCACCACAGTGAAGATGATGTGTTGCTGCTTCTTAATGTGGTTTGGACTTTGGAAATATACGTTGATTTTGCCTTCCTGACAGCTGATACGACTTCATTTCGTTTACGTTTAGATTTGTCCCATGCAGTCGGAAGGCCATTGCGTTTCGCTATTCAATATAATTGAGTTCTCTGTCTTATAAGAAGTCTGATTTCGTAATTATTGTTGTGGTACCATTTCGGCTGCTCCGGTCGCGCAATTATTTTGTGGAGAATATGTTTAGATGAAACGTCGAATATTTTATTGGTGAAGTCAGAGGTGATAGTATCAAGGCATCTATTGTCAAAAAGAGAATTCCAGTCGACGTCGGTAAGGGCAGCGTTAAGTGCTTCATAGACACCCCGGGAGTACAGCCATATCCTTATCCTAAATGACAACGAGATAGATTTAGAAAAATCAATCTCAGTCGAGACAGGACAGTGGTAGCGTGACCTTTTACCCTGACCGAGTCGCTTACAGCAGAGAAATCTATCAGAGAGGCTGACGACCCTGAAAAGCAGGTTGGCTCACTCATAAGCTGCCCCAGGTTAAAAACATTCCTTATGTCAGCAAAACATCCTTTTGAGGAAACCAGTTGGTTATCATTAAAATCACCAGTAACTATTAAATCGGCAACTGACGTGTCACGGTCTCTTTCGATCGATGCTGATATGGATTCCCATATTTCTGGGGGACTATTTGGTGGGCGGTAGAAGACCCCTAACATATTATTGAATATTTCAGCCCTAAGACACTCGATGTTCTGGACCTCGAGATCGAGACGCCGTCGATAGGAGGTAGTATTCTTTAAGTAGATGGAAACCCCGCCTCCCCTTGACGGTCGATCTTGTCGCAATGGTTCATAATACCCGTGGAATAATATATCGGATGTAGGATCGTTGTTTTGCAGCCATGTTTCAGTAAATGTCAAGATATCATTAATGAGGTCTCGCTTTCGCTAATATCTAACTTAGGTTTTAAGCTTTGAATATTAAGATAAAAAACGTTCAAATTATTTTCATCAATGTGTGTCCTGGCGGAGCAAGGACCGGGATTTGGTTCAATATCACCAGACTGTAATAAAATTATACTCTGATAAAGGGCCGACAGAACAGTGACAACTAGGTTTGATATTCTCACAGTTGTTGATGTATTTATGGCGTGAATAACTTTTTGGGGACACCTGTATTGTGTGTCGCATTTTTTAACATGCATGACGATTGATTTTGTATAGTACCATAAGAATAGTGCTGTCATGGAAACAAAACTTGCATGACCTTTGGCGCCACCTAGACGAAGGAACAGGTAATTTAAAACATAATTAGACTGATCCTTTGATAGCTTATGAGTTAGGCTGCGAACATGAACTACGATGTTGAAGGTACCTATCCGGGCACGGTGTAGATCAATGTGACCCGTTATGTGGCTGATGATATAATCTGATACGTAGAACACACGTTCACTGCTAGGATAACAGTACAAATCAACATTACAAGTAACAAGGCAATATCCCTTCTTGGGCAAATTGTATTCAAGCTGGTGGGGAGAAAAAGCGTACAGTAATGAGGAATGGAAGTAAAGGAAATAGACAGGGTTAGCACAAGGCAAAGATAAATATGAGTAATATGTACAGAATGTCTGTAAAACATTTTCGCGGGGAGTAAAGTGCGCTCTGTTTCATCGAAGTCATAAGTTCCAGGTTATAGTGAAGTGGATTGGCAGTTCAACAGTTCGACTAAAGAAGTCGGAAAGCAAAAGGTTCATACGAATAAGCCGAGAGTGGCAGGAACATTAGTGGGAGATAAATAGGCTACTGATTTATTTACTATTTGTAACCTTCCAGTGACATATTCCCGATGACCTGCGGGCAATATTAAATTAAATTGTGAGCTCACCTACCTAATGTGCTAAAACCGATTATTGCTTGATAACAAGGTTTTGAGGAGGACGCTAAGTCTTCACCCATACATGTAAAACTTGCGCTGGATACCATGATCACTAGAATACAATGGTAGTACAGAGCAAGATGGGCTCACCCCTGTTTATGTTTCGATCTTGCCACATATAAATTAACTTGTCCCTATATCCCGATAAATTCTGTCTTTTGATTGATCAGGATGCCTCGGACAAATAGCCATGGCAAAGGGTGCGACCAACATCCATGGAATATGAGAGCGTGCAACATCCAGGGCATAAGTGCACGCGAAACATCAGGGGTATATTGTTTAAACGAAAGCTTTCCGATTTTGCTCGCCTCATTATAAAAATCGAACCAAAAAACCCGAAAATAGTCACAAATATCATCAGGTTTCCAGCAATAGAATCATAAAAATATAATAAGAGCAAATAATTCGTCCCCTGAGTACCAATGTGTTCTATGTGCCAAGTGAGTGACAGAATATCGTTAAAGAAAAGCACAAATACAGACATCAAACTGAAGGAAACTGTGTTTCAGACGTTTGACTTTTCGAAATGCAAGCATAGCTTAAAAACTGGTATTACCCTATTTTTAAATACATACGCACATTTATGCACAATGTTGTTATGTTTTTGTACATACTGTGTGGGCGGGGGGGGGGGGGGGGGGCACTGAATGCTTACTAACTTACATTTGATTGATCTATCTGTCCGCTTCGACTTTCTATAACCCTAGATAATTTAAACTGCTGAATGCTGATAAATCGAAATGGACAACATATCGTAGTCATGGGGCGGGGCAAATACTCCCCTACCCCAACGATATTTATTTATTGGTATTTAAGGAAACATATGTCTGCACAATGGCTAATCGTGACCTCAGCGTGAATATAAAGTCAAGTCAAACCAACTGTTTTCACACATGTTGCCCATTTTAGCGGACTTCCACCACTGGCAGTGGTGACTACACTGCAAAAAATATAGGTTCTCTTTAGAACCAAAACTGGTTCTAATCTTGTCCCTGAGATGGAACCAGCTCTGTTTAAACAGCATTTATTTGAAATCAAATAAATTTACCAAGATTATCATTCAATTTTAACAGAATATTACATGAACTGAAGTAGATTCAGCACTAAACTTGGAGCTTATTCAACGCAGTCGCTAAACATTTTGAAACAAAGGAGATATGAACAGTTGGCATATCGAACCAGTTTTGGTTCTGTATAGAACCAAAACTGGTTCGATATGCCAACTGTTCATATCTCCTTTGCTTAATAATGATTTGAGACAACTTCGTATAAGCTCTAAACTTAAGGCTGAAACCCCCCTCAATTTATGTTTAATTCTGTTAATATTTAATGTTAATCTTTATAAATTTATTTGATTTGAAATAAATACTGTTTAAACAGAACTGGTTCCATCTCAGGGACAAGATTAGAACCTATATTTTTTGCAGTGTAGGTCCTATTTTACCAGTAAAACAGAGCTTGTTTACCGCACCAAACAAGCACTGCTTCGCTTTTCGTGGTCCCTGTGAGAATCGACGCCAAGAAACTTAAAACAAAAACAACAGAAAAATACCATCTTAGATCATAGAGAGAACGAGAAGACAGTGGTTCAGAATAGGGTGTCCTGAGTGACAACTATTGGAAGTTCTTGTCACACACCGCTACTTGTTTGATTCTTGCACATCACATCGTTTGTGAGCGCGCATTGAATTAGAGCACGTTAGGTTAAATCATTGGGTTTCAGTTCAATTAAGAATTGAATGCAATTTTTATAATCTTTATAGGATTATTTATTGCATTCCATTCTTATAATTACATTCCGTAACTGTTTAAACTACTTTTCACCAAACAACAAAGCAGAAGGACGAAATAAAACATGTACAAACGAACGAGGCGAAAAACCACCCTCACACAAAAGACAAAGCGCACAACTCTGATTTTTAATTTTCACAACTTTAGAAATGGAAACGAGTATTTTAGTAACAGGCTTTATGTCACAGTTGGGAATGTCACCAAAGAAACAGCAGCGGAGTTGATCACTGCGAGAGGCGCTAAAAGTTAAAAACCCACCCAAACACCGCCCGAATTACATTCTGTCAACTGCGCTCTACCGTAAATGCGGGTCAAAGTTCGACCAAATGTATTCATTGGAAAATGAATTACATTTGGTTTTCATCCAGCTGACCAATGGGAATTGAGTATTTGGACCCAAAACGTATAACTACATTAACAATGTAATTATAAGGTCGACAACTCGACCCTCAACCGCGTCATCTACACGGTACCCCTGGGGGAAAAAACAACACCTCATCACCAAGTGATAGCACTATGACACTTGTCATCAACTAAAGCTAACCATGCGCTTAGGCTGGGATAGTAGGATGAAGAGTACGACAGTTAGACACCGTTACTCGTGATTCTCAACGGGTAAAACTATCCGATACGATAAAACCCTCACATGTGGAAAGCGTCGTTAAATGAAAATAATTTATTCTATTTTCATTCGTTTGTATTCTCCCAAAACAAATCGCATCCTCACACTCGCCAAAAATGACATTCCACTCCTAACCTCGTATTCCACTCCGTCGCTCGGACTTCCTATTTCATGTGCCGGCGACGGATATATCCGTCACCGGCACATGAAATAGGGAGTACGGGCCAACATGGTTATGTTCCGGACTAAAACACGATGTTTTTTTTCCAGGTAAGGTAACCATTCTAATAAAATCGAATAGTGAGCAGTATTCGATTTTGTATTCGATTCGATCGCATTCGAATATTCGCAGAGTCCTAAACAGAATGTATTGCTAGGTTTCCCGAGACTCGAAGGAACATCGAGATTAGTAATCTACTGTTGCTCTTGTATCAAAAAAATTATCAATTAGTGAAAAGTCCTAGGATTTCACCAGAATTAAGAAAGAGGTCAACTCAACAATTATTTTATTTGTATTCTTTTTTCGTCCCCCAAAAGAAAACCATACCCCAAATCACACTCGCCGAAAATGGTACTCCACTCCCAGCATCGTATTGCCCTCTCGGCGATGACTATTTTTTTTTCTTTTTTAAACATGTTTTGAAAGTAACCACGGAATCAATTATAAAGGGTTGTTTTGGGAAAACAAATAAGGAGAAAATAAACACTGCTCGGATTCGAGTACGATTTTATCCTCGCGCTGATTATTTCACTTGGCTAACGCCTCGTGAAATAAGCCACTGCGCGCCCCACTCGAGGATAAACATCGTACTCGAATCGGAGCAGTGAACTGTTGTCTATGTACTGATAATATAAGACAAGTTCAAAGAAAAAAATGTTAATGGATCAAATGTCATTGCGGGAAGAAATGCGATGACATCGCTTTCGACAACATGTCAAGGACCGTAACTCTTGAAAAAAGTTTGGCCCGTGAAATGGTTACTTCGTTTACATTTTTTCATCATATTGTTAATGAATACGAAGTTATAATCATTTAGAAAAACAATGGAATGCGATGACAAGGTAAAAACCAGAAGAGAAGAAGAGAATGCGGTGACAAGGTTGTGGACAGATACCCTTGCCATTGAGGAGGAGGTAATGTTCACACCGGTCCGAACTTTAGTGCCATGTGGAATTTTTGTTCGGTGTTAAATGATCTTTTTGGTGCCAAATTAACGATTTTGGTAGCAAATAGAATCTGATGTTAAATGAGAACAAATTATTTAATGCTAAAGCATTGCAGGTTGCGCGTTTCTGAGCTCACAGTACTATATTTTAATTTAGCATCTCCTGGCTCTTTTAAGTATTTTAGTTGAAAACGACCCACAGGACTGATGATAAAAATATAGAGAATAAAAAAGGAAATGGGTATTATTAACGTTTACAAAATAAGTTCTTGATTATAAGTTATCTCCCCCTACATGCATGGTATATGGAGATTTAATACCTGGATGTCGGTTTTTAAACACCGCGCCGTAGGTGGAGATTTTATTGAAAACGACGCATTGAAATATATTAATGTGTGTCTAAGTTTGGTGCTAAATGCAGTAATTTTGGTTTCAAACGAATTTTTAATGGAATTGGAATCAATGGCGTCCGAGAGTGTGAACACTGCTCAATATTCGTCAATACACACGCGGCGATTTCTATTTACCTACTAAATCTCTGGGCGGAAGAGGTTAAAAATGAGCATTATCATTTTAAAGTAAAATGAATTTATAGAATGAATTGGTTGGAAATGAAACCTTTGAACACTGGTGGTGAATTCCATGTCCGTTCAAGGACATAAAATGGAAGAGTCCATATTCATTGTTTTGTAATAAACCAATTAATGTTTTCAACGTGCAGCCTTAAGGCTGCCCGTTGAAAATATTGATTGGTCTACCAGTAAAATTTGCTATCAGATATCCCACTTAATGAAATAAAGACGTGGTGATGCTGGATCGGAACAGATAACGGAAATGAATGGTTGTGAATATTTTGTTCATTATTGTTGTTTTCTTCGTCAGGGTATTATATGTATGCTGAGGCTACCGGACACCACGGTAAAACTGCCGACTTATTGACACCACCCATATCAACTTCCGGTTACGTATGTGTCAATTTTGCTTACTATATCTATGGAAGCGGAGTCGGGTATCTGGAACTCAAGGTACACAATGAACATTCTTCTAGGACGCATTTGGTAGCAAGATACCACAGCTCCACCAACAGATGGCATACAACATTCCACAACCTTCATGTTTCAAGTGGGAGTACGTTCCGGGTGAGTGTGTGTCTATTTATTACACCCCTAACGTCTAATTATAAGAATCGGTACAAAATAAATTGCGTTCTTCCCTCACTAGTGAGATCAAACACCTTGGTGATTAACATTTCATGTGAATTTGAAATTTACAAATGAATTTTCACAAGCGTACACAAAAGTTGTTCTGCTCCAATAGTGAGTATAACAAGACGCGGCAGATCACGATGGAATGCCAAAACGTATTAATGCGCGATCGAAATTTTTCGGGTCGAAGCGCCGATAGAGTTATTTAAATTGTTGAATTATTTCAATTCAATGTTTTACTGAATTTGTTTCTGGCTAAAAATTACGTCATTTCGCCAACAATCCCGAAAACTATTTTGTGTGGATGTACACAACATCCAATGTGATCTGTGTCAGCGGAAACATCGATCAGCTGATTGTGTAAACAGATTTCTTGCGTTGTATGGGCGTCGGTTTGGACCGTTTCAGTCGAAGCTTCAAATGAAAGGGGTATAATAAAAAGAAAATCTAATGTTTTCTTGTGAATACCGGGATTTATCTCATGAGTGAGTGAGAGAATCCGTATTTTCACGAGCAGCAAGCTGCTCGTGAAAATACGAATTCTCTCACTCACACATGAGATATATCCCGGTATTCACAGGAAAATATTAGATATCCTCCATGTGCACCCCAATTACAATCTGAATCGCTAGCGACAGCTAAAAATCGTCTCCTGAGTTCTAATGTGTTCTATGTAGGCACATGGATAGAGGATATCCTTGCTGCTCGTGAAAATACGAATTCTCTCACTCACACATGAGATATATCCCGGTATTCACAGGAAAATATTAGATATCCTCTATGTATTTTTCTGTTTGACATACCCCTTTGTGTTTATGCAATAAAACTACCAATCTCAATTTCACGAACATCACTGCTATAGATCATGATGATTGCATGCAATAACGAACGTAAATATTTTTAAACAGTTTGTTTTTAATATTACCTTCTTTGAATAATATGAATTAGGGTAGACCTAGAAGAGAACGCAGTCGCAAAGGACTCTGTTGTATCGTAAAATTCAAAGAAAATGATTCATGCTACCGCCGGTAGTTTTGTCAACTTTTGATAAGGGTAGTGTTAGTAAACCTAAAGAGAAAAGATTTGTGGTCAAAAGTAGGATTTTAACATTTTCAAGTAACAAAAATCAATTCAATACTGAATTCTAGGAAGCCAGTGTTGAAGTTAAATGAAATAATAACGTCATTTATTGAGAAAGATTGACTCTGCCAACACACAGTGCGTTCTCTTGTTTCTGTTGCTATTTTTCTTTTCAACTATCCCAGAATTAAATATCGAACGAAAAAATGGCCGCTCCCGATGGACAAACCGGAAGACACAATATTCAGTTTGTTAGATGTACTGTTTCACTGGAAATTGGGCGTTTCTCTACAGACGCATGTGTGTTACCTATGGAGCTCACTGCGTTCTCTATTAGCTGTTATGGGAACATCTTTTCTCCTACCACTAAGGTACTGAGACATATATAAAGTCGTGTGAGACAGGTGGGAGAGATATGCCTGTTACAGCCCATCCGCGTAACAGCTATCTCACTCCGCCCACGTGACCAATCTATGTTGGCTTATTAGCGTATATAATGAGCGCAGGACTATTCAATCATCCCACGTTCTTCTGTAAATAAACAACATGGTGTCACGTTTCGAAATTATTAGCTGACGAACGTTTGTCGAAGAAAATAGATAAAAACACGGACCGCAAAACCAGAGGAGACTGGACTATTTTATATGAGTTTTTGGATGAACGCCATTATGAGTGGAGCAAGTTGCATGAAATTCCCGTCGAAAAATTATGCGATTACATTGTAGAATTCATAATATGACGTCATCGAAATGTGTCAATGTTCATTTCGCTACAAATTTTTAACCCCTGTCTTGCGGGCGTTGGGATTTAAATTTTGCGGATATAACCGTGGTATGTACATAACTTTTGTGCGCTCTTTCCGATATGCAAATCAGTGTTTTTCAGAAATGGACAACAAAATTGTTCGACATAGCTGTACGTGCCCCTGAATTACTTTTGATGACGTCATACTGTTTTGATGAGTGGAGAAAAATTATCCTCAATGAGGGTGGATGTGTGATGGGGAAATCTCACCCGAGGGACAAGATATTTGGTCCAGACACGAGGCAAGCCTCGTGTCAGGCCCACATATCTTGCCCTCGGGTGAGATTTCCTCATCTTACACCCTCACCAATCGGGGATAATGATACTCCCATATTGGTTATTCATATTATTATGCTTCGTACACACTCCAACCTGCGTCGATCCTTTGTGAAATTACATGATTTCAAACACTGGAATACAGTAGCATAGTCAAATATAATTAACTTTTACTTTAATTTTACGTCCCGGTACCTGATGTTGTCACAATCAGAGCTCCGAAAATTTACAAAACACAAGTCAATGATCCCGAAAGGAATGGTTTCGCGCGCCGAAGGCGCACAGGGACGGTATGGGGGACAAGCCCCTTTCGACCCTCAGTGGCTGTAGATGGTTAATTCTCACATGTCTAGGCGTGTTGAAGGAGGAAAAGGAAGGAGGGAAGAGGTTTATCCCTTTCTGGCCTTCTTGCGGCTCTTCTTTTTTGGTGGAGGTTGGCTTGGTGATGGTGACGAGGCTGTGATGGTGATGAGGCTGGTGGTGGTGTAGAGGTGAGCCCGTTACGTTCAAGGTATTCTCTTACTCTTGCCTGTGCTGATTTGGACAACTCTACCTCTCTCATTACGGACTCCATAGAGATTGGTGGCTGTACCGCTCCCGGGCTTTCCGGTAGTTACAAAACACGTGTTGCCAAACTCTTTTTATTAAGACAGAAGTGTTGGTAGATGTGTGTAACATCCACGCCAGGTATCTAATGGGATGCTCCCATCGCATCCGCGGGCCACCAAAGGCTTAGGGAAACTGACGATTCAAATATGCGTACCTCGATTATTACGTCCATGTACACAGATACTTTTCAAATGAAGGCATGTAGGAGAGCTGAATACTGAATACTTCATCCTGATTAGCCTCTGTTGTATAATGGCGTAAATATTGTGGTGGAGTTGGTGAAGGGACGCAGAGGGACGCGTGCTTCACTGCAAGGAAATTTATCGGACATTCAGAGTACTGTCAAATGGTTTCAGAACTTCAAGTGTTTAAGGTCTGTTGCAGCACCTATGGCTAAATGACGACCGAAACACAAATATAAAGTCCATTTTAGCCAATCACTTATACCGAAGCTGCCCATTTTAGAGGGCACCCACTCGTCGTTGGCAACCAGGTTAAATTTTATGAGTAAAAAGGAACTTGTTTACAGGCATTCCTTCACTTCCCGGGGTTCCCACGAAGAGTCAAATTGTTTCAGTTGAGAATAACAATAGTTATTCGAATACGTTACATCTTTTATACATGTACTTTTTAATGATTCGTTTAAAAAACTAGGATGCGGAAAATATACACCGGGAACTAACTACATTCTAAAATCACCTGGAGTTGAAAATCAACCGAAATCAACTGGGTTGAGTGAATATGAACCCACTTGGGTTCATATTCACTCAACCACGTTGATTTGGGTTAGTTGTTAACCCAATTGATTTTAGAGTGTATGTAAGAGAAAACCACGTGTCACCCACGCCAGTGGTTCATGTCTGTGCATGGCTAATATCTGTTGAAAATAAATCATGGCCTTCGCCACTACAGGGAAAACCTATTTCCGTAGCTTCCATAGTTTGGTATTAAGATCGGTTGGTTACATTAGGAAACGTCTGATACAGACAGTGCCCCAAAACATTTAAATTATCATCTTATTCAACGAGAATATTAGTCATCGCCAGTCAGGGGTGGCGCCAGGGATTTCTCGACTATAATATTTGACCTCCCAAACGAAGAAAAATGAGTGAAAATTGGTAAATTGGAGAACCAAAATAGAAGCAAATTGAGTAAGTTTGTTGATTATTTAACGTAAATATTATAATAAGGTCGGGAAATATTTCATCTATAAAGTCAGTTTGACGAACGACATTAAGGAATTTCGTGAGAATCACTATTCTATATCAAAGTTCCAATGCTGCACGGGTTCGAGTCCACCCTGCGACACTGGAATATTGACAGAGAATAGTGATTCTCGCGAGTTTCATTGATGTCGTTCGTCAAACTGGTTTTATAGATTAAACAAACAATAATATCCCGACATTCCAGGGAAATAAAATAAAATAAATCTTAACGTCCTGCACACAACTTGTGCGGACGCCATTGTTGTTTAGATTTCGACAGATTCCAAACTTTTACCACGACGATAACCGATGATTAGGTATGGAAGTAATGGAATGCTAGTTGGATAACAACTGTCATAATGCCTTACAAAGAAGAGCCACATACCTCGTTCTTGATCGACACAAGTCGAGATATCTACATTCGATTGTCGGAAATTTCTCGTGAAGTCGGGTTTTCGAGACTCTCCGACGACGGACGGACTGACTAAAAATCTTCGATGGGGAGGGGGGGGGGGGCTGGACCTCTCCGACGGGGGGGGGGGGACTGTAGCGCCCCACCCCCCTTGGGCCACCACTGTCGACAGTCGGCAATCTTGTAGCCAGAGTGATGAAGTAAACCTTTATAGCTTAATATGGTTTCCATTTCTATTTTGTTGCAGTTGGGCTTCCAAGCTGATATTACCAACAGGGATACCAGTGACATTGCCATTGATGACTTGCGTATATATGAAGGACGATGCAGTGTTTAGGTAATTCATTCAGATGTTCGAGAGAGTACTGAGTATTGATTAGGAGTAATTTTATTGTTATCTCAGAAGTCGTTTTGTGAACTTGTTCAGTGCCAAAGTACACCAATAAAAAGATAGAAATGAATGTTTTTAATAGTGTCATCAATAATTACTTCCTTCCATTGGTTGTTTTCTCCTTTTAAAATTGAATTAACGTCACTAAATACAAGATGCACTCATATAGAGACAGATAAAGCCCAAGAAAAGGCTTTAGGTGGTAAAATAATTCGAGTGAGAGCAAACGAAATGAAATGCTATGAAATGATTTAGGGGTGCAGAGATACGCTCGTAAAATTTGCGAATACAGCTACTGATAAACTGTCATCACAGACTCTGAATCTTAGTTGGCGATGAATTTCCTGTACACCTCTCTTCTTTCTTCTTTTCATCCACCTAATTCTTACTTATTGCCATCGCTAATTCCTCACTCGGAATAACCAAGTCAGAAAATAAGCAGACTGTCATCTGCAAAATGAGGTTACCAGAGGGCGAATTTAGTGATGCTACCCTGCTGTGCAGGGTAGCATCACTAAATTTACCCTCTGTAAACCTCAATCTCAATCAGGGTCTCAAAACTAAACAGAAAGAGGTACCCAGAGGATAAATTGGCCCACTGTATGGGATAGCATCATCAAATTCACCCTTTGGGGACCTCATTTTGCAAATGTGAGACAGGTTATTTTCAGGCCTGGGAATAACCTACACGATGGAAAATAATCATAATTCGATAACGTCTTTTGACACCTCTCTTTCATTATATGCTAGCCTGGGAATTATCGCAAATTATCTAAAAAGATATTTCTCGATATCCATCGACTCGATGGATATTGAGGAATATTCCTCAGTAGCTTCCTAAATGACGCTTTGGCCAATGACATCGACTTGAAGAAACGATCATCTGAACCGTGTTATTGTTTTGAAACGTACGCATTTTGGGTCGAATTGGGCTGAATATTGTGCAGTAAAATGTCCCGTAGCATATAATAAGAAAAAAATCTACTCTATTTTAGTCAGTATCGGGAATTATCTCATGAGTGTGGACCTGAAAATATTATTTTTCACTCGCCATACATGAACGTTTTATTTTTCACAAAAAATAAAAATAATATTTTCTGGTCCAGGCGATGAATTTTTTCAGTAGCTTCCTAAATGACGTTACGCTTCGGAACATGACGTCACCTTGAAAGCCGCCTGAAGGAACGATCAGCAGATTTTTATTATTGGTTTGAAACGTAAGTGTTTGCAGTGAAATTGGGCTGATTATTGGGCAATAAAATGTCACGTAGCATATAACAAGAAGAAAATCTATAATATTTTAGTGAATATTGGTAATTATCTCATTCGTGTGAACCTGAAAGTATTATTTTTCACTCGCGCAGGAGCTCGTGAAAAATACAACTTTTGGGTCCACACACATGAGATAATTCTCGATATTCACCAAAACAGTGTGATATCGTCTATATATATAATTATTTATTATATAATTATTTATTACACACTAAAACTAAAGTGTTAAAACTGACACTTTCAAGGTGTTAAGCCCATTCTAACTCTTAGGGTTTGAATTTAACATTCAAATTGCAATGCTTTAAGCACTTAGACATTACAATCGTCAGACATCTGAAACTTGAATGGATGGCACTTCCCATGTGTCTAGCATTGGTGGTTCTTCCAGAATTGTCCATAATTTGATTTGTGCTTGTGGGTACATGATTAAAAGGACACAACGCAGATGATGCGGATCAGGCTCGAGAGTTCGAGCCTGATCCGCGTCATCTGCGTTGTTTCCTTTCAAGTGTCGCGACATTACACTTGTCAAGTGGTATTATTGTAACACCTGTCAAGTTCTGGGATATCTACACTTGAACAAAGCGCTAGTTCAGCACTTAGTAAGTGTTAAATACAGCACTTCAAGAGTAGTTTTTAACACTTTAGTTCTTAGCGTACATACTGACTACTTTAAAGGACATTCATCCCATGCATTGGTGACTGGGTTCTATTTTATCAGTATAACAGAACTTGCTTACCCGCAGTAAACAAGAACTGCTTCACTTCCCGTGGTCCCACTAGGTCATAATTATCCCTTTCCGTGCTTGTAAATCACTACATGATCTACTAGATGTTTATGGGAATAATATAAAAAGACAGTGTGGGATTGGGCTGAATAAAGTGCTAGTTCAGCACTTAGTAAGTGTTAAATACAGCACTTCAAGTGTAGTTTTTAACACTGTAGTTTTTAGCGTGTAGATATGATTTTCTTTCCCAGAATTGCTCATTATCAAACTCGACAGATATGACTTCAAACGCGGCTGATATGACGTCAGACTTGACCGATATGAACCAAGCTAAAGTTGTCCCCCTTGATGCGTTACTGGACGAAACCAATTTCCTTACTTCGAAATTGTTCACAGTTATCAATCGAACGCAATTGGGATAATGGCGTTACCAGGCCTAATGGATTAGTTTGAAGCTGTGCTTTTGTCAGTGGGGAATTAATGATTGCAATAAGTAAGATAGATAGATACTTTATTTTTGCAGTATACAAGCATTTTGGTTATTCACATATCATATATACATTAACTAGATCGAGTTATTTGCGTTCAAAGCACACAATGGTGTATCCCCGCATTTCCTTAGCAACACCTTAGCATAGTCTTAACGTTTCGAATTAATACCCAAGGAGCCTTTCGATGAAAACTGATTTTCTAATGATAAAAGTGGTTCCACTGGAACCACCTGGGGCAAAATCAAAATTCCAAAAATTTTATGCAGATCTAGAAATGTTACCCGAACACATTAGCATAGTTTAAGCGTTTCGAATTGAATACCCTAGGAGCCTTTCGATGAAAACTGATTTTCTAACGATAAAAGTGGTTCCACTGGAACCACCGGGGGCAAAATCAAAATTCCGAAACCTGAAAACATTAGCATAGTTTAAACGTTTCGAATTGAATACCCTAGGAGCCTTTCAGGGTGTGACGTACGGACGGACGGACAGACGGGGGGGGGGGGGGGGAATGAAAATTCCGAAACCTTCATGCACATCTAGAGATGTTACCTGAACACATTAGCATAGTTTAAACGTTTCGAATTGAATACCCTAGGAGCCTTTCGATAAAAACTGATTTTCTAACGATAAAAGTGGTTCCACTGGAACCACCGGGGGGCCGAATCAAAATTCTGAAACCTTCATGCACAGCTAGAGATGTTACCTGAACACATTAGCATTGTTTAAGCGTTTAGAATTAAATACCCTAGGAGCCTTTCGATGAAAACTGATTTTCTAACAATAAAAGTGGTTCCACTGGAAACACCGGGGGCAAAATCAAAATTTCGAAACCTCCATGCACATCTAGAGATGTTACCTGAACACATTAGCATAGTTTAACATTTCGAATTGAAAACCCTAGGAGCCTTTCGATGAAAACTGATTTTCTAACGATAAAAGTGGTTCCACTGGAACCACCGGGGGCAAAATCAAAATTCCGAAACCTTCATGCACATCTAGAGATGTTACCTGAACACATTAGCATAGTTTAAGCGTTTCGAATTAAATACCCTAGGAGCCTTTCGATGAAAACTGATTTTCTAACGATAAAAGTGGTTCCACTGGAACCACCGGGGTCAAAATCAAAATTCCGAAACCTTCATGCACATCTAGAGATGTTACCTGATCACATTGGCATAGTTTAAGCATTTCGAATCGAATTAAATACCCTAGGAGCCTTTCGATGAAAACTGATTTTCTAACGATAAAAGTGGTTCCACTGGAACCACCGGGGGCAAAATCAAAATTCCGAAACCTTCATGCACATCTAGAGATGTTACCTGAACATATTAGCATAGTTTAAACGTTTCGAATTGAATACCCTAGGAGCCTTTCGATGAAAACCAATTTTCTAATGATAAAAGTGGTTCCGCTGGAACCACCGGGGCGCCGAATCAAAATTCCGAAACCTTCATGCACATCTAGAAATGTTACCTGAACACATTAGCATAGTTCAAGCGTTTCGAATTAAATACCCTAGGAGCCTTTCAATGAAAACTGATTTTCTAACGATAAAAGTGGTTCCACTGGAACCACCGGGGGCAAAATCAAAATTCCGAAACCTTCGTGCACATCTAGAGATGTTACCTGAACACATTAGCATAGTTTAAACGTTTCGAACTGAATACCCTAGGAGCCTTTCGATGAAAACTGATTTTCTAACGATAAAAGTGGTTCCACAGGAACCACCGGGGGCAAAATCAAAATTCCGAAACCTTCATGCACATCTAGAGATGTTACCTGAACACATTAGCATAGTTTAAACGTTTCGAATTGAATACCCTAGGAGCCTTTCGATGAAAACTGATTTTCTAATGATAAAAGTGGTTCCACTGGAACCACCGGGGGCAAAATCAAAATTCCGAAACCTCCATGCACATCTAGAGATGTTACCTGAACAGATTAGCATACTTTAACATTTCGAATTGAATACCCTAGGAGCCTTTCGATGAAAACTGATTTTCTAACGATAAAAGTGGTTCCACTGGAACCACCGGGGGCCGAATCAAAATTTCGAAACCTTCATGCACATCTAGAGATGTTACCTGAACACATTAGCATAGTTTAAGCGTTTCGAATTAAATACCCTAGGAGCCTTTCAGGGTGTGACGTACGGACGGACGGACAGACGGGGGGGGGGGGGGGGGGGGCGAATCAAAATTCCGAAACCTTCATACACATCTAGAGATGTTACCTGAACACATTAGCATAGTTTAAGCGTTTCGAATTAAATACCCTAGGAGCCTTTTGATGAAAACTGATTTTCTAATGATAAAAGTGGTTCCACTGGAACCACCGGGGGCAAAATCAAAATTCCGAAACCTTCATGCACATCTAGAGATGTTTCCTGAACACATTAGCATAGTTTAAACGTTTCGAATTGAATACCCTAGGAGCCTTTCGATGAAAACTGATTTTCTAACGATAAAAGTGGTTCCACTGGAACCACCGGGAGCAAAATCAAAATTCCGAAACCTTCATGCACATCTAGAGATGTTACCTGAACACAATAGCATAGTTTAAACATTTCGAATTGAATACCCTAGGAGCCTTTCGATGAAAACTGATTTTCTAACGATAAAAGTGGTTCCACTGGAACCACCGGGGGGCCGAATCAAAATTCTGAAACCTTCATGCACAGCTAGAGATGTTACCTGAACACATTAGCATTGTTTAAGCGTTTAGAATTAAATACCCTAGGAGCCTTTCGATGAAAACTGATTTTCTAACAATAAAAGTGGTTCCACTGGAACCACCGGGGGCAAAATCAAAATTCCGAAACCTCCATGCACATCTAGAGATGTTACCTGAACACATTAGCATAGTTTAACATTTCGAATTGAAAACCCTAGGAGCCTTTCGATGAAAACTGATTTTCTAACGATAAAAGTGGTTCCACTGGAACCACCGGGGGCAAAATCAAAATTCCGAAACCTTCATGCACATCTAGAGATGTTACCTGAACACATTAGCATAGTTTAAGCGTTTCGAATTAAATACCCTAGGAGCCTTTCGATGAAAACTGATTTTCTAACGATAAAAGTGGTTCCACTGGAACCACCGGGGTCAAAATCAAAATTCCGAAACCTTCATGCACATCTAGAGATGTTACCTGATCACATTGGCATAGTTTAAGCATTTCGAATCGAATTAAATACCCTAGGAGCCTTTCGATGAAAACTGATTTTCTAACGATAAAAGTGGTTCCACTGGAACCACCGGGGGCAAAATCAAAATTCCGAAACCTTCATGCACATCTAGAGATGTTACCTGAACATATTAGCATAGTTTAAACGTTTCGAATTGAATACCCTAGGAGCCTTTCGATGAAAACCAATTTTCTAATGATAAAAGTGGTTCCGCTGGAACCACCGGGGCGCCGAATCAAAATTCCGAAACCTTCATGCACATCTAGAAATGTTACCTGAACACATTAGCATAGTTCAAGCGTTTCGAATTAAATACCCTAGGAGCCTTTCAATGAAAACTGATTTTCTAACGATAAAAGTGGTTCCACTGGAACCACCGGGGGCAAAATCAAAATTCCGAAACCTTCGTGCACATCTAGAGATGTTACCTGAACACATTAGCATAGTTTAAACGTTTCGAACTGAATACCCTAGGAGCCTTTCGATGAAAACTGATTTTCTAACGATAAAAGTGGTTCCACAGGAACCACCGGGGGCAAAATCAAAATTCCGAAACCTTCATGCACATCTAGAGATGTTACCTGAACACATTAGCATAGTTTAAACGTTTCGAATTGAATACCCTAGGAGCCTTTCGATGAAAACTGATTTTCTAATGATAAAAGTGGTTCCACTGGGACCACCGGGGGCAAAATCAAAATTCCGAAACCTCCATGCACATCTAGAGATGTTACCTGAACAGATTAGCATACTTTAACATTTCGAATTGAATACCCTAGGAGCCTTTCGATGAAAACTGATTTTCTAACGATAAAAGTGGTTCCACTGGAACCACCGGGGGCCGAATCAAAATTTCGAAACCTTCATGCACATCTAGAGATGTTACCTGAACACATTAGCATAGTTTAAGCGTTTCGAATTAAATACCCTAGGAGCCTTTCAGGGTGTGACGTACGGACGGACGGACAGACGGGGGGGGGGGGGGGGGGGCGAATCAAAATTCCGAAACCTTCATACACATCTAGAGATGTTACCTGAACACATTAGCATAGTTTAAGCGTTTCGAATTAAATACCCTAGGAGCCTTTTGATGAAAACTGATTTTCTAATGATAAAAGTGGTTCCACTGGAACCACCGGGGGCAAAATCAAAATTCCGAAACCTTCATGCACATCTAGAGATGTTTCCTGAACACATTAGCATAGTTTAAACGTTTCGAATTGAATACCCTAGGAGCCTTTCGATGAAAACTGATTTTCTAACGATAAAAGTGGTTCCACTGGAACCACCGGGAGCAAAATCAAAATTCCGAAACCTTCATGCACATCTAGAGATGTTACCTGAACACAATAGCATAGTTTAAACATTTCGAATTGAATACCCTAGGAGCCTTTCGATGAAAACTGATTTTCTAACGATAAAAGTGGTTCCACTGGAACCACCGGGGGGCCGAATCAAAATTCTGAAACCTTCATGCACAGCTAGAGATGTTACCTGAACACATTAGCATTGTTTAGGCGTTTAGAATTAAATACCCTAGGAGCCTTTCGATGAAAACTGATTTTCTAACAATAAAAGTGGTTCCACTGGAACCACCGGGGGCAAAATCAAAATTCCGAAACCTCCATGCACATCTAGAGATGTTACCTGAACACATTGGCATAGTTTAACATTTCGAATTGAATACCCTAGGAGGCTTTCGATGAAAACTGATTTTCTAACGATAAAAGTGGTTCCACTGGAACCACCGGGGGCCGAATCAAAATTCCGAAACCTTCATGCACATCTAGAGATGTTACCTGAACACATTAGCATAGTTTAAGCGTTTCGAATAAAATACCCTAGGAGCCTTTCGATGAAAACTGATTTTCTAACGATAAAAGTGGTTCCACTGGAACCACCGGGGTCAAAATCAAAATTCCGAAACCTTCATGCACATCTAGAGATGTTACCTGATCACATTAGCATAGTTTAAGCATTTCGAATTAAATACCCTAGGAGCCTTTCGATGAAAACTGATTTTCTAATGATAAAAGTGGTTCCACTGGAACCACCTGGGGCAAAATCAAAATTCCAAAAATTTTATGCAGATCTAGAAATGTTACCCGAACACATTAGCATAGTTTAAGCGTTTCGAATTGAATACCCTAGGAGCCTTTCGATGAAAACTGATTTTCTAACGATAAAAGTGGTTCCACTGGAACCACCGGGGGCAAAATCAAAATTCCGAAACCTGAAAACATTAGCATAGTTTAAACGTTTCGAATTGAATACCCTAGGAGCCTTTCAGGGTGTGACGTACGGACGGACGGACAGACGGGGGGGGGGGGGGGAATGAAAATTCCGAAACCTTCATGCACATCTAGAGATGTTACCTGAACACATTAGCATAGTTTAAACGTTTAGAATTGAATACCCTAGGAGCCTTTCGATAAAAACTGATTTTCTAACGATAAAAGTGGTTCCACTGGAACCACCGGGGGGCCGAATCAAAATTCTGAAACCTTCATGCACAGCTAGAGATGTTACCTGAACACATTAGCATTGTTTAAGCGTTTAGAATTAAATACCCTAGGAGCCTTTCGATGAAAACTGATTTTCTAACAATAAAAGTGGTTCCACTGGAACCACCGGGGGCAAAATCAAAATTCCGAAACCTCCATGCACATCTAGAGATGTTACCTGAACACATTAGCATAGTTTAACATTTCGAATTGAAAACCCTAGGAGCCTTTCGATGAAAACTGATTTTCTAACGATAAAAGTGGTTCCACTGGAACCACCGGGGGCAAAATCAAAATTCCGAAACCTTCATGCACATCTAGAGATGTTACCTGAACACATTAGCATAGTTTAAGCGTTTCGAATTAAATACCCTAGGAGCCTTTCGATGAAAACTGATTTTCAGACGATAAAAGTGGTTCCACTGGAACCACCGGGGTCAAAATCAAAATTCCGAAACCTTCATGCACATCTAGAGATGTTACCTGATCACACTGGCATAGTTTAAGCATTTCGAATTAAATACCCTAGGAGCCTTTCGATGAAAACTGATTTTCTAACGATAAAAGTGGTTCCACTGGAACCACCGGGGGCAAAATCAAAATTCCGAAACCTTCATGCACATCTAGAGATGTTACCTGAACACATTAGCATAGTTTAAACGTTTCGAATTGAATACCCTAGGAGCCTTTCGATGAAAACCAATTTTCTAATGATAAAAGTGGTTCCGCGGGAACCACCGGGGCGCCGAATCAAAATTCCGAAACCTTCATGCACATCTAGAAATGTTACCTGAACACATTAGCATAGTTCAAGCGTTTCGAATTAAATACCCGAGGAGACTTTCAATGAAAACTGATTTTCTAACGATAAAAGTGGTTCCACTGGAACCACCGGGGGCAAAATCAAAATTCCGAAACCTTCGTGCACATCTAGAGATGTTACCTGAACACATTAGCATAGTTTAAACGTTTCGAACTGAATACCCTAGGAGCCTTTCGATGAAAACTGATTTTCTAACGATAAAAGTGGTTCACAGGAACCACCGGGGGCAAAATCAAAATTCCGAAACCTTCATGCACATCTAGAGATGTTACCTGAACACATTAGCATAGTTTAAACGTTTCGAATTGAATACCCTAGGAGCCTTTCGATGAAAACTGATTTTCTAATGATAAAAGTGGTTCCACTGGAACCACCGGGGGCAAAATCAAAATTCCGAAACCTCCATGCACATCTAGAGATGTTACCTGAACACATTAGCATACTTTAACATTTCGAATTGAATACCCTAGGAGCCTTTCGATGAAAACTGATTTTCTAACGATAAAAGTGGTTCCACTGGAACCACCGGGGGCCGAATCAAAATTTCGAAACCTTCATGCACATCTAGAGATGTTACCTGAACACATTAGCATAGTTTAAGCGTTTCGAATTAAATACCCTAGGAGCCTTTCAGGGTGTGACGTACGGACGGACGGACAGACGGGGGGGGGGGGGCGAATCAAAATTCCGAAACCTTCATACACATCTAGAGATGTTACCTGAACACATTAGCATAGTTTAAGCGTTTCGAATTAAATACCCTAGGAGCCTTTTGATGAAAACTGATTTTCTAATGATAAAAGTGGTTCCACTGGAACCACCGGGGGCAAAATCAAAATTCCGAAACCTTCATGCACATCTAGAGATGTTTCCTGAACACATTAGCATAGTTTAAACGTTTCGAATTGAATACCCTAGGAGCCTTTCGATGAAAACTGATTTTCTAACGATAAAAGTGGTTCCACTGGAACCACCGGGAGCAAAATCAAAATTCCGAAACCTTCATGCACATCTAGAGATGTTACCTGAACACAATAGCATAGTTTAAACATTTCGAATTGAATACCCTAGGAGCCTTTCGATGAAAACTGATTTTCTAACGATAAAAGTGGTTCCACTGGAACCACCGGGGGGCCGAATCAAAATTCTGAAACCTTCATGCACAGCTAGAGATGTTACCTGAACACATTAGCATTGTTTAAGCGTTTAGAATTAAACACCCTAGGAGCCTTTCGATGAAAACTGATTTTCTAACAATAAAAGTGGTTCCACTGGAACCACCGGGGGCAAAATCAAAATTCCGAAACCTCCATGCACATCTAGAGATGTTACGTGAACACATTGGCATAGTTTAACATTTCGAATTGAATACCCTAGGAGCCTTTCGATGAAAACTGATTTTCTAACGATAAAAGTGGTTCCACTGGAACCACCGGGGGCCGAATCAAAATTCCGAAACCTTCATGCACATCTAGAGATGTTACCTGAACACATTAGCATAGTTTAAGCGTTTCGAATAAAATACCCTAGGAGCCTTTCGATGAAAACTGATTTTCTAACGATAAAAGTGGTTCCACTGGAACCACCGCGGTCAAAATCAAAATTCCGAAACCTTCATGCACATCTAGAGATGTTACCTGATCACATTAGCATAGTTTAAGCATTTCGAATTAAATACCCTAGGAGCCTTTCGATGAAAACTGATTTTCTAATGATAAAAGTGGTTCCACTGGAACCACCTGGGGCAAAATCAAAATTCCAAAAATTTTATGCAGATCTAGAAATGTTACCCGAACACATTAGCATAGTTTAAGCGTTTCGAATTGAATACCCTAGGAGCCTTTCGATGAAAACTGATTTTCTAACGATAAAAGTGGTTCCACTGGAACCACCGGAGGCAAAATCAAAATTCCGAAACCTGAAAACATTAGCATAGTTTAAACGTTTCGAATTGAATACCCTAGGAGCCTTTCAGGGTGTGACGTACGGACGGACGGACAGACGGGGGGGGGGGGAATGAAAATTCCGAAACCTTCATGCACATCTAGAGATGTTACCTGAACACATTAGCATAGTTTAAACGTTTCGAATTGAATACCCTAGGAGCCTTTCGATAAAAACTGATTTTCTAACGATAAAAGTGGTTCCACTGGAACCACCGGGGGCCGAATCAAAATTCTGAAACCTTCATGCACAGCTAGAGATGTTACCTGAACACATTAGCATTGTTTAAGCGTTTAGAATTAAATACCCTAGGAGCCTTTCGATGAAAACTGATTTTCTAACAATAAAAGTGGTTCCACTGGAACCACCGGGGGCAAAATCAAAATTCCGAAACCTCCATGCACATCTAGAGATGTTACCTGAACACATTAGCATAGTTTAACATTTCGAATTGAAAACCCTAGGAGCCTTTCGATGAAAACTGATTTTCTAACGATAAAAGTGGTTCCACTGGAACCACCGGGGGCAAAATCAAAATTCCGAAACCTTCATGCACATCTAGAGATGTTACCTGAACACATTAGCATAGTTTAAGCGTTTCGAATTAAATACCCTAGGAGCCTTTCGATGAAAACTGATTTTCTAACGATAAAAGTGGTTCCACTGGAACCACCGGGGGCAAAATCAAAATTCCGAAACCTTCATGCACATCTAGAGATGTTACCTGAACACATTAGCATAGTTTAAACGTTTCGAATTGAATACCCTAGGAGCCTTTCGATGAAAACCAATTTTCTAATGATAAAAGTGGTTCCGCTGGAACCACCGGGGCGCCGAATCAAAATTCCGAAACCTTCATGCACATCTAGAAATGTTACCTGAACACATTAGCATAGTTCAAGCGTTTCGAATTAAATACCCTAGGAGCCTTTCAATGAAAACTGATTTTCTAACGATAAAAGTGGTTCCACTGGAACCACCGGGGGCAAAATCAAAATTCCGAAACCGTCGTGCACATCTAGAGATGTTACCTGAACACATTAGCATAGTTTAAACGTTTCGAACTGAATACCCTAGGAGCCTTTCGATGAAAACTGATTTTCTAACGATAAAAGTGGTTCCACAGGAACCACCGGGGGCAAAATCAAAATTCCGAAACCTTCATGCACATCTAGAGATGTTACCTGAACACATTAGCATAGTTTAAACGTTTCGAATTGAATACCCTAGGAGCCTTTCGATGAAAACTGATTTTCTAATGATAAAAGTGGTTCCACTGGAACCACCGGGGGCAAAATCAAAATTCCGAAACCTCCATGCACATCTAGAGATGTTACCTGAACACATTAGCATAGTTTAACATTTCGAATTGAAAACCCTAGGAGCCTTTCGATGAAAACTGATTTTCTAACGATAAAAGTGGTTCCACTGGAACCACCGGGGGCCGAATCAAAATTTCGAAACCTTCATGCACATCTAGAGATGTTACCTGAACACATTAGCATAGTTTAAGCGTTTCCAATTGAATACCCTAGGAGCCTTTCGATGAAAACTGATTTTCTAACAATAAAAGTGGTTCCACTGGAACCACCGGGGGCAAAATCAAAATTCCGAAACCTCCATGCACATCTAGAGATGTTACCTGAACACATTAGCATAGTTTAACATTTCGAATTGAAAACCCTAGGAGCCTTTCGATGAAAACTGATTTTCTAACGATAAAAGTGGTTCCACTGGAACCACCGGGGGCCGAATCAAAATTTCGAAACCTTCATGCACATCTAGAGATGTTACCTGAACACATTAGCATAGTTTAAGCGTTTCCAATTGAATACCCTAGGAGCCTTTCGATGAAAACTGATTTTCTAACGATAAAAGTGGTTCCACTGGAACCACCGGAGGCAAAATCAAAATTCCGAAACCTGAAAACATTAGCATAGTTTAAACGTTTCGAATTGAATACCCTAGGAGCCTTTCAGGGTGTGACGTACGGACGGACGGACAGACGGGGGGGGGGGGGGGAATGAAAATTCCGAAACCTTCATGCACATCTAGAGATGTTACCTGAACACATTAGCATAGTTTAAACGTTTCGAATTGAATACCCTAGGAGCCTTTCGATGAAAACTGATTTTCTAACGATAAAAGTGGTTCCACTGGAACCACCGGGGGCCGAATCAAAATTCCGAAACCTTCATGCACATCTAGAGATGTTACCTGAACACATTAGCATAGTTTAAACGTTTCGAATTGAATACCCTAGGAGCCTTTCGATGAAAACTGATTTTCTAACGATAAAAGTGGTTCCACAGGAACCACCGGGGGCAAAATCAAAATTCCGAAACCTTCATGCACATCTAGAGATGTTACGTGAACACATTAGCATAGTTTAAACGTTTCGAACTGAATACCCTAGGAGCCTTTCGATGAAAACCAATTTTCTAACGATAAAAGTGGTTCCGCTGGAACCACCGGGGCGCCGAATCAAAATTCCGAAACCTTCATGCACATCTAGAAATGTTACCTGAACACATTAGCATAGTTCAAGCGTTTCGAATTAAATACCCTAGGAGCCTTTCAATGAAAACTGATTTTCTAACGATAAAAGTGGTTCCACTGGAACCACCGGGGGCAAAATCAAAATTCCGAAACCTTCGTGCACATCTAGAGATGTTACCTGAACACATTAGCATAGTTTAAACGTTTCGAACTGAATACCCTAGGAGCCTTTCGATGAAAACTGATTTTCTAACGATAAAAGTGGTTCCACAGGAACCACCGGGGGCAAAATCAAAATTCCGAAACCTTCATGCACATCTAGAGATGTTACCTGAACACATTAGCATAGTTTAAACGTTTCGAATTGAATACCCTAGGAGCCTTTCGATGAAAACTGATTTTCTAATGATAAAAGTGGTTCCACTGGAACCACCGGGGGCAAAATCAAAATTCCGAAACCTCCATGCACATCTAGAGATGTTACCTGAACACATTAGCATACTTTAACATTTCGAATTGAATACCCTAGGAGCCTTTCGATGAAAACTGATTTTCTAACGATAAAAGTGGTTCCACTGGAACCACCGGGGGCCGAATCAAAATTTCGAAACCTTCATGCACATCTAGAGATGTTACCTGAACACATTAGCATAGTTTAAGCGTTTCGAATTAAATACCCTAGGAGCCTTTCAGGGTGTGACGTACGGACGGACGGACAGACGGGGGGGGGGGGGGGGGGCGAATCAAAATTCCGAAACCTTCATACACATCTAGAGATGTTACCTGAACACATTAGCATAGTTTAAGCGTTTCGAATTAAATACCCTAGGAGCCTTTCGATGAAAACTGATTTTCTAACGATAAAAGTGGTTCCACTGGAACCACCGGGGGGCCGAATCAAAATTCTGAAACCTTCATGCACAGCTAGAGATGTAACCTGAACACATTAGCATTGTTTAAGCGTTTAGAATTAAATACCCTAGGAGCCTTTCGATGAAAACTGATTTTCTAACAATAAAAGTGGTTCCACTGGAACCACCGGGGGCAAAATCAAAATTCCGAAACCTCCATGCACATCTAGAGATGTTACCTGAACACATTGGCATAGTTTAACATTTCGAATTGAATACCCTAGGAGCCTTTCGATGAAAACTGATTTTCTAACGATAAAAGTGGTTCCACTGGAACCACCGGGGGCCGAATCAAAATTCCGAAACCTTCATGCACATCTAGAGATGTTACCTGAACACATTAGCATAGTTTAAGCGTTTCGAATAAAATACCCTAGGAGCCTTTCGATGAAAACTGATTTTCTAACGATAAAAGTGGTTCCACTGGAACCACCGGGGGCAAAATCAAAATTCCGAAACCTTCATGCACATCTAGAGATGTTACCTGAACACATTAGCATAGTTTAAACGTTTCGAATTGAATACCCTAGGAGCCTTTCGATGAAAACCAATTTTCTAATGATAAAAGTTGTTCCTCTGGAACCACCGGGGCGCCGAATCAAAATTCCGAAACCTTCATGCACATCTAGAAATGTTACCTGAACACATTAGCATAGTTTAAGCGTTTCGAATAAAATACCCTAGGAGCCTTTCAGGGTGTGACGTACGGACGGACGGACAGACGGGGGGGGGGGGGGGGGGGGGGGCGAATCAAAATTCCGAAACCTTCATACACATCTAGAGATGTTACCTGAACACATTAGCATAGTTTAAGCGTTTCGAATTAAATACCCTAGGAGCCTTTTGATGAAAACTGATTTTCTAATGATAAAAGTGGTTCCACTGGAACCACCGGGGGCAAAATCAAAATTCCGAAACCTTCATGCACATCTAGAGATGTTTCCTGAACACATTAGCATAGTTTAAACGTTTCGAATTGAATACCCTAGGAGCCTTTCGATGAAAACTGATTTTCTAACGATAAAAGTGGTTCCACTGGAACCACCGGGAGCAAAATCAAAATTCCGAAACCTTCATGCACATCTAGAGATGTTACCTGAACACAATAGCATAGTTTAAACATTTCGAATAGAATACCCTAGGAGCCTTTCGATGAAAACTGATTTTCTAACGATAAAAGTGGTTCCACTGGAACCACCGGGGGGCCGAATCAAAATTCTGAAACCTTCATGCACAGCTAGAGATGTTACCTGAACACATTAGCATTGTTTAAGCGTTTAGAATTAAATACCCTAGGAGCCTTTCGATGAAAACTGATTTTCTAACAATAAAAGTGGTTCCACTGGAACCACCGGGGGCAAAATCAAAATTCCGAATCCTCCATGCACATCTAGAGATGTTACCTGAACACATTGGCATAGTTTAAAATTTCGAATTGAATACCCTAGGAGCCTTTCGATGAAAACTGATTTTCTAACGATAAAAGTGGTTCCATTGGAACCACCGGGGGCCGAATCAAAATTCCGAAACCTTCATGCACATCTAGAGATGTTACCTGAACACATTAGCATAGTTTAAGCGTTTCGAATAAAATACCGTAGGAGCCTTTCGATGAAAACTGATTTTCTAACGATAAAAGTGGTTCCACTGGAACCACCGGGGTCAAAATGAAAATTACGAAACCTTCATGCACATCTAGAGATGTTACCTGATCACATTAGCATAGTTTAAGCATTTCGAATTAAATACCGTAGGAGCCTTTCGATGAAAACTGATTTTCTAATGATAAAAGTGGTTCCACTGGAACCACCTGGGGCAAAATCAAAATTCCAAAAATTTTATGCAGATCTAGAAATGTTACCCGAACACATTAGCATAGTTTAAGCGTTTCGAATTGAATACCCTAGGAGCCTTTCGATGAAAACTGATTTTCTAACGATAAAAGTGGTTCCACTGGAACCACCGGAGGCAAAATCAAAATTCCGAAACCTGAAAACATTAGCATAGTTTAAACGTTTCGAACTGAATACCCTAGGAGCCTTTCAGGGTGTGATGTACGGACGGACGGACAGACGGGGGGGGGGGGGGAATGAAAATTCCGAAACCTTCATGCACATCTAGAGATGTTACCTGAACACATTAGCATAGTTTAAACGTTTCGAATTGAATACCCTAGGAGCCTTTCGATAAAAACTGATTTTCTAACGATAAAAGTGGTTCCACTGGAACCACCGGGGGGCCGAATCAAAATTCTGAAACCTTCATGCACAGCTAGAGATGTTACCTGAACACATTAGCATTGTTTAAGCGTTTAGAATTATATACCCTAGGAGCCTTTCGATGAAAACTGATTTTCTAACAATAAAAGTGGTTCCACTGGAACCACCGGGGGCAAAATCAAAATTCCGAAACCTCCATGCACATCTAGAGATGTTACCTGAACACATTAGCATAGTTTAACATTTCGAATTGAAAACCCTAGGAGCCTTTCGATGAAAACTGATTTTCTAACGATAAAAGTGGTTCCACTGGAACCACCGGGGGCAAAATCAAAATTCCGAAACCTTCATGCACATCTAGAGATGTTACCTGAACACATTAGCATAGTTTAAGCGTTTCGAATTAAATACCCTAGGAGCCTTTCGATGAAAACTGATTTTCTAACGATAAAAGTGGTTCCAATGGAACCACCGGGGTCAAAATCAAAATTCCGAAACCTTCATGCCCATCTAGAGATGTTACCTGATCACATTGGCATAGTTTAAGCATTTCGAATTAAATACCCTAGGAGCCTTTCGATGAAAACTGATTTTCTAACGATAAAAGTGGTTCCACTGGAATCACCGGGGGCAAAATCAAAATTCCGAAACCTTCATGCACATCTAGAGATGTTACCTGAACACATTAGCATAGTTTAAACGTTTCGAATTGAATACCCTAGGAGCCTTTCGATGAAAACCAATTTTCTAATGATAAAAGTGGTTCCGCTGGAACCACCGGGGCGCCGAATCAAAATTCCGAAACCTTCATGCACATCTAGAAATGTTACCTGAACACATTAGCATAGTTCAAGCGTTTCGAATTAAATACCCTAGGAGCCTTTCAATGAAAACTGATTTTCTAACGATAAAAGTGGTTCCACTGGAACCACCGGGGGCAAAATCAAAATTCCGAAACCTTCGTGCACATCTAGAGATGTTACCTGAACACATTAGCATAGTTTAAACGTTTCGAACTGAATACCCTAGGAGCCTTTCGATGAAAACTGATTTTCTAACGATAAAAGTGGTTCCACAGGAACCACCGGGGGCAAAATCAAAATTCCGAAACCTTCATGCACATCTAGAGATGTTACCTGAACACATTAGCATAGTTTAAACGTTTCGAATTGAATACCCTAGGAGCCTTTCGATGAAAACTGATTTTCTAATGATAAAAGTGGTTCCACTGGAACCACCGGGGGCAAAATCAAAATTCCGAAACCTCCATGCACATCTAGAGATGTTACCTGAACACATTAGCATACTTTAACATTTCGAATTGAATACCCTAGGAGCCTTTCGATGAAAACTGATTTTCTAACGATAAAAGTGGTTCCACTGGAACCACCGGGGGCCGAATCAAAATTTCGAAACCTTCATGCACATCTAGAGATGTTACCTGAACACATTAGCATAGTTTAAGCGTTTCGAATTAAATACCCTAGGAGCCTTTCAGGGTGTGACGTACGGACGGACGGACAGACGGGGGGGGGGGGGCGAATCAAAATTCCGAAACCTTCATACACATCTAGAGATGTTACCTGAACACATTAGCATAGTTTAAGCGTTTCGAATTAAATACCCTAGGAGCCTTTTGATGAAAACTGATTTTCTAATGATAAAAGTGGTTCCACTGGAACCACCGGGGGCAAAATCAAAATTCCGAAACCTTCATGCACATCTAGAGATGTTTCCTGAACACATTAGCATAGTTTAAACGTTTCGAATTGAATACCCTAGGAGCCTTTCGATGAAAACTGATTTTCTAACGATAAAAGTGGTTCCACTGGAACCACCGGGAGCAAAATCAAAATTCCGAAACCTTCATGCACATCTAGAGATGTTACCTGAACACAATAGCATAGTTTAAACATTTCGAATAGAATACCCTAGGAGCCTTTCGATGAAAACTGATTTTCTAACGATAAAAGTGGTTCCACTGGAACCACCGGGGGGCCGAATCAAAATTCTGAAACCTTCATGCACAGCTAGAGATGTTACCTGAACACATTAGCATTGTTTAAGCGTTTAGAATTAAATACCCTAGGAGCCTTTCGATGAAAACTGATTTTCTAACAATAAAAGTGGTTCCACTGGAACCACCGGGGGCAAAATCAAAATTCCGAATCCTCCATGCACATCTAGAGATGTTACCTGAACACATTGGCATAGTTTAACATTTCGAATTGAATACCCTAGGAGCCTTTCGATGAAAACTGATTTTCTAACGATAAAAGTGGTTCCATTGGAACCACCGGGGGCCGAATCAAAATTCCGAAACCTTCATGCACATCTAGAGATGTTACCTGAACACATTAGCATAGTTTAAGCGTTTCGAATAAAATACCGTAGGAGCCTTTCGATGAAAACTGATTTTCTAACGATAAAAGTGGTTCCACTGGAACCACCGGGGTCAAAATCAAAATTACGAAACCTTCATGCACATCTAGAGATGTTACCTGATCACATTAGCATAGTTTAAGCATTTCGAATTAAATACCGTAGGAGCCTTTCGATGAAAACTGATTTTCTAATGATAAAAGTGGTTCCACTGGAACCACCTGGGGCAAAATCAAAATTCCAAAAATTTTATGCAGATCTAGAAATGTTACCCGAACACATTAGCATAGTTTAAGCGTTTCGAATTGAATACCCTAGGAGCCTTTCGATGAAAACTGATTTTCTAACGATAAAAGTGGTTCCACTGGAACCACCGGAGGCAAAATCAAAATTCCGAAACCTGAAAACATTAGCATAGTTTAAACGTTTCGAACTGAATACCCTAGGAGCCTTTCAGGGTGTGATGTACGGACGGACGGACAGACGGGGGGGGGGGGGGGGGAATGAAAATTCCGAAACCTTCATGCACATCTAGAGATGTTACCTGAACACATTAGCATAGTTTAAACGTTTCGAATTGAATACCCTAGGAGCCTTTCGATAAAAACTGATTTTCTAACGATAAAAGTGGTTCCACTGGAACCACCGGGGGGCCGAATCAAAATTCTGAAACCTTCATGCACAGCTAGAGATGTTACCTGAACACATTAGCATTGTTTAAGCGTTTAGAATTATATACCCTAGGAGCCTTTCGATGAAAACTGATTTTCTAACAATAAAAGTGGTTCCACTGGAACCACCGGGGGCAAAATCAAAATTCCGAAACCTCCATGCACATCTAGAGATGTTACCTGAACACATTAGCATAGTTTAACATTTCGAATTGAAAACCCTAGGAGCCTTTCGATGAAAACTGATTTTCTAACGATAAAAGTGGTTCCACTGGAACCACCGGGGGCAAAATCAAAATTCCGAAACCTTCATGCACATCTAGAGATGTTACCTGAACACATTAGCATAGTTTAAGCGTTTCGAATTAAATACCCTAGGAGCCTTTCGATGAAAACTGATTTTCTAACGATAAAAGTGGTTCCAATGGAACCACCGGGGTCAAAATCAAAATTCCGAAACCTTCATGCACATCTAGAGATGTTACCTGATCACATTGGCATAGTTTAAGCATTTCGAATTAAATACCCTAGGAGCCTTTCGATGAAAACTGATTTTCTAACGATAAAAGTGGTTCCACTGGAATCACCGGGGGCAAAATCAAAATTCCGAAACCTTCATGCACATCTAGAGATGTTACCTGAACACATTAGCATAGTTTAAACGTTTCGAATTGAATACCCTAGGAGCCTTTCGATGAAAACCAATTTTCTAATGATAAAAGTGGTTCCGCTGGAACCACCGGGGCGCCGAATCAAAATTCCGAAACCTTCATGCACATCTAGAAATGTTACCTGAACACATTAGCATAGTTCAAGCGTTTCGAATTAAATACCCTAGGAGCCTTTCAATGAAAACTGATTTTCTAACGATAAAAGTGGTTCCACTGGAACCACCGGGGGCAAAATCAAAATTCCGAAACCTTCGTGCACATCTAGAGATGTTACCTGAACACATTAGCATAGTTTAAACGTTTCGAACTGAATACCCTAGGAGCCTTTCGATGAAAACTGATTTTCTAACGATAAAAGTGGTTCCACAGGAACCACCGGGGGCAAAATCAAAATTCCGAAACCTTCATGCACATCTAGAGATGTTACCTGAACACATTAGCATAGTTTAAACGTTTCGAATTGAATACCCTAGGAGCCTTTCGATGAAAACTGATTTTCTAATGATAAAAGTGGTTCCACTGGAACCACCGGGGGCAAAATCAAAATTCCGAAACCTCCATGCACATCTAGAGATGTTACCTGAACACATTAGCATACTTTAACATTTCGAATTGAATACCCTAGGAGCCTTTCGATGAAAACTGATTTTCGAACGATAAAAGTGGTTCCACTAGAACCACCGGGGGCCGAATCAAAATTTCGAAACCTTCATGCACATCTAGAGATGTTACCTGAACACATTAGCATAGTTTAAGCGTTTCGAATTAAATACCCTAGGAGCCTTTCAGGGTGTGACGTACGGACGGACGGACAGACGGGGGGGGGGGGGGGGGGGGGGGCGAATCAAAATTCCGAAACCTTCATACACATCTAGAGATGTTACCTGAACACATTAGCATAGTTTAAGCGTTTCGAATTGAATACCCTAGGAGCCTTTCGATGAAAACTGATTTTCTAATGATAAAAGTGGTTCCACTGGAACCACCGGGGGCAAAATCAAAATTCCGAAACCTCCATGCACATCTGGAGATGTTACCTGAACACATTGGCATAGTTTAACATTTCGAATTGAATACCCTAGGAGCCTTTCGATGAAAACTGATTTTCTAACGATAAAAGTGGTTCCACTGGAACCACCGGGGGCCGAATCAAAATTCCGAAACCTTCATGCACATCTAGAGATGTTACCTGAACACATTAGCATAGTTTAAGCGTTTCGAATAAAATACCCTAGGAGCCTTTCGATGAAAACTGATTTTCTAACGATAAAAGTGGTTCCACTGGAACCACCGGGGTCAAAATCAAAATTCCGAAACCTTCATGCACATCTAGAGATGTTACCTGATCACATTAGCATAGTTTAAGCATTTCGAATTAAATACCCTATGAGCCTTTCGATGAAAACTGATTTTCTAACGATAAAAGTGGTTCCACTGGAACCACTGGGGGCAAAATCAAAATTCCGAAACCTTCATGCACATCTAGAGATGTTACCTGAACACATTAGCATAGTTTAAACGTTTCGAATTGAATACCCTAGGAGCCTTTCGATGAAAACTGACTTTCTAATGATAAAAGTGGTTCCGCTGGAACCACCGGGGCGCCGAATCAATATTCCGAAACCTTCATGCACATCTAGAAATGTTACCTGAACACATTAGCATAGTTCAAGCGTTTCGAATTAAATACCCTAGGAGCCTTTCAATGAAAACTGATTTTCTAACGATAAAAGTGGTTCCACTGGAACCACCGGGGGCAAAATCAAAATTCCGAAACCTTCGTGCACATCTAGAGATGTTACCTGAACACATTAGCATAGTTTAAACGTTTCGAACTGAATACCCTAGGAGCCTTTCGATGAAAACTGATTTTCAAACGATAAAAGTGGTTCCACAGGAACCACCGGCGGCAAAATCAAAATTCCGAAACCTTCAAGCACATCTAGAGATGTTACCTGAACACATTAGCATAGTTTAAACGTTTCGAATTGAATACCCTAGGAGCCTTTCGATGAAAACTGATTTTCTAACGATAAAAGTGGTTCCACTGGAACCACCGGGAGCAAAATCAAAATTCCGAAACCTTCATGCACATCTAGAGATGTTACCTGAACACAATAGCATAGTTTAAACATTTCGAATTGAATACCCTAGGAGCCTTTCGATGAAAACTGATTTTCTAACGATAAAAGTGGTTCCACTGGAACCACCGGGGGGCCGAATCAAAATTCTGAAACCTTCATGCACAGCTAGAGATGTTACCTGAACACATTAGCATTGTTTAAGCGTTTAGAATTAAATACCCTAGGAGCCTTTCGATGAAAACTGATTTTCTAACAATAAAAGTGGTTCCACTGGAACCACCGGGGGCAAAATCAAAATTCCGAATCCTCCATGCACATCTAGAGATGTTACCTGAACACATTGGCATAGTTTAACATTTCGAATTGAATACCCTAGGAGCCTTTCGATGAAAACTGATTTTCTAACGATAAAAGTGGTTCCATTGGAACCACCGGGGGCCGAATCAAAATTCCGAAACCTTCATGCACATCTAGAGATGTTACCTGAACACATTAGCATAGTTTAAGCGTTTCGAATAAAATACCCTAGGAGCCTTTCGATGAAAACTGATTTTCTAACGATAAAAGTGGTTCCACTGGAACCACCGGGGTCAAAATCAAAATTCCGAAACCTTCATGCACATCTAGAGATGTTACCTGATCACATTAGCATAGTTTAAGCATTTCGAATTAAATACCGTAGGAGCCTTTCGATGAAAACTGATTTTCTAATGATAAAAGTGGTTCCACTGGAACCACCTGGGGCAAAATCAAAATTCCAAAAATTTTATGCAGATCTAGAAATGTTACCCGAACACATTAGCATAGTTTAAGCGTTTCGAATTGAATACCCTAGGAGCCTTTCGATGAAAACTGATTTTCTAACGATAAAAGTGGTTCCACTGGAACCACCGGAGGCAAAATCAAAATTCCGAAACCTGAAAACATTAGCATAGTTTAAACGTTTCGAACTGAATACCCTAGGAGCCTTTCAGGGTGTGATGTACGGACGGACGGACAGACGGGGGGGGGGGGGGGAATGAAAATTCCGAAACCTTCATGCACATCTAGAGATGTTACCTGAACACATTAGCATAGTTTAAACGTTTCGAATTGAATACCCTAGGAGCCTTTCGATAAAAACTGATTTTCTAACGATAAAAGTGGTTCCACTGGAACCACCGGGGGGCCGAATCAAAATTCTGAAACCTTCATGCACAGCTAGAGATGTTACCTGAACACATTAGCATTGTTTAAGCGTTTAGAATTATATACCCTAGGAGCCTTTCGATGAAAACTGATTTTCTAACAATAAAAGTGGTTCCACTGGAACCACCGGGGGCAAAATCAAAATTCCGAAACCTCCATGCACATCTAGAGATGTTACCTGAACACATTAGCATAGTTTAACATTTCGAATTGAAAACCCTAGGAGCCTTTCGATGAAAACTGATTTTCTAACGATAAAAGTGGTTCCACTGGAACCACCGGGGGCAAAATCAAAATTCCGAAACCTTCATGCACATCTAGAGATGTTACCTGAACACATTAGCATAGTTTAAGCGTTTCGAATTAAATACCCTAGGAGCCTTTCGATGAAAACTGATTTTCTAACGATAAAAGTGGTTCCAATGGAACCACCGGGGTCAAAATCAAAATTCCGAAACCTTCATGCACATCTAGAGATGTTACCTGATCACATTGGCATAGTTTAAGCATTTCGAATTAAATACCCTAGGAGCCTTTCGATGAAAACTGATTTTCTAACGATAAAAGTGGTTCCACTGGAATCACCGGGGGCAAAATCAAAATTCCGAAACCTTCATGCACATCTAGAGATGTTACCTGAACACATTAGCATAGTTTAAACGTTTCGAATTGAATACCCTAGGAGCCTTTCGATGAAAACCAATTTTCTAATGATAAAAGTGGTTCCGCTGGAACCACCGGGGCGCCGAATCAAAATTCCGAAACCTTCATGCACATCTAGAAATGTTACCTGAACACATTAGCATAGTTCAAGCGTTTCGAATTAAATACCCTAGGAGCCTTTCAATGAAAACTGATTTTCTAACGATAAAAGTGGTTCCACTGGAACCACCGGGTGCAAAATCAAAATTCCGAAACCTTCGTGCACATCTAGAGATGTTACCTGAACACATTAGCATAGTTTAAACGTTTCGAACTGAATACCCTAGGAGCCTTTCGATGAAAACTGATTTTCTAACGATAAAAGTGGTTCCACAGGAACCACCGGGGGCAAAATCAAAATTCCGAAACCTTCATGCACATCTAGAGATGTTACCTGAACACATTAGCATAGTTTAAACGTTTCGAATTGAATACCCTAGGAGCCTTTCGATGAAAACTGATTTTCTAATGATAAAAGTGGTTCCACTGGAACCACCGGGGGCAAAATCAAAATTCCGAAACCTCCATGCACATCTAGAGATGTTACCTGAACATATTAGCATACTTTAACATTTCGAATTGAATACCCTAGGAGCCTTTCGATGAAAACTGATTTTCTAACGATAAAAGTGGTTCCACTGGAACCACCGGGGGCCGAATCAAAATTTCGAAACCTTCATGCACATCTAGAGATGTTACCTGAACACATTAGCATAGTTTAAGCGTTTCGAATTAAATACCCTAGGAGCCTTTCAGGGTGTGACGTACGGACGGACGGACAGACGGGGGGGGGGGGGGGGGGGGCGAATCAAAATTCCGAAACCTTCATACACATCTAGAGATGTTACCTGAACACATTAGCATAGTTTAAGCGTTTCGAATTAAATACCCTAGGAGCCTTTTGATGAAAACTGATTTTCTAATGATAAAAGTGGTTCCACTGAAACCACCGGGGGCAAAATCAAAATTCCGAAACCTTCATGCACATCTAGAGATGTTTCCTGAACACATTAGCATAGTTTAAACGTTTCGAATTGAATACCCTAGGAGCCTTTCGATGAAAACTGATTTTCTAACGATAAAAGTGGTTCCACTGGAACCACCGGGAGCAAAATCAAAATTCCGAAACCTTCATGCACATCTAGAGATGTTACCTGAACACAATAGCATAGTTTAAACATTTCGAATTGAATACCCTAGGAGCCTTTCGATGAAAACTGATTTTCTAACAATAAAAGTGGTTCCACTGGAACCACCGGGGGCAAAATCAAAATTCCGAAACCTCCATGCACATCTGGAGATGTTACCTGAACACATTGGCATAGTTTAACATTTCGAATTGAATACCCTAGGAGCCTTTCGATGAAAACTGATTTTCTAACGATAAAAGTGGTTCCACTGGAACCACAGGGGGCCGAATCAAAATTCCGAAACCTTCATGCACATCTAGAGATGTTACCTGAACACATTAGCATAGTTTAAGCGTTTCGAATAAAATACCCTAGGAGCCTTTCGATGAAAACTGATTTTCTAATGATAAAAGTGGTTCCACTGGAACCACCGGGGTCAAAATCAAAATTCCGAAACCTTCATGCACATCTAGAGATGTTACCTGATCACATTAGCATAGTTTAAGCATTTCGAATTAAATACCCTAGGAGCCTTTCGATGAAAACTGATTTTCAAACGATAAAAGTGGTTCCACAGGAACCACCGGGGGCAAAATCAAAATTCCGAAACCTTCAAGCACATCTAGAGATGTTACCTGAACACATTAGCATAGTTTAAACGTTTCGAATTGAATACCCTAGGAGCCTTTCGATGAAAACTGATTTTCTAATGATAAAAGTGGTTCCACTGGAACCACCGGAGGCCAAATCAAAATTCCGAAACCTTCGTGCACATCTAGAGATGTTACCTGAACACATTAGCATAGTTTAAGCATTTCGAATTAAATACCCTAGGAGCCTTTCGATGAAAACTGATTTTCTAACGATAAAAGTGGTTCCACTGGAACCACCGGGGGCAAAATCAAAATTCCGAAACCTTCATGCACATCTAGAGATGTTACCTGAACACAGTAGCATAGTTTAAACGTTTCGAATTGAATACCGTAGGAGCCTTTCAGGGAGTAACGTACGGACGGACGGACAGACGGACGGACGGACGGACGGACGTACGGACGGACGGACGTACGGACGGAGATCACGACAATATCCCCTCATTTTTGAAAATGCAGGGATAATTAGATTAATACATAGCAAATATACCACAGGGAGACGACATAGCCAGATTGGCTGTCTACCTGTTGCCACCCAGAAGTATGAGACATATAAATTGTATAATATAACGGTAGAAACATGCTGTATAACATTCATTAAGATATCAGTGATTTGGTGGATCGGCAAAATATTCTAGGTCTATGTCAAATTTAGTTGCTACGTATCTGAGAGCGGGCGTGAATAGTCAAAATTGCGAGATTGTCCAGACCTTATCTTGGTTAAGCAATTGTAGGACACTACTTACGTGCTGTGCAAGGCGAATATCACCTATCACCTACGACAGCATGGAGCTCGTGTCGCGATTTGGACACACTCCAAGTATATATTGCGGAAAGGCCTTAGATCAAGATAATATTAATAATAATAATAATAATAATAAAAAATAGAGTTTGGTTTTTCACAAAAGTAATAGCCATTAAAGGTTAGGTAGTGGATGAAGAAGAAAAAAGAAGATAATTACACGGTAAATTTAAATTGCCAACGTCTATGCATGTACACTAAAAACTAAAGTGTTAAAACTGACACTTTCAAGGTGTTAAACCCATTCTAACTCTTAGAGGGTTTGATTTTAACACTCAAAGTGCAATGCTTTAAGCACTTAGACATTACAATCGTCAGACATCTGAAACTTGAATGGATGGCACTTCCCATGTGTCTAGCATTGGTGGTTCTTCCAGAATCGTCCATAATTTGATTTGCGCTTGGTGGGTACATAATTAAAAGGACACAACGCAGATGACGCGGATCAGGCTCGAAAGTTCGAGCCTGATCCGCGTCATCAGCGTTGTTTCCTTTTAAGTGTCGCGACATTACACTTGTCAAATGGTATTATTGTCAACACCTGTCAAGTTCTGGGATATCTACACTTGAACAAAGTGATAGTTCAGCACATAGTAAGTGTTAAATACAGCACTTCAAGTGTAGCTTTTAACACTTTAGTTTTTAGCGTGTGTAACATGTTCGGGATTTAGACTAAGTTCTAGTATGTAGCCTTAAACATCAATAAATAAATAAATAAATATAAATAAATAGACACTAAGTTCTGATTGGATGAGATTACAGGAAGACGGTGGTGTTCACAGAAGAGATGATTAGCCCACTTGGGAATTTTACTGGCTATTCCACGTGAAGAAAGGGGCAGAAAATCGGCCTCTTAAGGCCTTGGATTAAATCTCGCTTCAAGACCATGAAACATAATTCTGAATGAATTCAAAGATACCAAGTTCCCAAGGCTACCCCAAGTGAATGGTAAAAGAGGACAACAATTTTTTTGCTGTATCCTGTACATAATATTTCTCTTGGAAATGTACCCAAACAACAACACGCGTTTCTAAGTCATGGTGTGTAAATATTGCACTGCAATACAAATCGTGCTCTATATACATCAACACAATCAAGTAGCTGTATTGACTTCCGTAATCACAAGACAAAATGACCATGTTTCAAAATAAGGCAATTTGTTTCGAGCAAATGATTCATGTACTCAACCATTATCATCCATAGTAACAAATTCAATACAGCAATGGCCGTATTTATTTATTAATTGCTATTTTAAGGTCACATATTTCTGCACATTGGCTAATCATGACCATGACAGTTTTACGGGTGGAGGAAGCCGGAGTGCCTGGAGAGAACCACCGAGCAACGGCGAGCAACTGTCAGCTCCCCAACATACTAACTCCACACAAGCAGGGTTAGCATTGGTTGAAGACAGGTGCACCATCGACGTGCAGTACGCCTTAGTACACAGCGTCACCGTGCCCCCACATGGGCAATGGGGGGTGAAGTGTCTTGCCCAAGGACACAACGCGATTGCCGCAGGTGGAATTCGAACCGAGGATCTCTCGGCTTGCAGCCTGCACCTCTACCTACTGAGCCACCGCGCCCCCAGTAATGGTCGTAAAAATGTATGTCTCTGTGGGCGGTGAGATATAGACTATAGTTCACTGCTCGGATTCGAGTACGATTTTTATCATCGAGTGGGGCGCGGAGGATTATTTCACGAGGCGTTAGCCGAGTGAAATAATCCGCGCGGCTCACTAAAGTATAAAATTGTACGGGAATCCAAGAAGTGAAATTTTGTATTTATTTTATTTTATCCTTATTTGCTTTCCCTAAACAACCATTTATAATTGATTCCGTGGTTACTTTCAAAACATGTCAAAAAAGAAAGAAAAAAGTCCGTCAGTCTCGTTGAAAGTGGAATACGATGCTAGCAGTGGAATACTATTTTCAGCGAATGTGAGTGGGAATACGATTTGTTTTGGGGAAGAAAAACGAATGAAAATAAAATAAATTTATTTATGGACTGAGGTTTAATGACACTTTGAACAACCAAGGTCATAATTTGTCGGACAGTTTTACGGATCGAACGGACCCGGGGAACCTGGAGAGAACCACTGAGCTTCGGAAAGTAATTGTCAGATTCTCCAACTTTCTAACCAAACACGAGCCGGGTCGGCCCAGCATCGATCGAAGGCATGTGTATGATCAAAGCAAATCAAGCCAATTTTTCTACCGATGCTGCCCATATTAAAGGCCTTCAAATCGAGATATAGGTTACCAGCCCCTACTTTATCTGTAAACCAGAACTTTAGTGAATAAGCACTGCATCACTTCCTGGGTTTCCCACGGCGGAGCGTGGTGCATTGCTACTGGTTAGACTATCTCATCTACAGTACGCGAAGAGTGTATTACCACTAAATCACCCGCAGAGTGGAGATTCCACCCAAGCAATAATTGCAAATTTGTTGCAAAGCATGACAAGCACAAGCAAAGTTTTAGCCAATGGACCTCCGGATTAAACCCGGAGGTCCATTGGCTGAAACATTGCTTGTGTTTTTAGACGATATATACAAAATTTGAAAGTTACAGTTTGTGTGGGGCGCGGTGGCTCAGTAGGTAGAGGTGCAGGCTGCAAGCCGAGAGGTCCTCGGTACGAATCCCACCTGCGACAACCACGTTGTGTCCTTAGGCAAGACACTTCACCCTCATTGCCTACGTGGGGCACGGTGACGTTGTGTACTAAGGCGTACTGCACGTCCATGGTGCACCGGTCTTCAACCAATGCTAACCCTGCTTGTGTGGAGTTAGTATGTTGGGCAAGATACTTCATCTCCATTGCCCGCGTGGGGGCACGATGACGCCGTGTACTAAGGCGTACTGCGCGCCGATGGTACTCGTGTCTTCTACCAATCTAACCCTGCCTGTGCTGCAGTGTGGAGTTACGATGTTGGGGAGCTGGCAGTTGCTCGCCGTTGCTCGGTGGTTCTCTCCGGGTACTCCGTCTTCCTCCACCCGTAAAACTGTCATGGTCATGATTAGCCATTGTGCAGAAATATGTGACCTTAAACCCCAATAAATAAATAATAATAATAAATAAAAATACAGTTTGTGTGAAAACACCACTCCGCGGGTGATTTAGTTACAATCCACTCTCCACGTACTGTATCTATCAAATTGACATGAAAAAGTTAATCTCACAGCACTATACATAATTATTGTTCCTTTCCAGGAATTGTTATTCACTTTACCTTCTAGCCATAAATTTGAATTTATCCCTTCTGGCTTTAACGCTCAAAAGACTAATTCGGACTTTAATAACTTTTTCTTGCAGCAAAACATGTATCCCAACATGCAGTCTCGGGGTAAATTGTCAAGTAACATTCTGAGTACCTTTGTGGTTGCTTCTAGGTAAATCTTGGCTGCATGTGTAGGCAGCCAAGACTTGCCTAAAACACCCACCAAGACACAGCATGCGAACTGTCAACGTGTAAACAAATATGTAACAAAGATTACGCATCGCCGATGCGGGGTCAATTTTTTCGCACCTGTTAGGCTTGTCATTATAAGAAAATCAAATCCACTGATATTTGTTTAAGTTGTCGCACTAACGAGAAAGGTCATGACGCCCGAAAACGCCCACCCACCCGAAACCGCCCTCCCAATCCCCCACTTCATCAAACTATAGGTCGGATTTTGAAAAAAAACTTGACCAAAAATCTCCAGGCATTTAAATGTTAAAGAAAAGAAGATTAAAAAGGATGAAGCATACCTTAATACATGAGACTCCGCCCAATAACATCCTCAAGTCAAACCAAACTAATTGATTGCCCCGGTCCAATCTGCACAAGCCCATTTAAAAACTGTCAGTTCAAAACAAAACTCGTTGTACTGATGAAAAATAAATATTTTTACATCGATGATTCTTATTCGTTAAGCCAAAGGGCAAAGAGTTTTGTTTTGCTTATTCAAAGGGCAGAGCTAAGAATTAAATGATATCAATTTTTTTCTGAATCAATTTCATTCCAGCTCCAGATAACTTAAATTTAAGGTTCTAATATAATTTTTTATGAATGCATGTTGTTAGTTTGAACGACAAAATTCCATCGGCTATTCATGATTGCACACATTTCTGATCAAGTAAACATTTCCTGTGTTGCCAAAAGAAGTGGAATCAAGCCTTCTATTTGGAGAAATAACAAATACAGTTTTTCAGTTGGAACCTTCTGCACGATATCATCACATAGGGGAGGCAAACCACAAATGAAAGTGTGTGGAGGTGGGTGAGATGGGGTGAGATGGGGTGCAATAATTATTTTTAGGGTAAAAAAAGAGAATTTTTAGTTATTCCTCAACGGCTTTTTTGCAAGTGTCGTCTATAATTCGTGTCGGGCAAAAGTTTTAAATAATAATGATAAGCAAAAGTCGATTAACCCTTTGAACCCTGGTGGTATCTTCGATGTCAGTTAAATGACAATAATTGGAAGAGACCATATCCTTTATTTGGGGGGTAGGACAATTATTATTTTCAACATGCAGCCTTCGGACTGCACGTTGTAAATATTAACTTTCTACCCCACACTTTCACTTAGCAGCCACCCCACTTAATGAAATTATCATGCAACGTGTTCCTGGACAGATAAAGTGGTCTCTAGGGTTCAAGGGGTTAAAAAGCTACCATGTGTATATCTTGATTTTTAAACCACGCAAACTATCTGAACAACTATCTACTTTATGATTCAAGTCGTGTCATAATCCTGGACCGGAAAAGCGGCCTTTCGGGTTCAGTTGGTTAAGCTCAGTACAAAGTGCTCACGTTGACGCGTTTGTGTGCGTGCAATCCGCCCGAGGCATCTCGTCACTCATCCCGGCTGTGCCTTTGTATAGATCTTGTTCAATGTTTTAAAAAGATAGTCTGCTTGGCGAGAGATAATACCTTAATTGGTGAAAAGTGGAGCGCTGTACAGATGTTGCAAGAAGGGATATAAGCTCGCACAGCTACCAGGCAGCTTACCTGCAACTCTAATGACATAAACTGAGAGCGTGGTGGCGCAGTGGTTACGGCATTGGACTTCAAACCACGGTTCGGTCGCCGTAAGAGCAACTGCGTCATGTCCTTGGTCAAGGAACTTAATCATAGTTGTCCACATGGGGACACAGTGGTGTTGTGTACTAAGGCGTACTGCACGTCAAAGTGCAATTGCCTTCTGCCAATGCTGACCCTGCTTGTGCGGAGTTGGTACGTTGAGGAGTCTGGCACAGTTGCTCGCCGCATCTCAGCGGTTCTCTCCGGATACTCCGATTTTCTCCACTCGTAAAACTGTCCGACACGAAGGGGGCTTGCCTGTGAAAGTGTCGTTACCCCTTGTCCCCACACACCAAAAAAAAAAAACTGACACAAGATCGATTTATTTCACAACAAACCGAGTTCACATCGAGCATTTTCTGACAAGGTGTGCGCACTGCTAATGGTATCACAGCAGTAAATATTTTCCCATTGGCGATCATTATAACGTTCAAGCAAACAAAATTATGATCACATCTCTTTCATTTTGGCATTCAACTCTTTGTCAAGTATAGCCCCTCAGACAACTTTTTCTGATCCCGAAACAGGAGGTCATGCAACAAATAAGAGAGAAAACCTGACCGAAAGGGAAGTACCGGTCATGTGTACATAGTTTTCAGGGAATTCCCAACACAACCACACCAAAAGTCAATTGTATTTTTCAGGTACAAAAGTCATCAAATCACCCTCTTTATTCATCTGGAATATTCAATAATAATGCAAGATGTCATTAGAATATTTCTAATATTTATTGGAACAATATTTTTTCCCAAGGCTGCTTATTTTTAGAAACTGCATCATTTCCGAGTGCAACATTTCAAGGCGGGTAACTCTAATTCAAATATATATTGCAGTGGTATCTATACTTGCACCAGTGTGATTTGTTTGTACACAAAGTCACGTGAGGGGAATACGTCATCATAATGGAAGCCGCTGATCTCCTGTATCATGTAAAGTTTTGTCGATGTGTCAGGTACAATTATAGTATGCCTCTCACTGCATTGTGCAGGAAAGCGACTGGTAATAACATTTTTTTACAATTGTTTTCATTTTGCTGTCAATATGCAAATAGTTTACTCATGTTGAAAACCTAAAGTCCTACCTCTTTCTTATCATTCACGGAAGTGGTGAAATAATGTTTCGACGCCGTAACACCAACGTCCATCACTGTATGTAAGAGTCTCGTTCCTGTCTCTGGCGTCACATTCGCATTTTAACCCTTCACCCAACGCAGACGATATCAAAATTTATTATTTTAAATATCATTTTTTTTAAATTTGTCAAAACATTTCAACAAAAACATAACATGTGACCCCTCATTGCAACGAGCTCAATGAGCTCGTTCCAATGAGGGGTCGCATGATATGGTTTTGTTGAAATATTTTGAAAAATTTAATTTTTTCAACTGCTCAGTTTGCATATCACGCGGGAGGATGCGGGCGTTCTGTTAGGTAAAGTGTTAATTAAGCCAACTCTCCATGTACCATTACGCACGAGAGCTCGACTATGAAATAGCATTTTACACATGCACAAATGGTGACAATAAAATGTATTTGCACTATTGAAGTTTTCAGGTGGAAGAACATGTTTGATATCAGGCCCACTTATTTAAAAATCACAAAAGATGATAAAAACAAACAAGAAAACGAAGGAGATAGTACGGAGTAGTAACAGAGATAAAGCATTAAATAAAGAGAACTAGAAACAAATAATAATAATAACAAGTGTTTGACCACCGAGGTGGTATTAGTCCCCTACGGCGCTTTTGTGACATAAGGTGTTTTTGTCACAGAAGACACTAGAGTAGAAAAGCATCTTGGATTTTGAGAAAAAATATTGAGCGTGCATAATCCCCTCACAACCCTTTATCCATGTACCATATATGAAAGGCGTAGCTTGAACCATGTTGGAGGGAGGGGTGGTAACATAAAATAGAGAAAAAAAGCTTAAAAAACACAACAAAAAGGGCCGCCATTCTGCCATCTTGCATTTTGAAAAATAAATATTGACTGTGCATCATCCCCTCAGAACCATTTATCCATGTACAAAATATGAAAGGTGTAGCTTGAAGCATATTAGAGGGAGAGGTGGTAACATAAAAACAGACAGACAGACAGACAGACAGACAGATGTTAGATTTTGAAAAAAATATTGAGCGTGCATAATCCCCCTCAACCCCTTTATCCATGTACCATATACGAAAAGTGCAGCTTGAACTATGTTGGAGGGAGCAGTGGTAACATAAAATAGAGAAAAGGGCTTAAAAAACACAGCAGAAATGGTTGCCATGGCGCCATCTTGAATTTTGGAAAAAAAATATTGAACGTGCAACATCCCATTACAACCCTCTATCCATGTGCCAAATATGAAAGGTGTAGCTTAAAGCATGTCGGAGGGAGAGGTGGTAACATAAAAAACAGACAGACAGACGGACGGACGGACGAATTTTGGAGAAAAAAAAACATTGAACGTGCAACATCCCATTACAACCCTCTATCCATGTGCCAGATATAAAAAGTGTAGCTTGAACCATGTTGGAGTGAGGGGTGGTAACATAAAATAGAGAAAAAAGCTTAAAAAACACAACAAAAATGGCCGCCATGCCGCCATCTTAGATTTTGAAAAAAAAAATTGAACGTGCATCATTCCCTCCCAACCCTCTATCCATGTGCCAAATATGCAAAGTGTAGCTTGAACCATGTTGGTGGGAGGGGTGGTAACATGAAAATAGAGAAAAAAAGCTTAAAAACACAACACAAATGGCCGCCATTCCGCCATATTGGATTTTGAAAAAACAATTTTGAGCGTGCATCATCCCCTCAGAACCATTTATTCATGTACCAAATATGAAAGGTGTAGCTTAAAGTATGTTGGAGGGAGAGGTGGTAACATAAAAAAACAGACAGACAGACAGACGGACGGACAGACAGACAGACGGACGGAGTGCAATCCTATAGTCCCCTTACGGTTCCCGTAGGGGACTAATAATAAAAAAAAATTAAAAGTCATTTATCTTCTATTGATTATGAAATATGTTGATCTTAATTGAGTATGTAACTCCATACCGTTTCAGACGGAATTCATCATCCGCCATCGGGCCTACAATATTTCTGTCTAAAAACAGAAGATGAAATATCTCTTGAACCCTGACTATAATTCACGTTACAATCACGTATAATTATAAACTAGAGGGGTGTCATTTGTGTGCAAAGCACACTATAGTATATCCCCGCATTCGCATTTGTGATTATTGTCGGGGCCGAATCAAAAATCCAAAACCTTTATGCACATCTACAGACCCTATGAATGAACATGAACACACTTTCAATGTTTCGAATTGAAACCCCTAGGAGTTTTTCGCCGGAAACCATTCCTCTAACGACAAAAGTGGTGCCCCTTGCGCCCCTCAGGGCCAAATCAAAAATCCAAAACCTTTATGCACATCTACAGACCCTATGAATGAACATGAACACACTTTCAATGTTTCGAATTGAAACCCCTAGGAGTTTTTCGCCGGAAACCATTCCTCTAACAACAAAAGTGGTGCCCCTTACGCCCCGAGGGCCGAATCAAAAATCCAAAACCTTTACGCACATCTACAGACCCTATGAATGAACATGAATACACTTTCAATGTTTTGAATTGAAACCCCTAGGAGTTTTCCGCTGGAAACCATTCCTCTAACGACAAAAGTGGTGCCCCTTGCGCCCCTCAGGGCCAAATCAAAAATCCAAAACCTTTATGCACATCTACAGACCCTATTGATTAACATGAACACACTTTTAGTGTTTCGAATTGAAACCCCTGGGAGTTTTTCTCCGGAAACCATTCCTCTAACGACAAAAATGCTGCCCCTTGCGCCCCTCGGGGCCGAATCAAAAATCCAAAACCTTTATGCACATCTACAGACCTTACTAATGAACATGAACACACTTTCAGTGTTTTGAATTGAAACTCCTAGCAGTTTTTTGCCGGAACCCATTTCTCTAACGACGAAAGCGGTGCCCCTTGCGCCCCTCGGGCCGAATCAAAAATCCAAAACCTTTATGCACATCTACAGACCCTATGAATGAACATGAACACACTTTCAATGTTTCGAATTGAAACCCCTAGGAGTTTTTCGCCAGAAACCATTCCTCTAACGACAAAAGTGGTGCCCCTTACGCCCCCGAGGGCCGAATCAAAAATCCAAAACCTTTATGCACATCTACAGACCCTATTGATTAACATGAACACACTTTTAGTGTTTCGAATTGAAACCCCTAGGAGTTTTTCTCCGGAAACCATTCCTCTAACGACAAAAATGGTGCCCCTTGCGCCCCTTGGGGCCGAATCAAAAATCAAAAACCTTTATGCACATCTACAGACCCTACTAATGAACATGAACACACTTTCAGTGTTCTGAATTGAAACTCCTAGCAGTTTTTCGCCGGAAACCATTCCTCTAACGACAAAAATGGTGCCCCTTGCACCCCTCGGGGCCGAATAAAAAATCCAAAACCTTTATGAACATCTACAGACCCTATGAATGAACATGAACACACTTTCAATGTTTCGAATTGAAACCCCTAGGAGTTTTTCGCCGGAAACCATTCCTCTAACAACAAAAGTGGTGCCCCTTACGCCCCGAGGGCCGAATCAAAAATCCAAAACCTTTACGCACATCTACAGACCCTATGAATGAACATGAACACACTTTCAATGTTTTGAATTGAAACCCCTAGGAGTTTTTCGCCGGAAACCATTCCTCTAACGACAAAAGTGGTGCCCCTTACGCCCCCGAGGGCCGAATCAAAAATCCAAAACCTTTATGCACATCTACAGACCCTATTGATTAACATGAACACACTTTTAGTGTTTCGAATTGAAACCCCTAGGAGTTTTTCTCCGGAAACCATTCCTCTAACGACAAAAATGGTGCCCCTTGCGCCCCTCGGGGCCGAATCAAAAATCCAAAACCTTTATGCACATCTACAGACCCTATGAATGAACATGAACACACTTTCAATGTTTCGAATTGAAACCCCTAGGAGTTTTTCGCCGGAAACCATTCCTCTAAGGACAAAAGTGGTGCCCCTAACGCCCACGAGGGCCGAAGCAAAAATCCAAAACCTTTATGCACATCTAAGACCCTATGAATGAACATGAATACACTTTCAATGTTTCAAATTGAAACCCCTAGGAGTTTTTCGCCGGAAACTATTCCTCTAACGACAAAAGTGGTGCCCCTTACTCCCCCGAGGGCCGAATCAAAAATCCAAAACCTTTAAGCACATCTACAGACCCTATGAATGAACATGAACACACTTTCAATGTTTCGAATTGAAACCCCTAGGAGTTTTTCGCCGGAAACCATTCCTCTAACGACAAAAGTGGTGCCCCTTACGCCCCCGAGGGCCGAATCAAAAATCCAAAACCTTTATGCACATCTACAGACCCTACTAATGAACATGAACACACTTTCAGTGTTTTGAATTGAAACTCCTAGCAGTTTTTTGCCGGAAACCATTTCTCTAACGACGAAAACGGTGCCCCTTGCGCCCCTCGGGGCCGAATCAAAAATCAAAAACCTTTATGCACATCTACAGATCCTACTAATGAACATGAACACACTTTCAGTGTTTTGAATTGAAACTCCTAGCAGATTTTCGCCGTAAACCATTCCTCTAACGACAAAAATGATGCCCCTTGCACCCCTCGGGGCCGAATCAAAAATCCAAAACCTTTATGCACATCTACAGACCCTATGAATGAACATGAACACACTTTCAATGTTTCGAATTGAAACCCCTAGGAGTTTTTCGCCAGAAACCATTCCTCTAACGACAAAACTGGTGCCCCTTACGCCCCCGAGGGCCGAATCAAAAATCCAAAACCTTTATGCACATCTACAGACCCTATTGATTAACATGAACACACTTTTAGTGTTTCGAATTGAAACCCCTAGGAGTTTTTCTCCGGAAACCATTCCTCTAACGACAAAAATGGTGCCCCTTGCGCCCCTCGGGGCCGAATCAAAAATCAAAAACCTTTATGCACATCTACAGATCCTACTAATGAACATGAACACACTTTCAGTGTTTTGAATTGAAACTCCTAGCAGATTTTCGCCGTAAACCATTCCTCTAACGACAAAAATGATGCCCCTTGCACCCCTCGGGGCCGAATAAAAAATCCAAAACCTTTATGAACATCTACAGACCCTATGAATGAACATGAACACACTTTCAATGTTTCGAATTGAAACCCCTAGGAGTTTTTCGCCGGAAACCATTCCTCTAACAACAAAAGTGGTGCCCCTTACGCCCCGAGGGCCGAATCAAAAATCCAAAACCTTTACGCACATCTACAGACCCTATGAATGAACATGAACACACTTTCAATGTTTTGAATTGAAACCCCTAGGAGTTTTTCGCCGGAAACCATTCCTCTAACAACAAAAGTGGTGCCCCTTACGCCCCGAGGGCCGAATCAAAAATCCAAAACCTTTACGCACATCTAAGACCCTATGAATGAACATGAACACACTTTCAATGTTTCGAATTGAAACCCCTAGGAGTTTTTCGCCGGAAACCATTCCTCTAACGACAAAAGTGGTGCCCCTTACGCCCACGAGGGCCGAATCAAAAATCCAAAACCTTTATGCACATCTACAGACCCTATGAATGAACATGAACACACTTTCAATGTTTCGAATTGAAACCCCTAGGAGTACTTCGTCGGAAACCATTTCTCTAACGACAAAAGTGGTGCCCCTTACGCCCCCAAGGGCCGAATCAAAAATCCAAAACCTTTATGCACATCAACAGACCCTATGAATGAACGTGAACACACTTTCAATGTTTCGAATTGAAACCCCTAGGAGTTTTTCGCCGAAAAACATTCCTTTAACGACAAAAGTGGTGCCCCTTACGCCCCCGAGGGCCGAATCAAAAATCCAAAACCTTTATGCACATCTACAGACCATATGAATGAACATGAATGCACTTTCAATGTTTCGAATTGAAACCCCTAGGAGTTTTTCGCCGGAAACCATTCCTCTAATGACAAAAGTGGTGCCCCTTACGCCCCCGAGGGCCGAATAAAAAATCCAAAACCTTTATGCACATCTACATACCCTATGAATGAACATGAACACACTTTCAATATTTCGAATTGAAACCCCTAGGAGTACTTCGCCGGAAACCATTTCTCTAACGACAAAAGTGGTGCCCCTTACGCCCCGAGGGCCGAATCAAAAATCCAAAACCTTTACGCACATCTACAGACCCTATGAATGAACATGAACACACTTTCAATGTTTTGAATTGAAACCCCTAGGAGTTTTTCGCCGGAAACCATTCCTCTAACAACAAAAGTGGTGCCCCTTACGCCCCGAGGGCCGAATCAAAAATCCAAAACCTTTACGCACATCTAAGACCCTATGAATGAACATGAACACACTTTCAATGTTTCGAATTGAAACCCCTAGGAGTTTTTCGCCGGAAACCATTCCTCTAACGACAAAAGTGGTGCCCCTTACGCCCACGAGGGCCGAATCAAAAATCCAAAACCTTTATGCACATCTACAGACCCTATGAATGAACATGAACACACTTTCAATGTTTCGAATTGAAACCCCTAGGACTACTTCGCCGGAAACCATTTCTCTAACGACAAAAGTGGTGTCCCTTACGCCCCCAAGGGCCGAATCAAAAATCCAAAACCTTTATGCACATCAACAGACCCTATGAATGAACGTGAACACACTTTCAATGTTTCGAATTGAAACCCCTAGGAGTTTTTCGCCGAAAAACATTCCTTTAACGACAAAAGTGGTGCCCCTTACGCCCCCGAGGGCCGAATCAAAAATCCAAAACCTTTATGCACATCTACAGACCATATGAATGAACATGAATGCACTTTCAATGTTTCGAATTGAAACCCCTAGGAGTTTTTCGCCGGAAACCATTCCTCTAATGACAAAAGTGGTGCCCCTTACGCCCCCGAGGGCCGAATAAAAAATCCAAAACCTTTATGCACATCTACATACCCTATGAATGAACATGAACACACTTTCAATATTTCGAATTGAAACCCCTAGGAGTACTTCGCCGGAAACCATTTCTCTAACGACAAAAGTGGTGTCTGTTACGCCCCCAAGGGCCGAATCAAAAATCCAAAACCTTTATGCACATCTACAGACCCTGTGAATGAACATGAACACACTTTCAATGTTTCGAATTGAAACCCCTAGGAGTTTTTCGTCGGAAACCATTCCTCTAACGACAAAAGTGGTGCCACTTACGCCCCCGGGGGCCGAATCAAAAATCCAAAACCTTTATGCATATCTACAGACCCTATGAATGAACATGAACACACTTTCAGTGTTTCGAATTGAAACCCCTAGGAGTTTTTCGCCGGAAACCATTCCCGGACGTACGGAACTTCGGCAAGACCAGGGTCGGATTGGGGGACTCGCTACCACACTTGCAGAACAATGTCAACCTTATGTACCACCTATACCCGAAATCACTGACACAAGTGGGGTTCTGCGAACCTCCAATTTCGGGTCGGGTCGAATCAAATCTCATATCGAATCAGGCACCAGATTTCGCATCGAATCGAATCCTGAATCGAATCTCACCGCTTTTTAAGTTATGGTTATTACACCTTCTAACAACCATAGTTATTGTCAGTCTCCACTCAAGTATTGTGTTCAACGGCGACTCGTGTAAATCAAGCAAAAAGCGAAATATTTCAAAACGGAATCAATATAATTTAGGAAGCGCAACCTACTTGAACTCCTCTTCTATCATCAGGTCTCCTGTACAGGCCCCCCCCCCCCCTCCTCCCTCCTGTACAGGAGACCTGATGACAGAAGAAGTGTTCAAGAGGAGACTCTTTGTAGGATTGTGAGTACATCTCGACGATTCGAAAATTTTCGAATCGGTGCGATTGAAATCGAATCGAATCGAATCATAAAGACTATTTCGAATCGAATTTCGAAGCTTCGCAGGGACCTAAACACAAGTTGGTTATATTTATTTATTTATTTATTGATGTTTAAGGTCACATATTTATGCACAATGGCTAATCATGACCGTGACAGTTTTACGGGTGGAGGAAGCCGGAGTACCCGGAGAGAACCACCGAGCAACGACGAGCAGCTGCTAGCTCCCCAACATCGTAACTCCACACTGCAGCACAGGCAGGGTTAGATTGGTAGAAGACACGAGTACCATCGGCGCGCAGTACGCCTTAGTACACGGCGTCATCGTGCCCCCACGCGGGCAATGGAGATGAAGTATCTTGCCCAAGGACACAACGCGGTTGCCGCAGATGGGATTCGAACCGAGGACCTCTCGGCTTGCAGACTGCACCTCTACCTACTGAGCTACCGCGCTCCCACACAAGTTGGTTTATTCTCGCCTTGATATTTCATGTCTGATTTTGTTGGAGTCAGACTTTCACATTCTGGGTACCTCAGCCTTAAAAAAGAACTTGGGGTGGCATGAAAAGTTGATTTTTGCTCAGGAAAGACCCCGAAACCTCGCCTATGGGGAATACACATTCTCAAGCTTCTGAACTCGAAAGCCCGCGTTTCAGGTTCTGGATTGTGATACGGTCTGAATTCATGAAGCAGATAGTTGCTCAGATAATTTGTTTGGTAGAAGAATCAAGATTTTCAACGTGCAACCCCAAGACAGCATGTCGAAAATATTGATTGCTTTCCCCACAAATATCAAATATGGAATCTACCGGTTGATGGATCTAAACTGGCATGGATTAGTACCATCAGTGTCCAAGGGGTTAACCGATCACAAGGTAAAATGAAGTGGGGGGAAATATTTTGCCCTCCACTTGTTTATCCTGGAAACGAAAGACTTAGTATCATTGGAGTGGGGTGGGGAGACGCAAGTTAAGAACATCTGAGCTAGTTCTCAAAACTCCATTTCGAGATGCCCATATGCTGTTACCCGATATTCTAGCTAATGTCAATTACGATTTGTCTTTGTAGAAAACAAAGCACGCTGTTTCTTGTAACGACAGGACGTTGGCTTTGTTTTCACGCTTTAACAAAGAGAAAGTACTGTAACACATTGAGTTCGAACATCCGTACGATTTTTTAATTAGGAACGCTGGAGCGTTCTACCGTTGCTCAACATGGAACATGGTGTGTAGAACCAGACAGAAGCGCCTTTAAGATTGTTCGCAACAAAGTGCCGTCTTCGGAACCACTTAGAATAAGGCTGAAAATAAGGCTGTTTAATTAACTGGTAGAGTTATTTTTGGCTCTTAAAATTTCTTTGTGAGTCTTTGCCTTGTATAATTTATGGGAGAGTGCCAATAGGCACTCTCCCATGAATTATAGCAAGGTGAATACTAACAGATAAAATAATATCACTTCAAAGATAATGTGAAGCACATCTGCAGAATATGAAGCCTTTAAACTGCACTACCTGCACTTAAGAACAAAGCCCAAATATGGGCTTCCAGCACTCTACCGGTTAAAGAATCCAAAACTGAGAAATCCGAAACCCTGTCAAGGTGATAGTTTGAAATTTGAAATTTCGATTTTATTATTTAAAAGTGTATATATTTTCGATAATCATTCTCATTGCGCTAAATGTGAAGCGTAAAGAAAGGTATATGCCGGACCCCGAAAACCGCTTTGTCACGTAAACAGACCAACAATAATTCAAGCGCCGCTAATTAAGCATGGGATTTAATGTCCATTATTGCGCATTTGTCGAACGCCACATGGGCGGTCTGGATAAAACATTAAAGGTAGTAAAAACCGGTGTCCCTCTTCAGTCATTATCTGTGTAATTATGGCCAGTTAATAGGTAATTATGGTGAAAACAGTACATCGCATATGTTCTGGACACACACCAATATCATGCATCCGGCTTGTCACCGAAATGTCAGGATATGCCGACATGTGGGTCTTTCAAAGGAACTTTGAAGCAAATATTAAATTAAGATAGATCTAAGCGACCAAGTTAAAGAGAAGCGATTAAATTGAGAATTAATGCTCTGGCTATCTAAATAAAAATTGGGGGATTTCTAGAAAATTTCATTCCAGTCTGAAGGTGTGTAAGACTGTGGGTCGTTGCGAGTAGATGGGGATGTCCCATTCTATAGGTTAGAGGGGGTGCGAAAGTATAGGCACGTTGTGACGTAGGGGAGCCACAGAGCTCATATTTAGAATAGGAGCAGTCGCAGGCCAAGTCGGTGACCATATATGAGAATAGGATCAGAAACACGAAGTATGAGCTCAGGGGGATTTTTGCATTTAGGTAAACGGCATTACCTGTTTTAGAAGGCAAGCCATTTGCCTGTATGAACATTATTCTGAGATAAACGTAGGGGAGCGTTTAACCCCATTGGTGACGTCTGCTTCAGTGAAAAGCGTCAAGTAAAGTGACAATAAGCTAGTGGCCGTGCGACGGCAGTGGTAGAGTGACATTCCGTTACTTGTTGGAGGGAGTGCGATATAGTGAAATGACAATACGTTAATGGCCGTACGACTGCAGTGGTAGAGTGACATTCCGTCACTTGTTAGCGCAAAGGCATCCGGATAATGTGACAATACGGGTCACTATTCATCTTTTCGGATTACTTTGAGCATTGTGTAAGTGGTTTTAATCCTAATACTGGGAAAGCTTCACAGAAAGTCTTCTTAGGAGCTTTACCAATTGTGAACAACGAGGATAAAGAGTTAAATGACTTTGATGTCAGGACAGGATATCATGTTTGGGAATGGCAGGAAGACAGCCTCTCCGGCTATGCCATTTCCATGCAGTATACACCTTTTTGATTGCTACCATATTTTAATTTATGTAAACTGTATCCGAGTATCCTGCTAAATAAAGTTTCATTTCATTTCATACGTTAGCGGCCGTTCGACGGCAGAGGTAGAGTGACATTCCGTCACTTGTTAGCGCAAAGGCGTCCGGATATAGTGACAGTACGTTAGTGGCCGTGCGACGGCAGTGGTAGAGTGACATTCCGTCAATTGTTGGAGGGAATGCGATATAGTGAAGTGACAATACGTTAGTGGCCGTGCGGCGGCCGTGAAAGGGTGAAGTGAAGAGGCGACCAAAGAATGAACACCAGCGAGAAGGAGGAAAAACCAGCGACAGCAGACTATGCTGGCCCGCAAGTGACTCAAAAACTGTGTGGATAGGGGGTGACTGACGTTTTGTTTTCTTACTCTTTTGGATTCCATGTAAGTCACAAATTATCAAATTTATTTTTATATATGTATTAAAATTGTTGTTTTTGGTGATCCCCTGATGATTCATGCCTTTTAACGAAAAGTCACAGACCCCTTCAGGATAAGAACCACCCCATCAAAAGTGAAACGGGCGGGTTCGTAACGGTGAGTCATACGTTCACGCACGGAGTCAGGCAACACTCATTGAGTTTCAGCTGAATACGCGGCGTGAATCTATTTCTTCCAGCAGCGACGAAGCCCCAGTTTCCGACAAAGCCCATAGCTGCAGTGAAGTGTGGCACCAACCCGTACCGCCGCAACATCTTTAGTGTTTTCTTAGATCGTTACTGGTGAATTAATACGAAACTCTTAAACGGTGCTCAGATGTTGTAACAGTGTCTGAAGATGTACACGACGGTTTATGATTTTGCGTGTATCACCACAGGTTTTGTTAGATAGTTTCCAACGAAAGACTTTCAGGGTATGTCATTCGAAAAGCTTAAATTATGCTCAGGTGTTGGAATGGATGTGCACGAAGGTTTCGGATTTTTTTATGCGCAATCTGGGTGTGCGACAAGAACTACTTAAGTATTTTTTCATACTGTTTCGGACAAAACAAAAGGATACTAGGTTGTCAATCGAAACGCATAAAATATACTCAGATGTTGCATTCGAGTCTCTAAATGAGCCAGAAGGTTTCAGATTTTTCCATGTGCCAACTAGCTGTGCTCCTGCAGCCACTTTAGTGTTTCCCTATCCCGCTTTGACAATACGTCTCCTCAGTTCCAATGTGTTCACTCTCGGATATTGCAATAGGGTATGTAGAATTGTAGATGAGCCTGAAATATTCAAATTTTTCATTGCCACCTGGTCGTGTCACCGCATCCAAGACTGAAACTATGCTCAGTTGATAAAACAGGGTATACGGGTATATGGGTGTGACTGAATCGGATTTTTATGTACCATCGCACGAAGTCAAAAATCTGTTTTCATATCGCTTCCGGTGAAAGGTTTCTGGTGTATGAAATCAGAAACGCATAAACAAAACTAGGATACAACAGCATCTGTAGATGTATCCGAAGCTTTCGGATTTCTTTATGTGTCGCTGTGCCACCGGTGAATTCAGGTAATAAATGAAAAATAGTATAGTATTTCGATTGTGAAAAATTCCAAGTGCAGCTGAAAACTAAAGCCTATACATGGCAACGTAACAGTAACTATTTATTTATTGGGGTTTAAAGACACTTTCGACTACCAGGGTCACCTCGTGTAGGAAAAGCTGTAACATATGTTATGACAACTATGGCAAAAAACGTAACGATTCCCAGTTTTGTTGTTGTTGTCATTACCAGGGAGTTCCAGGAGACCAACCAAGAACATGACAAAAAAACCAGCGGAACGTTCCAATAAAATTCTGTTGTTGAGTTACAGCAAAGCTAATAAAACCCGCAAACATGATAAGGTCAATCCGTCGTGCACCTTGACAAAGGGATCGACCAGAACTCTCACCATTTATTCACTCGTAATAAGATTTCGCTTGTTTTCCTAGTATAATTCTTTACCCAACATAACTGCCAAAATAGCCAAAATAGGCCAGCGCAATTCTCAAAAATCGCCAATTAATTTGCATTATTTTTTTCATTTTTTGTCTCAAAAACATGGGTTATAACCACGCATTGGAACGAGCTCGTTGAGCTCGTTCCAATGAGGGGCATAACTTATGTTTTGGAGACAAAAAATTTAAAAAAATAGTTATTCGGGAATTTTTTTGCAAATGTCATCTGCTTTTCATGTTAGGTAATGGGTTAAGGCAAGGAATCCTGTTAAAATATTGAAGTATGAATAAACAAGATTTTGTTGTTTTCGCTGTTTATCTTCTCTCGACCATGTCGTTCAAAACGTGACAATCAATACGCAGATACCAATTAGGATTTTTCCATAATGATATTATACGCCTTTCTTTTGGTTACAATCTCCACTGACAAACTCAACGTGGCGTTGGGAGATTGATCCGCTGTTTCGAAGGATTATTACTCGTATGTTGTTTCATGAAGTGCTGATAAGTCACAGTTTCAAAAATCCACCAATAATTGATAGTTATGAAACACTGAACCCATTACCCAACGAAACTGTTCATCTGTGATTACACATACGAACAAACAAAATCCGCCTTTCCAATATCATGATTTTCAGAGGAGACGCCAGAATCACATTCCTAAGAGGAATCGACATTCTGCCAACGGTCCAAAAGTGTTCCTATATTTTCTTTCCAAGTGTTCCCACAATTCGCAATTTCGACCCTTACTTATAATTTAATATGGCCAAAAATTATAAATTAGAAAGTATAGTGTGCTTTCTCATGATAATCTCTAATTCTTAATAAGTTAACTTTATTTATTTATTTATAGTTGCGATTTTGTTGTATAAAAGTGTATATATCTTTGATAATTTTTCTCGTTCGGGACAAGATATAAGAATGTGCGTTTATATAACGGACCCGAAAACCGAGTTGCCACTCAAACAGGCCAGCAATAACTCAAACTCTGGTAATTGAGCATGAAATTCAATGTCCATCATGGCGCATTTGTTGAACGCCACCTGGGCTATCTGATAACTGATCAAAGGAGTATTCTCCTGTTGTCATTATCTGGGTAATTAAGGCCAGTTAATATGTAATTGTTGGAAAACAGCGCATCACACATGTTCTGGACACACACCCATATTACGCATCTATCCTGTCTCCGAAATGTCAAAAGATACCAAAATTCGAGTCTTTCAAAGAAACTTAAGCGAGTATTAAATTAAGATGGATCTAAGCGGCCGAGTTCAAGAGAAGCTATTAAACTGAGAATAAATGTTCTGGCTATGGAAATAAATATCGGAGAGTTTCTCGAAAAATTCATTCCAGCCAATTCCAGTCTGAAGGTGTGTAAGACTGTGGGTCGTTGCGTGTAGGTGGGGATATCCCATGCTATAGGTTAGAGGAGGTGCCGCATCGGTGCGAAAGTATGGGCACGCTGTTATGTAGAGGAGTCACAGAACTCATATTTAGAATAGGAGCAGTCGCGGGAAAAGTCGGTGGCCATATATGAGAATAGGATCAGAAACATTAAGTACGAGCTCAGGAAGCTATTTGCATTTAGGTAAACGGCAGGTACATTTAGGTAAACGGCATTACCTGTTTTAGAAAGCAAGCCATACATAGGCAGAGTAGGCTTTACCTGTATGAACATTATTATTATTATTATTACAAACGTAAGGGTGAACTTAACCCCATTGGTGGCGACTGCTTATGTGAAAAGCGTCAACTGAAGTGACAATAAGCTAGTGGCCGTGTGACGGCAGTGGCAGAGTGACATTCCGTCACATGTTAGAGCAGAGGTGTCCAATAAAGTGACAATAAGTTAGTGGCTGTGCGACGCCAGTGAAAGGAGCGAAGTGAATAGAAGGCCGAGGAAGACATACCAGCGAAAAGGAGGAAAAACCAGCGACAACAGAAAATGCGGGCCCGGAAGTGACTCAAAAACTGTGTGGGTAGGGGGTGATTGACGTTTTGTTTTCTTATTCTTTTGGATTCCATGTAAGTCACAAATTATCATATTTATTTATATATATATGTATTAAAATTGTTGTTTTCAGTGAACCCCTGTTGATTTATACTTATTAAGTTATTAACCCCTTCCGGATAAGAACCACCCCAACAAAAGTGAAGCGGACGGGTTCGTTACGGTGCGACATACGTTCACGCACGGGTTCAGACAACACTCCGCGAGTTTTAGCTGAATACGCGGCGTGAATCTATTTCCCCCAGCAACGACAAGCCCCGGTTTCCGACAAACGGCGAGCAACTGTCAGACTCCCCAACGTACTAACTTTACACAAGCAGGGTTAGCATTGGTTGAAGATAAGTTCACCATCGACGTGCAGTACGCCTTAGTAAACAGCGCCACCGTACCCCCATGTGGGCAATCGAGATTAAGTGCCTTGACCATGGACACAACGCTCTTACCACTAGCGGGGATCGAACCGTGGACCTTTCGATTTGAAACCCAATGCTGTAACCACTGAGCCACCGCACTCACTCTCATATAAATAAAATCCAGCTTGCATGCAGTGTTTTACAAACAGTGAAATCATCAGATACTTGTATGAGGTAAGATATTATTAGTTATTCTTGTGTTTTCCAGGGTGTATGGAAATTTACACCGGTTTGGGAACTCATACACCCTGAGGCTTCGCCTCAGGGTGTATGAGTTCCCAAACCGGTGTAAATTCTCATACACCCTGGAAAACACAAGGATAACGGATTTATATCCAAAAAAATTGGTGTACTTAATACTTTAACACATTGTGGGCAAAAACTGACAGAAAATTTGCACTTGGTAAGTTTCTTAATAAATAAAACCAGTCAAATATGGATGTCATTGGAACTGGCTCAATGAGCCAGTTCCAATGACATCCATATCTGTAATATTCTATTGCACATAAATATTAAATTTCCTGTATTTTTATTTTTGTTCTGACATAACTGAGCAGAAGGTATTAATTAATAATTAAAAATTGGTACTTTTTTTTAGCCATATAGACTGCTATTTTATATGCTTGTTTTTACACCGTGGGTAACTACGGTGTTAAAAAAAACAACACTATGGATTGCAAGTTACACCGTACCTCTCAGCCAATCAAAACGCAGTATTTTGTTTCATTTGGAAATGAAATACACATTCCTTGCCATCTCTTTTATGTTCAGTCGTTACTGTAGAATATTAATTGTTAATTCATTCTGATTCTGTGTACTGAATTCCAGTTTATTTTAGGGTTCAAAAAATGGTTGCAATCAGCATCTCCTTTGTAAAGTTTATACAAGATAATGTGTTCGGCATACAGAACGACTTAATTTTGGCCTAGCATTTCTCTAATGAAAACAAATCAGTGACCAGACCACTTAATACACTTTAATAAACTATTTCTATTTTTCCGTCCTATCAATCAAGTTCCAATATTATGTTCCGTTTCGCTCTTTAGATCCTTCTATTGAACGACCCGTTCAGTTTCCTGATTAATAGCCGCGCAGAGAAGATCTGGCAATCCTCCATCATTAGATTTTCCCGTTTAATGAACTTAATGTTCGTGTTAATCAAAACGAACGGTTAGAGAGGATGTGACCTGCAACTAAAGAAGGCTCCAAGAAGATCATGACTGAATTGAGGGAATTGCGCCTCGGTACAAGAAATCAAAGAAATGTCGATTCATAAAATCACAAAAGCAAATTAGCGGAAAACATAAGAAAGTGTATGCAACAGTCGCGATTTCTACTTTAGGTGTATTTGTCTTCAACCCTTTCACTTACACGCCCACTTTATCCATATATGGATGACCTCTGTGTTAGGGCTGTCACGATTTTTAAATTTAGGACTCGATTAATCGTCGCAAATATTCGATAATAATCGATTAATCGTACCTAAATGACCCTCCCCTCCCTCTCTTTGAAGTCGTTAAAATGAAGTTCAAGTTAGCTAACCAACCTATAGTAAACAACGACAAGACAACCCTCTTTTAGTTCATTCAAAGCTTTGATGTTCTGAACTTTTGAACCGTCAGTGCAATAATCAAGACCGGTCGTCAGTTGCGAACTTCGCAAGTTCGCAACTGCCAACCGGTCTTGATTATTACACTGACGGTTCAAAAGTTCAGAACATCAAAGCTTTGATGTCCCTGAAAGACAAATGCTTCTAACGGCTTCTTGAGGTTTAACATCGACGTTCTTGACCTTTTTCCTTTAGCAACAATAGTTTTTTCATCCAATTTTTTTAAAATTATTAAACGTCCAAAACTGAGTAAAATTTAGCGACTCGTCGACAACGAAAAATACTAATCGATTTCGGCGTGACCGATCGACAATCCATTAATCGTGACTGCCCTACTCTGTGTATGCCTGTATACAAGGAAGTTTTATCAGATTTTTAACATACTTGAAACTCTATCATATGATTAATTGTCGGAAAAGGCTCTCCGAGGAAGGTTTGATCTGCGCACACAAGAATCTATAGATACTTATCATAAAATTGTAGACAATAGTCGTTTTCGGCAGCGAAAATGTTAACCTTCTGCACACTGGTTTCAAAAGTTTCAAGCAGTAGATTTGTGACACAATTCAATTAGGTTTATTCTCGATTCAATCGTGTTTGACAGAGCTCACTGAGCTCTGTCAAACAAGAATTAATCGGTTAAATTAATAGAAACATTATTGTAAAATATTTCTCTTTGAACGTCTTATATTTTGACATCGGTATGCGGAGGGTTTAAAATATACGATCTTAACTAGAAATGTCGAGGGAAGGATTGAAAACTACATATTTGTACACACGCATGTACTCCTGCTTTATAAGATTTTGTCCAATCGAAACAAACTTACATTTAACTGCATCCAGACCACCGATCTATGAATAACACATTCAAACACGTGATTCACAGGCCTCCCATCCGACCAGACTTCCCACACAATCATATGCAAGTGTGTTGTTAATTACATTCTAGAAAAGAGACGCCCAACATAATGTTAGAGGTATTTATACAGATGCAATCGTTAGGTATGATAGTTTTACTTACATAGTCATATCGTGGCCTGGTACGAAATCTCATGCTGTCGTGAGGGGCAGCTTCGATACCAGTGTGATATTTTTTGATCCATTATCACCCGTCTTTACCACTCCATTTGTGTGATACCAAAGTTACATCGCAGATGATCGGAGGTTTTTTTTTTACCTCAGACCACCTACACGAACATCTTAATCGCCACGTTTGTTTATAGAGTTAAAAGGAGAGATAACATTCAGTGACATAACTGTTTAATCACAGCGTATGGAACTGCATAATGAAAGGCAACCACAGACACAACATGCTACACTATTAATGATGAATCAACCAAACCCATTTCACAAGACGTGAGGTAGTCTTGTTAATATAACCGTGGGTAACGACCGTCGATATCTGCTGTGCAACAATGGTGTTCAACTGATGACTCAGAGACCAATTAAAGATGATAACAATTTAATATTGAATCTGGTATTCCAGATGTCAAACAGCGACAAATATTTAACACCTGGTCTTGTTGGATATCCGAACAATATCACCGTAATAATAGCTCGTGGGATTTCCCAGTAAAATGAAGAAGAGTAATGTTTGGAAATCCAAACTATAACTGAATTCTTAGTTATGATCGACGCTATATATACAATACAATAAATGAGTCATGTCATATCAGGTTTACTGGATTTTAAGAATAAAGTAAGCTTTCACCGCGTCTTAATCAGATGCCTCATTAACTTACCGAATAGAGTTCAAATAAACAATGGAGGGAAATAATGAATAAAGGCAACTTGTTAACTTTCAACTTTACTTTATTACGCTCAAACCATATTTATGGTACATGAGGTACAGCAAATAAAATATCAACAAACAATTAGAATGAGGACAATGGAGCAGGTAGAGTATAGAGGGACACAATGTAAATAAAGGGGTGTCCCTATATTAATGGTATTGTTGGTAGGTGAATTATAGTGAGGTACAACAGTTACTGCTACGAGAGAGGCTTGCTGTTACACAACGAATAAAAAAATATACCAAGTTTAAAACAATTGAAATTAAATTGGACTCAATGCGAATAGTGTAGATTGTCAATACAATATAACAACAGTATGTTAGTCTTTTGTATCAGTCATTTCGTCGCATGAGAGCTAGAATGTTCTATGTCCCATAGGGGACATAGAACATTCTAGCACTCAGGCGACGATTTATGCTCTGAACATGCTTCTGTGATATTTGAATGTTATTCAGAATCGATGGTATTCTGACAAAGATGCAACAGTTTCTCAAACTAACAGATTTTAAAGGTTATACCAATTACTCAATGATCAAAACTCGAAGAATCTTGAAATACCTGCAAGCCTGTTAAAATTTAACCAAAACATCCATCACTAAATCCGAAGTTGCTTTCTCATAAATAGCTTTTCGTGAATAAAAAAAAAACAATCGATCAGAACACATATTTCCGTTCATCTGGGTTGCATGACAGCATCCATTAAATTTGACATTCAGAGAGGGAAGCATGACGCCCTGCTATGTACTAGTTTGACAGTTTATATTAAAAAGAGGTTTAAGAAATACCTCACTCGTTATATCAAACGGACAGAAGATGTCTACACCTTTTTTGTTAGTTATGGGTAAAAGATCAAGCGATTTCTTTAACCCATCAATACTCTCATATCCAGAATCGCTTGACGCCAAAATACAAAGTAGTATTCAAATGGAAAAAGAGAAAAAAGCCGGCCATCTTACCCCCTTTTGGGGCGTTGCATGGTGGTAAATAAAGCCATCTATTCAGGGAGAAGCAAAAACACAGCGACTGGCCCAAATACTATTATTATTCTCCAGTCCCCATCTGCAAACATCAACCATGGACAAAAACCGCATGTTTAAAATTAATTATATGACAAGTACCGTGCGTATTCAACGTCACGCGATACAGTGCCGACATCGGGAAATGTTCAAGATACACCAGCGTGGAATCTTGATTACTCGTAAGAACGTCATGTTAGAACGCATCCGATTGGACGTTCCGTGCCTGAGTGACGCTATGACGCGCATGAAACGTCGAGCAAGAAAGGTGACATTTTTCTTTAAAAATATCAGCTCAAGTCACTCAATTCCTGTTTAATCGTGGCATAGACGCAGAACGACACACCCGTGTGAATGGGTTAATCGATATGACACGAGTGTCAGCGTGGAAGGATAGAATGAGAGGCCGCAAGCCTCGAGTTTTATCCTTCCGCGATGGCACAAGTGCCGTATCGATTAACCTGTTCACACACGCGTGTCGTTATGTATTTATTACAAGCCTTCAAGTCTACAAAAACAATTATCAGAAGGACACTCAGCAATTCATTTGACAACACTATCAGCAGAAGGAACCAAATTTTCTGGGGGATACCGTGTTACTCTTTCGTCCCCTGGGTCATAACGTGTTTTATTACACCGCTAACGTCTAATTATAATAGGAATCGGTAAAAAAATAAATTGCGTTCTCCCTTCACTGGTGAGATCCTACACCTCGGTGATTAACATTTCGTGTGAACTTGAAATTTACAAATGAATTTTCACAAGCGCAAAACAAAAGTTGTTCTCTTTCCACTAGTGAGTATAACAAGACGCGGCAGATCACGATGGAATGCCAAAATGTATTAATGCGCGATCGAAATTTTTCGGGTCGAAGCGCTGATAGAGTTATCTTTATCTTTCTCAATATGTTGAAGAATTATTATTGAAGTAGAAATTTCATTTTACTGAATTTGTTTGTGGCTACAACTTACGTCATTTCACCAACAATCCCGAAAACTATTTTGTGTGGATGTACACAGCATCCAATGTGATCTGTGTCAGCGGAAAAAGCGATCAGCTGATTGTGTAAACAGATTTCTTGCGTGGTTTGGGCGTCGGTTTGGATCGTTTCAGTCGAAGCTTCAAATGAAAGGGGTATACTAAAATGAAAATCTAATGTTTTCTTGTGAATACCGAGATTAATCTCATTCGTGAGTGAGAGAATTCGAATTTTCACGAGCAAAGCTGCTCGTGAAAATACGAATTCTCTCACTCATTCATGAGATAAATCCCGGTATTCACAAGAAAACATTAGATATCCTCTATCTATGTGCCTACTACATAGAACACATTGGAACTCAGGAGACAATTTTTAGCTGTCGCTAGCGATTCGGATTGTAATTTGGGTGCACGATTTGTAGAAAATTCCAGAAAATAGTTCGTTAACGATTTCTATTCGCCACATATGTGCGGAACAGATTTTCATTTTCCGCATGGTTTAATGTTTCTGTAGATGTGGATTTCATAGAACAGGCGTGTAATATAAATACAGAAGAACACAATTCAGGTAGAGTACGGAGGACAGGAATCCTTGACGAATTTTTTTTTCTGAAACACAAGAAAAATTCCACAACACATCGTAGATTCCACTCCCCCATACTACACCCTCGATGTGTTCTGTCTTATTATTTCAACAGCTATTGAACGTGTTTTACCACTCCATCACGCATTAACCCTTTGGATCTTGTGGTATCTTTATGTCAGTTCAATGGCTGCATTTGGAAGAGACCACATCTGTTATTTGGGGGTAGACCAATGAACACATTTTTTTTAATTCTAGAATGTGAGTCACAAAATACACGCATATGACTTTCCGACTATAAGATGGAAGCGACAAAAAATGAGTGTGACTTTTTAGCCGCAAAATGAAAAGTCATATTTGCGTATTTTGTCACTTTTAAGCTGTCTTATAGAAACAGGACGCTTCGATGCCAGGCAAATGATATATGGAACATGAAGAATGTACTGGGCTCTTTAAAATGGGCAACGCATTTTAGGGGATTTTGTGTCGTACACTCTATCAGGTGTGTAACAGTGTTTGTTCGGGAGAGAAAAAGCCAAGAACTGCAATAAAATATTAAATGTAATACACTGTCAAAAAGATCCGAAAGCGCAAGTCCAAATAACGAAGCGTGTTGAATCAATTTAAAATTGTAATAGTGCTGAGCTGTGATCACAAAAGTTCAAAAGTGAATTCTTTCTCGAACAGATCACAATGTGATCACGAAACAGTTACTCCAAATGTCCGAGATTTCAAAAACAGAATTTTGCAAAAGCAAAACTGAATCAAGGAAACACGAATGAAAATAGCATCTGAGATTTCTATTCTCAACATATATTTATTTATTGATGTTTAAGGTCATATATTTATGCACAATGGCTAATCATGACCGTGACAGTTTTACGGGTGGAGGAAGCCGGAGTACCTGGAGAGAACCACCGAGCAACGACGAGCAGCTGCCAGCTCCTCAACATCGTAACCCCGCACTGCAGCACAGGCAGGGTTAGATTGGTTGAAGACATGTGTACCATCGACGTGCAGTACGCCTTAGTACACGGCGTCATCGTGCCCCCACGCGGGCAATGGAGATGAAGTGCTATTCTCAACATGAAAATCAGACGACACTTACAAAAATAGTTCTTGAATAACTAATTGTTTTTCATTTTTTGTCTCAAAAACATAGGTTATGACCCCTCGTTGGAACGAGCTCGATGAGCTCGTTCCAACGAGGGGTCATAACCTATGTTTTTGAGACAAAAAATGAAAAAATAATGAAAATTAATTGGCGATTTTTGAGAATAACGCTGGTCGGTTTTGTCCGTTACGTTAGATAAAGGGGAGATAAGCGAATAAGGAAAATTCTCTGTCCGTTTTGACGATCACAGTATCACAAATCTTAGAAATCTCTTGGGTATTGCGTACAACGAAAGTCTGCCCTTCAGCCAATGCATTTGAGGAGTCACGGGAATCCATTTTGACACGTAAATATCTCACAAATAGAACAACATCTCGAAGCTAAGCGAACGAATACTTTTTCATTTAAATTCATTAATGTGATTTTATTTAAATTGAATTTGTTCCGCAATTTTACATTATTTTCTCCATCTCGAATCGTATCTGTTAAGTTAACAGACGTAGTGTCTCACAGAATCGGTTTTAAATTGGTACAATGTACTCCTCTGAGCGGCGCCGCGTCTTTGCTTTCAGAAAATCAAATCTGATATTGCATATTTTTTACATTAACATGGAGGGTGCTTTAAGTAAATAGAAAATTTTATTGAATTAGACGAAATGCGTGTAATTTTCATACAATTTGCCTCCAGGTTAACAATATAACACAGTAATCCAATTCTCCGTAGAAGCTCATTTTTCCGTCATTACCACGGTTTATAAAGTTATTGAAATGGTGGATCAGCACAATATGAAAGTTCGGCCACAATCCTTTGTATGCATTTCGAGAAGAGAAGAGAACAAGTAACTTTTACAACGTAGGCGCGGTGGCTCAGTGGTTACGGCATTGGACTTCAAACCGAAAGGTCGACGGTTCGACCCCCCACCAGGGGCAACTTCGCACTTAATCCGGATTGCCCACGTGGGGGCACGGTGGCGCTTGGTACGAAGGCGTGCTGCACGTCGATGGTGCACATGCCTTCAACCAATGGTAACCCTGCTTGTGTGGAGTCAGTACGTTGAGGAGTCTGGCAGTTGCTCGCCATTGCACGGTTGTTCTCTCCCTGTCCTCCAGCTTCCTCCACCCGTGAAACTGTGCGACACCAGGTGACCTTGACTATCGAAAATGTCGTTAATCCCCAATAAATAAATAACTTTTACTGTTGTGACACATTTGAGTTCGAACAAGACCGTAACTATCCTATGCGATGAGAGGATAGGGTGTTATTAACCCATGTTTGTCTGACCAGGACATACATGAATTTTCTCGAATTTTCTTGCGAACACATACCAACGTTTCTCGACGAACTGTCAAACAAGGAGTCTAAAATCTCCGAATCACCACAATCGGTACATCCCTAACTTATAACCTCATGAAATTCGACTTTCAATAAGGTTATCTCCCTTGGAATTATTAGACTAGCAAGGATGGTCCAATTAAGAAACACGTTATATAAACCCAAGATTCCTTTTGCTTCCTTTCGTTTCTTAAAAGTAACAAAAGGAAACTTTCCTTTTGAGACCAGCTAATTATCCCTTAACATAACATGAAAAGCAGACGACACTTGCAAACACAATTCTTAACCCTTTACCTAAAATGAAAAGCAGACGACACTTGCAAAAAAAATTCTTGAATAACTAATTTTTTTCATTGTTTGTCTCAAAAACATAGGTTATGACCCCTCGTTGGAACGAGCTCGACGAGCTCGTTCCAACGAGGGGTCATAACCTATGTTTTTGAGACAAAAAATGAAAATATTTTGAAAAATTAATTGGCGATATTTGAGAATAGCGCTGGCCTTTTTTGGCCGTTACGTTGGGTAAAGGGTTAAATAACTAATTTTTGTGTCAAAACATAGGGGTCATAACCTATGTTTTTGAGACAAAAAATGAAAATATAATGAAAGATTTTTGTGAATATCGCTAGCCGGTTTTGACAGTTACGTTGAGTAAAGGATTAGAAGCAACTTGCTAACAGTTAATCAGACATTAAGAACAGCTATCAGTATCACACCTACCAACACTTATCCACTTTGGATCTTTATTTAACGGATGCGTTTTTACTGTTAGTTGAACGTTTTTATTCTTCCCGGGAACAAAAAATGCAAATCTCACCTCCTAGTCTTTTAAATAGAACAAAAGTTTGTCCACACAAGTATGACATAGAGAAAAGATTCTAAAAGATACGAGTTTCAAACAATTCTTTATATGTCTGTATTATTCATTGTAATCCACATTTACATAGGATACAAAAAAATCTTTGGTCATTTTTAAACTGTGTACAAAAACTTCGGTAAGTACTTTCGACAATTTAAGTCTCATCAGACCGACATTTTAAAATTATTTATCTGAAATTAAGCACCCTGAAAAAACTATATTGTTTTTCGAAAAACTTTGAAAGAAGTCTACTGACATATTGCACCAATGCTGAATAGTGAAGGGGAAAAAATGATGATTTGATGAATTTGGGGCCTAAAAATTACAAATAAATATTTTGTAGGATCTAAATCAGGGTTTCAGCGCTGATGTTTGTCATTGATGCCCCAGAAAAAGGTGAATCGTTACATCCAACATCCAACACGAAGAGGTACACATTCAGTTATTTATTATAAAAAAACCCAGAAATGAAAGAATCAAAGGACAATGAAGAAACGTGATATCTTGAAGTAAAGAGTTAGACCAACTGGGCTGTGGAATAGTTGAATAAGCTTTCGGTCGGCTTTTGTGAGGTTGATTTGCTGACCTCACTGTCTTTTCATACAATGACCATGAACTCAAATGCACTTTAAAATGAGTTGGTTAAAAATCAACCCCAATTAACTGGGTTGAGAGAATATGAACACAACTGGGTTCATATTCACTCAATCCAGTCGATTTGGGTTGAGTTTTGACCCAACCGAATTTAAAGTGTAGCTGAAAGTCGTAGCTACAAAAGGTTAATTGTCACATCTTCTGCTTAATGTGCTAAACAGCGACACGTCATTGATAAAAAACCAATACCCTCTGCATGCTACGAAGTATACACGTATCCGAGTTAAGGATAATTTATCCGTTAACAATCAACAAAATCCTTCTATAAACAGTTATGAATCCAGCTATCGTAGTTCCGTCAATTATTTTTATACCATTTATGGGTACCCAATGAAACAAGTTCGTCAAAACTGTTCCAGTGAGGATGTCAAAATGTATGACCTCGATGGCAAAGTGTGCTTTTAAAAAATCTTCAAGAAAGTATACTGCTCTGTTTCCTGTAACTTGCGCCGCGCAACGAGACTACAGGAACATTTCTGTACCACGAAATACAACCGTTAAAATTTAGACAAATAAGTTGCGGATTCTGCTATATGCATTTTAAGGTAAAAATCTCCGTGTTTTTCACAATGACGACTTTTGCTAGATCTTGGGAGAGATTCTAGCAACTGATAACGATATATATTATATGCAACCTTGTAAGCAGCTGAAAAAGCCTAACAAACATTCATCCCGTAAGTAACGCACAACACGTAATAAGTTTGGATATCACTGCGCATTTTTGGCATTTGGGTATTTTAATTGCAATTAAATCACGTTTTAATTGTACTTAAAACATCTCAACGCATGTAATGAGAATACACGGTCTTTTTTATTAGATAATAACCCTTTTAAACCGTAAGGCCGCCTTTCCGGTCCAGGGTCGTGATACGACCTTAATTCGTAAAGTATATAATTGCACAGCAAGTTTGTGCGGAAGACCAATCAAGATTTCAACGTGCAGCCCCAAGGCTGCACGTTGAAAATATTGATCGGTCTTCCCCGGGTATTAAATACGGACTCTATCAGTTGATGGATAAGACTTCACGCCGTCATACGTTATCGATTGGGAGGAGTTGTAGCGTTGATTCACTTGACGTCATCTTCTTAGGGGCAGATTGAATTGCTACGTTTCTCGCTCATGTACCACCCGGCCAACTGTGTACGGATCGTTGAGATAGCGAGTACGTTTGGGTACGTACGAGAATTATCTCATGAATGATTGTTGGGAAGTGTAAGATTCACGAGCGGTTTAACCCTTTGAACCCTGATGGTATATGCCATGCCAATTCAGTACAGGTCAAAATAAGTTGTAGTATAACCGCAATAACCGCAATAAACTAAGTATATTGCTACTCCTGCAGTGAGAAGATCAGATCTGTCATCATTTTCTGGAAAGCTCTCAGTGAGAGCTTTCCAGAAAATGATGTCAGCTTCTGGTCTTATCAGTGTAGGGCGAGAAAGATATATAGTTGATAGTGGTTGTCCTGCAACTTATTTTGTCTTGTACAGTAGTGTTAAATTTATGGGGGCGCGGTGGCGTTGAGGTAGCCGGTTCTCGTCAGATCACCGAAGTTAAGCAACGTCGAGCTCTGTTAGTCCCTAGGTGGGTGACCGTCTGAGCGATCGATTCTGACTCCCTCGCTGAGTCCTTGGGCAAGGCATTTAACCCCATTTGTCCACATGGGGGAACGATGACGCCGTGTACTAGGGCGTTCTGCACGTCGATAGTGCGCATGTCCTCAACCAATCTAACCCTGCCTGTGCTGCAATGCGGAGTTACGATGTTGGGAGGCTGGCAGATGCTCGTCGTTGCTCGGTGATTCTCTCCGGGTACACTGGCTTCCCCCACCTGTAAAACTGTCGTCGACGCGATATGACCTTGGCTGTTAAAGTTCCGTTAAACCTTAATAAATAAATAGATAAATGTTAAATTTATAGACAGCTTTCTGACAGCTTTTCTGAAATTAAGGGGAGCTAACTTTTCCGTAAATATCTTCCAGTGACGAAAATGTCAGCCATGCTGTCGCGGAATATTGGGGGTGGGGGGGGGGGGGGAGGTGTAAACACATAGATGTGCGTATATTTGGATGAGATCATATTATCTTGATGCTATAACTTATGCTTCCGAATAATTGTTAAGGCAAACACCCACGCTCTAGGAAATCGATTTATTCAAATAACACACATCCCCAATAAAACCTATTTTACGACGAGTTGTGCTGTGATGTGGTTCATGTGACAAGAAATTACAAATAATGGTACCAAAATGCAAATATATCGCGTGAATAAAACAATATCATCAAGGTTCATAATTTAATTGTGCTTTAAAACTGATTAAATTATTCAGTACGGCGGATTATTATGAAAATATTTATGTCCGTTGTAATCGAGGTTGACCAATCGCATAAAATAAGTTTGCTATTTCGTTTATTGTTAAGATTTTGAGATCAGAGGGCAGCGTTCGAGGTCGCGGAATGGCTCCATGCGTCTGCATTCATGACTTCACTTTTATAAACTTATTGGCGGATTGGAAAAAACCTGGTTGATATTGATTACCTGACCAGATGGTTAGTATTGGGGAGAGGACATTGAAAGGTTTTACTGTTAAAACAACGGTAAAATTAACAGAGACCAATTGTCGATCCCATTACCGTAAATTCTACGGAAACAACTGTCTCTGCTTAAGTGGAAGAGTACTAAATTATTTTTGATCATCAATGCTTGTTCACATGTCTTTTACTTGTTGCCATTTATGGGAGAGTGCCTGCAGGCACTCTCCCATACATTGTAAAAAGGAAAATCCTTTCTGACTCAATAATGTTGCTTCAAAGATAATATGAATCATATGTGAAGCCTTTATGTTGCGGCACCTGTACTTCTCAATAAAGCCCAAATTAGGGTTTCTCGCACTCTGCCAGTTGGTATTCAATCATAGTTAATCGTTGAAGTGTGTGATTACACTGCAAAAAATATAGGTTCTCTTCAGAACCAAAACTGGTTCTAATCTTGTCCCTGAGATGGAACCAGTTCTGTTTAAACAGTATTTATTTCAAATCAAATACATTTATAAAGATTAACATTAAATATTAACAGAATTAAACATAAATTGAGGGGGTTTTAGCCGTAAGTTTAGAGCTTATACGAGGCTGTCTCAAATCATTCTTAAGCAAAGGAGATATGAACAGTTGGCATATCGAACCAGTTTTGGTTCTATACAGAACCAAAACTGGTTCGATATTTCGATATGCCAACTGTTCATATCTCCTTTGTTTCAAAACGTTTGGCGACTGCATTGAATAAGCTCCAAGTTTAGTGCTGAATCTACTTCAGTTCATGTAATATTCTGTTTAATTGAATGCTAATCTTGGTAAATTATTTGATTTGAAATAAATACTGTTTAAACAGAGATGGTTCCATCTCAGGGACAAGATTAGAACCACTTTTGGTTCCAAAGAGAACCTATATTTTTGCAGTGTAGGAGCAGCCAGTACTTGGGGGGTACCTGAATTACAGGGGGGGGGGGGGACTGCTATTCAAGCTGAGGTCGAGGTTGCGGGAGCTTAGGGGTGAACATGGCAAAGCAGCGACAATGAGTGACAAGTATGTAATTTGGGAGTAAAATTAAGACCCTGGAGCGCTCTTTCTTAGAATGTCTAACATATCAGTCTGACATAACAGGATTCACCAATAGTATAAAGTGAAAATTGGATGGGAGAATGAAGAACAGGTGGTTGGTTATTGGTTGATCCAAGGGAGAGGGTTAATTGAGAAGAAAGAAGAACGGGATGCCATTAAACATTCATTTTGGGGTATTTGGGAGAGAGAATGGGTCGCTAGAGAGAGGCGGCATTTGGGAGCACAGAGGTAATCAAGACCTTCTCATATGAGAACCGCGGCAAACCAGCGGTTGGCCAAAGAGTTATTATAACTGGTAAAACCTGATACAGGAGACCTCATTTTAAGTAGAACAAATATGTTTTCATAAGAATACTCAAGAAAGCCCCCAACCGCCGCCATCTTAGCGGGGGCCAGTAGGTGTATTGTTGCTATTTATAAACATTTCTGCTAGGTTTTCACTTTTTATTCCGTACGTCCGTCCATCTGTACACGGAGTTGGTTTCCGCTCTCTAACTAAAATTCCGCTAGCGCCAACTGAAACTAACCTTGGTATGTGGGTTAGGTATGATGAGGGGAAGAATCCTATTCATTTTGGGAGAATTGTGCCAAAAGTCAAGGTCACAGTGACGTTGAACTTCAATTTTATCAGGGTTCGTTTCCGCTCTGTAATTAAAGCTTCGCTTGGCCAACAGAAACCCAACTTGGCATGTGGGGTGGATATGATGAGAGGATGAACCCTATTTATTTTGAGATCATTGTTCCAAAGGTCAAGGTCACAGTGACCTTGACCTTAAACATTTACCAGAGTTTGCTCTGTAATTGAAATTTTGCTAGCCCGATCGATATTATACTTGGCCTATGGGTTGAGTATGATGAAAGGAAGAACACTATTTATTTTTAGGCTATAATTGTCAAAGGTCACAGTGACCGTGAAATTGAAATTTTATCCATCGGAGCTGGTTTCGGCTCTCTTAATTATTAAAATTATGCATTCTTGATCGAAACCCAACTTGGAATGTTGGTTGAACATGATGACAGGATGTACCCTACATATCTTTAGATCATTGCGCCAAAGTTCAAGGGAACAGAGGCCTTGAAATTTTATCGGTCCCGATCGAAACCAAACTGCGTCTAGTTGGTTTGCCGCCTCGCAATCGTCGAACGCTTTTTAACACATAAACTTTGATACTGTGAAAAATCAATATTTTAATGATGTGTATGTTCATGTTCTTGGTTTATGTTTTAGGCCTCATGATCTACGGAATAGCATGGGTGATGGTGTATTTCATCCCTTGAGAGCAAGAAGGCTTTGCAATGCTACAGCATTGCAAAGCCTTCTTGCACTCAAGGGACAAGTTTATCAATATTATTAACTTGGGTAAAATATCAGACATAAACCATTTAATTTTTATGTTTCTTAAGTTTACATTGGTTATAAAAAGAGAGCATGTGGCAGCCAAAAGGACCATGCGGGAGGGCCTGAGAAAGAGATGTTTAATTTTTTCAGGCCTTATGTATGCGAACAATGAAAATGTTGACGTGTATATTCCGATATTGGAAAGTTGATACAGCAAGTTCTCGTGCTAAGTAAACAACTTGGCGTTTAATTAAGCGAGAGTCGTTACGCTGTGACAACAGTCACAGGGTAACAGCCTTCACGTCACCAAAATATTAGCGAGTTTGTATTATCGATGTGCGCGCGCATCGTTTTACAAATTCCAGGCACTTTCCCGTGGAGTAGTATCAAAACACAGAAGTTGGCTTTTTACAATTTTCTTCCCAATCAATTGGAACGTTTGATTATTTTCTCAGTTGAGAACCATTTAGAAACAAGAAAACGACGTTTTCCCCATCTTTTGATATTCTGTAACTTTTTTTTTCTGATCATTATATCAACAGCATGCACGTGATGACATATACAGTACGTGGCGAGTGGATTGCAACGAAATCACCCGCGGAGTGGAGTTATCACCCAAGTTATAACTTTCAAATTTTGTACATATCGACAAAAAACACAAGCAATGTTTCAGCCAATGGACCTCCGGGTTTAACCCGGAGGTCCATTGGCTGAAACTTTGCTGGTGCTGGTTATGCTTTGTAACAAATTTGCAATTATTGCTTGGGTGGAATCTCCACTCTGCGGGTGATTTAGAGATAATACACTCTCCACGTACTGTAATACAGACACTGTTCTTTCTATTAATATAAAAGTCTTGGAGGTGAAAGTTGTGATTTTTTGTCCCGGAAAGAATAAAAACTTACAAATTACTGTAAAGACACATTCCCTTAACAAAGAGCTATCTGTTGTTTTCGTTTATTAAAAGTAACAAAATGAAACTTGGCTTTATTTTTTTACAGTTGACATAGGTATTTTATCAACAATTACTTGCCTATTTGTTGGTCCTTCCTCACGAGACCATTAATTTCAAGAGAGATAACTTTATCGAAAGTCGATTTTGATGACGAAAAAGGTCAGGACTGGGTGACTGGACAAGCTGATTTAGTTGTACAGCTATCGATGTATCTCGTGACTACCAGATATTATAAGCAAGTAACATTTAAGTTGAAAAGCTTCCGACCTGAGATATAACCTCACATAGCACGCTAATTCCAATTTTTGCCACATACCACTGCTTGATTTTAGGTCCCTTGGTGGTAAACTGACCCTCGATCAAAAAGTGCTCGTGTAAGAGAAACAATAATGTTAAACTGGTAGAGTGCTGGAAGCCCATATTTGGGCTTTACTCTGAGGTGAAAGTTACTGCAACTTAAGACTTCACACTCAGTGGATGTGCTTCGTATTATCTTTGAAGTGATGTTATTTAGTCTGTAAGGACTTGTCTTGTTACAATTTATGGGAGAGTGCCTGTAGCCAAAGATATGTGAACAAATTTTGATGGCCAAAAATAATTTAGCACTCTACTAGTTAACAGATGAACATAACTGGATTCACTGTCTGGGAAACCAGTAATCTTCATGGGTGAATACCAGCAGAGTCTCTCCAGGTTCGAATTCCTGAACAAAACTGGTGCGACGTCCTCAACATGTCCTTCATTGTTTTTTATCGTTTAACGGCAGTTTCAACAGCCAGGGTCATATCATGTTGGGTAGTTTTACTGGTGGCGGAAACCTCGAGGGAATCACCGAGCAGCGGGAAGCAAATGTCAGACTCTCAAACCCACTGACCGATGCAAAAACACCTAGCAGTAGTTTAAGGCAACGCATCATCAGTGTGCAGTACGCTTCAGTAGACATCCATATCGTGCCTCCACGAAAAAAAATCGCCTTCATGTCCACCTAATTCAACTCACTAACCATTATTAAGGACAGATAAAGGGAATCTGGAGATTGGAAATTGGGAGAAAAACTGCCCGATTTGCATTGGTAATAGGGCTACAGTACGTGGAGAGTGTATTATCACTAAATCACATGCAGAGTGGAGATTCCACCCAAGCAATAATTGCAAATTTGTTGCAAAGCATAACAAGCACAAGCAAAGTTTCAGCCAATGGACCTCGGGGTTAAACCCGGAGGTCCATTGGCTGAAACATTGCTTGTGTTTTTAGTCGATATATACAAAATTTGAAAGTTATAGTTTGGGTGATAGCTCCACTCCGCGGGTGATTTAGTTACAATCCACTCTCAACGTACTGTATATTAGGGCTCTTAAAACACTCGGAAAATCCCTGTTTGAGGATTCTGATTAAGTGTCATGCAAATCTAAGTATCCCACAAGATACCATTCTCTCGTCGACCAACGCCAGAGTTACACACCGAGGAGAGGTTGAGACAATATGCAATAAGCAATCACATAGGTCAGAATAGAAGGCTGGAAAATCAGTATTGCTTTCCTGTGGGAACGCTGTAACCCGCGCAGCTCAGCCCAGGCAACATTTCTCACTTCTTTTAACCCTTTACCTAACGTAACGGCCAAAATCGGCCAGCGCTATTCTCAAAAATCGCCAATTAATTTTCATTCTTTTTTTCATTTTTTGTCTCAAAAACATAGGTTATGACCCCTCGTTGGAACGAGCTCGTCGAGCTCGTTCCAACGAAGGGTCATAACCTATGTTTTTGAGACAAAAAATGAAAAAAAATTAGTTATTCAAGAATTATTTTTGCAAATGTCGTCTGCTTTTCAGGTTAGGTAAAGGGTTAAAGAGTATTGAGGTCTAAATTGCAAAGTTTTCCCGGAGATGGACCCCGCGATCACCTACTACTCACCCACCCTCTTCTTTGTCTCTCATCCAACGATGAGTATCGCCTTGACCATCGCTGCACCTTCAGCGTCCGTTCGGAACGCAGCTATGGTCGACTCAGGATGCGGACCGTATTGGTTGAAATACGTTGGTTGAAAAAAATACAAGACATAGGTTTCGAACATACTTAATATATTTCGATTTTTCTTTCTCAATAACGCAAGAACAGCGATGATGTTTTTTCTGTCTTTTTATCCGACTAGAAAACTATATCAAGTTATTTGTTACGTATGAGTAGTTGTGTAAAATAAGCACGCGCAAATGCACACTAATGCATGCATGCACGTGCGCTGTTGAGAGTAAACACAATGGTGGCACATAATTGTTAAACACAAACTTTCGGGCAGGTTCGGACACTGAACCCACACAGCTTGTCTGGTGTGGTCTACATCAATAAAGTGTAAATTGAATTTTACAGACACAATAAATCAAGCGTCTTCGTGCCCATAATTAGTGAAATGAATAATGTGACGAGAGTGTATCAGAACTAAAAGTGTAGCATATGTCCCTAATTGAAGATAAAATTGCGACTGTCCATTTTCAGAATATATTTCCATCATCATAAATAAGAAATAGAATTATTCCATCGACATATGCGAGGGATATTGACGTATCAAATTATATATCATTTAGCAGATGATTGGGCGAAAAGCTGATATCGTTAGCACGCCGTCATTAGTTGATTAACAATCCCATCCATTCGCCAAATGTCAATATGTATCTTTTCATCATTGATTCAGACGCTGGACATCACAGAAGGTCTTCCAACAACGTATCACTAATATAAGTGTTTAAGGCGAACGGAGATTTGTGATATCCAGAAAAATAAGGCAACATTATGAAATACCATACACACGCATACACATACATATTTATACCATGATTACCTATTCTACAAAAATGAAAAGCCTATGACATAAATTTTAGCTTTACACCCCAACCGTGATGAACACGCCAGCAATGGGATTTCAATAGTAAAAATTTACACCTACAGTAGAACTGCATCCCCGTTGACCTTTGGTGACGTCGACCTGAATGCGAACTTGTCTAAATTTATCGCACGTCGCCTCGCGTAGAGTGAAATGGAAGTGGCAGTTATTTATTACGTTTTTAAAGGGTTTACCTCATAAGATGCCAAAAATTAACAAACATGCCTTGTCTCATGTTAATAAACCATGCATAACTCGAAATAGTATGTTATTATGTTATTAAAACGAAAAAGGATCAGTTTCTTTTTTCATTTCGATAAAATTGACAGCGGAAGTACCGCCCACCGACGCTTGTGTAAACAAAAACAGATTTCACTCGAATGTACGGCTGCTGTTCAGTAAAATCGAGAAAAAATAATAGCGACTCTTAATAATCTGACGATCATGGTATAAAAAAATATACCCGAAGTAGCTTGGTGTACCAAATGTTCACCACTCGTAGTGAAGTGGTGTTAACCGCGCGCCGAAGGCTCGCGGTAAACACCACTTCACTACTCGTGGTGAACATTTGGTACACCAAGCTACTATGGGTATATTCTATATTTAGACTCAGACAAATCCGCACCCACTCAACGTTATCAACCTTATCAATCCGATAAACATCTCTAAATATCCTATAATTAGTGATTCAGGCACTGGGCATCCCAACGTTTTTCTAACAATGTATCAGTCAAAATTGTTCAAGGCGAAGTGACACGAGGGAGTAGAAATACGAACACACTATATGCATATAGAAACGGAAATACACATATACAATTAGAGATATATCCATGCACTCTTCTTCACCATACATACCTGCCAAAACACACAGGCACACCCTGACATACGTCTACATACCAACCAAACACGCACAAACTCCTCATTACACGAGTCGCCCACCCACGCACGTAATAATCACCCAGCCACATACCACTCGCGTACTGTAATAAATACAAAATACATATAAACCCCAATCATCCACCAAAACAACACACACACACCCTGTTACAAAAAGACACGCACATACCTAGACACCTATACACATGTACTCGTACACACACATACACACGCACATCCACACGCGCAGACACACCCACACCCTCAGTCTTGTTTCACCGCTTTTGTAGGGACCTTTTTTTGGTGACAAACAATCCCCCACAAAGTCGGAAGACAACCCCTAACCCATTGTTTCTTTGCGAGGAAATCATTTTGGGAACCCTGACACTATCCTCAATGTTCTCACAATATCGGGTAGACAGAACCACACTTACACACCCTATAAAGCACGTCCAATCGACTGACTGAGACATTTTTTTCGGAATATTTTTTTTATTTTGACGAATGAAATTGCGTAGACCATTGAGCAGGACAACGAATCAAATACGAATTCTGAAGCACGTTGACGTCGGAAAAAGCATGGATATTTTCTGCCTTGTTCAACAATGTTTAAAGACACCTTTAAAAGCAACGGTCATATCGGATTGAGCAGCCCGAATCCCGACAGAGAAGCATCAGACATGTCAGACACCGTCTGAGTAATTCCACCCGAGTAGTATTGTTGGGCAGGATGTGAAGCATCAACGTGACACGTGTCTCTTCAAGTTGCTCTACCGTTCTCTAAAGAGAACACACGAATGGCTTACTAAAAGACAGAACTCCGGTAAGAGATGATTCATGACTAGACACTCCGTCTATCGAGTGCATCAAGGCGCCATCTGCAATGCTTTTGCATTACAGATGACGTCTTAATACACCCATGAGGCGACTTGATCTTCGCCGGCCGTAATCCCTTTGCACTCAGTTCTGGTCTTGAATTATTTTCAAAACAAACTATAAAACAACCATGGATCCTTCTGATCAGAAGAAAAAAACGATCTTTTCAACGGAAGGACAATATATAAGGCAAAGTACTTGCAAAGAACTAATGAGAGTAATATGACATTCCACCCGTTAACACTTTTGGAGCGACAGGCAACTAAAGTTGACAGCACGCCAACCCGCGGTAGGCAACTATAGTCGGCATTTTAGACAACTATGTGTGTCCATCGCTAAGTGCTATCAATCAAACATCAACGCATTCCTATGTTTTTTTGCACGATTTTTATTCTATCCAAGAACAGTTATAATGTCACTGGAAAGCATAAAGGTGCCAACTGCAACGCATCTGCGTTGCAGTTGGCACCTTTACGCTTTGAAGTGACTATATCACATTGTCTCTAATAATGTAGATCCTACTGTGTTATTTTGACTGCAGAAATACAGAAATCAGTAGAGAATGGCTCCACAAAATCCCACTAAAATGTATGGCAATGCATACATAATATATATGTAAAACAAACCATGATCCAATTCCGAAAAAAACACTCTATGAGATCCCTGGAACGCTTTTAAGAATTATAACTCTTTAATCTAATAAACCGTATTTTAGTAAAATGCCTGATAATTATTACGCGCTGAGAATGCGATTTCTTGGGAGGATCCGCGCCAGAAGAGTTAAAGCAATAAAGATGATAAGCCGAAAATAATTCCATATGCTCTTTGGCTTCACTCATGAGTATCCAGGGCCCTCTATTGTTTAGTGGATGCTTAAGTCGGGTATGATTTTTATAGTGGTTTCACATCTTTTCATCAGAACTGAAATTGACAGAAACTAATCAATAACCTTTCGTCAGAACTGAAATTGATAGTGCCTAATCAATAACCAAACAATATGAGATAATGTTGTTACGCAAAATTAAACAGAACGTGTTGAATCACTTGAATCAAGTACAAAAAGAGAGTCAAATGTGACACAGTCGTCAAGTAACGATCAGTGCCACAGGGACAATCCTATCCATTCTAATAACCTCCACATGGGATCGGGGTGGCTCTTTGGTTAGAGCATTTTACTTCAAATCGAAAGGTGGTCGGTTCGATTCTGACCCGCCTCATCTACGCTGTGTCCTCGTGGAAGCACGATAGCCCGGTATACTAAGGCCGGTAACGTATACTGTATGTCGATGATAGATTTGTCTTCAACTGATGTTAAACCTGCTTGTGCAAGATTAGTAAGTTGGACAGTTCAACAGTTACTCGCCACTGCTTGGATGTTATCGGTGTGCTGTCTCTCCGGGTACTCAGTGAACCGCCAACAATAAAAATGATCAAAACGATATGCTCCTGGCTGGTGGAAGTGCCGTTATTAAATAAATAAATAAATAAATAAATAAATAAATAAATAAATAAATAAATAAATAAATAAATAAATAAATAAATAAAGTGATCAAAGCGATCACAGTTGCTGAGTGTATTCAACGTTACCAGATACCATACAGAAAATGGAGATTGTGCTTCACGTAGAATCCGGCATACATGTTATGCGTCATTTATCATATGACTCGTCCGTTTTGTTCACTTTAAAACATTTGATATTTTGTTTTCATATTAATCAGTGATAAATAAAGCCTTCCGTCAGTTTCATTGGTCAATTTCAAAACTAGACAATTTGATTGGCTGAACAAAATACAACTGGACCACATTTTCATAATTTGCATAATTAGAGTTGGGAGCTTTCATTGGTCAATTTCAAAACTGGACAATTTGATTGGCTAAACAAAATACAACTGTGTCACATTTGCATAATTTTAGTAGGGAGAATTTACGTTATCTGTCCTATTCAGGGTGGGTTATATTGTATTAATCTTTTACCTACAAGAAAAACGCCATTCATTTTTTTTATATTTTCACTTTTTGCTTCCAAAACATTGGTTATGACCCCTCATTGGAACTAGCGTGTCGCGCTCGTTCCAATGAGGGGTCATAACCTATGTTTTGGAAGCAAAAAATGAAAATTTTTAGTTATACGAGGATGTTTTTTCCATGCGCCGTCTGCAACTCAAGTTAAGTGATGGGTTAGAAAGTCATACTAAGTGGCTAATTTGTGCGTGTGTGTGTCATATGATAAATAGAATACGAAAAGAATGTTTTTCTCATATAAGAGGTTCGCCAAAACGGAAAATTCTTAGACTCGTTTCATAAATATTATATGAGAAAAACACTCATTCCATATCCTCTCTGTAAGAACGCATCCGATTGGTCCTTACACATCCGATTGGTCGTTACACATCTGAGTTACGTTAAGACGTTAATGGGTTGAAATGCTTCGACACAAAACATTCAAAACAATATATTTTCTTTAAAAATATCAACTTCATGCACAGAATTTAAGTCTTATAGTCGAATAAACACGTGAAATACAGGAACAATTCCAACTCGGTTCGTACTCTACCCTTCTTGTGTTCTGTCTTAATCTGCAGACATGATTGGGACTTAACTCATTTTATTAACACGATGGATGCAACTGAAATGATCGTAAAGAACAACGTGGGCTGAAATGACATCAGGCAATTCTATAGATCGAATAAATCCAAAAACAAATTAATAAAAAAACAAATATCAAGATGGGATCGCAAGTTTTTATTACTACCACACTCCGATATATGCGTGTGAATGTTGGCTTTCAATCACATTCTGTAATGGGTTATTGCGAGAAAATATTGCTCTTTTGGGGCGACAGGCGACTAAAGTCGACAGCACAGCAGACCGCGGTACAGTCCATATTTTACCACCTGTGTGAGTCCATCTCTAAATGCTATTAATCCAACCCCCACATGTTCCCATGTTTCGCGCACACGAATTCTATTCTATCCAAGAACTATATCGTCCTTTGGACGCACAAAACGGGCCGACCGCAATTCGTTAGCACTGCAGTTCGCACCTTTATGCTTTCAATGGACGAGATCAGATCGTTTCAGTAAATCAGGTCACATTCTGCTTACTTTGACTGTAGAAATACAGAAATCACAAAACAATGGCACTAAAAATCCTACAAAATACACAACAATACATGGAGCGTTATCAGTTAAAACTGATGGATTCGGACTCAAATTCCGAGCCTGATAATGACAGAGGATTAGAATCGGAATCATTGTCAAGGTGATAGCTTAAAGTTGCGATTTTTTTGTTTAAAAGTGTATATATTTTCGATAATCTTTCTTACTGGGCTAAATATAAAGAGTAAAGATAGGTATATGAAGGACTCCGAAAACCGATTTGGCACTTAAACAGACCAGCAATAATTCACGCGCTGGTAATTAAACGTGGAATTTTATGTCCATTATCGCGGGTCTGGTCCATTTAGGAGCTATCTGATAGGAGATTAAAAGAAAGAGAGACCCGTCGTCCCTTGCAGTCATTATCTGTGTAATTATGACCAATTAATAGGTAATTGGTGTAAAAACAGTACATCGCACATGTTCTGGACACATAGCCATATTACGCATCTAGCCTGTCACCGAATGTCAGGATACACCGAAAGCCGAGTCTTTCAAAGGAACTTTAAAGCGAATATTAAATTAAGATAGCTATAAGCGGCCAAGTTCAAGAGAAGCAATTAAACTAAGAATTAATGTTCTGGCTATCGAAATAAAAATCGGGGAATTTCTCGAAAAATTCATTCCAGTCTGAAGGCGTGTAAGGCTGTGGGTTACAGGAAAGAAGATGGGGATGTCCCATGCAAGAGGTTAGAGGAGGTGCCACATCGGTGCGAAAGTATAGGCACGTTGTGACGTAGGGGGCCACAGAGCTCATATTTAGAATAGGAGCAGTCGCGGGCCAAGTCGGTGGCCATATCTGAGCGTGGGATCAGAAATAGGAAGTACGAGCTCAGGGAGCTATTGGTATTTAGAAAGACGGCATACCTGTTGTCGAAGGCAAGCAATGCGTAGGCAGAGTAGTCTTTGCCTGTATGAACATTATTCTGAGATAAACGTAGGGGAGCGTTTAACCGCATTGGTGGAGATTGCTTTTGTGAAAAGCGTCCAGTAAAGTGGCAATAAGCTAGTGGCCGTGCGACGGCAGCGTTAGAGAGACATTCCGTTACTCGTTATGGGGAAAGCGATACAATAAAGTGTCAATAAGTGAGTGGCCGTGCGACGGCAGTGTTAGGGAGACATTCCGTCACTCGTTAGAGGGAAGGCGATGTAGCGAAGTGACAGCACGTTAGTGGCCATGCGACGGCAATGGTACAGTGACATTCCGCCACATGTTAGAGCAAAGGCGTCCGGTGAAGTGACAATACGTTAGTGGCCGTGCGACGGCAGTGAAAGAGTGAAGTGAAGAGGCGACCAATGAACAAACACCAGCGAGGAGGAAAAAACAGCGACAACAGAGAATGTGGGCCCGCAAGTGATTCAAAAACTGTGTGGGTAGGGGTGACTGACGTTTTGTTTTCTGATTCATTGGATTTAATGTAAGTCACAAATTACCATATTCATTTATATATATATATATATATGTATTAAAATTGTTGTTTCCAGTGAACCGCTGTTGATTTATGCTTTTTGAGAAAAGGGAATTGATCCCTTCATAATAAGAACCACCCCAATAAAATCGAAAGTGTGTGGGTTCGTTACGGTGAGCCATACGTTCACGCACGGGTTCAGACAACACTCCTTGAATCTATTTCCCCCAACAGCGACAAATCCCGGTTTCCGACAATCATAGTCAAACTTTGTCGTACAATGAAGACGATAGCGAAGGGAAGCAATACTGATTACGATTCCAACTGCACTCCGTTGCCTCTCCCATATCTAACTAGATGGTGTCACTTGTGTGCAAAGCACACTATAGTGTATCCCCGCATTTGCATCCTTGACTTTGTATGAATGCTTGATACAAAGATGAAATGTATTATATGACACACTAAAATCATATTGAGTGGCACAGGTGACACAGCTTCGTGCGCACCTACAGACTCCACTGCAACATTTGGGCATGGTTTTAGCGTTTCGAATTACATACATGTACCCTGGGAGCCTTTCGCCGGAAACGGTCTAAGAAAACATGAAAGTGGCAACGGTGGCACCCCAAAAATCAGAAACCTTCGTGCACATCTACAGACCCTACTGCAACTTTTGAGCATAGTTTTAGCATTTCAAATTACATACTCTGGGAGCTTTTCGCCGGAAATGATCTAAGAAAACATGAAAGAAAAACGGTGGCACCGCCACGTGGCATCTGAAAAATCTGAAACCTTTGTACGCATCTACAGACCTTACTGCAACATTTAAGCATGCGTTTAGAATTTCGAATTACATACCCTAGGAGCCTTTCGCCGGAAACGGTCTAAGAAAACACAAAAGTGGCAACGGTGACACAGCCACTTAGCACCCAAAAAATCCAAAACCTTCCTACGCATTTACAGACTCTACTGCAACATCTCAGCATGGTTTTAGCGTTTCGAATTACATACTCTAGATGCCTTTCGCCGGAAACGGTCTAAGAAAACACGAAAGTGGCAATGGTGGCACAGCCATGTGGCACCTGAAAAATCCGAAATCTTTGTGCACATCTACAGACCCTCCTGCAGCATTTGAGCATGGTTTTACCATTTCGAAATACATACTGTAGGAGCCTTTCGCCGGAAATGGTCTAAGAGAACATGAAAGAGGCAACGGTAGCACAGCCACGTGGCACCCCAAAAATCCAAAACCTTCGTGCGCATCTACAGACCCCACTGCAACATTTGAGCATGGTTTTAGGATTTTGAATTACATACCTTAGGAGCCTTTCGCCGGAAACGGTCTACGAAAACATGAAAGTGGCAACAGCACAGCCACTAGGCAGCTGAAAAATCTGAAACCTTCGTGCACATCTACAGACCCCACTGAAACATTTGAGCATGGTTTTAGCATTTCGAATTACATATCCTAGGAGCCTTTCGCCGGAAACGGTCTAAGAAAACACAAAAGTGGCAACGGTGGCACAGCCACGTGGCACCTGAAAAATCCGAAACCTTCGTGCGCATCTACAGACCCCACTGCAACATTTGAGCATGGTTTTAGCGTTTCGAATTACATACCCTAGGAGCCTTTCGCCGGAAACGGTCTAAGAAAACACAAAAGCGGCAACGGTGGCACAGCCACATGGCACCTGAAAAATCGGAAACCTTCGTGCACATCTACAGACCCTACTGCAACATCTGAGCGTGCTTTTAGCATTTCGAATTACATACCCTAGGAGCCTTTCGCCGGAAACGGTCTAAGAAAACACGAAAGTGACAATGGTGGCGCAGTCACATGGCAGCTGGAAAATCTGAAACCTTCGTGCGCATCTACAGACCCCACTGCAACATTTGAGCATGGTTTTAGTGTTTCAAATTACATACCCTAGGAGCCTTTCGCCGGAAACGGTCTAAGAAAACACAAAAGTGGCAACGGTGGCACAGCCACGTGGAACCTGAAAAATCCGAAACCTTCGTGCGCATCTACAGACCCCACTGCAACATTTGAGCATGGTTTTAGTGTTTCAAATTACATACTCTAGGAGCCTTTCGCCGGAAACGGTCTAAGAAAACACAAAAGTGGCAACGGTGGCACAGCCACGTGGCACCTGAAAAATCCGAAACCTTCATGCACATCTACAGACCCTACTGCAACATTTGAGCATGGTTTTAGCGTTTCGAATTACATACCCTACATGTAGGAGCCTTTTGCCGGAAACTGTCTAAGAAAACACAAAAGTGGCAACGGTGGCACAGCCACATGGCACCTAAAAAATCTGAAACCTTCGTGCACATCTAGAGACCCTACTACAACATTTGAGCATGGTTTTAGCATTTCGAATTACATACCCTAGGAGCCTTTCGCCAGAAACGGTCTAAGAAAACACGAAAGTGGCAATGGTGGCGCAGCCACGTGGCAGCTGAAAAATCCGAAGCCTTCATGCGCATCTACAGACCCCACTGCAACATTTGAGCATGGTTTTAGCGTTTCGAATTACATACCCTAGGAGCCTTTCGCCGGAAACGGTCTAAGAAAACACAAAAGTGGCAATGGTGGCACAGCCACGTGGCACCTGAAAAATCGGAAACCTTCGTGCGCATCTACAGATCCCACTGCAACATTTGAGCATGGTTCTAGTGTTTCGAATTACATACCCTAGGAGCCTTTCGACGGAAACGGTCTAAAAAAACACGAAAGTGGCAATGGTGGCGCAGCCACATGGCAGCTGAAAAATCCGAAACCTTCGTGCGCATCTACAGACCCCACTGCAGCATTTGAGCATGGTTTTAGCATTTCAAATTACATACCCTAGGAGCCTTTCGTCGGAAAAGGTCTAAGAAAACACAAAAGTGGCAACGGTGGCACAGCCACGTGGCAGCCAAAAAAATCCAAAACCTTCGTACGCATCTATAGACCATACTGCAACATCTGAGAATAGTTTTAGCATTTCGAATTACATACCCTACGAGACTTTCGGCGGAAACGGTCTAAGAAAACATAAAAGTGGCTAAAGTGGCACAGCCACGTGGCACCCGAAAAATCCGAAACCTTTGTGCACATCTATAGTCCCTACTGCAACATATGAGCATGGTTTGAGCATTTTGAATTACATTCCCTACGAGCCTTTCGCCGGAAAGGATCTAAGAAAACACGAAAGCGGCTACGGTGGCACAGCCACGTGGCACCCGAAAAATCCAAAACCTTCCTGCGCATCTATAGCCCCTACTGCAACATCTGAGCATGGATTTAGCTTTTCGAATTTCATATCCTACGAGCCTTTTGCCGGAAACGGTCTAAGAAAACACAAAAGTGGCTACGGTAGCACAGCCACGTGGCACCCGAAAAATCCGAAACCTTTGTGCGCATATATAGTCCCTACTGCAAGATATGAGCATGGTTTTAGCATTTCGAATTACATTCCCTACGAGCCTTTCGCCGGAAACGATCTAAGAAAACACGAAAGTGGCTACGGTGGCACAGCCACGTGGCACCCGAAAAATCTGAAACCTTCGTGTGCATCTATAGACCCTACTGCAACATATGAGCATGGTTTTAGCATTTCGAATTACATACCCTACGAGCCTTTCGCCGGAAACGGTTCAAGAAAACACAAAAGTAGCTACGGTGGCACAGCCACGTGGCACCCGAAAAATCCGAAACCTTCCTGCGCATCTATAGACCCTACTGCAACTTCTGAGCATGGATTTAGCGTTTCGAATTACATATCCTACGAGCCTTTTGCCGGAAGCGGTCTAAGAAAACACAAAAGTGGCTACGGTGGCACAGTCACGTGGCACCCGAAAAATCCGAAACCTTCGTGCGCATCTATAGACCCTACTGCAACATCTGAGCATGGATTTAGCATTTCGAATTACATTTCCTACGAGCCTTTTGCCGGAAACGGTCTAAGAAAACACAAAAGTACAGAAAGTAACCCGAAAAATCCGAAACCTTCCAACATATCTACAGATCATTTAGCAACACCCTAGTGTAATTTTAGAACTCCGAATTACATAGGTTGGGACTATTCAGCAAAAAAGTGAAAAAATAACGCATTTTTTAAGTGGCTCCACAGAAGCCACCTGGTGGCACAAAAATTTAAAAGTTGTATTGTTGGGTTGCACAGTCCCTATCGAACAACTGTAGAAAGTTACAGCGTTTCGAATTACAAAACCGGCCGTACGGAAGTACGGACGTACGGACGTACGGACGGAGATCATGACAGTATCCCCGCATTTTTTAAAATGCGGGGATAATTAGACAATTACCAACACATAAATGGAAGAAGCGATACCAAACTGTATTAAATTAGGTTCGTGAAGTTGTTCTTGCGAATGGCTACATTATATATAAAAATAGTTTTCCCCTTCTTAAAATAACATTCAATGATATCCCGAGAACGTTTTTAACATCATAATCGTTCTGTCTAATAAGCCATAGTTTGGTAAAATTCCTGGAAAAAACATTACGCGCTGAGCATTGTTAGTTTATAGGTGTTTAAGTCACATATTTCTATAACGCGAAGACAAGCCAATCGTTCATTCCCATGTTACCCATTTTAGAGCACTTGCACCCCAGAAATTGGTTAACGGTCCTATTTGATCTGTAAACCAGAACTTGATAACCACAGCAAATACTTCCCGGGGTTCTCATGGGGATCGTTTAAATGAGTATTTCTACCAAGCCTGTCTGTCCTTAACGCTTTTGGCGCGGTATATCCCGCGCCAAAAGAGTTAAAGACAGACAGGCTAGGTACAAGTCCATTAAAATAATTTCATCACGCTGTTTTATAACTTGCCTTATACAATTTTCTAACCGATCCAGACCAGTGCTAATGAAATAGTGTCACGTCAGAAAGTAACCATGCGTGCTCATGTTTTTATGGTATACTTGTCCCATCGATGTAATGTCATAAAAATCATTTTGTGTTCCATTTGAGAATATCTTTAATGGGTTATGATTGCATCGTATTAAATTACCATTACAATTACGGTAGCAGTACTGGTAACCAATTGCCGTTTCTTCTACTGCAATGTCCGTAAATTCTTAAGTAATGACTGTCCAAAGTATCGTCATATGAAAGAAAATAGAAGAGAGCTCATATAAAATGGAGTAAAGCCATTTACGACTGCAGGTTAACACTTACGCTGCCGAAAGCGACTATTGTCACCTATTTTATGATGTCCTTCTGGTATGCTCAGATCAAACCTACCATCTGATTAATTGTTGGAAAGGGCTCAAGGAGCCCTTTCCAACAATTAATCAAGTGATAGAGTTTTAAGTATGTCATAAATTTTATTAAACTTCCTCGGGGGCGTGGTGGCGTTGCGGTAACCGGCTCTCGTCAGATCACCGAAGTTAAGCAACGTCGAGCCCGGTTAGTCCTCGGATGGGTGACCGTCTGAGCGATCGATTCGGACTCCCGCGTTGTGTCCTTGGGCAAAACACTTAACCCCGATTGTCCACATGGGGGCTCGATGACGCCGTGTACCAAGGCGTACTGCACGTCGATGGTGCACATGTTTTCTTCAACCAATCTAACTTTGCCTGTGCTGCTGTGCGGAGTTATGATGTTGGGGAGCTGGCAGCTGCTCGTCGTTGCTCGGTGGTTCTCTCCGGTTATTCCGGCTTCCTCCACTCGTAAAACTGTCACCGACCCGATATGACCTTGGCTGTTAAAGAGTCGTTAAACCCTAATAAATAAATAAATAAATAAATAAATAAATAAATAAATAAATAAATAAATAAACTTCCTCGCATGGAGGCGAACATGGAAGTTCTCCATATATGGCGAAAGTGGGCGTGGTAGTAATAAGGTTTAAATCTATTAGATGGTTTTGAATTTGCAAAGCGAATTTTCAGAAGTCATTCAACGGGGAACGGCCAACGCTTGTCGTATCATACGCAGTTTTGGCGGCCATATCTGATGTGTATTGTGACTATATTTCCAAAATTTCGAAATGCAAATGTTAAAAATGAGGTTCAAATTAGAATGTAAACAAATAAACTTGGTACTCTATGACGTCAAATATAGTGTTGATGATTTTAAGTGATGAAAATGGGAAAATACACCATTTCGGCTCTTCAATTAGGTGCATGTGAAATATTATAGCCGTAGGTGTAGCAGTGTTTGAGGGTGGGGAGTGTTCACAAAAACGGGAGGTGGTACCCCCGACGTTGTTTACGTCATATCTCCGGTATCTGACGTCTGATTTTTAATTTTATTTCAACTTTATATTTGGTACTACAATTACAAAACTGTCCAGAGATTTCTACGTCGTGGAGTGAAATTTAATGTTGTCGATTTCCTACCCTCGATAGGCATTTATGTTATTGTCTCAACATTTTTCTGGTAATGTCGATAAAAAATTGCATTGCTCGCTTTCAATTATTCCTGTAACCGGCTGTGATATAAATATAATGCTAAGTTTTTAGTAGTTTAGGGTAGGGCTGTAAACAAATGGGAATGTTGTACACCCGACGTACTTTATTTCATATCTCCGGTATCTGACGTCAATTTTTTTTTTAAATTCGCGTTTGAGACCATGGATGCTAAAAGGTCACAAGAGTGGAATTTATTTTTTTCCATTTGTAGCACCTCCGTCATATATGGCATTATATCGTTCAGTTTGTCGCGTCAGTGAACATACAACTGCGCCTATACATCATTCCAACTATCCCTTGCTCTGTGTGTTTAAGGGGTATATTCTGCTGCTGCCGGGGTAGGGGGTGCGACAAAACTGTAGGGGCGTAAAAACATAAACTGGCGTAAATAACGTCAAAAAGGACGTTAAATAAATAGAATCCCAAAACAGCACTCTTTCTATTTTCTCCAGCTCCACATCATACTTTCATGTAAATCGGGCGAACATTAATTTTTCCGAAGTTGACGTCCTACCCTCACCCCAACGGGAGCCCAGACGAACTCTTCGTCGGTTGAAATCGGATTGCATTTTTAGATATGTTTTTTATTGGAGAATATATCCCCATAAGTTCGAGAATGAGCGTCCGTTAAGCGGGCAGATGTAAACTTTCATGAAAAACCCCGTGAAATGGAACATATTTTGGATAAAGGTGTAAATTTGAAATTGTACCAAAAGTATTTAATTGAACCATCATGGAAGTAAATGTATGCGAAATCTCATAGCTGTGTGCATTATTTACACGGAGCTATACGTTATTGAAAATCGACGTTTTTAATGAGCAATGTGCAAAATAACTAGTAAATTTGTAGTTAAGTAAAAATATATAAAACATTGCGATAAATAAAAAACAAAACAAGCCCCACCCCTCCCCCCCCCCCCCTCAAAAAAAAAGACCCATAAAGACGAAACAAAACAACAAAAAAAAATACTTCAGCTATCTCCTAATTCTTTTACATCTACAATAATTTCATGAAATCGTTCGTCTCGCTTTTGGTGTCGTGGACGTCAATAACGTCATCGAAAATAAGCCCAGAGTCTTTCCGAATTTCCCAGATCGGTACCACATTATAAATTATTGTGATAAGTTGACGGTAACATAGTCTGAGGTTTGCGGCTCGGAGCTTATGTTCAACCGAGACGCTTCGCGTCTCGGTTGAACATACGCCCCGAGTCGCAAACCTCAGACCATTTAACCAACTTTTAACGATCACGGGTTTAGTAAATAAACTTCTCGTGTACCCCACCACTGGATAAATGATAAAGAAACCAGAGAAACTCATTCCATCTCAGTTCAAATCGTAAATCGGTTCGTAATTTAAACACCACTTCATCCGAAACACCGTCTGCTGCACGTGTGAAAAATCCAGAAAAATGACGGGACTTGCTTGTCACTCTGTTGATGAAGCAATTACGAAACGGGCGACGTCATTTCAAATATTTCGCGTGGTGACGTCAGACGGTAACATTTGCTACTGGAGCCGTAAACATAAAAGAAATTACGCCAGCTCTCATCCATTCAGAGGGCGAGGATTTTACTCTTATTGGAACATTATTAGATACGGCGAGTTTTTGATACAGGTGTTGTAATTAGAAGACAAAGAAAAACACGCACAACTCCAACCACTTACAAGGGAAACAGAAATTGTGGAATTTTTATCCAGCAGGAGTCAATACTATAATTCTTTTACAATTGATTGATAGCTTTCAACAGGTTGTGTGCTTGACGCTTTTAATTTGGTTTTAAAAACTTCCATAAATGTACTTCATATTATCTTTGAAGTTAAATTATATTATCTGTGTTGATTAGCCTTGTTACAGTCTACAGACACTCTCCCATCAATTCTAATAAGGCAAAGCACATGAACAGATATCGACAATCAATAATAATTTAAGCCGGTTAAGAAGTAAATCTGCCTTCTAGAATTCAAAAGTAGGCTCCAAGCCTGGCACTTATTTTTAAATGTTCAGGTCGGTCTCTGATAGATACGGTATCTTCACCGTAATAGTTTTGCCTGTATTTTACAGTAATTGTAACAGTAATTGTTTACAGTGTTCGATGTGTGGTCTGACTTCCTAAGCATAAGTATTTGTCGAAACGAAAAGGAGAAACACAGACACACATACTCACACTTGTAAACGCTGTCGTAAGCAGTATGTTGGTCAAAGTCAAAATCCATTCCGAGAACATGCTACTAGACTACAAACGGGATATAAAACATAATGCTGATGCAACAGTAGCACAACAATTTAACCTTCCTGGCCATTCTTTAGACGAGTTCGAAATCCATCCCGTTGAATAACCACCAATTAAAGACACATTAGAGAAAAACGGATGAATTTAGAAAAAAACGTGAAGCTTTTTTATCAATACACTTCAAACCCTCTCGCCATGTGGTATGAACATATCAGAGGGAGAATGCGAAAGGAGGTCCTTCATTCCTTTCACTTTAACAAACAACAGAATGAATATCGAAATAGCAAAATATACAAGATAAATTCAATTTAACCAATTCTAAATTAAATGAACCTTTGAATCTTCGACCAGTCCTCGCGTATAACAAAAACAAAAGCTTGTGTAACATCCTTGTAAGGACTAAATTAGAGCCCAACAATGAATAACATCAATTATTGCCAGTCAGTTTAACCATTTCCAAAGCTTATCACTTCGTTTAAATTAATTTGATGCATTTTTTATCATGTTTAAAACCCATCAAGGTTAAGTAAATGTATATTTTCATGAAAACAATATTTCTTCGGCACATAATAAAAAAAAAACCCAAACCCATTTCAGTGGGAAATGTCTGTGCCAGTGCGAATTTTTAACCTTAAACACATCCAGAGGGTGACCAGATCACAACTGCGACAACGCAAGGCCTTTGTCCAGTTGCACTGAATTTCAAGGATGTTTTTCAAATGTAAAATTAAGTCCAAAAGTCATGATGTTTAGGGAAACAAAGCAGGTTTTTCGGGAAGCGTAGATCCAAAGATGAAAAACAAGTGGTAGCAGGTTCGTTCTTGAATTAGTTCGAATAATTTATATCGATATCGATTAACAGGGTAGGTGCAAGTCCATTAACCCTTTACCCAACGTAATGGCCAAAACCGGCCAGCGCTATTCTCAAAAACCGCCAATTAATTTTCATTATTTTTTTCATTTTTTGTCTCAAAAACATAGGTTATGACCCCTTATTGGAACGAGCTCGTCGAGATCGTTCCAATGAGGGGTCATAACCTATGTTTTTGAGACAAAAAATGAATAAAATTAGTTATTTAAGAATTTTTTTTCCAAGTGTCGTCTGCTTTCCGTGTTATTATTTGTATTACAATTATTTTAATGGACTTGCGCCTAGCCTGTCTGTCTTTATACTGGTGTTCCCATCAAACTGACTACCGAACCGCAAAAATTGTTCTAATAGAACCCACACTTGTGGGGTATAACGATACCCGAAAATGCCCTTCATCCAGATCAGACAGTGCTTATAAATATCTATGCTCCCAGCTTTTAAACACAGGAATCTCAATGAATGGAAGACCTGTTAGGATGAAACTACTGGAATTTAATTTTATGTCGCCTGTGTCAAACAGGAATTCCACCAGGCAGAGTAATGGGTCTGAGCCACTGACTATTCAAAACACTTTCCAATACAGTGACAAGGCTGCATTTGGCGAAAGGCCACCACTGTCTGCACTGGTTATTGAAGAAGGGTAGCACGGCCGACGGACATGCGTGCGTCACGGAATTTCATCGAAAAACAACCGCGTAATTCTAAGAAATTGAAACAGGTGTCATGATACTTTGCAAGTAATATGGCAACTGATTTCATATAATAACAGTGTGTAGTATTACGGCGATCGTTCTCATTATTTCATTTTAGACGGCATTGTATATCGATGCTTTTTCGGCCTCGACGACCTTGACCGAACTGTCAACAAACAGAATACGAAAACAAGCCGGACACTTCGGAATTTATACGCACGCAGCTCTGTCGACGCGTTTTGAAGAATTTTGAGATTCTAGTTTTGTTCTTGGTTATCTGAAGCACATTTGGCCACGAGTTGTTCTGAAATATTATTTTATTATCAGTTCTGGTACGAATATAGAAACAGACTTCGATGAACCATTGGTGCCTGCCGTGAACTCTGTGAGTTGATTGCATATAATTTTCGTTTTCTATACATCACAACCTCCACTTTGCTGTTTAATTTGAGTATATTTAATGCTTGTGCGGAGTTAGTACGTTGGGGGATCAGACATTTGCTCGCCGTTGCTTGGTGGTTCTCCCCGGGTTCTCCAGCTTCATCCACCTGTAAAATTGTCCGACACGAGGTGACCATGGTTGTCGAAAGTGTCGTTAACCCTTTACCCAACGAATCGGTCACATCGGCTGGCGTAATATTCACATTCATCGGCTGAAAAGATACTATTTTTCAAAAAAATTCAAGAAAACCATATCAAGCGATCCCTCTTTGGAACGAGCTCGTCGAGCTCGTTCCAATGAGGGGACATATGATATGGTTTTGTTGAATTTTTTTGAAAAATTTTCTAAAATAATAAATTTTGATGTCATTTGCGTTCCGTAAAGGGTTAATGTCCAAATAAATAAATAATCATCATGGCTGTGGTCTCTTACTATCTATATTTTTATCATATGTGGATTTTTGTACCAAAAATACTTACAAGACTCAAGTAATACTGACTTAAAATATCATACCCCGAGTGCAACAAGGCGCGGCCAGCAATGCGAGCAGGGAAGATTGCGCGGTGTTGCACTCAAAAGACAATACATATTTAATTTCTTCGCATTTGTAATCAGATGCCATTTGGCACTGAAATCTTTTATTTGGCACCGAACAAAAATTCCATTTGGCACCAAAAAATATCGATCCAGCGTGAGAACTGGTGGTGATGTTTGTCCAAGTCCACCACGTTTGTGATAATTCATGCGATAAGTTCAGCCAACCCGGTCTCTTGTGCCCAATAACAAGGACAAGCTGAACTGGTGAAACAAAAATCTACAGCAAGTAGACAGATGTAAAGTGACTGATGAAACCTGAGTTCAACATAACGAGGACCTAGGACTGTACGCGGCACACCAACTCATTTGGTCTCGTGCAACAGGGTTGGAATGTCTCATGTAAGTTTGGGCAATTTGAGAGGGAGACAGGCTGAAATAAAAGCTGATGTTCCTGCAGTTTCTGCATTTGCCACTTTGCCAGGGTTTATGATGTTCAGATTAATCTTGCTTCCGGCACATGAACAAGATTTAAGACACTGTACAAAGTACAATTTTATTTATAAGCTAAATGTACACACGAATATTTTTGAGGAGAATGCTAGAGGGGATCTGTTTGAATTGACTTATTTAGTTGGGATATGTGAGTGTATAATAAGGCTGAACGGTTGGCTCATTTTCACAACCGACTAACCGAGAGCTGTAACCGGATAATACCCGGTTAACCGTAGCCATTATTTCACCGAATCTGGGATCAAAACTATAGGGATTGGAAAGCAGTATTCTCAGAAACTATTCCGTGGTGTGTGTACAAACGAACGTTGTCGAGTACTCGACAACGTTCGTTTGTATACATACTACGGAATAGTTTCTGCGGTAACTCAGAACTCACGGAAATTGTCGATCATTAACGAAGTCATGAACGCCAAAGTCGATTATTTCTCAATATATACAGCGCTGCTTCGAGGTGTAATCTATCTCAAAGAAGAATCGGCAGATTACTACGTTTTAACCGTGTAATGACGATCACTATCGATATTTCGGATAACTAGTTGACGTTTTTGTTGAATCGGTTAGGTAGGTAACCGGTTTCAAACCGGTTATCCGGTTAACCATTTCAGTACTAGTGTATAAGAGAGGAACTAGGGCGCGCGGTGGATCAGTGATTACCGAATTGGACTTCAAACCGAACCGTCCACGGTTCGACCCCCGCCAGGGGTAAGGGCGTTGTGCAAGGAACTTAATCCCGATTGCCTACGCGGGGACACGGAGGCGCTGTGTTCTACTGCGTAATGCACGTCGATGGTGCACCTGTCTTCAACCAATGTTAATTCTGCTTCTGCGAAGTTAGTACGTTGGGGACTCTGACCGTTTCTCGCCTTTGCTCGGTGGTTCTCTCCAGGTACTCCGGCTTCCTCCGCCCGTAAAACCGCCCAACACGATTTGACCCAGGCTGACGAACTGTCGTTAAACCTCGATAAAGAAATCAAATATAAAACAGAAACACGATGGTAAATACTGGAAGATTTGTCCTCACGGATGAGGGTTGCTAAGGTGGACTGAAACCCACTCTGAGCCACCTACCATCCTGTGAAACGAGGTATGGGGTACTCTAATAAGATGTATTAGTGAAGGGTTTAGTGGCACTTGGTGGTTAATTCAAATAACTCAGTGGATTTAGTGTGGACATTTTAAGAGGCTATACACGCTTTATCTGAATGGTTCAACTGAATCTCAAAGAATTGTAAATGTATTTATGAACGGTTTAAAGTATTACAGGGTTTTCTACACTATATTATTCGGAGCCATTTTACAACGCACTCCAATCAAATATATAAGGACGTTATCTTAGCGTCTCTCCTCAACAGAAAAGTAAAAGGTAGCTCGACTAGTACGGCGTGTCTACAATGTGATTCTCAAAAGATATTCCTTAAGATTATTGCACCAGAGGCGTAATAGGGAGCGCGGTGTTTCAGTGGTTACGGCATTGGACTTCACACCAAAAGGTCCACGGTTCAATCCCCGTCAGGGGTAACTGCTTTGTGTCCTTGTGCAAGGCATTTAATCCCGATTGCGCATGTGGTGTGCGGTGAAGTTGTGTGCTAAGCCGTAATGCGCGCCTATGGGGCACTTTTCTTCAACCAATGCTAACCCTGCTGGTGCGGAGTTAGTATATTGGAGAGTCTGACAGTTGCTTGCCGCTACTCGATGATTTTCTCCGGCTTCATCCACCCGTAACTGTCCGACACGAAGTGACTCTAGCTGTTGAAAGTGTCATTACACCCCAATTAAAGAAACGAGGCGTAATCTACAATAATACATTTGGACTTTGCGAGAAGTCGATTGACATAAGAAATGTGATGGTTGACAGATATTTCAGTTTAGATACCTTCTGAACTCTAACAACGAACAGTTGTCTCTATCTCTGGAATAACCCTTTGAAACCTGTATCTTCCACGTGAGTTCAACGGAAGCAGCTGGAAGAGCCCACATTTATTATTTGGGGTAGACCAATTAATACATGCGTGCTGTATCGCTCCTTACCGGCACTTGACACCTGTGTTATAATACGCGACTACGCGGCCTACACAGTAACAATATTCAGATTCACATATCGCTAGTTCGATACGCGATAATTGCATTTTTAGTAAATGTCACGTCTCTCTATGTGTTTACGATCGTAATATCTACAAGCAAAGACTTCTTTGTTTGAGGAAACACAAAAACGGATAGCATTTGTCGACATTTTCAACGCGTTTTTTTATTTAAATACATTAGCGTGTATTGATGCTGTTAATAATTGGTTTACGTTTCTACCAGCTGAGTACACATATAAGTTCGTTAAATCCAAAAGATTAAGGGGGCGACAAGGCGCTAATTTAAAATAATATCGATTCTCAGATTTTGCTTGAATGTGAAAGAGCATCTAAACACTGTATGTAAAGTGTAAGACATCAGAAGCAAAGCAAACTTATGTAAATCCCTAATTGAAAGAACTTTCATGCGATAAACTGAGTTGCCCGAAGAGGATCGGAAGAAGTAAACTAATTAGCGTGACATACATGTAATTTCTGAGTACACGTGGAAGTAAGTTTATCTTCGCTGCACTCCGTATGAATGAACCTCACGAACAACAGCTTGTATTATTTTTGCATTAATTGATCATTATTAGAACAACTTTGTTTTTTTAAAAACAAAAGCAGTAATCCTTCAAATACTCCGAGCGCGGTGGCTCAGTAGGGAGTGATGCAAACTGGGGGCACAGTGGCGCTGTGTACTAAGGCGTACTGCACGTCGATAGTGCACTTGTATTCAGATAGTGCTAACCCTGCTTGTGTGGAGTCAGTACGTTGGGGAGTATGACAGTTGCTCGCCGTTGCTCGGTGGTTCCATAAATAAATAAATAAATAAAAAAATAAATAAATAAATAAATAAATAAATAAATAAATAAATAAATAAATAAATAAATCCTTCAAATAAAACTGACAACACATATATCGTCCATGATAATGTAAAAACAAATTGCATGGACCCAAACATTATAAACAGAACACCTGTACACAAACGTCAGCCTTTGTCCTTCTGAGAAAACAAATTACCACAAATATCGAAAATGTCATTGCACTTTGTGCTGTCCCGCAAATTGCCGAGACAGGGTAACTAGATCGAGACTTATGAGGGAAGTATGCCTCTTTTGAAAAAGTCCTCAAGTTAACCCTTTGAACCCTGATAGCATCTTCCATGTCAGTTCAAATGAATCAACTGGAAGAGTCTATACTTATTATTTGGTGGTAGACCAAATAATATTTTTTGAATAAAAATATTGATTGATATACCGCATACTTTAACTTAGCAGCCATCCTATTTATTAAAAGTATGACGTATCATGTTCCAGGACAAGAAAATCAGCCTGTCGGGTTCAAAGGGTTAATTTAATTACTCCAAACGGGCACTTTCGTACAAGTGATGCATGAAGTATAAGATAAATTTTGCATAATGCAATCTGTGGTTTCGTCAAATCGTCAACTTATTTTTTTTCACTGAGCGGCTCATTGTTCTTTAACTGTTTTGGAACCACTGTTCCATAAATGAATCCCCATCAAAAACCTCTTTTGCATTCTATCTCAACAATATGGTTTACACATGCATTTTGCTATCGAAGTTCTAGTTTGATAATTTTGGGAGGCTAAACAAGTGTTTGTCCTGTGGTAAAGACGTCATGAAAGTTAAAGGCGGAAAACAGTATTTGACAAAATGTATGACCAAATGTGTGGAAGAAGCAATAAAATCAGCATCAAAAGAAAGATGTGACGAACAGCTGATAGCAAACGCTCCTGATAAAGATTCAACAGCAAGAGAAAGATACCATCATAACAAGGCGTTGCCCGAGTGCTAGAATGTCCTATGTCCCATAGGGGACATAGGACATTCTAACACCCAGCTGACGAAGTGTAGAGGGGATTTTACGAGAGCTGATGACAGATATAAACCTAAGGATTCGGATACCAAAAGAGAACAAGATGCACACGCTGATGCTTTCAATTATTTATGTAGCTATGTGAGTGAACATATTTATTTATTTATTTATTTATTTATTTATTTATTTATTTATTTATTTATTTATTTATTTGTGTATATTTCTGCGTGGCTAATCACGACCACGACAGTTTTACGGGTGGAGGAAGCCGGAGTATCCGGAGAGAACGGCGAGCAACTGTCAGCTCCCCAACATACTAACTCCACACAAGCAGGGTTAGCATTGGTTGAAGACAGGTGCACCATCGACGCGCAGTACGCCTTAATACACAACGCCACCGTGCCCCCTCGTGGGCAATGGGAGTGAAGTGTCTTGGCCAAGGACACAACGCGAGTGCGGCAGGTTGGATTCGAACCGAGGACTTCTCGGCTTGCAGCCTGTAACTCTACCAACTGAGCCACCGCACCCCCGAGTGAATATATAATTGTTGGTCAGAATGTTGAACGTCTTACCATGTTGAAAGAAGATATTTGAGTTATATGCTTGATAATCACACAGCAGTCTATACTGAAAACTATAAAACTGATAAACTAAAAGACAAGCTTATGAAACACTTTGGAAAAGCAATTAGATTTTGGCGAACTGAATCATCTATCACTACATCCGAACCTATCTATGCTGCTCACATAGCAGTAGAAAATGCATTTGAACTTGCTGCTTTAGATGAAAGGTGGTTAATATAATCGGCTATGATTCTCAGAAGATATACTGTAGATCACCAGAGAAAATCAAGCTCGATGCCCTTGCCTCCATCTTCAGAATGGCTCGAATCTGGAGAGAGAAGTCCACCTGATATTCTGAAACAGTTTATTAATATCTGGTAAATTGGAAAAACATATCAGTGAGAAAATGAACGTCAAGCCAGTTTATTTTCGCAGGACATATCCTATTGCTACAAATGGTGAATGGCTTATACCAAAGCATATGGTGTTGCCAATAACTGTACATCACCCTACAGGCAGTGCTGAGGTTATTCTAAATTGGTATGGTCATACACAGTCATATACTAAGACAATGGGACTTGGAACTACTACGTGTAATTCTGTTACTACATCTGATTCAGTCTTCCCACCAAATATCAAGACAACAAACAATTCGGTACTGTATCTTTGTTGGGACAAATTTGAACTTAACCCTTTATCCAACGAATCGGCCACACCCGCCCCGTAATATGCAAATTCAGCAGCAGAAAAATACTATTTTTCAAAAAATGTCAACAAAGCCACCTCATGTGTCCCCTCTTTGGAACGAGCGCGTTGAGCGCGTTCCAATGAGGGCTCACATGATATGGCTCTTTTGAAATTGTTTGAAAAAAATTAAAAAATAATATTTAAAATAATAAATTTTGATATCGTCTGCGTTGGGTAAAGGGTTAATGAAAAGACTACATCAGGAACAGACATCACAAACTCCACGCATGAAATAGTAATACAAGAACCTGGAGAAATCAGGGCTCAAAATAAGCGGTGTCGAGTCGCTTTTTGCTATGCAAAACTTGCAAAAAGCTACACAATGTTCAATTATGTATAGAATTTTGCGATACAAGATAATCAACTGCAGCCTATTAGGCTGCATTTGATTATCTTGTATCGCAAAATGTGAATGAAAATTTGCAAACAAATTTGAAAACTAGTTCACTGATGCTTTACGTCTGATTGTGGAACATTCCAGGCATAACTCAGATTAACACTCCATCAAGCATCATTTGCAACTTCATATGTAAGATGAATTCTATTGGTTTAAATTATTCCTGTTTTTACAACATTTTGCATAAAATGCCCATTAAAAATAACTTCAAGCCCATCAAATCAAAAAAACCCAACTTTCATTTTGAGAACTCTATTAAACAACCAAGACGCTATTTGAAAATATCCAAGTCCATGCAACCCTTAAAGGCATTTCAGTAAAAGAAAAACACAGTAAATGCTTCATGTGTTGCAGATCATTTGGAAATGCCCAAACATGGATGGAAACTATTCTATCTACTTAGAAGAATTCAATACAAAACAGCATAACATAACTCTGGTACACAAAAATAGCTATGTAATTTTTACAAAATGCTATTCATTTTTTGGAAATGTGTAGCATTTTGCTACGCAAAGAAAAAAAGTTATTTTGAGCACTGGGAGAAAGAGTAGATATCAACACATCAGTAGTTAGTTTTCTAAGAGCAGGTGAAAGAACTGAGAAGCCTAAGGAAGTTCAAATAAAACTCTATTATGCAAAAGCTAAAGCTGAACCCAATTTGAAAATAATTGTTCACGAACCAGTGTACAATTTTTCCTCGATAAATTATTACAGCTTCATTTGGTTTCTTTGCAGAGTGATTGGGTGGGGAGGGGGTGCTCTGAGACACAAAAAGTTTCTCAATAGTCCGCATGGCTATCACAAACAGCTGGCATCAGACACACTAATAAGTCAACTGTTGAATATTTAGCACCTGTAAATGTTTCTATAAATGAAAGTTCGACTGTGTATCACATCTTGGATTAATTTCTCGTCGCTTATGAAGACGTGAGACAGCAATACGTTTAAATGTTTTCAATTCAATTAGATTTATTTCCGTATCCCGAATAACTCGGGTTTAGAATGAGTACAGCATACATACATACACACTCATATGTCTGCGTTGACAGGTCTTCATACTATTTAAGCTCCCAGAGGATACCTCATTCCGTAGCATACCTTTCAATTTTCCTTTTATCAAATCATCAGTGGCACGTGAATCGAAACCCATCCAGCCCCACTCTGTCCCTCGGAGCTCACAGAGCTCCGAAGGACAGGGTATAAGGGATAGGTTTCGAATCCAATGTTAACGTAGACATAATTCATATTTCACGTATGCATATATATATAGATCCCCCCCACCCACCCACACACCCACCCCATTAGTTCTTAAGTTTGTAAATATATTGGATAGCCATGAGTATAATTTTGTCGATGGTTGTTAATGATTTCAGGTAAGTGCATATGGAATCAGGGCATTTAACCCTCTACCCAACACGGACACATGCACAATATCTTAAATGACTATGTATATTTCAATTCCTGCCTCAGAAGCACAGCCGATGACACATCATTGGAACGAGCCCAAAGAACTCGCTCCATTGAGACGCCACAAGCCATGTTCCGGAGACAACAACCGAAAACACAACAAAATTTGGCAGGAGATTTTCATTAGAATGGCTTGTTGGCCCTAGTTACTTAGAGCAAAGGGTCAACTTATCACACCCCGCCAATGCACTATACCTTCTACGCTAGTTATCTCATACTTCATCTCCAAGGTTGACCAATCGTTATAAATATTGCGCTTTTCATAACAAATGTTCAGCTGACAGTACTACACTGGTACGGGTGTCAGCGGGACCTGCTCCCAGAGCTGACTACAAATTACCAATAGATATACACCGACCTATACACCGACCTACAAGCGAAGTAGGTTAACAATGTAATACTGTAAAAACAAATTAGGTTTCAAAGATATTAGTATTTAAACGCAATCCGTAGAGCTGTAGGTTAACCGAAACCGAACCGAGGTTTTTAGTTTTTTAAAAAAAACGAAACCGAAACCGTCGACATCCCGTAATCTAAGGTTTTTCGTTTTTTTTTATTAAATACTCTCTTGCTGCAGAAATTCACAGAATGTAGCCTTCCCAGAGTAGTGAGAGTACCCAGACACTGCCAATGGCAGTGTCTGGGTGCTCTCACTACTCTGGGAAGGCTACATTCTGTGAATTTCCGACATTTCAGTTTAGTTGTGTTTGCAGCTGTCCTCAAGTTGCGTGTAGGTGTCAGACCTCGAAAAATGGCCAAGCACAATAAAAGTTCTGTATATTTAGGTAATTATTATATTGGCCTTCCTTATTCTTCATGTATTATAAAGCTTATTTCGGGCATTCATTGAGTTTCACTTAATTTCACTACCATTCAGTTATGATTCCGGACATAAGAATTGAGTTTTATTGAATTTTACTTGGCCTCATGAACAAACCGAAAACCGAACCAAACCGAGGTTTTACTTCACCTAAAAAACCAAAACCTAAACCGAACAAGAAATTTAAAAACCTACAGCTCTAGCAATCCGCCAACTGTACACACAGCTATGGATGTCAGTGGGGCCAGCTCATACAGCTGCCCACCAGTTGGCTGAGTTTCAGTACCATTATGTAACCTTCATATTCTATTTAACTTATACTTTATCGAATACTTTACTTATGAAATTTAGAAGTTTACACCTTTTAAGCAAATTATGATTCACGGATATGGGTATTTGAGCAAGATCTGTCAGCCACACAGACAAGTATGGATGTCAGCGGGGCCAGCTCATAGAGCTCACCCCAACCATATCCACAATCGTGTGCGCTAGTTGGTAAAATTTCAGTACCATTACATATCCTTTTTATTTATTAGCTTTAAATTTATCAAAAAGTTTGCTGATGAATTTTGTAAGTTTACATAGTAGGCTGGTGTTCTTGCTATTGAGCAGTTCACACAGTTTCCACATACTTGGGCGGGCAAAATAATATTTCGGTAAATAATATTTTCGTTCTTTATCAAGAGAGGACATTTTAGTAGAGTATGATACTCATCACCTAATTCATCACAACAGAATATGCATATTCTGTTTGAGATATCAATACTAAACCAGGTTCCTACCTCTATTGGCAATCTGTGGTTTTTGTACCCTAAATCTTAATAGGTTTGTCATACTCTTTCCTAATAACTTTGTCAGATATTGCTCTCTTTCAAAGACTGTTTTTATATTGCGATATAATTCATATTATTAGAAGCATTAATAGTGCCTGACCACTGTTGTATATATATATATCTTGTAATCTTTGTTTAGATTCACTTTTAAACCATGTTTTATTTATGAAACCCTGGACAACCATACATCTGAAAATCCTAGGCCGTTTAATAAGTCTTTGACATTGGTAATCCATTCATTCCTCATATTACCATAGCGTTCGTTATTAACTGGTTGAGTGCTGGAAGCCACTATCATGGCTTTCAAGAAACATGAGGGTACCATACTAAAGTCTTCATATTCTTTACACAAATTTCCTACAATTGTGTTCATATAGATTTGCATTATTAAAAATTATTGGAGAGTGCCTTAAGGCACTCTCCAATAATTTTTAATAATGCAAATCTATATGAACAAATTCCAACTTCCAAAAATAATCTAACACTCAACCAGTTAAATAACGTAATGTATAACATATTATGTCATAGTTACATTTGACTTGGCAGTAGCTAAAAAGGCAAACTCTCTTCTGTCGCAGATTCAGAAACAATTCAATAAGATCATCATACGAATGGTTGTCTTTCATACCATCTGCTCCATGTTTTGCAACCATTGGTAAACTGGTGAATTGATGCTCGATACCATTTGGAATTCTAATATAGATACGGGGTGGTCAAAACATGTGAGGGAACTAATGGACAATTACTCTATAGAAGTCACAAACATAGAAGTAGGAATGAAAGAAGGCAAAAGGTTTGTCAAAGAGAGAGTCATGGAAGATTGCAATCGAAACTGGCGAGCAGGGGTTAGCGTGAAAAGATCACTGCAGGGGTTACAATATAAAGAAAAGCCAGCTTTTGAGAAGTACCTAGATGGCACCTTTGGAGGGTCACTGCTGTTCAAACTGAGATCAAGATCACTGGAGCTTCGGGGAAAAATTGGGAGAGATGAAGAAAAGGGATGCCAAATGTGCCACTCTGGAGTAGTGGAGACCCTGGAACATTTTCTCTTGGAATGCCCACAGTATATACCTCATAGAATAAAATTTACTGGAAGAATAATGCAGAAGTGGGGTGAAGAAACAAAGGATAGATGGCTGAAGGGGGACACGAGGGAGAGGGTAGGAATGCTTATTGAAGAAATTGAAAAAGAGGAAGTGAGGGATACTATTAAGCAGTTTATATCTGAATGCTGGGAGGAGAGGAGGGGAAGAGGGGGTGGGGTGCAGGGGGAATGATGGCCTTCTCTTATGAGGACCGCGACAAATCAGCGGCTGGCCAAAGAGTTATTATTATTATTAGCGAGTTTGCAGAAATTGTCATCGATTCGGGAATCTGTGCAGGTGGCTTCATTGCACAGTGTCCTGTCGGGGAAGCATTGCAACAGAGGTTTGAGGGTAGATAAGTTATAGCAGAGGGGGTTGAACGACTTCTTCCGGGAGAATTTGAAGATGCAAACCCAAGATAAGTCATCTCAGAAACAAAGCAAGACGATGTTTAATGAAATTGAGAAGAACCATACCGACGATAATCTTGAACATGTATTATCATCAACACGGTGCAGTGAATATTTCCAAAAATGCAATGACTGCAAACAGTCTGTCGGGGATGGAGTGCTGGAAAGACAGTTCAGTTCTGGTTGTAGTACATAGAGAGTAATCGCCTGACTGGACTGGTTACGTGAAATACTTCAAGAGAGGTGAGGGACGTTGTACAAACACGAGTGCGCGAATGCGCACGAGTGTTTTATAATATAGTCCCTCGCCTCGAATGAATTATTTCACGTAACCAGTCCAGTCAAACGATTACTCTGTTTATTACTTTTCATTATCAATGATAATTATATTATTTAACCCTTTACCTAACGTAACGGCAAAAACTGGCCAGCGCTATTCTCAAAAATTGTCAATTAATTTTCATTATTTTTTTTATTTTTTTGCCTCTAAAACATAGGTTATGACCCCTCATTGGAACGAGCTATGTTATAACCTATAAGCATTTATGTCTAACGATGATAATAAGTCACAGTTACTAAACTTACTGTTTGAACAACGAAAGACGACAAAATATGCAGAAAGACTTCGAGGACGATGCCTGAAATATGCACTTGGAGACAAATGCTACACCCTAACTAGTTACGATGGTCTGACTGTTGAAGTTGTTCCTGACGAGCTGCTTTTCACATCACAAGAAGAATCGGATACTAGAATTATTCCGAACGGTTTAAATATAAAAAAATACATGGCCAAGCTCTGCTAAAATAATTGTCCGATCTTCTGATACAGATGTCCTGGTTCTCCTGACTACATAGCCTTGGCGGTATGGCCAATTTTAACTAATTTAAATCATCAGCTTGAGTACAATACCTTGTACACAATTTTTAAAAACATTGTACACCAAGTTTTATAATCAGGCCAACGAAATGTTTGTAACTTATAAAAGATGCAGTCGAAAGCTGGAAAACATGCTTTAAAATATTTCTTCAATGTTGGACTTTCAAAAAACATAATTTTTAAAAATTCGTTAATGTTGATGGGGTGGGGTGAGGTGGGGTGGGTTGGGGTGAAATAGTGTTGGGTGGGGTGGGATGCGGGCTGAGCGGAGTGAGTTGTAGGCTTGGTGCGACTATATACTGATTAAAAGCCAAAACAATATGGTCAATTATGTGTGGTAACGTCTTTCAAATTTTGGACCTGTTGAACTCTCGTAAGCGATTTTTCGAAATTTTGTACACGAGCTTTTATAGGCTGATCCATAAAACGTCTGTATTTTCTAAACACCCAAGTCACCAGATGGTAAACATGTCTTAAAATGTTCCTTAATTATTGGACTTTCAGAAAAACTTAGTCGGGGGGGGGGGGGGGGGGGGGGGCGAGATCATATACTGGCTCATAGCCTTAATGTGGTAGCACTCTCTCTCTCTCTCTCTCTCTCTCTCTCTCTCTCTCTCTCTCTCTCTCTCTATTTATAGTGTATGGATCCATGTAATTCTCTCTCTCTGTGTCTCTCTATCTGTATCTGCTTTAGTGTATGGATTCTGATTTTTTCTCCCTCTCTCTAGTATATAGACTATGCAGTTCTCTCTCCCTGTATCTTTGGGAGCGCGATGGCTCAGTGGTAGACTGTTGGACTTCTGTGCTGGAGGTCCCGAGTTCGATCCCCATCCGGGACGACCCGCGTTGTGTCCTTGGGCAGGGCACTGTATCCCGGTTGCCTACATGGGGGCACGATGACGCCGTGTACAAAGGCGCACTGCACGTCGAGGGTGCACATGTCTTCAACCGCTGTAACCCTGCTTGAGCAGAGCTTGACAAGAGTTAGAAATGTTGAGGAGCTGACAGTTACTTGTCGATGCTCGGTGGTTCTCTCCGGGTACTCCGGCTTCCTCCACCCGTAAAACTGTCACGGTCACGATTAGCCATTGTGCATAAGTACGTGACCTTAAACACCAATAAATAAATAAATCCCTGTCTCTCTCTCTCTCGCTCGCTCTCTGTCTCTCTCTCTCTCTCTCTCTCTCTGTCTCTCTGTCTGCTTTAGTGTATGGGTCCTTGCAATGCGATTCTGAAATTTTTTTTCTCTCTCTCTCTCTCTCTCTCTCGGGAGAGAGAGACACACACACACACACACACACACACACACACACACACACACACACACACACACACACACACACACACACTCTCTCTCTCTCTCTCTCTTGATAGAGAGAGAGAGAGAGAGAGAGAGAGAGAGAGAGAGAAAGTGAGAGGTTAGAATCTGTGATAATATTACTGTTGCATCTTAAATAACTGATCGCAACAAAATGCTGAACACGGCTAGGCCATTATCTGATGGTAGAAATAGGAGTACAAGTTCATAATATCTGAAAACTGGATAAAATCACATTATCAGCTTTTCCAACACCAACAACCTTTTTCTACGAGTGGAAACGGAGATTAAATGTTATAAATGCCTGATTCATAACTTGGAAAAATACACTGTAATTGTTTAATGATGAACGGAAATGCACCAAATCTTTAACTCCATCGAACCGTGATGGGTTGTTTTTGTACGCGTTCGTAATCAGTCTGTATAAACATAGTCTTTATCTTATTGTTTTCTGAGCTGTATAAAAAGGTATTGATTTCTTCTTTCGTACACAAAAGTTATCAATCATGTAACCTATGATTAAACCCTCCTCCCGTCGGTCAAACAAATTAGAGACCCTGATTTTTTAAAATTTAATAATTCAACAATTTCTAAAATATGTTTTGTTTCGCCGATTAATCCATTACCTAACATAACGCCCCACCCCTGGCCAGCCATATTCTAAAAGGGCGCTTATCAAATTTTATTATTTTTCCATCCTTTGTCTCAAAAAACAAAGCTTATGACACCTCACTGGAACAAGCTCGCTGAGTTCGCCCAATGAGGTGGCATAGGCAAAAAATTGAATATTTTTAGTTATTAAAAAAATTCTTTTGCAAGTATCGCCGGCGTTTTGTGTTGGGTGCAGGATTAATATAACCCATCCCAACTATCTGAACTGATCTAGTAAGTTATTAAAACATAGCTGAAGAAACCTGACTTGTTCAGTCTCTGCAAAATCCACAGGTACTCAGTGGTTAGATATCCAATCATGCATTTACATGCTTGCCCAGTACAAAAAGTGTATTTGTAGTTTATGAACAGCTCATTGTCTGTCTGTGACCTCTAGTTAGAGAGTCCATTATAGAAAAGTCGTCGTGTGAGAACCATAAGGTTCTATCTTCCACTGGAAGATAGAACCTTATGGTTCTCACGCGACGAAATTTAGTAGCCAAGTGCGCTATAGTATTTTCCCTAAATATCCTGGTATAAAATTATGGAAATGAAATGGAAGTGTATTAAGGGCCTATATAAGTAATGAAATTGTGTTTATTTTGAAAATTCTCACCTCTGATATTCCTTCAATTCAAATTAAATATACACAAAGTGTACATCAAAATGAAGGTTGGGATGTATAGAACACGAAACACATGTGTAATCAACTCATAGAGTCGACTGTAGGCACCACTGGTTCCTGGAAGTCTGCTGCCGCATTCGCACCAGAACTGATAATTTAATACTATTTCACAAAAACAACTTGTGTCCAAATATGCTTTACATATCCAAGAACAAAACTAGGGGATAAAAATTCTTCAAAATACGGCGACAGAGCTGCATGGGGGAAAATTCCAAAGCCTTTGCTTTTGTTTACGTATGAGTATACTTTCGATTTCCGGTCGACGTCATCGGACAGAAAAAGCATGTAAAAACAACGCCGTCTAAAATCAAATAATGAAAAAGATCGCCTTCATACAGTATATTGTTATTAGATAGAGATTGCACAGTTGCCATATTCAATACAAGGTATCATGATACCTGTTGAAATTTCTTAAAATTACGATTTTGTTTCTTGATGGAAATTCGTGGTAACGAGTGATTTGCGCATGTCTTTCGAGCATGGAAACCATCTTCAATAAAAAATGCAGACAGTGTTGTCCTTTTCCAAAATGCAGACCTATCACTGTATTCGAAAGTGTTTTGAATGCCTAGCTTTGTTCTTGGATATATGAAGCACATTTGGCCACAAGTTGTTGTGATGAAATATTATTTTATTATCAGTTCTGGTGCGAATACGGTAGCAGACTTCCAGGAACCAGTGGTGCCTACAGTCGACTCTATATGAGTTGATTACATATGTGTTTCGTCTTCTATGCATCCCAACCTTCATTCTGATGTATAATTTGTGAAAATTTAATCTGAATTGAAGGAATATGAGAGGTGAGGATTTCAAAATAAACAAAATTCCATTACTTATATAGGCCCTTAAGGTCAATACATGTACATTATGGCACTCTTTTATAACAGACTTTCTGATGCACTCACGGCTATGTCCTTGACGATTTTATTGTATTTTATTGTACCCAACGAAACGGCCACATCCGCACGCATAATTTACAAATTAATCAGTTGACAATAATTTTATTTTTTTTTTTAAAAACAACAAAATCATATCATTGGAATCCCGATATTCACCAAAATATCGTAGATATTTGTAAATTCAAATGTACATTCTTTCACGTATTCACAGTTTTATTACACATCCATTAAACTTTAAACCCTTGTATTTTTAATAGAATCGCCGCTATGACATAAATGTTTCTGTATTCAACTCGTGATGTTCAAGCCGGAACTTTTTTCCCAGCACCGTTTATACTAGTTCCTTTCCCGTCGATCCATTAGTTACGCTTCGAAAGGTTTCCAAATTTCGTTATACAGTTATCGATCGTCTGTCGCTAAGTGTGAAAATGAAAACGCCCAAAGCAAAATACAGGCGGCTCACAAAAATTAGTCAACCAAAAATGAGATAATATTTTAAAAAAAAACCCAATCAGTTCCGACCACAAAATTAACCCAGTCCTGCGGCTGTCTCGTCTGTGGGTCCCGTTATATCTAAATTGGGTAACTTCATTTCGGTAAATCTTCGGACATCCGGACATGCTTCAAACTTCTTTTAAAAATGTTTACCCCAGCTGCTTTGCAAATCTGCCCAAATTTGTACTTATATTTTTACTAATAATAATAGCCACTAAATGGTTAGGCGTGAATGGACACGAACCGACGAGAAACAGCGATACGAATTTCAACAAACACGCCCAATAGAAAAGATGTAATTTAGACTGGTTCCCAAAAGGTTGTTTTGATTTTTTATCGATCCATTTCATCAGTACAGCTTCAAACAAAACAAACGGACTCTTCACTTTTGGGTTTAAATATCGGAATTAAAATTTGTTTATTTAAATGAATTTTAATGCGTGGGATGTGTAATAAACACAGAACGCGATGTGCGTTTGAATCGGTGGGTGTTTTACATAACGAGTTGGAATGGCGTAGTCATATTTCGCGAGAGCCTCGCGAAATATGACTACGCCATTCCAACGAGTAGGCTCTCGCGAAATATGACTACGCCATTCCAACTCGTTATGTTAAACACGCACTGATTCAAACACACACCGCGTTCTGTCTGTTTATGCATGGCGTTATACGATAGCGAGAACAAGGATTAAACGTTGATGTGTAAGTGTATTGAAAAGCTGCTGCGTACAATCTATTCCGCATCGAAGACCTACTATACGAAAAATAAACTTCCGACTCATTTATTGAAAATTAATAACCAAAGCTTTCATCTGCAAACGTGATTTAGTCTCAGGAGAATCAAGAGTTTAATCAAAAGCTATCACCAGACTCTTATAATCCTTGCCTCGGGGTGATTTAGTTCTGATCAAGTTCATAAAATAAATACATATAGAACAGATTCTATCCATAGATAAGGACGGCTCATTCACGAGAACAGACAGAAAACATTTGTTTGAAACTACATTCTGTCTTGCGAGACAGCCACTCTCAATATTACAGAAAACAAGCAGGGGGAAGATAAAATACCTATATGCTAATCCACGTGAGTTGCTTGCAGGTTAGGAAACATGGGGAAACAAACTATGCAACTCTCCAGGCTAACTAGTTTTTCGAGTGTGGGACAAAGGCCCCTAAGAAAAAAGCCCTTGAAACAAAGACAACCAACACAAATCTCACCAAGAAAAGTGACAAAGGTGGAGAAAAACGCAATTATTTTATTTGTTAACTCTTAAAATCTGGGGAATCAGAATGAATTTATTCAACATGACATTACAGTAAAGCAGGTGCTTCTAGTCAAGTGTCGTCTGCCTATTTAGGCAGACGACACTTGACTAGAAGCACCTGCTCAGTGTTTAATTCTCCTCCAGCCCAAAGAAAGCCGAACCGTCACTGCCAGACTACCTGCCGTATTACATCAGAGGGAAGAAAACTCGACTACCGACTTCTAAGAGTTAATATTTAAATTTATTTTTCTATTCCACATTTTAATATGTTAACAAGTTTTACTTCATAATGTTTTTAATTGGTCTAATTTGGTGGTAGAAACAGACCAATCATCATTTTTAATTGAAAAATAATCTTGATCCATAGTTCCTCACAGTCTTAGAAGAAGGCATAAGGCTATCTAGGAAATGGTGGAATGCATACATTTATTTATTTATTTATCGAGGTTTAACGACACTTTCGACAGCCAGGGTCACCTCGTGTCGGAGGAATGCATATATATGACTCATTATTGTTAATTAGCAGCCTTGCGACTGTACATTGCGCATTTTAATGGATATGTTCTATCCCACGATGCCCTTCATTTTCAACATTTTGTTACACACCTTTGACGTTTCCTTCAGTTCCATGTTTACAGATCCGTTCTGTAAGCGTGTTCCATACGGATTTCTGTTGACGGACTATTTTGCCATCTGACGTCAAGGATCAAAAGAACTAAGCTCCGCAGATTTTTGTAATTGGCCAATCGAAACGTCGCAATCTGATCCAGATCAATTCGGAAAGTACGGTGACAGCCGAAAAATCAAATGAAATAACAAAGAGTTATTTAAAGAAAATCAAATACAAAGAGTTTTAAAGTTAAAAATTTTTAGTGTGGGATGTTTTCATTTTTAACTTTATGGAGGCGTGTAATAAACATAGAATGCCACGGTGTGTGAATGCGTTCGTCAATAGGACTCAAGTCATCGCAGAAGGATAGAACTCGAGGCTGGCACTCGTGCCGTAATGACGAACGCATTCACACATTGTGACGTTCTGAGTGTATATTGATGAGCTATTGGTATGTTTACCTTCCTTTGCTTGAGGGATTTTGTCAAGCGTGTCTTTGTCTTGAGGGTTTCTGTCTCTCTCGTTCTTTAAGACTCTTGTGAGAGATTTTGTCCTGAGTATATTTGTGTTGAGGTATTTTGTCTCGAGGGATTCTGTCTTGATAGCATTTGTCACGAAGGCGTTTTTCAAGAGGGAATTGGTTTTTACGACATCTATCTTGAGTTTTAAGTCTTAGTCAAGGAATCCATTTACTTAGTGAGTACATGTTTATGATATATTATACAATTATGGACGTTTGTGGTGTTGAATATGATGTGATATGAACCTAAAAGACTTATATTGACCAAGGCGTTAGCCTCGGTCAATATAAATCTTTTAGGTTCATATCGGATCATATTTACCACCACAGACGTCCATAACTGTTTATTAGATACACCATCCTCACCACCCCACCCCCATCTTCTATTTGGCAATTAAAAGTTCAAATATATCAACCAGAAATACTTTTGTTTAACCAAAAATAGTTTTCATCTGCAGAATAACATAAAAATGAGACGGAAGTCAGGTTGAGGGCGCATGCACGTCGATTGAAATAGAAGCATAGAGGGGATTTCCAAAAGCTATATTTAGAAATTTGATATTCGATGGAAAGCCGGTGTACATGTAGTTTTGAGTACCAGTCACGTGTATGAGATCCCGCCAATAGAAATGTGGTTATTTATAAAGTGTATAATAATATGTGTTGCCGCTTTCGATCTGCTCAAGAAATCCTTTTTGCTTTTTTTTTGTTTTGGCCGATTGATAACCAACACATATTCGGCCTTTTTGGACCCCAGTCTTCAAGCAGCTGCTGAAAGAGGGGTAACGTGGCTCTTTTTATATCAAATGTCTCGCATGAAATACATCACTTGAATATGTCATAGGCAATCATATATTACATGACTGTAGCAAAAGTGTTACTCGAGCAGCACCTAACTAGGCGCTACATGTCATTCTACCTTCATGTCAGAAGGTTACCACAGCGAATTAATGGATTACCGCGTCAGATTGGTTTTGTTCAATCATTTTACATAACAATTATCTCGTCTGGCTGTCGATAAAATTAAATAATTCACAAACAACTGAAAAAAACTGTCGTAGCTTCCTGTGTTTGTCAAGTTTGTCGTAAAATTCCTGTGTGTATCGTATGAACAAGATTTAGCATGCCCAATGAAGATTTCTCTCTTTCCTTTTTGTTGGATGTTGTAGAAAACGTCTCGGTGTGATACACCGATCTCTTTACAACTGGATTGCTGGAATACTCATTGGCCATAAATTAAAAAGTGTCTCCTCATACGCCATCTTACATTACTTACCAGGTGTTGCTATAAATAAACAATGCTAACCCCCCCCCCCCCAAAAAAAAAAAAAAATATTCCATTTTCCGGCGCCTCGTTGTCACCCATCACTTTTTAACCCTTTACCTGACGAAACGACTACATTCTCCCGAGTAATTTACAAATTAATCAGTTCAAAACAAGTAGTGTTTTAAAAAAAATTCAACAAAACCATATCATGTGACCATTCATTGGAACGAGCTCGTCGAGCTCGTTTCAATGAGGGGTAACATGATATGGTTTTGTTGAATTTTTTTGAACATTTAAAAAAAACCAACAATTAAAATAATAAATTTTGACATCATCTGCGTTGGGTAAAGGGTTAAGGGTTAAATAACATACAAGGATGTCTTATACGAGAATGTCTGTGAAACATGATTATATTTATGATGTCTACATTTTAAGCGAAAACACAAATTGAATGTTTACATCATATTTCAGTTATTATTGACAGAAAAAACAAGTGTCGGGCTTGGAAAGTTGATACGCAGTTACGATTTTTCATGCTAGATTTTTGTTTTATGTTAATATTCCTGTGAAAAAAATGTTGTTGACTTTTAATGTGGCGATTTTAATCAGATACTGCCGTGTCCCATTACAAAGGCATGGGACTCCCAAGTAGTTACATGTAAGTGCACTGTACACCCTGGGAGCGCGGTTGCTCAGTAGGTAGAGGTGCAGGCTGCAAGCCGAGAGGTCCTCGGTTCGAATCCCACCTGCGGCAACCGCGTTGTGTCCTTGGGCAAGACACTTCATCTCCATTGCCCGCGTGGGGGCACGGTGGCGTCGTGTACTACGGCGTACTGCACGTCGATGGTGCACTTGTCTTCAGCCAATGCCAACCCTGCTTGTATAGAGCTAGTATGTTGGGGAGCTGACAGTTGCTCGCCGTTGCTCGGTAGTTCTCTCCGGGTACTCCGACTTCCTCCACCCGTAAAACTGTCACGATCATGATTAGCCATTGTGCATAAATATGTGCCCTTAAACACCAATAAATAAATAAACAAAAAAATAATAATACTGTTCACCCTGCATTCCTTTTCCTGTAATACAAAACCCAACTGACACAAAAGTGGTCTGTTTTAAAAACGTTGAGTAGTGGAGAGCTGGATTATTGTTGGCAGTCAGAATTTGTCCATAAATAAATGTTTTGTTAAAATTTATCGGCGAGTGCCTTGGCACTCGCCGATAAATTGTAACAAAACAAAATCTATATAAATAAAATTTAGTTTGCTTCCCAACTGTATTTGAAGGACAGCGAAAATTATAAAGTCGTCTGCGATGGTCCATTACTTTTCTAAGCAGGACCTTGATAGTGGGCTCTGATCCTGAGCGAATAACACCAAAACTAACACCCTTCTAGCAATTGTATGCCTCAAGATGCAACACCCTAATTTTGTACCCCATAACACCACTAAGAAGAAATTCTAATAAAGTCTCCGTTCAATATCGTTTTACAATAATGTCTGTAAATATTGGGCAGACAAGAGTGAAGACCACTTAACCACATATTAGGTAGCAAAATCAATAAAACAAAGCGTGAAAAATATGTTTGTGCTGTAGAAATGAGGATAGGGGCAAACAAACTAAAATCACCTTTTAACTGGTAGAGTGCTGGAAGCCCATATTTGGGCTTTGTTTTGAAGTGCAGGTACCGCAACACAAAGGCTTCATATCCTGTGGATGTGCTTCATGTTATCCTGGCAGTGAAATTAGTTTATTTGTATGAATTTGCCTTAATACAATTCATGGGAGAGTGCACTCTCCCATGCATTGTAACAGGGCAAAGACACCAGACAAAACTTTTATGACCAAAAAATAATTTAGCATTCTACCAGTTAAACAATGTGAAGTAATACAGATATAGATGGGAAGGTGTGCAGAAAGAGGTAGCTGCTTTTACAAAAAATGTCGGAGGTTCCGAAAGGTTTTTATTACTCACGCAGTGATCCGTTCAAGCTATACGCTAAATAAAAGCAAAAACATTTAGATTTTAGTCACCTGTTTGAAACATTTCCAGTTTGAGAACGATGGAAATAAACATTCAAATGTTGGGGTGGGGGAAGTTGAGACCCAAAAGATTTTTTTATCAAAAATGTCGATTCAAAACATAGTCACTTGCTGTTGAAAATAGGAACTAACGTTTGCCTCACGACAACTTCAGTTAATCCATCACGTTTATGATATACAAAACACAACTGTCGTGGCTTATTCTTTGTGCAACTAAACTTCAAACAAAGCATTGGGTTATTCCAGCTTTCCCAGCAAGCTGATTGTTTGTTTTTCATCTCTGATACGAGCTATAGTCGGCATTTCTTTCTTCTTGCGGATTATTCACACCTTATCAAGAATAATAGCTGCTGGAAAAGGTGGAACATCCCAAAGCATTCTCGAATTTAGTTCGACTATACTCAACTTATCAAAATACTGAGACTCCATTATCAATTTACTCAACCCATCGGCACGTGAGGAAATTTCTTCAACATTCTTGAATGAAACTGTACATGGTGATAAGTACACAGAACGACACGACAGTCGTGCGTGTAAATGGGTTAATTAATATGGCACGAGTGCCAGCGGGGAAGGATAGAACGAGAGGCCACATCGATTAACCCATCCGTACACGCGTGTCGTTCTGTGTTTATTACACGACTTCACGTCTATAAAAAACATTATTAGAAGGACTCTCAGCAATTTATTTGACATGTAACAACAAAAAGAACACATTTTATCGCCAACCAAATTTGCGAAGGTAACCCGTATTACTATTTCGTCCCCTGAGTTCCAATGTGTTCTATGTGCTTACTGGCAGATAGAACACATTGGAACTCAGGGGACGATTTTTAGCTATCGCTTGGGATTCAAAATGTAATTGCGGTGTACGATTTGTAGAAAAATGCAGTGACATTTCGCTTCTATTTAAAAATAGTCCGTAAACGATTTCCGTTCCGCACATATGTGTGGAACAGATTTTCATTTTCCGACTAGTTTAGTGTTGATGGGGATTACATAGAACAGGTGTGTTGTAAAAAATAATCAAACTCCGCCCAAGTTTGCTTTTTCCGTCGGGCAATGATATTTCAAGCCAAATTCAATTCAGTCCATGAAGTCACCTAAGGGATTGGTGAGCGGTTTCTAAAAAAACAGTGAATTATATGTTTGTATTGCGCAAGAATCGCTTTAAATGCATGACGTCACTTTTAGAAGCGCATAAACCACAATGAGATTGGCGTTACGTTTCATAATTTTCTCGCTGTAACTTTCAATTTTTGTGATTCAGCTTCATATTTTTGGTTTTAGTGTTTTGCATGCTGGACTTTTATTACACGCCAAACGATAGATTATCAAAGAAATTGCAGAAAGATAGAAATCGTATCCCCCCACTGTGAAGATATAGAAATTCTCACTTTCACGGAATCAATAAAAATGGCGGCTTTCAAAGCATCACATCAATATGAATACGAGTCAAATTATCACTGGAAATGATCAATTTGTTCTAGAAACGTATCATGAAAAGAAAATGTAGTGTTTATGAGTGAGTACCGATCATTTCCAGCAATAATTCAATACGTATTCACCTGAAATTGATGCGTGAAACCGGCTAGTCCAAACATGGTCTGGAAGTCCGTAATATAAATTTTTGGTTTGGTACGTCCTTTCAAAGGACGTACCAAACCAAAAACTTATATTACGGACTTTCAGGCCATGTTTGGACTAGAAACCCGCCAGCTGAATCAGATCGCAAGAAGCTATCTGTTCTCAATATCGATCAAATCACGTCCGTGTATCAATGAGTCAATGCGCTGTTTGCGTTCATGTATCAATTCATGGCTGAAACGAGTGGAATTATCAGATTCTTATAAAAAGCGTATAATAAAAAGAAAATCTAGTGTTTTTGAGTGGATATCTAAAATTATCTCACTTGTCACCGAGACAAATGGTCATTTTCGCTCAGGCAGGCGCTCGTGAAAAATAAACATTTGTCTTGGTCACTCGTGAGATAATTTTCGGCCTCCATTCAAAAACACTAGATATTCTCTATTTATTACTACCCATCTCTTTTAAGTATTTTAGCTGAATCCTTTATCGCTACTAATACTGTGGTTTGCGATTGCGTTTCTAGGCAAATGTTAGATAAAATATGACCCTGACAGCTAACTTGGTCATAATCGTTGTGGAACAAACTTGACACGAAATAGTGGAATGGACTGAAAGTGAATTTCTCTTTTCAAACCGAGGAACTGCGTTCTCAACAGTGATGGGTGAGTCATATCAACAACACTTACCGTAGATACAACAGCATGCCATACAACATTGAACACCAACGTATTCTTTAAGCTTCAGTGTTGAAGACCCTGCGACCTGTTAAAAATACAAAATACTTCATGAAGAACAACCTGTATCAAGATGATGAGGAATGTTCAACCATTACCTGTGTACGACCTCAGCTCATTATAAGGTGGTAGTTGCCGAGAGGTATGGTGAAAATATGATATATCACATGAAACGTCGTTAATTTCGACGTAACAACCCATGTCTTATTTACTGATTATCAACTAGTGTCTAATCGGCGCGTGGTCCCATAGTAGCAGCATTGTATTCTTGTGCGTAGTTCACATGACGTCAATTACGCCAACAGGTGGCGTGAAGCGTCTGAGCCAACGAACTGATTGTTGGTTGTTTTGGGAGAATTTAGCGACAGTGAATTAAATAAAAAGTGTAAAAAAGTGTAAAAAACATTCGAAAATTCATGTGATATACAGAATCTTTAACTCGTGATGTTTGGATATAAGATTTTTTGAAACTCGTTTGATGAATTCGATTAACAACTAGCCTAAAGGCTCGTTGTGAATCAAATGCATCAAACTCGTTTAAAAAAATCTTATATCCAAACATCACTCGTTTGAGATCCTCTATTTATTACACGCCCAATACTGTTCATCCAGTTCCATATTCACAAACCCGTACGGAACACGTGTTCCATAAGGACTTCCGTTGACGGACTATTTTCCACCTGACGTCATGGATCAATCAAAAGAACTAAACGCCGCTTACATGCGTAATCGACCAATTAAAACGTCGCATTCTGATCAAGATTAATTGGGAAGGTGTGGTGACAGCTGAGAAATCGAATGGCAACTGAAAAGTGGCTATTACGAAATTAAACTTATTCTATAAAAGGAGAGTGATTTTATAACACTCAAGTTCTGACTTTGAAGCGAATATTTCTCAAATAACGACAGGTAATTTCTTACAAATATGAATAAATAATCTATTTCCACACAATTTTCATTTATATTTTTCGGTTTAGGTATCGATCTGTAACATATGTTTGCCAAGTACACTTGAGCTTTGTTTTTGTTTTTATTTAAGGCAGACGTCAGAACTGTCAAATTCTACAAATAAGACCGATTTTTTAAATTGATGAGCTCAATGCCACAGAGGCGTGTAATAAACACACAACGCCACAATGTGCGAATGCATCAAGTTAGTTGTCAACATCAACTGTGAATTGAATGGCAGGTTAGAGATAGAGCTGAAACGCCTAAAGAGTTTTCTTGAAAGATTAAACACACGGATCAACCTTGGTTAAGCGATTAATCACTTGCACAAATAGGTAGCTCAAATCTCAAATCTTTATTCACTCTCCTTGACCACATAAGCGTTAGCTAAGTTAGCTAAGTTGTTATAACAAGTTACCTATGTTGTTATAACGACTTAGCTAAGTTGTTATAACAACTTAGCTATCTTGTTATAACAACTTAGTAACTTGTTATAACAACTTAGCTAAGTCGTTATAACAACATAGCTAACTTGTTATAACAATTTAGCTTAACTTGTTACAACAACTTAACTAACTTGTAATAACAACTTAGCTATCTTGTTATAACAACTTAGTAACTTGTTATAACAACTTAGCTAACTTGTTATAACAACTTAGCTAACTTGTTATAACAACATAGGTAACTTGTTACAACAACTTAGCTTAACTTGTTATAACAACTGTTATAACAACTTAGCTATCTTGTTATAACAAATTAGCTATCTTGTTATAACAACTTAGCTAACTTGTTATAACAACTTAGCTATCTTTTTAATCATTGCCCCCTAGGTCAGTTTGTCCCTTCCTTGGGGCTGATAGTAATTGGTCAAAATGCGTTTAACCCTTTAACGTAACGGCCAAAAACGGCCAGCACTATACACAGAAATCGCTATTCAGCCTTTTTTATATTTAGATTTTATGCTTCCAAAACAATGGTTATGACCCTTCATTCGAACGAGGGCGTTGCCCTCATTCCAATGAGGGGTAATACCCTGTTTTTGGATGCAAAAAATGAAAAATTTTAGTTACAGGAACAAATTTTTCACCAGTATCGTCTGCAACTAGCGTTAGGTAATGGGTTAATGTGCCTCATGCACGGAGCTACATTATAAACACTCTATCCAACAAAACGACAGAAACTTAAAAAAAAAAACTAACTTAAAGGCTCACAAAGTCTGAAATATCTTCGAGCTTTTTCAATAACACCCTTTAAATATGGATAGCGGGGGTTCTGGGTAACACAACCTAATTTGCCCAACCAGGCATCAAACTCACAACGTTTTGATTGCAAGTTCAACTTACCCTCTGTCCTACCCCTATTTTCGGCATTATTTACTTACAAATTCCGTTTGAACTATTATGTTTTGTGAAACAATGACAATGACTGATACCAAGCTATATTCCCTTGTAAAGATTTGAAAGGAGGCGAATCGGGCAGCTGATCTCGAATCGAATCGTATATCAACTTTAGATTCGAAATCGAATCGAATCTCGAAGCTTCGCAGGTCCCAAAAACCAAATTGATGGAAATCGGAACATTTTTGTGTTTGTGACCAATGGTCGTTCCAGCAATTGGTGCAGAGTTCAGTGAAACGCAAAACAGAATAACATTTACCACGGGAGATGTCTATGAGAGAATGATAGTTTCCAATTTTCATCATACACTGATTGGGAAATATGTTTATTTATTTATTGGGGTTTAATGACACTTTCGACAACCAGGGTCACCTCGTGTCAGACAGTTTTACGGGTGGAGGAAGCCGGAATACCCGGAGAGAACCAACAAGCAACGACGAGCAACTGTCTGATTCCCCAACGTACTACCTCCACACAAACAGGGTTAGCATTGGTTGACGAGAAGTCCACCATCGACGTGCAGTACGCCTTAGTATACAGCGCCCCGCGCCCCCACGTAGTCAGTTGGGATTAAGTGTCTTGCCCAAGAACAAAACGCGGTTGCTACACGCATCGGACACCTCTCGGCTTGCAGTCTGAACCTCTACCTACTGATCCACCGCGCTCCCATTCTGATTGGGAAAAATCCTGAAGTACGATATTTCAAATGTTAAACTTCGCATAATTTTTTTTCAGAATTTCAAACCTTTCAGGTGTGAGCTTTGAATAAATGGGCATAAAGAAAATGCCAATGATTTCCCTTCTCATAAATTTATCAGGTCAAACTCAATCTATCAAATGGTATTAGAGTTGTCGGAAAATGACGCTACAATCAGGGCCACCGCAAAGCAATAAACTAGACTGAAATACGAGCAAGTGGTTTCCTTTTTGGAGTTAATTGAGATCAAATATTCACACTGATATCGTGTCATCGGATGATTATAAAAGTTACGGTTGCATTTTCCTGTTCGGATCGGATGGCGCCTCCTGTTCTGATTGACGGGTGAGTTTAGCCTCTTTGCAGGGATCGATCAACCGTACAGTTTTGTCGTTATATCAGTGTTAAATATTTAACCCTTTACCCAACGCAGACGATATCAAAATTTATTATTTTAAATATCATTTTTTTAAAGTTTTCAAAAACTTTCAACAAAACCATATCATGTGACCCCTCTTTGGAACGTGCTCGACGAGCTCGTTCCAAAGAGGGGTCACATGATATGGTTTTTGCTGAAATTTTGTGACAAATAACATTTTTTCAGCTGCTGAATTTACATATTACGCGGGCGGATGGGGTCGATTCGTTGGGTAAAGGGTTAAGTGCTAAATGGAATTCTTGCTCGATGCCAAAATAATTTTTTTAGTGCCAAATGAAAGATTTTATTTCCAAATGGAATCTGATTGTAAATGAGAACAAATTGGCCATGTATCACCCTTTGAGTGCAACAATGCGTCATCTGCAATGCTAAAGCATTGCAGATGGCGCCTTTTTGCACTCTAAGTATGATATTTTAATTTAGCATTACCTCTCTCTTTTAAGTATTTTCATTGCAAAAACTCCACAAATGATAAAAAATATAGATAATAAAAAAGACACGGCTATTACAAAATAATCAGAAGACTATTTATTTATTTATTTATTTATTTATTTATTTATTTATTTATTTATTTTTATTTATTTATTTATTTATTTATTTATTTATTTATTTATTTATTTATTTATTTATTTATTTGTGTTTAAGGTAACATACTTATGCACAATGGCTAATATTTATTTATTTATTTATTTATTTATTTATTTATTTATTTATTTATTTATTTATTTATTTATTGGTGTTCAAGGTAACATATTTATGCACAATGGCTAATCGTGGCCGTGACGGAGAGAACTACCGAGCATCGACGACCAACTGTCAGCTCCCCAACATTCTAATTCTGTTCAAGATCCCCCCCCCCCCCCCCCCCCCAAGCAGGGTTACAGCGGTTGAAGACATGTTCATCATCGACGTGCAGTACGCCTTAGTACACGGCGTCATCATGCCCCCATGTAGGCAACCGGGATAAAGTGCCCAAGGACACAATGCGGGAGAACACTATTATCTTCACGCTGTTTGTTTACTCTGAAAAGAACTTGTAGCAAATAATTTATAATTTCCCAGAAGGATTATAAAAAGATTAAACAAAATAAAGAAAGATTAAGTAACAAAGAAATAGTTTGATAAGAATTGGACTAAATGGGTGAATAAACTGATAATTTAGTTGATCCATGACAACGAGGAATAATTATTCCTATAGATTACCTGACAGGCGTGAATTCTGTCACGCCCGATGCGTCATATGGCGATTTCATTGAAAACGACAAATTGAAATAATAAACCACAAAGCCTTTGAGACCTACCAAAAGTACATTTTTGATGGTAAATTTTAATGCAAAATCCTGTATTTTTGGTGTCAAACGAACTGGTTCAGTGCAATTGGTCTCATTGGCACCAAGCAGCATGGACACTGATCACATTACTAATATATTGCCGACCAGTTGTGGATGTAAATTTTCTCGGTTCACTGGACATTTAATTCTCAATAAAACCCAAAAATTTTCTGCTTCAAATTCCACCCTTAACCCTCGCTTTCTTGTTGAATAATGGATCACTGATCTCGATGCAGCTGGACTGCTGGAACATCAGCGAATAATGTAAAACTTGAACTTCCCACTCAGTGTGGCGTCGGATCAATCAGCGCGGTAACTGCTCCCATCGATAGCGTTTGGTGAAGTGAAAACTGTTACGCCGTGACTGCAGTGACAAGGTAACAAATTTTACATCATCGAGCATCAAACGTAAGCCCAGCACGAAAACTACTAACAGGATATCATGTTTTCAATATCAGAACTTGTGGTGTCAGCGAAACACGTCGAAACATCTGCCCCAACCAATATGGCGTCAAGTCAATCAACGCGATAGCTTCTCCTGATCGATGACGTGGAAGCTGTTACGCTGTGACTTTAGTCACAGCGTGACCGCTTTCACTTCATCAAACGTCGTGGTGTTTAACTAGAACAAAGACTAGTAACGCCTTTCGGCCCTTGTTTTTTGTCAATTAATAAAATATGTTGAAAATATTCAATTTGCATTGCCCTGACACATCACCACAAATTCGTTTTTAACGGACGTAAAAAACTATTCTTTAAAAAACAATCGGTTTTTACGAGGCATCGGAAAAATGAAAGCTATCGAAGAAAAGATTGTTTTATTGCATCATTTATTTGCAGTAACTACTGGCCACCCCCTTTATCCCCAAGACAGCGCCAGGTGGTATATTCCTGTACTTACGACCAATGAGCGTCCTGGCTGTATGGAGATTGATGTGTGGTATATGTGGCATATATGAAGAAAATCAAGGGGCCTGAGTATCTGAACATGTTGGGCTAAAGGGTCATAACTTTAAAACCTACCATGTTCAAATACCCAGATCAATAACCCTGGTCGCACCGATTGAGGGTTTCCTAAATTGAAAGTAAAACCTCGGAAACGGGGGTGGGGGTGAAGGAAGAGGGTCTTATGTTTTTCTGGGTACTACACTGAATCTTTTTTTTTAGACGCTAACCAACGAAATGAAATCAATCTTGATTGAATGCAAATGTAAATTTGAGTATTTTCTTGGATACCAGGAATCTGGTTATAAAGAATAAAATTGAATTGAATTGAATTGAATGGGGACGCGGTGGCGTCGCGGTAACCGGTTCTCGCCAATCAGTGAAGTTAAGCAACGTCGAGCGGGGTTAGTAGTTGGATGGGTGACCATTTCAGCAACTGATTTGCGCTCCAGCGTTGTGTTCTTGGGCAAGGCATTTAACCCCGATTGCCTACATGGGGGCACGATGACGCTGTGCACTAGGGCTTACTGCAAATCGATGGTGCGCATGTCTTCAACCAATCTAACCCTGCCTGTGCCGCGGTTCAGAGTTCAGAGTTACGATGTTGGAGAGCCGACAGCTGCTCGTCGTTGCTCGGTGGTTCTCTCCGGGTACTCCGGCTTCCTTCACCCGTAAAACTGTCACCGCCATGATATGACCCTGGCTGTTAATGTGTCGTTAAACCCTAATAATAAAAAAATTGAATTTATTTGGCACCTGTCATCGGATAACCCCAATTGTCCACATGGGGGCACGATGACGGCACGATGACGCTGTGTACTAAGGCGTACTTCACGTCGATGGTGCGCATATCTTCAACCAGTCTAACCCTGTCTGTGCTGCTGTGCGGAGTTACGATGTTGGTGAGCTGACAGCTGCTCGTCGTTGCTCGGTGGTTCTCTCCGGGTACTCCGGCTTCCCCCACCGTAAAACTGTCACCGACATGATATGACCCTGGCTGTTAATGTGTCGTTAAACCCTAATAAAAAAAGAAAAAAAATTGAATTGAATTGGCACCTGTTATCGGATACTCATTAGTGTTAGTAATGGATGTTACCACTGAGTATAAGTCGCCATTCTTGGCGACTAAAACCTCAGTAGAAACATCCATTACTAATAATACTTTGCTGTTGCGACTGGTACAACTGCTACCGAATAACAAACGTGACATTTCCTCTCGGAAGGTGAAAACGTTGAATGATTATTCTGTATTCATATCGTAACGAAGAATTACATGTTGGGAATTTATTTCATACACTCAACAGAAAAAGACAGTTCAAGTATAAAACAAATCAAAATGAAATGACTGTAAATTGAAAACTGTGAGGTGTGAGGAAAAGAGACATTCAACATGTATAACCAATTTGTGGTAAGATGGCGTAGGCGGCTTTTAGAGAACTGGCAGATCCAATAAATGTCCGCTGAACATCACATAAACTGATAAAGTTTATATAATGCTTCACTTTTGATAAACAAATCCTATTTGTATCACTTATCTTGCCCATAACATGTTGCTAACTGAAATACTTTAGGAAGCGAAGAATCGAAGTCTCCGTTGTCTGGTTGTATGATGAAAATGATGCCCTCTTCAAGACTTCATGACGTGCTCACAGTCTGTAATATCCACACAAAGATACCTAGCTTTATCTAATGTGAGGTATGGTGCCAAACGGAATCTACGCACCGTGAATTAAATACACGAGTATCTGAACACTTATGAATATAATGTGCCAGGCAAATTAAATTATAGGCAACTTGGCAAAAAGAATCTCGGCAATTTACAAATCACTCCATCCCTGTATCACACAAAAAAGCTTATATGTCAGTTTTATGAAGTGTATGATCATTGAGCAGAGTCCATTGTCAACTGGAACGTTGTAAATAATTATCTTTATTATAATTATGCTCGTTTGTGAGATAGCATGGAATGTCCAACAAATATTTTTCAATATCTATTGTCGCGATAGATATTGTTTATTCAATATTGGTGATTAGGCCACACAAAATAAATTAACTGATTCTGAGGAAATTGTTTTTCAAATCAGTGAGGGAGGGAGGGAGGGAGGGAGGGAGGGAGGGAAGGAGGGTTTTATTTTTAATTTTTATTTTTCTGTTGCAAAAAGTGAGCAAACATGGAGAGGATTTCGGCTGTCTTTTTACACACAGAAATATACAAGGTGCATATCTATACAAATAAATTCATTATTAATTTGAAAAAATAAACCATTCCTCTAAAAACAAACTGTAGGTACTACAATTCAAAGGCTTCATATTCTTTCGATGCTCTTCATATTATCTTGGAAGTAAAAGTATTTAATCTATGGGGATTTGCCATGTTACAGTTTATGGGAGAGTGCCTATATGCCCGTAGACCGTGTGAGCCGTGCCTATAGGCACTTTCCCATAAATAGTAATAAGACACACATACTGGAGTCGCAACTACATAAATATGCATCAGCCAGAAAATGTAAAAAGATTCAGGTTTCCCTGAGTTTGTACTAATATTGGAAGACAGTGAAAGGCAATAAAAATGTCCAACGAGGGGTTTCAAATTCAATGAGGGATTGCCTGAAAATCAAAATCAATTAAGGTCACAGATTTCTTCACAATGGCTGATCGACACCGTAATATGGATATAAAGTCAAGTCCAGTCAATCGTTTATACCCACACTTCCCATTTTAGAGGAATTCCAACAACGGTATCGGTGACCGGCTCCTATTTTATCAGTAAAACAGTGCTTTTTTACCACAGTAAACAAACACTGCTTCATTTCCCGGAGTTCCTACGGGGACGCGATAGATGTAAGAGAATATCATTAGTGATGCACATTACGCTGTAAGTTTGGATTGATATTACTGTGTGTTTCCGGCATTTGGGTGTTTTAACTGAAACATTAATAAAACATAATAACTTCTGTTTTGAGTAGAATTATATGCTTTCTTAATGGGAGAAAATATAAAGATTCACGAGCGGATAAAAGCTTATATTTTCCTACTCAAATGTGGATATATGAGAATTCTTTAGCGTACTTTTAAACTTTTCCATCAGAAACATTTATGTGTACTGTCATCAAAGCGAGTTTAGTAGAATGACGTCAGAGTACACACATATTCTACGTTCCCACGGGCCACCCTTTTCTCTCCCTGCTTCCGTGCCTAAGCAACATATTCATACAGAAAAACAGAGATGCTGCATCTCATTCAAAATAAGTTTTGTCTGGAAGTGAGGTACTGGTATCAAGGACGAACATTGTTGAGAAGTTTCAAATCACAATGACATTTAAGTTTATTTTTCGCCTCCAAGCTCGCCAGTAAATCCGCCTTTTTGTGAAATACTCAAATGTGAAGCAAAAACTTAATATAATACATCAATAAATTTTCAAATGCATTTTTTATCTCGGATGCAAAAAACTACATAGAACGATGCAACAATTTTTCAACAACACGTTTTTTATCAAAAATGCCGAAAAAATTTTGTTTAGGTATTATCTGTTTATAGGAAGGTATGCTCCTCATTCTCCCTGCTCCCACGATGGCAAAAGCTACAGTATGACCGCTGTGGACTGGTCACTTCATACGGGTGGGTAATATTTCCACGGACGCAAAAATATTGGATTCCAAACACTAATTATAGGAATAATCTTTAAAAATTCAAATTTTAATTAATGAAGCACCGGGTTGTATCTGATGGTTCATTAATTAAAATTTTGCTGCTGATGATTTTTATTACCTGGTAAACACATGCGTGGACATCACTGCTCACGCGTGGATTATGACCAATCCACGGCGACTGTACTGTAGAACATTTTTTGCACATGACCCATACGCGTTCCAACAATCCAGTTGTTTTGAGATCAATGACCCTATTAGACAACAATACATGGGGACAGTTCCAGTGAGAGATAAGAGAATAGAAGCTAGTTTCCAAATGTCACCATACACGTGCCTTCTGAATTGGAAAAAAATATGTAAAATAATATTTGAAACGTGAAGCTTCGCTTACCTGTCACCGAATTTCAGACTTAATAAAACTGAATAGAATGCTTCAACAATTCTTCAAAAACGTGTTTTTTTTCAAAAATTCTTAACCCTTTGAACTCTAGTGGTATCTACCATGCCAGTTCAGTGGAAGAACTGGGAAGGGTCCATATTCATTATTTGGGGTTGACTTATCAATATTTTCAACGCGCAGCCTTAGGGCTGCACGTTGAAGATATTGATTGGTCTACTCCACACATTTACTAATGACGTTATGACGTATCATGTTCCTGGCCGGAAAAGCGGCCGCTAGGGTTCAAAGGGTTAAAAACCTGAAAAAGAATGTTTCAACGACACTTCAGAAATGCCACTCTTCAATTCTGATAACTGTGATTTGGAATTATTCATGCCATTGTACCATTTCGAATATATCAAAATGATCTGCATTCAGCGTTCGTTTACTCGCAACCCTCCGGATAGAATCTGCCTGCTTCCGGTCTGTCTGTCTTTTTGCCTGCCGATTCTGATCGTGACAACTGGGTTGGAAGAAGGCGGAAAAAGGTCCTTTCAAACTTCAATATTTTCAAAACTTTATTTTTTCACAGAGAAAAGAAAATGTTGCACCCGACAATTTATTGTACAGATACGCTCCCTCTTATTCCCAATTTAACCAAAAAAAAAAACCCATCTGAGAAGGTTCACGAGTTTTATCAAAGAGATTTTCAGATTCAGATTCAGATTCTTTATTCACGGTACACATACATGTAAACTGGTTACAAATAAACATATTGCACAAATGTGATGAGAAGTATACCGTGGGAAGTGGCATAGCCAGATTGGCTGTCTACCTGCCACCCCCTGAAAGAAGATGGGGCGATTGCAAACAGATTGTGACTGAAAGAATGAACTGAGAGCCAATTATGTGACACATGATGGAGAATGACGATCGAATCATTACTTTTCTGGGATTAGAGTATTAGTGTTTCATTTTCGCCAGCGGACAGACGGTGAGTCAAGGTAGGCAAGAAGCAACCTGCCTTTTGGACACCCTCCACTACTTATCATAACATCCGAGGGCGGCAACAAGTCCCATCGTGAAGTTCGTATCGTTTAGACTGCGACAAAGAGGCTGGTCATGATGTTTGGGCGTGGTGTCTACGTCAGCTGCATTTTCTAAAAAAGGAATATAAAGAACACTCTCTTTCAAAGTGAAATAGAAGTATAAAGACAAAAATAATATTTTGATTGTTTTCACTTCAGCCAAATTCAATCTTTGTATTTTTAATAACGTCCGTTCAAACTGAGCGATCTTGAATAAGTATTTATTTTCAACTTTGAAGTGAAATCAATAAGTTGATTTCATCAATTTCCATGACAATATACCAGGCCTGGCATTCTGAAAAATGCAGGAGGGCAAAAAATAGCTCTCCTCAATCAGCTTAGGAGAGCAATTAGCTTTACACAGCATGTTAAGTATCCAGTTGAACAAACTCATTGAAACTTAAACCAACAGACTACATCAGTGATTTTATTAACTTTACTAAGGTAAAGCGAAATCTCTTAGACATCTAGATGTCTCACTCAACAACCGAACACACACTTGAAAAGACCTGTGTGTGTACCCAGACCTGTTGTCCTAGAAAGTCATACGCCTACCACTACCACCTTCAACCCCCCAAGAGGGGTTGAAGGTGGTAGTGGTAGGCGTATGACTTTCTTGGACAACAGGTCTGCTTGAATCTACAGCCACATCCTGGTGCAAGTGCTTCAAGTGACAGGATAGTAGTAATGGTAGTATATTATAGTGTCAATATTCCTTGAATAATTACCCCTCAAACTGTGATGTCAGTTGTTGAACTTGAAACTGACAGAAAAAAAAATATTGCTGTGACCCATTTTGCTTCAAATGATTGCAACTGTGTTTGGGTATGGTTGCAGCCATTACCTTTTACCACAAAACCACTTTCAAATGGAAATTACGTGATATTATGTGACTTCGAAGTTAAAATACATTTTTGCTTTACAACAAAAATTTAATGTGAGCATAATACATGTAATCTCAATCATCCCAGGCCAAAATATTTAGGAGGGCAATTTTTCGCTCTCCTTAATTCTTTCAGGAGGGCAGTAAGGAGAGCTAAAAAATCGCTCTCCTGAAATTGCCAAGCCTGATATACAGAAAGGAAGATATAAATTTTAAAACGAAAATGTGAGTACCAAAGCATTATCCTGTCTTTAAATGTAATGCATCAATAGAAAGAATTCTCCATGCGTTTCTCGAGTGATTTCCGTTCATTCGATCGAAAAGCAAATTATAAAAAATAGGAACTCCAATAATTAATTTCTCCTATAGGGTTCTATACTATTTATTTATTAGGTTTTAACGACACTTTAACAGCCAAGGTCATATCGTGTTGGTGACAGTTTTACGGTGGAGGTAGCCGGGGTATCCAGAGAGAACCACCGACGAGCAGCTGTCAGCTCACCAACATCGTAACTCCGCACAGCATTCAGGCAGGGTTACACTGGTTGAAGATATGCGCAACATCGACGTGAAGTACGCCTTAGTACACGGCGTCATCTTGCCCCCATGTGGACAATCGGGGTCAAGTGCCTTGTCCAAGGACACAATGTGGGAGTCCGAATCGAACGGTCAGACGGTCACCCATCCAAGGTTTAACCGGGCTCGACGTTACTTTACTTCGGTGATCTGACGAGAACCGGTTACCACAACGCCACCGCGCCCCCGGTTCTATACTAAAAAATGTTTGAATGAGACCTGGCATTTTGGCTCATACGCAAAGCCACCGGAAAAGGAGACGAATCATATAAGCCTAAGGCTTTCTGTTGAATCCTCGTCCACTTATTAACTTGATAATTACTGTTACTGTTATACCGTGTACAACTATGTAAACTGTTGCTGTTCTATTATATCATTATGTAAAGTATACGCATAACACTATTTTCTAGAATAAATATTGTTTAAACTAAGCCATCGATCAAACTAGTCCGGTACGGGTACACAAAATGCTACTTCGTGGAAGACATAATGTATGTGAGTGATAAAGAGAACTCAGGTATTGAAGAGTACCTTGATATCACTTTGGGGAGTCACTGTTGTTCAAGCTGAGGTCGCGGTCCCTGGAGCTGAGGGAAAAATTGGGAAAAACAGTGACAAGGAGTGCCAGATGTGTAATGTAGGCGTGGTGGAGACCCTGGAACACTTTCTTCTAGAATGCCCAAAATACCAGTCTAAAAGAATAATATTCACTGGGAGTCTAATGGGGAAGTTCACAACACATCTTATGATGTCAGACGTTAACGTGGTAACGTTGTGAGCGAGTTGCTTTTTGGAAGTGGAACTGAATTAATCTTCTCTTATTCTTCATAAACTATCCACTTAGGCTTAATACTAATAGCAGACGAGATTCGCAAAAACACCCCAAACTGAATAACTAATATTTTCATTTTTTGTTTACAAATATAGCTTATAGCCCCTCCTCATTAGAAGGAGCTCGCGAGACAAAAATGATAATAAAAAATACTAAAATTTGGATGGCGATTTCTATTAACAGTGCTGGACAGCTTTAATCGTTACGTTAGCTAAAAGTTTAAATTGCACATTATGTGATAAAAGCAATCTCAAATTCGTTACGATTTTGCTTGAAATTTCTAAACCTCGTTCACTAAAATCGATCCGAGATTCGGTAAACCTCGTCTTAGGTCGATTTTAATGAACTCGGTACAGAAATTTCATATGGAATTAGAGATCCTCTATCTATTAGATTTCGGTATTTTAACTCTTTTGGCGCGGAATAATCTGAGCAACATAATTCTCAGCGCTTAATATTCATCAGGACTTTTACAAAAAGTATAGGTTGTCAGACTAGAGCGTTTTTATTTTAAAACATGTTCTAATGATCTCACTGACAGTTTTTCAAATGATTTCCTGTATATATTTAAATTGCACCTTTACACTTTCAAGGGACGATATCGTTGTTCATGGATAGAACCAAAATGATGCATAAAACATAGGAATACGTATGTTTGTTCAACCCTTTATCCAACGAATCGGCCGTAATATGCAACTTCAGCAGTTGAAAAAATATTATTTTTCAAAACATTTCAACAAAACCATATCATGTGACCCCTCGTTGGAACGAGCTCGTCGAGCTCGTTCCAACAAGGGGTCACATGATATGGTTTTGCTGAAATGTTTTGAACCATTTGAAAAAAATGATATTTAAAATAATAAATTTTGCTATCAACTGCGTTGGGTGAAGGGTTAAAAGCACCTGGAAATGGACACACACAGTTGGCTAAAATGACTACTGCAGTAGCTTTCCACGGTCTGCCGTCTGTCGACTTTAGTCGCTTGTCGCGCCAAAAGAGTTAAGGGGGTTCGGTATCTGACTTGACTGAGATTTGCTGGTAGAACAAAGGGGAATTCACATCAGGCAAATAGAGAATAATCTGTTCTTGTATCCTTCTACCACAGCTCCACAAATGCTACTGCCAATGAGCTCAACAGTGGCATTCTTTTACGAACACAAATCATATCTACAGTAATTTTGTGATTTCTTCTGAACACACTTTTAAAGGCCTATTTGAAGCGTTTGCAATCTCAGAGCTTGTGCCCTGACCATACCATCGTCAGGAAGTCCTGCTGATAATAAACAAATCACCTAGGCAATGATTTTTAGTCAAGTCTTGGCTGCCTGTTAAGGCAGCCAAGACTTGGCTAAAAATCACTGTTAAGCAGCTAGAGATGTACAGGTTGTAGCCAAGTGAGAATTCAGGAAAACTGCCCTGTCTCCGAGGGTTAACAAAACTGAAGATAAAACAGCCACTTCATTCATGAAAATGATCCCTTCAACTGCTATCAAACCTCAATGAGGCCTTATAAATAGTGAATGTAGGAAAATTTGAAAATTCAGATGGTTTCGGTATTCAATGATTGGTTCGGTTCGGTTTTTCGGTATCTCCACGATATCGGTATCGGTTCGGTTTTTCGATAAATTGCCAGCCTCTACTGTTTATATCTCACTATGTATCACTTGTAATTGCCTTCTTTGTTTATTTCAAAGTATTCTTTAGAAACACATAGAAAATCCTGTACCCATTTTTTCTGTTTTCGAAGCTCATAATAGAGAAGCAAGACAGGGAAATACAAAAGAAAACAATTGATTAGGAACGCATCACATTGGTCGAATAAACAAACCTTCAACGGAAATTGGTTGCAGTTTGTCCGGCTGGAAAGTATTTAAAATGGCTGTACACCAGCAGGCGAAGTGGTGCGGTATACATTGCTAATGTTAAAATGGGCTTCACAGACGCGATAAATCTCTTGAAAAGCAATTGTCTGTCCAATAAAAAGATGAGACATGGATATACAAGAGTTAAGAGTATATCGTATGTCTCCAGTTAGTGACATAACATCGACTGCCCAGCTTCAGAATATCTTCGCCTCATCCTGGATGAAATAAATAATTCATTTATCGCAAGGTAGCCCGCCATAAAATGATAACAACGTACTCTGTTCGTTTGACATTCGTTTATTCTTCTCATGATTATTGGAGAAAACTGGGCATCACAACTTTTTAAACGACACGTATCAAATAATAATTTCTGAGTGGATGCAGAGCAGCGCTTACAACCAAATAATTTATCCGTAAAAAATATCGAATCCGGAAAAAAAGTTGTCAGTATTTATTTTGAGAGGTAATCATTTATTACGTTCAAACTATAGCCCCAAAATCTAAGTTTCAGATTTTGATAAGAGGGTTCAAATTTTGATGGATGAACGGTCATGTACATTGCAATCATTAAGTGGCCTTTTGTGTAATAAGGTCAGATCGGTCTTTGCGTTGGAGTGAAAAAGTTGGATGTGGTTTACCTCCATTAGAGGTAATGGATGGTCATTTGTCGAAGCGTCAGTCGGTATCTCCTTAAGAAAGAATTACAGCTTAGCAACTATAGAAATGAACGTCGATGGTATTGAATGCATGATGATTTGAATTAAGGCAATAACTCGGTAATCAATACGACAAGAACCTCTGAAGGATGAGAACAGGACAATATCTTATCTCGAACTTTGCTGCTGAAGGCGTAATAGAGGAAGATTGTACCGAGTTATTACTTCGAGTAAAGACCTTTTTACGCCCCAACAACAACAACAACAACAACAACAAAGAACTCGAAAAAATATTGCTCTGAATGTGAACTGGCCCAATATCTGATGTGAGTGTGAGATTGATTGATAACTGAAACAAAAATGTGAGATAACTCTGCAGGGGACAGCAGGTGCCCAGCCCGGACATTTTTGAAACATTTTCGTCTGCATTGAATTCTCAAAGATTAATGGCTTATCAGTTTTTCACAACACAAGTATTTTTTATCAATTTGACCTTACGCTTTGGCTCCAATGATTTATTTTATTTTGACTTTTTTGAACGAGGCTACTTTACTCTACCCATGCATTTTCGACCGTTTTCGTCACTGCCTCTTTCGTCACTGCCATTTTTGTAGATGTCATTTTCGTCACTGTTGTTTTAGTTGCTATCATTTCCGTGGAGCACCGGAGCATACGCCCCTATCCCTACCTCCACTCCAAATAAATAAATAAATAAATAAATAAATAAATAAATAAATAAATAAATAAATAAATAAATAAATAAACATGATCGGTGCATTTCATATCTCCTATCCCTGTACAACATGAACATCTTAATCTATCCTGGAGAATAGTCAAACGTTTCCTTCGCAATTTAAAAGCCTTTCAACTCATATCGTCCCTCGAGTATAATAAGGCGCCATCTGCAATGCTCTAGCATTGCAGATGGCGCCTTGTTGCACTCAAAGAACGATATTTGTTTATTTTATACAATCCCTATCTTAGTCTAAACATATTTTATTTGTCATAAAGTACAAAAAGGATTGGAGAACAAGTTACAAAACTTAGTTAATCTCCTTTCCCTAGATACATTACAGAAATTTGACATCGCGGCATGACAATACATATGAATCAGGTAAACTACAACGGTAAATTCCATGGATCAAAAAAATTTGAAAATATTGTAACTGGAAAGACAAGTTAGGAAATTTATAATACAATAGTTGGCTAGATTATCGTCAGAGTATTTGGATGTTATTGTCGAATAGATAGCAGGTGATGGGGTACATTTGCTTCCACAGAATATTATATTTTGGTACCAGGGACCCATAGTAACGCTACATAACATAGGCCGTCACGAACACACTCTCGTCTTGAGAATTTGGCGTTGTTATTCGATATTTAAGGAGGTTAATACCGACGACGTTAATACCGACGACGTGCACCCCGTTTCAGCCACGACATCACTAATTAGGGTAATTCAGAGTGTCGTTGGTCGGAGCGGGGTGCACCTCGTCGATGACAATAGACAAATTTCGACATGTGATCTGGATAAAGGGGTCGTTTCCTTATCTGAAATATTCAAACCAAAATTGCGAGGTGGGGTTATAGTGCACGCACCCCTACAGACCCTCGGCCCCTGTCACGATGCGAATTTTTGATGTCCCACACAATACATGAGCTGGTTAGGCATCCTCACGGCGACCGATGGTGGACCATCGCATGTCACATAATCTTAATTAGCGGGGTTGTCTGTTGATTTAACTGAAACGTCCACTAGACGTGATAAACCTTTGGACTTTCAAGAAGAGTGAGAAATTAAGTTTTACAGGGAGATCTGGGATTCCATACAACAATCAATCCCTATCTTATAACGTCTAAATGGAACTAGCCCAGTCCAATAAGAATGCCATTAACTATGACTTGAAAAAAAATCAATTCAGAGTTCATTGTGAATGGAAACTACACTGCCGTTTTCTACTTGTCTTGGGTGAAAAGTTATACGATCAAATTATTCGGACACACTATTCGGTTTGGTGGTCCAAAAACAATAGTATTGTTCACATGTATTTTAAGAGTCAACACAATCTTGAATGATTTTATCTCAGATGAAGGGTACAAAGGGTACAAACTGATTGATTTTTTTAATGAAAAATATTGTGACACAAATAGAGATTTTTTTATTGATTAAAACGGTGTTTTGTTTCCAAAGATTGTTTCAACACAATGAATAAGTAAACTTTCGAAATCTGTTAGATGAAAACTTGATTAGATTTACACTTTGTGTTCTTGTGTTTGCGCATTTGTATTCATCCAAGTGGTGGCATATGTCACGTAGTAACAAGTAATGCGAGAATTATGTCCGCAGTGCCTTTAAATAATGTTATCTGATTGAATTCAGTTGCTGATAAGTATGTCTTATGTCACGAAGACAAGGTACTTACCAAAATTGCCTTTTCTGTTAACAAAATACAAAATTGAACAAGGATTAATGTCACCCTCGGAATGACGAAAATATACCTGCCTTATATCATCTGGCGACACGGGAGCTTCGTGCGTCGAAAGTGCGCCGTGCAACCGTACTAGTCTCCTGGGCGAATCTATTCGCGTTGTTCTGGAATTGATAATTACGTAGCCCTAAATAGGATTTCTCTCCACTCCACCGGAAAAAAGTAGGAAGGCTATCGGTATTAATTGCTAAATTAATTTTGGTCAGCAAAATTTGTTCCCAAGTCTTTGCCTTGTTACAATTTGTGGGAGAGTGCCTATACATTGTAACAACTCAAATCCTTACAGACTAAATGATTTCACTTCAAAGATTATATGACCCACAACCACTGAATATGAAACCTTTAAGTAGTGGTATCCACAATTATGAGTAAAACCCAAATTTGCGCTTCCAGCATGCAACCAGTTAAGGTGGTTGTTGTTTCTTCAAGCATGAGCAGGTGTCTGTTGAAGGCCTTCAATGAAGCAGAAGTGAAGGGTGAGGGAGGAACAAAGATCCCTCATCAGGACGACGGCGTGAAAAACTGAAAAAATACTACATGGAAACGACATTTCTTGGTCCGAACAAGTACAAAGGAATGTCGGAAAGAAAGAAACAGGAAATAAAGGATCAGGTTGAAAAGAAGTAACAGAGAGAAAGAAAAAAACACTTTTTCTGTTCAGAATCTTAATGGCGGAAAAACATTTTTTGAAAAAAACTTTATTTCTTAGATTGTTTATGTTTATTTTATTTTATTACCAAGAATTAAATATATTGAGGAAAAACCTTTATACATACAAAGAAACACACATTAATAAATATGATTTACTAAACTATATTTATACATGTTTATAGAAATACATTTTTGGTTTTTAATATACTACTCAAAGTTTGCTAAGCACCGAACATTTGACACATCATTGTGAAATTTGCTTGTGACATATTTGCGATATTTTTGGTGGATATGATTGAGGAATGTATTGAGATGGTCCACAGTGTTTACATAAGCTTTCTTGACAGGCTGACTTTTCGTGACAGTCATGGAAAGCATGTACCCCTTGATTTTCATGATGTTTTCGTGTACTGTCTACATGTACATGACATGTGGAGGGTATTCAGTCTTCATTTCAACACACACCCTTGTGATTTAATGATTGAATATGGCAAATGCAAATGTAAGAAGACATTTGTCTGAAACAGAAATGTGGCGGGCTGTAGGGATGGTGGAGCAAGGGGCTACCCATCGACAGGTTGGTGAAGCCATTGATATGCACCATACGGTGATCACCAGAGCATGGGAAAGATTCTAGCAGTATGGCACGTTTTTTGATCATTCAGGCCCGAAGGAGCCGTTTTGCCACAGCAACCCAGCTTCGCAGTGACCCTCAGAATGCATCCGGGATAAATGTTTCGACGCAGTCGATCCGGGCAAGGTTGCACGAAGGTGGCCTCCGATCGAGAAGACCACGTATTCGCATTCCGCTGTCCCAGATCCGCCGCCAGGCACGATATGAGTGGGCCACGTTGGATGGACCAGAGAAGATTGGCGACCTGTCCTTTTTACGGATGAGTCAAGGTACTGCCTAGACCACACATATAGGTGTTATAGGGTATGGAGAAGACCAGGAGAACGACTCCATGCAGCCAACATTGCTGAGCATGACCGTTATGGTGGAGGGACAATCATGGTCTGGGACGGCATCAGCAGGGATGGACGTACAGAGCTCTGTGTCCTTGAACATGGTACATTGACTATACAGCGGTATACTGATGAGATCCTGGATGTCAACGTCAGATTGTATGCAGATGCAGTGGGTGACAGATTCATTCTGATGGACATAATGCCAGTCCTCATTATGTCCATGCTGTCGGGGAGTACCGACATAGAGAGAGAGGGGAGATTGAGCGTATGGACTAGCCAGCAAGATCCCCTGACATCAATCCAATCGAACATGTCTGGAATGAGTTGCAGCTTGCAATTTCAGCCCGTCCAGTCCAACCAAGAAGTGTTCAGGAGCTTCGTACCATGCTGGTCCAAGAATGGAACAACATCCCACAAATGACCACCAGGAACCTGATTGGGAGCCTTTCACAACCACTAGATCTAAAATTTAATGACAGCTGTTTTTGTATATGGCACTATATCCTTGCACGCCCAGTAAGTAGTGTGTCGTTCTGGCAGACCCGTTCAAAGCTTGAGGTCAGTTGTCCAATTTACCTGGGTCTCAGACACGTAGGGGACCATAATCTTGGCCAGGCATACTTGTCATTTTCAGGATATATTAAGCCTCAAATTGCAAAACCAAATACACCTTACAAACTGTGATGACATGTAGATATCGATATTGTCTGTATGTTACGAGTTTCTGTCCAGCAAGTACAAAATACTACAGACCTAAAATATGTACCCACTGCATGACGCATTTCGGTAGCGCATAACTTCCGAGGTATTGCGTTATGTATTTTCAGTGACCTTCAATAGTGCGTTTACTCGACGCCCTTTGAAAATATTTTAAATGGTAGTCTTCCCCCTTCTCGTACCCAAAACCCATTCTGGTAGGCGTTGGCCTGGGAATGAGAAGTCTTAGAGAGGCTTCTCGATCCGCCTCGTACTCACACTACCAATTCACTCAATGTTCACTCTAGTACGGACTTATGAATCTTTTGACAGAGTCCGGGTTTCTGGTTGTCTCGTGGAAGGAAGGTGTCATTTACTTTAGCAAGACCAATGGTATATGCTTTGTACAGTTCTTGGTCAAAAACTGATGAATAATTGCTTCATAATATGTAATATATATCGCAATTTACTAAGAAAAATGGACACAATAACCCGTTAACCCTTTACCTAGTGTAACGGACAAAACCGGCCAGTGCTATTCTCACAAATCGCCAATTAATTTTCATTATTTTTTCATTTTTTATCTCAAAAACATAGGTTAATAAAACCCATATTGCTGTATGGTAGTGAACTATGGGATACAGAGTATCAACTTGCAAAGTGGGATAGACTGCCTGCTGAGGCTGTACATACTAAGTTCTGTAAAATGATACTCGGTGTTAATAAAAATTCTTCCAACCATGCCGTTCGAGCTGAACTTGGCAGATTCCCACTATCCCTTGAATGCATTGTCAAAAAGTTCAAATTCATGGCCAGACTTCACTGTGCAACTCCAGGTACATTGCTCCGTGATTTACTGGAAGAGCATAAATTAACGACGGAATATAGCGGATTCCGTCAAATAATGGAAGGTTACAATATACCATCATCTGCAGTGCACGATAATAAATCCAGTAAATTACTTGAAAATTTAACAAATGATCACACACTCTATTTTAATGAATGCCTTAACAATGACAACAAAAAGAACGGCAAAAATAAATTGCGCACGTATCGCGCCTTCAAAAACGACATTAAATTCGAGCCCTATTTAGCTCACTCAAAAACAAGAGAAGCGCAAAGTATGTTTACAAGATTACGGATTAGTAATAATAATTTGGCAATTGAAAAGGGGAGACATGCACAGCCGTCAATACCTTTAGAAGATAGGGTTTGCAATGCTTCTGATGTCTGTAAAGACGCCGGCGATGTGGAATCCGAGATGCATTTTGTCATGGACTGCCCGGCCTATACAAACATCAGGAGACAGTTGTTTGCAATAATTAACAGGAATAATGCAGACTTCTCAAATGCAAGAAAACAAGATCGGTTTGAATTTATTATGAAAAATAATACGCCCTCATTATGTCACACCATCTGCAACATAATCCTGCTGTTCTTCAGGAAAAGAGCGACAATAATTGCAAAATAGTAGGTCATTAAAATGACCTAGGGTTTTGAGATTATATACTTATATGTATGATACATTAGCTTTATTTACTTTATTGTTTCGTTTATTATTTGTTTCTAATAATCATATCATTTCTCTGTTAACTCTTTATGCAATCTGCCTCACTGTAGGTGTTATTTTGCTTGAATAAACTATTACCTATTAGGTTATGAGCCCTCTTTGGAACGAGCTCGTCGAGTTACTCAAGAATTTTGTTTGCAAGTGTCGTCTGCTTTTCATGTTAGGTAAAGGGTTAAAAATACAAAATAAGTTACAAAAACTAAATCAGACTATTGACTTAAAGTAATCTTAGTTACAAAAGTGAATGAATTAAAAGACACAATCAACAGTGTCGGTACATATCAATCTGACTGTTTATCAAGTACTAAATTACCTTGTGTGTACTGTATATAAAGTTTCTATTTACAAACTATTTTTTTCTCAAAGCGTAGTTGTATAGAATCTTGAGATTTTCATTACCTTGGGACCATTGATGTAATTTTGTTTAACACCTATCTAGAAACCGCAATAATATCTCTGTTATAAGCGACCAAGCGAGTGTTCTACTAGCCCTTTACCCAACGAATCGCCCGCAACCGCCCGTGTAATATGCAAATTCAGCAGTTGAAAAAATATTATTTTTCAAAAAATTTCAACAAAACCATATCACGTGACCCCTCGTTGGAACGAGCTCGTCGAGCTCGTTCCAACGAGGGGTCACATGATATGGTTTTGTTGAATATTTTTGAAAATTTAAAAAAAAATGATATTTAAAATAATAAATTTTGATATCGTCTGCGTTGGGTAAAGGGTTAACCGGTGATAACAATGTTATTAACAGATTGGTATTTCGTACAAAGTTAAGCTCAACTGTTTCCTCCGAACTAAGCTTCTTATGTCAACAGAGTAAGGAATTCGGCAAAAGTCATATAGAAAAACTGATGCCTTTCTCCATATTCAGTTGGGGTTTTAGTTCAAGTATTATCTATGTGACCAACACTGAGCCATCAACTAATACGTAGGTTGTTTGCTTCCCTGTTGTAATAACCCTCAAAAATTCTTTAAATATGATGTAATTACTAATAGAATTAAGATCGCCTTGAATCTATGAACTCGCGTAAATTCACGAACCGCGATTTCGAAGAATTAAATTTCAATTGTTATGTTTACTCCCTCCAAAAGAACAGATATATTTTATTCCCGGAAAAGAAATCCAGTGTCTCAATGGAAAAGCACGACATCGAACATCCACAATTTAAACAGAAGCACTAATGTTTTCGGGTCACTATCGAAGAGATTTGATTTGGATGACACGTCGAGTGAGAAGGCCATAATCTTATAGAGCTAAACATAAGGTAAAAGTGGACTGAAAAAATGAGTGTAGTGCGTTATATCAATACGCAATGTTCGAATATCACATGATCAACTGGTAGTTATGGGGTAAATCACATGATCAACTGGTATTTATAAAAACAACATCCTCGTACAGCAATGGCGTACCTAAAGTATGGCAAGTATTGAAGGTACTATTGGCGCCACTTGGAGAGGCGCCACTTAGCAGTTTCTATTAACCCTTTACCCAACGAATCGCCCGCATCCTCCCCGCGTAATATGCAAATTCAACAGCTGAAAAAATATTATTTTCGAAAAATTTCTACAAAACCATATCATGTGACCCCTCTTTGGGACGAGCTCGTTCACTCGTTCAAAAGAGGGGTCAAATGATATGATTTTGTTGAAATTTTTTGAAAAAATTTTAAAAATGATATTTAACCCCCTGCACTCTGATGACGAAACGTCGGATTTGTCATCCATGGTTATCCCCCCCCCCCCCCCCTGTGTTGTCAGAAATTCAGCAATTTAGATTTTGGTTGACAGAGCTCCAATTGAACTCTGTCAACCAAAATCTAAATTGCTGAATTTCTGACAACACAGGGGGGATAACCATGGATGACAGGGAGGTGTGGTGGGGCTTAGAGTGGGGGAGGTGTCGAGTATTCTCGACATCAGAGTGCAGGGGGTTAAAATAATCAATTTTGAAATCGTCTGCGTTGGGTAAAGGGTTAGGTGTACGATCTGTCTTCGATTATCTCTAGAATGGCCGGGTTATTGAACCACTTATACCAATTATTAGGTAAGAATACAGTAATGGTAGCATACCGCAACAACATGACCGCATACCTCATGATACCACCGTTCAGCCCCAGTGTCAACTGGCAGTAAGACCAGTATCCTGTGCAAACCAGTAAGTTGTGTTGCTTTTACGCCTTCTCTATTTTTACAACGTCAGTCATCCTTTTTACGCAATTTCCGCCTGTATCAAATATTATAAGTTACACAGTTTGTTGGTGGCCTAATATGGTATATATGGTGTCAGTTAATTTCATATTGGACGAAGCTTCGCTCTCGTCCAATATGAAATTAAGTGACACCCTATATACCATATTAGGCCACAAACAAACTGTGTAACGAATATATCTTACCGACTGCTGCATCGATGCACAGAACTAATAACAACAGCGATCAAAATTAAATGAGAGAATTTTCACAATGTGTTCACGTGTCTTTGCCTTGTTACAATTTATGGGAGAGTGCTACAGGCACTCTCTCATAAACTGTAACAAGGCAAATGCATACATACCAAACAGTTTCATTTCGAAGGTAACATGGCACACATCCACAGAATATGAAGCCTTTTAAGTTGCCTAACGTGCACTTCAGACCAATAATGGGCTTCCGACACTCAATCTTTCAACTTGAAGCGTTTATCGGCTGCCGCCATTTTGAATAATCAATGAACAAAGGGGAGATTACCCATAGCTATCAGCATATATTGATGTTGACAGGCAGTATATGGTTTTATGTGTAGTCTGCATGTGACGTCTTTGAACCAATGAAATTCCCAGATACTTGTAGGAGGTAAGATATATATATATATATATATTCTCTCCGAAGTTGTAGCTATTTAGTTTGGTGGAAATTCCTTTAAGATGGAAACATCATGCCGTTCTGTTCATATGTGTATGCCGTAGGAGCTATTTCCCGTAGATTCGCCGCTGTCGGACAGCTGAGTGACAGAAATCTTCAACTGTGCTGTAAAAATCTAACCATAACTACAACTGAATCTGTTAATGATCTGAAATTCCGAATCTTTCTTTACTGCGAATGCTGATATGAGCGATTGAGATACATGCCTATTCAACAGTTTCTCCCATACAAACAATGCCACACGATACATGTTGAATTCAACAAGTTTTAAAGAGGTTGCCACTGGGTTCAACATGTGGAATTCAACAACTCCTAACATGTGACAAACGGGGAAAAGGAATTCGTGTTTTGTTTTTGAATACCTGTACTTCCATATGACCATGATCGCACTTCTGATTGGCCACTGCATACAATGCATTAAACTTCAATATTGTTCAACAAATATTAGAAATCACACAAGATTCCATTCTACACCATCTTACAAAAAACAATGTCCACCATATGTTATCATGTATATATATATAATATCCAACAACAAAATACACTTGAGTATATAATGGACCCATCGTTCATGGCATTATATCCTGTGCTAAAGGAAACCGTCACTCCAATCTAAAAAATCCTCAAAGTAATCTCAGCACATACAACAAAAGTGGCACACCAGGTTAGATGAAAATATTGGCGAAAATGATAGGCAACCTATTTATAGGCAAACCTTTAAGACAACAGACGATACATATCTACAATCTCTTCCATTTAAGAGCAACCACAGAATGAATCTTATTTACTAACTCTAAACTCTTCAAATGTGGATTGCCAGATACAGAACTGTGTTCCTTCTGGGAAAAAACCAAAGAAATCATTTTTATGAGTGTTCCTTCTTTGAAATAAACTGGTCAATAAGATTAGTGGAAAATATTAATCTTAATCCAGATTTGAAACTTCACGCAGATATAGAAAAAAAAGAAAAGAAATACTCATTGGTTCAATGTCTCCAGAACTTCTCCCAAGCTACTGGAATATTGTCTTCTCATTTACAAAAAATACATTTATTTCTGTAGTCGAAAGAAAATTATCCCACTCTTTCGGGTTTTCTACAAAGTATAAAATCGTACAAAAATAGTGAGCTATACTCATTGCACATGTATCTAATCGGTAGGCAGAGCCCATTAGAAACAAGTAGAGTTACATGAGCAAAATGTCTGAATGAACAGATACCAAACAAAGTTTTTTTCTGTGTTTGTGTTGTAATGATTAAAATCTGCGCATTGTTGTAATCTTGTATAGTATATTATACCCTTGTACAGTAAGGCCACCGTGGACTGGTCACTTTCCACGGGTATGCAACATTTCAACGGATGTAATAATATTTGATTCCAAACACTAATTATAGGAATAATCATTAAAAATTTAATTAATGAAGCACCGGGTACAACCCGGTGCTTCATTAATTAAAATTTTGCTGATGATTTGTATTACCCGATCAACGCATGAGTGGACATCACTGCCCACGCGTGGATTACGACCAGTCCATGGCGAGTCTACTGTATACTGCTCTTTTTATGCCAATAAAAAGCATTGTATCAATCCATGACGCACGATGTAACTTGTGAATTCAAAATGTATGAAACTTGTTAAATTCAACTTGTTGTATCGGGGCGCGGTGGCTCAGTATGGAGAGGTGCAGGCTGCAAGCCGAGAGGTCCTCAGTTCGAATCCCACCTGCGGCAACCGCGTTGTGTCCTTGGGCAAGACACTTCACCCCCATTGCCCATGTGGGGGCACGGTGACGTCGTGTACTAAGGCGTACTGCACGTCGATGGTGCACTTGTCTTCAACCAATGCTAACCCTGCTTGTGTGGAGTTAGCATGTTGGGGAGCTGGCAGTTGCTCGCCGTTGCTCGGTGGTTCTCTCCGGGTACTCCTGCTTCCTCCACCCGTAAAACTGTCATGGTCATGATTAGCCATTGTGCAAAAATATGTGACCTTAAACCCCAATAAATAAATAAATAATAAATAACTTGTTGTAACGTGTGCAACAGGCTTTAGACAACTTAAATGCTATTGTGATACACAATGCTGAATACGACTCAGCCTTTTCAGTGGTGGGCCACATAATAACGTTCCATTAGAAAGGTTAGAAATGCACAACTCCAATCAGTACGAAACCATTTTTCAATTATGCCCCTCTCCCGAAGAAACTGTTCCAAAAACAGTGTTGTCTGGTAAGGTGCATTGTTTGAGCCTTTGGTCTAAAACACCACACATTTGAGAACAATTCTCCTGAGAGAGGTAAATGATAGATTCAGTAAACCTCATTTTGTTTAAATTACGAATTTATTTCTAAGAAATACAAGAGAATACAAATGTTGCAATAAACTTTCGGTTGAGTTTTATAAAGTGTTATCATCCATCCATGCACACAAAAAATTACCGTTAGTATAGTCCGCCGGGAAACCGTCATCAAATCAGCATAGTCCCGTCACTAGGTATAATGTTCCCGTAGTCAAGGTCCAGGGTATACTATGTTGAAAATGATATTACCACCCATCCAATCAATGCCGTTGAAGGTGATTTGTCACAAAATCACAAATAGCTCATCACAGAAAATATCGTTCACAACACGTCTAATACGAGAATGACGTAAGACATTTGTCATAAACTCTGTATTTGATACAAATAGCAGACGATATTTGCAGAAAAATTTCCCGAATAAATAAATATTTTCATTTTTGTCTCGAAAACATAGCTTACGATGCCGTATTGTTTTTGAGAAATAAAATAATAACAATTGAAGCTGAAATATGGACTCCCAGTTAAGAAATCGCATCAATCAATACTACCTTCGGGGGCGAATGTTGCAGGGAATTACGATATTCCTGGAGATCGTTACAATGTGTTTATCATATTCATCTTTAACCCTTTGATCTCGAACGACCGCTTTTCCGGCCTGGAACGTGATACGTCATAACTTCATTGAATAGGATGGCTGCTCAGTAATTGTGGGGAGGGGGGGGGGGGGGTAGACCAATAAATATTTCCAACGTGCAGCCCCGTGGCTGCACGTCGAAAATATTAATTGGTCTACCTCAAATAATGAATATGGACTCTTCCAAGTGCTTGAACTGGCATGGAAGATACCGCTAGAGTTCAAAGGGTTAACTCCCTGCATGCTACTGGCAGATATTCCTCCAGGGTATGAAATCTCTCACCTCTAAAATAACTATAATTTAAACCATTTTAACCTAATGTTCCCTGTAGACTGATCAACTTTTCGGTAAATGATTTCCTGAGTTAAGTTATCGTGAAATTCTTATCAAATCCAGGAATAGCAGCCATGACGGGGTTTGACTGAATCTATTTTTTTTCTAAATACTCAACGAGTAAGAGTTAATTCCATTACCCAAAGCAACGCGTAAACAGTAACGAGCTTCAGTTTTGTTTAGAAAAATATAGAGTGGCTAATGAATACGATTGTTCGCGCGGATGCGTGGTAAAGTATATCCGAGTATCTAAAGTCCTGTTTATTACAAGGATAGCAAGCCACGTTCTCCTAGTAAATACCATATAAAGTCTTCACAAGATTACTGGACATATTAGTGAAGCTTTAAAGTAAAATAGAACAACATATGTTACATGAACATCAATTCCGAAACTCATCCCAACGCATTATGGTATAATTCTTTAAGTAATAGGTTTATATTGGAAATGACAGTATCCAGATGTTTTCCTTTACGAAACGAAATTTTTCTTTGTATTGGTGAGTATATGATTCTCCATAGAAGCGTGCTAAAGCTCTTTCTAGCGAGGTCTCACACTCCCCGCTTTAGAAGAAACAAAATAAATAGGAACGAAATTCGAATGTGCTTTAGAGTACAGAGCAAGAACCATTTGGCTGATTCGCTCGAAAAAAGGTGTTACTCAGAACGAAGCCATTTTTTATAACCGATCATTTTATACCACGATTGCTGTACATTTTCAATATTACCCGATGCAATAGACATTGGGAAATGGGCTACGTACACCACGCGTGAAAATCGGCTAAGAACATCACGTGAGAGCACATGTGATTGGTCGCTACACATCTGAGTGACATTATGACGTGAATGAAATCCTCGACATATTAAAACAGCGTTAAGCAAGTATGTAAACTGACCGCTAGAGGTAATATTTTTCTTTAAAAACACCAGCTTCATACACTGAATTCAAGTTTAAGCGTGGTATAAACAGATTATCACCACAGTGTGTGTCTCCGGAAATTCAGATCAAGTCGAGCTGTAGGAACAGAACAGTATTTCGACGAGCCTGTTAGGGCGAGTATTAAATGCGATTCTGTGCCTACAATGAGACTTGATCAGAATTTCCGGAGACACACATTGTGGTGATGAAAAATTTATCTCACAATATTGACCACATAATGTGTTATAAAACTATTTCAAGAGGAACTTTTTCATTTGCCTTATCGACTGAAAGACGCAAATTGAAATATAGAATAGCGTTCACTGATCTCCATATTGAGGTCAGTGATGACGTTACACTTCAGAGAAAATTACGTCACTGGGATTCACTTTACTGAATACTGCTTGCGAAGTGGAGCAACTGTGTGTTTCGTCAACGTGAATTTGGTTGTAACTTTTGCAACAATTACTGGTGAATTACATATCCCTCTTGGTGTAAAGGTTTATTATATTTTAAAATATGCTGTTCATCGTTTATTGAGGTGGAGTTTTCCACATTCCATAGCGAAAGCTAATCATTTAACTTCAAGAGAGAAGCCTTGACTCGAGCGTTCGGGAAAATTCCAATAATAGGCTACAAACCAGCCCAAAATGCCGAAAAGTGCGCATAATTTAACTATTCGTTGAGTTAACTTCCCCAGTGACGTTTTAGCATGCCGTAAATAATAAATACGTTACAGAGCGTTTAGTTGGCAGATACTATAAGTTACAGGACGTTCAGGTGGCGGATACGGTATCATATGAGGCGAGGTGAAAACAATATTGGACGAGGCGGTACGCCGAGTCCAATATTGTTTTTGCCGAGCCTCATATGATACCGTATCCGCCACCTGAACGTCCTGTAACGTATTTATTATGCCAGCGAAAACAAAATAACAATCAAATTTGAACGCCGGCATATTTTCAAAACTGGTGCAAAACGCTATGTAAGTTGTAACAAACGTGCACAGTTGTCTCCCTGTTTGTGTATAATTTCCTTGACAACACAGACAACAGCGATAGACGCTTTTCTTCGTACTGTCACTTTGTCTTGAGTGTGCAGAAAATGTCCGAAACGTCCGATTTTATAGAATTCGAACAAAATAAATGTATCTCGCATCTTTTCCCACTGACTTTCATTCATTTTCCTACAATTTCATCATTGTGCAATCTTATAATTATTCAATGAAATTAAATCCATTTTCGAAGCGACGTTATCCATTTACCACAACAGAGACTACAGAATGAGCTCAACGAAAGAAAATGAAATTAATTCTATTCCCGGGATAAGACAATTTTTTTCTCAGTTTATTTTTACCACACTATATATATTTTTCAACTTTCTAACAACGCATTTATAGGTTATATATTTTTTCTAAAGCTTTTAAAATATCGAGGCCAACACCGTACCGTTATCCGTTATCGGTAGATCGAATACAGTAGTATTTCTCACTTCAAATAATTAAATTTACATTTAGAAAATAAATGTCACAATAAATTTATTATAAAACGAGAGAAAATGAGACATATAGACACGGAGGGACGTTTGGTTGTACTGCAATTTCTTCAATATGGATATAAAAGCACCGCGAGGTGAGGAATTTCCACGTCGAAACAAAATGGCGGTACTGACCTAATACGAGTTTCGTATTAGGTCACCTCGGGCTGCAGGTGACCCAATACGGCTCATTACCGTCCCACTATTCCGGGGCTGTGATTGCCGAATTTCGTTAGCTGGCATAATAAAGTGTCATATACGGCTCAGAGAAAACAATATTAGGTTCGGCTTCGCCTCACCTAATATTGTTTTCTCTGAAGGACAAAACGCGAAGCGATCGAAAAATGATATTAATGCCGTTGTTTTGGCAACAGCAGAATCACGCGCTTGTATCAGGGGCCCTTGATACGGATTCGGAACAAGGACCCAGATACATTAAACTTTAGTTGCGTAACGGTGCAAAATCGCCCCGATTGTGAGATAAAAATACAGAACACAACTCGAGTAGAGTACGAGAGACTGGAATCAACGACTCTTGTAGAGAGCCTTCGGCGCACGTGAAACACAAGAAAAAGTCCTGATTTGATTCCAGTTCCCTGTACTCCACCCCTCTCTGTACTGTGTCTTATTACATAAGCTGAGATGAAAATAAGCACGAGATGGTTTCTCCTTCATTTGGCTCGTTCATAATGAAAAACTGAATTTTGGAACGCTCTCTGAACTCTATCCTTCGATGAGTATCTGGGTTGAGTTCTTCAGAAAAAGAGGTGTTTTTTTACTTATTGCACACAATTTAATTTAAAAAAGAAAGTCAACGCACATAGACTAGTTATAGTTACTTTTTATTATTAGATTGCTCGGTGTAATAATTATTACAAAAATTACTGCCCTTACAGAGAGTATTATATTAAACCAATCTCTTTTACAATGAGGTAGGGGTTCAAATGCAACCCTTTATGTGATAGTTTGTCATTTGTTATTATAAAAATTTCACCCGCGACATACCACATAGAACGACTCGCGTGTGTGAATGGGTTAATCGATATGGCACGAGCGCCAGCGCGGAAGGATAGAACGAGAGGCCGCAGGCCTCGAGTTTTATCCTTCCGTGATGGCACAAGTGCCATATTGATTAACCCATTCACACACACGTGTCGTTCTGTGTTTATTACACGCCTTCACGTCTGTGAAAACCAATTATTAGAAGGACACTCGGCAAATCATTTGACAACTGTCAGCAAAGAGAACACATTTTCCCGCCAACCAAATTTGCGAGGGGAACCCGTGTTACCATTTCGTCACCTGAGTTCTAATGTGTTCTATGTGCCGACTGGCAGCCGACTGGCACATAGACCACACTGGAACTAAGGGGACGATTTTCAGCTATCGCTAGTGATTCAAATTGTAAATGCGTTGCACAATTTGTAGAAAATTTCAGTGAACTTTCGCTTCTAATGTATTTAAAAATAGTCCGTCAACGATTTCCGTTCCGCACATATGTGCGGAACAGATTTTCATTTTCCGCACGGTTTAGTGTTACTGTAGATGTGGATTACATAGAACAGGCGTGTTTTAAAATGCAATAAACGTAACATTTATAATGACCTTGATAACATTCCTGGTTGCGCAGTGACTAATTAATTTATATTAATTCATTTAATGAGCTGGTGAAGCGTTCATCGCCAAGGACCACTCAACTGAATTAAACAATGCCTGACAGAATCTTCCTTCCGAAAAGATGATCCACTGTAACTTTTAGAAGTAACTTGGCATGTAAGATGGTCATCATTGCTTCTGTCTGGCTATCACATTTGGACTTTCTCCCTATAACAACTGAACAAGATTTCACCATATTTGGCAGTGGAGTTCTTGACAAGATGCATATTAAATCTTTTGTTTTAGAATGATCGTACGTCCATGATGCTGGCCTGAGGCGTAGCCAAAGGGGAATTGAGTAACCCTTTACCTAACACGAAAGTCAGACGACACTTGAAAACAAAATTTTCAAGTAACTAATTGTTTTTATTTTTGCGTCAAAAGCATAGCTTATAACCTCTCACTGGAACGAGCTTCTTGTGCTCGTTCCAATGAGAGGTTATAAGCTATGCTTTTGGGACGAACAAAAATGAAAACAATAATGAAAATTGAATGGTGATTCTTGTGAATAGCGCTGGCCGGTTTGGCCGTTGGGTTGGGTAAAGGGTTAAGATTCTTCCTCCCTCTCCCCACACTTTTTCTGACAAATATAAACTTTATATACCACTTAAGTCTGAACTCCATGACGCTAGTTTATGGATGCCTCGTCCTCATATTTCTCTGGACTTTTTATTCTAGTTGTTTTCTCACTTTCTGGATTTTTAAGACATATAACTTGCTCAGGGTGCCCTCAAATGACCAGCATATTTTAAAATTTAATCCCGAGATTACTGGACTCCGATCTCTGACGAAGAAACCCCCTGCAGTTGGGGTGGGGTACAAATTATTTTTCCGTTGCCAATGGCAATAGAAAAATATTTTGTCTACCCACTTCATTGGGCCTGTCTGCGACACCGTTGCTGCCATAGCCTTTGATGAATTCTTCTGAAACAATAGAAAAATAAGTTAGGGAAATCTGTCAAGATTATCAAAACTCAATTTGTATTCCTTGAGGGTAATAAAATGAGCCAAATAGCACTGTTGAATAGACGGCAATAAATTGGTCATTATTGTTGGCCTATATTCCACTGCTTACTGCCATCAAACCATGTCTTGGTGCATGAGGTACAGTATACAATAACATAAAAATAAGGATGGAGACACAAGATACATTAGAAATGCAAAGTAGCTTTAGACTTTTCTCCTGCCGTTATTGGTGATGGTTTTATTAGAGTGGGCTCGAGAAGGTACGTCAATGTTACAAACTTATTTTTTTCTCCAGAGAACCCAAATTAGTGTGATTTTCGGATACCAGTTTATTTTGTTTGAGGACAATTATAGGTAAGAGGTGGCACCACAGCGCGAGTAGCATTTTAGATTCTTTGCTGGTTTGTGATCTTCCCTTACCAGATCAACGCACGGGTTGTTGGGCGACCAACGCCTCGGTTATTTCAGTTTAACTAATAGTACGCTCAATTTCGAACATGGAGACGCAAACATGGAGACATAAAACAAAATTACGTTCAATTTCTGAACAGGGAGACACAGAACATAAGTTAAGTTATCATATCTCAAATATAAGTTGACTCAACTTATCTGTGTGCCATGTGAACGATAAACGCGCATTCGATCTCGTGTTCACGTGGGTCTGTGTCCTAAATGTTTTTACAATATTATAAGTTATTGTGATGAATTGACAGTAACATGGTCTGAGGTATGCGGCTCGGAGCTTATGTTCAACCGAGACGCGAAGCGTCTCGGTTGAACATACGCTCCGAGCCGCAAACCTCATACCATGTTACCGTCAATTCATCACAATAACCTATATGTTCCAATAGGACACTACCCATAGCCTAAAACCTACATCGTGAAACACGAGAGGCTTATTTACTAAACTTGTGATCGTTAAAAGATGCCTTGTTCAAGGCAACTTTTAACGATCGCAAGTTTAGTAAATAAACCTATAGTGCATCAACGACGGCGCTGGATAAATAATCAATAAACCAGATAAACTCGTTCCATCTTAGGTCAAATCGTAAATCAGTTTGTAATTTAAACAACACTTCATCCGGAACACTATCTGCTGCACACGTGAAACATCCAGAAAAATGAGGCGGCCTGCTTGTCACTCCGTTGATGAAGCAGTTACCAAACGGTCGACGTCATTGCAAATATTTCGCGTTGTGACGTCAGACGGTAACATTTGCCACTTGAGCCGTAAATATGGAATATACTAAGAGTGCTCTCGTCCAATCAGAGGAGAAGGATTTTAGTCTTGTTGGGACATGAGTTACTGTGTTAACTTTTGTTGTAATCAGTTTAAGTTTAATATATTATGCACCCTCTGCAACGACGAACGTCAAGGTTGATACGAAAAGATACCGTTCCTGATGTTGATCATAAAGTACACAGATTAATATTAATATGGGCGCTTCTTTACTTGAAATATCATTGCAGAGGTCACAATAATTCCGTGGGTAAAGGTATATTATTACTTTCCAAAGTGTGATTTACTGGGATTTCCGGGTTTGATTATAAACGATAACTTCACAAGTGAATTATGCAATCAATAATTGTGTCATGTGCGCGCAAACGAAGACGCTTTGCCGTAGGTGTAAGGTGTGATGGGGACGTCATTGCTTTTTTTTAACCCTTTACCTAACATGAAAAGCAGGCGACACTTGCAAAAAAAAGTCTTGAATAACTATTAGTTTCATTTTATGTCTCCAAAACATAGGTTATGACCCTCATTGGAACGAGCTCGATGAGCTCGTTCCAATGAGGTGTCATAACCTATGTTTTAGAGACAAAAAATGAAAAAATAATGAAAATTAATTGGCGATTTTTCAGAATAGCGCTGGCCGGTTTTTGCCATTACGTTAGGTAAAGGGTTAAATAATATAAGTATCGTTAATAATGAAAAGTAATAAACAGAGAAATCGCTTAACTGGACTGGTTGCGTGAAATAATTCATTCGAGGCGAGGGACTATATTGTAAAACACTCGTGCGCATTCGCGCACTCGTCTTTGTACAACGTCCCTCATCTCTCATGAATTATTTCACGTAACCAGTATATATATATGCAAATACCACTGAATGAAACGATTGATTTTGTGTAATAACAGTTGATTTTCTCTCGCTACTCATAACAATTCTGAAACGACCTTTTGTTTAAGAAAGCCTGCATCCCCAGATGACGTCCGGGATAAACAGACATTTGAAACCATTTTGTCTCGATGGCAAGACTTCTTTGGTATCCTCTCAGGAACAAACACACTTTAAACCGGTGTTAGGTTTATGCATCCCACGAGATCCTCCTAAGATTCATACAAATCTTGGAACCATTTGAGTTTTAAAATTGTATACATCCCTAAAGATCCTTGGAGGATACACAGAAACCGAAAAACATTGGGATCCTCTCGAGACCATACAGATTTGAAACCGCTGAAGGTTTAAATGTGACTGCACCGCATTGATCCTTCAGTCTTTCGAACCACTCTGAAATCATTTCATCATTAATATTTGTTTTCATCCCCTGAAAACTTCCGGGATTAATACAAATTTAAAATAAATTTAGTGAAAATATGTATTCATCCCTCACTTGGGCTGCAACGATTAATCGTGATATGCTTAAATCGCGATACAATGCTCACGATTCAATACGTATCGTTGTTCACTATGTATCGCATTACAATCAATACAAATAATATCAGGTAAAACAATTTCATAGATTTTGAAACCTGGTGCAGTGAAACCCTGTTTTGCACACCGACATTGACAGTGATAAATATGTCATTAACACAGGATTATTCAGTCAACCAAAAGTTGGTGAGTTTCCTCTAATTTGCTAAATATTTATTTGATTAATCCATTATATCTTATTTGGCAGAGCTCACAGAGCTCTGTCAAACAAGATATAAGGGATTAGATTGTTTGAACATATTTTCTGAGAGGAAAAATAAAACCCACCGGAAAATGGGTCATAAAATCAAAACCTGAAATTAATGAATGCCAATGGTTATCACTTTGAGAAGTTACATATTGTTTAAAGAATGCATTGAAATATTTGTAATAAAAGACAGATACTGGAAAAGAATACATGTAGTTCAAAGTATTTGATAGTTGTAGTTACATGACACGAGAGATGATGAGCATCGCCATACATATCGTATCGCGATACATATATAGAGCCGCACATACGTTTGAATGGGTTACGAATTATCGCTTGAGATTGCTTTGGCCAAGGATATCACTCGAGCCTTCGACTCTCGTAATATCCTGGGCCAAAGCAATCCCATGCGATAATTCTTAATCTCGGCTCGGGTGATATCCTGGGCCAAAGCAATCTCATGCGATAATTCTTAATCTCGGCTCGGGTGATATCCTGGGCCAAAGCAATCGAGTGCGATAATTCTTAATCTCGGCTCGGGTAATATCCTGGGCCAAAGCAATCTCATGCGATAATTCTTAATCTCGGCTCGGGTGATATCCTGGGCCAAAGCAATCGAGTGCGATAATTATTTATTGGTGTTTAAGGTCACATATTACTGCACAATGGATAACCATGACCGTGACAGTTTTACGGGTGGAGGAAGCCGGAGTACCCGGAGAGAACCACCGGCGAACAACTGTCAGCTCCCCAACATACCAACTCCACACAAACAGGGTTAGCTTGGTTGAAGACAGGTGCGCCATCGACGTGCAGTACGCCTTAGTACACAGCGTCACCGTTCCCCCACGCGGACAATGGGGGTGAAGTGTCTTGCCCAAGGACACAACGCGGTTGCCACAGGTGGGATTCGAACCGAGGACCTCTCGGCATGTAGCCTGCACCACTACCAGCTGAGCGACCGCGCCCCAGAGCGATAAATCTTAACCCATTCAAAAGTATGTGCATGTGGTTCTGTATTTATCACGCACCCCCCCCCCCCACCCCCCCCCCACCCCCCCATGTAACAACCAGTCTACACGAAAATTGAACTAAAAGCATTCTTCAACTGGATAATTGCTGCGTTTTGTTCGTTGCCAGCGAGACGTCACTGTTAGTTGGCCGGGTACCAACCCTAATTTGCTTTTTATTTTTTACGATATTCAATTAATTGGTGAAACCAATAGATACCGATCGGTGTCACGGTCACGATGATCGAACTTCATATATTGACTAACCTGCGGAGAATAACACAACAAAAAGGTTTTAAACAGCTAATAAGTTTAGCACATTCCATCATTATATGACCAGTTGTGGAAAGTATTTGTCAAGGAACAAGCAGTCAGAATGTTATTTTTATTTTGTAAATTTTTTACTCAAATCTGATTGTTTAAATATCCCGGTTAAACAAATCTAAATGAGAAACTTGGAATTACCAAGTGATCTCGACTCCGGTGCATTCGACCAATGATGACGTGATTTGTTTAGACGAGTTCCTTCTTTGTTTATGTTGGAAACGAAATCGAATGTGTTTTGTATCACTACATGTGCGATACAAGCTTTTTATCGTACAGGCGGAACAGTAGAAATCTTGTGTTTTACATTAATGGGTGTGTGATAAATATCGTATCGTTAGGGAAACATATCGTTGCAGCCCTACCCACCTCCATTTCCAGGATCCTATCTGTATTCATAAAAAAACAAACCATTTTAACTCTAGCATTTTTATACATCCCTTGGGATTCCTCCAAGTATGAGCCATGTATGTTGGTTCATATTCCGATTAACATCAATTTTGGAATTTATTGTATCTATAATGGTTTTTTTCTTCTGTGTAAACTTTAAAATTCTCATCTTGACATTTGTATAACGATGGTAGTTGATAAAAAGAGAAAATTACAAAAATGACCGAACAGTGGATCTGATAAGGCTCTCAAGAGTAATGAAGTCTAAATAAGTTCAAATTTCGCCATTATTCGCAGTCAAAGTTTCCAATCTGTGTTAAAACGTCGATAGAATGGACATCAATGAGTTACATTAGGTTCAATTTAGTAAGTGTTTGTTCTACCATTATAAACTTATCACGCTATATTGGCGATATGTTGGATAGGCCTCAGCTGGTGAAGATTGATCGCCTTCATAATTGAGTTTTGTGAAGAGAATTTCTGAAGAAAGAGACGTCAGCACAAATTTATTTCCATAAATACATGTGTACAGGACATATTTACCGATCTGAAGCGCAAATCAAACTTCGGAGTCATAATGGTAAAATAGACACGTTCAATACTTCGTTGGCACGTCTTTAACCTACTTACATCAAGATCCAAGGACGCAATATCAGCTGCGCGACAATTAGGGGCGAATACAAAGTTCATTCATATCGGCCGAGTTATCAGCCCTCGGCAACTTCATATCAGCATGAGACCGAAGGTCGAAGGCTGATGTGAAGTTACCTAGGGATGATAACTCGGCCGATATGAAACTAAGCAAAACTTCTTTATTCGGTCTCCGGCTGATATGAAGTTACCTCAGGCTGATATCTCGGCCGATATAAAACTAACCATGTAATAACCGCTTCATTCATTAAACCAAAACAAATAATTACAAAAATTCTCAGATCTGTTACAGTTTTCTGAAAGTGTTATTGTTTCTCATTCTTTACCGAAAGTCCGAAGTTTCTTTTATCCCATAAATGACCGTTTATTCAAACAATATAAGCCTTCGACAAATGTTTGCTTTCCTCACCTAGTAGGGTGGTAAATTTTCCCTGTAGGCATAGCACTGAAAGAATTTATTCCTATAGTAGAGACGGACTTGTTGACCTCTGATCTCTACCGAATTGGACCAGTGTGCTCCTCGCTATGTTTTGCAGTGAGTAACAACGCGATTTCGCCGCGACTGCCCTCTAAAAGATTTATGGGGCAAACAAAATAAACATATCGTGTTTTTAATTAAAAAAAATATTCTACTCGTAGAATTAAGAATGAAACCGACTCGACTTTTTTATTTGAAAACACCATACGTTTATTCTATATTTATCCTACCACTAGTTCAGCTATGCGAACGTCTCGGCTACCACTTCTCCCACTTTGACTAATCTCCGCTTACGGCTCTGAATTTAAGTTGGCAATGAATTTTCTGTACAACTCTCTCCTTTCTTGTCTTCATAACATAATCATTACGTATTGCCATAATTAATTCCTCATCATACAGAACTCTGCTTCATCGCCTGACGATCATTGTTTAAATAAAATATACCCAAAGTAGGTTGGTGTACTAGATGTTCACCACTCGTGGTGTGAACTATGGGTATATTCTATGTTTACCCCACTTAGAGGCAGTTGTCACATGTAATAGAACCATAGACGAAAATATACTAGATTGGTCACAAAACGTTACCTGTGAAGCAAAATAACATTTCGTTGAACCAAACTCATGGCATAGAAAATAACGTAACAGATTTGTGAAAATAAAACATTAACGCGGATGGTTCAGTATGCTAACACTAGCTTCTGGTCACGAAACGAAGCCATACGGCCAACAACAACATCATGCTACAGGCTTTCACAAACCATATGTGAAGCCAAAATTCCGAGCATTGCCATAAAGTAATATTAACGATGGTTCTCATTTTGCGATATCGATGTCGTGCTTTGTCTCTGAGTTTTGATTTACTGTAGAACAAAGACAATAACTACTTGGACTTAAGCTCAGAGTCAGATATATTCCGACACAATATGAATCTGGTTCGTAAAAACGCAATATGAATCTGGCCGTGAAAACGCTCATAAACAAACCAACAAACTAACAATGTCAGATAAAGAATACATAATTTCAGAATTTAGTTTGGACGCAACGATTCGTCTGCACATACGTTTCATTGTAATTGGGATTTGTGTTTATTGAACACCGAGGCGCACATCAGAGCCATCACGACGTGTAGAAATTGAAAAATATGGTTTTATTTTATCGCAACTTTCCGAACCGTCACCGTTTTATGATAAAAGTAATTAAACGATGAATAAATGAACAGCTCAACGAAATAAATTAGACTGGACCATCTTTTGTAATTATGATATTTTTTTGTACCATGGTTACCTATTCTACAATATATGAAAAGCCTATGTCATAAATTTTAGCTTTACAAACCAACAGTGGTGAACACACCAGCAATGGGATTTCAATAGTTAAAATTTACACCTACAGTGGAACTACATCCCAGGTGACCGTTGGTGACGTCGACCTGAATGCAACTTGTCTAAATTTATCGCACGTCGCCTCACGAAGAGTGAAATGAAAGTGACAATTATTTATTACGTTTTTAAATGAGTTTACCCCATAAGACACCAAAACTTAACAAACATGCATTGTCTCATGTTAATAAAGCATCCATAACTCGAAATGGTATGTTATTGTGCTATTAAAATGAAAAAGACCCCGTTTCATTTTCCATTTCGTTTCGGCGATAAAATTGACAGCGGAAGTACCGCCCACCGATGCTCGTGTAAACAAAAACAGATGAGCACGTATGTACGTCTGGTGATCAGTAAAATCGAGAAAAAATTATAGCGACTCTTAATAATCTGACGATCATGGTATAAATAAAATATACCCAAAGTAGCTTGGTGTACCAAATGTTCACCACTCGGGGTGAAGTGGCGTTAACCGCGCGCCAAAGGCTCGCGGTTAATACCACTTCACCACTCGTGGTGAACATTTGATACACCAAGCTACTATGGGGATATTCTATATATAATTGCAGAATTTAGATTGGACGCAACGATTCGTCTGCACACACGTTCCATAGGAGTTAGTATTTGTGTTTGTTGCAGACCGAGGCTCACGTCGGAGCCATCACGACGTGTAGAAAAAATATGACTTTATTTCATCCCAACTTTCCGAACGCTCACCGTTTTATGATAAAAATAATTAAATGATAAATAAACGACCAGCTCAACAAAATAAATTAGACTGGATCATTTTTGTAATGATGATATTTTTATACAGGACTAACATGCGCTAAACATCAAAAATAAAACAAAGAAGAAGCACTCCGCTGAAACACTGTCATAAACTTCCGTGGTTATGGTACAGGTAGAAAAATGAATAGGGATTACGTCATGCATAGAGCTTGAACGCAATACCATGACGTCATGATCTTCATTCACAACAAATCAGTTCATAGACGCTGAATGATTGCCAAAACAGACATCGTTAAAAATTGTACCCAAATCTCTTCATTATGCGAACATTTCAAGAAAGGGGCGAACATTGTAAAATAAATTGATCATTTCCACCGTGTGGGTTTCCGATATGGTGTATTGAAGTCTTGACCTCGCCTCTAGGTCGTATATCGACTCGTCCTAATGGAACCGTCGATATATGCCCAGAGACGAGGTCATGACTTCAATACATCATCTTGTAAATTCACTTGATGATCTATTTATTATTTATTGGGGTTTAAGGTCACATACTTATGCACAATGGCTAATCGTGACCGCACTTGGTGATAATAACCTATATATATGCTTGCGTTTGCACAACAGTAATTAAAATTTTCTGTCATTTGGTTTTGGTTAATCGTCACTTTTTAGTTAAAACGACTAAATAGAGAGTGACTGGAGTGGTTACGTGAAATAATTCATGAGAGGTGAGGGACGTTGTACAAACAAGAGTGCGCGAATGCGCACCAGTGTTTTACAGTATAGTCCCTCGCCTCGAATGAATTATTTCACGTAACCAGTCCAGTCAAGCGATTACTCTGTTTATTACTTTTCATTATTAACGACAATTATATTATTTAACCCTTTACCTAACGTAACGGCCAAAACCGGCCACCGCTATTCTCAAAACTCGCCAATTAATTTTCATTATTGTTTCATTTTTTTGTCTCTAAAACATAGGTTGTGATCCCCCATTGGAACGAGTTTGTCGAGCTCGTTCCAATGAGAGATCATAACCTATGTTTTTGAGACAAAAAATGAAAATAATAGTTATTCAAGATTTTTTTTGCAAGTGTCGTCTGTTTTTCATGTTAGGTAAAGGGTTAAAAAAGCAACCAAAAAAACCCAAAACAACGAAGTCCCCATTACATCCACGGCAAAGCGTCTTCGTTTGCGCGCACGGATACATGACCCAATTGTTGATTGCATAATTCACTTGTGAAGTTATCGTTTATAATCAAACCCGGAAATCCCACTAAATCACACTTTGGAAAGTAATAATTAAGAATATTATGCAATGATAACAAAATAATTCCTTCAGTTCCAAGGCGCCACCTGTAGTGCTATTGCTTTGGCATTAGATACGACACCTTCATGCACTCACGGGGCGAAATAATATTGAAAGAGTCTTCAAAAACAACAAACAGCCTTTCATTATCAGACTCAATCCGAAATGACGCTTTATGGAATTTACAATTCTTATTTTGTTTGTTTCAAATTACTTTTCGTCGTGCCTTTTACAACAACATTGTCAAAGCGACCTTTTTATAATCTGATGAAAACGCGTTTTCTTCTGTTCTATCACTTTTATCTTATTTCCGATTTACTGTGCATCTCGATTATTGATTACATTCTAACAAACGAAATCGCAACGGTTTCTATCATGTATAATTTAGTGTGTACATCACACAATTATGTAGATTTTAGGTCTCAAAAGTAATTTTTTACAGCGGGAGGAGGTTGTTATATGCAAATGGTGCTGAAATAAAACCGTAAGATCGCGACACCCAATATGACTTTTTTCATAAAAGAAAACCACCCGTTATCTAGGGAAAAATAAATGGTAACGTGTTTTCGTGTAAACATCTCTTTTCCTTTGGTAAAATACTAAAGCTATATTCCCATCTTTATATTAAATACAGCGCGAGAGAACTAGTTTTGAATATTAACGCCCACCTGCAAACTGTACACAAATTTGTGATATCCCCGCCTGAGTGCTAGAATGTCCTATGTCCCATAGGGGAGATAATATACAGTCCCATAGGGGACATAGGACATTCTAGTACTCAGGCGACGATATTTCTTCGTCCCAAACGAAGTGATCAGCTGTAGGGGTGGACTGATGGGCTGGAAAGTAAACCGGCTGGGAGAGTTGATTTCTTCGTCCCAAACGAAATCATCAGCTGCAGGGGCGGACTGATGGGCTGGGAAGTAAACCGACTTAGAGAGTTGATTTCTTCGTCCCAAACGAAATCATCAGCTGCAGAGGTGGACTGATAGGCTGGGAAGTAAACCGACTGGGAGATTTGATCTCTTTGTCCCAAACGAAGTGATCAGCTGCAGGGGGTGGACTGATGGGCTGGAAAGTAAACCGACTGGGAGAGTTGATTTCTTCGTCCCAAACGAAATCATCAGCTGCAGGGGCGGACTGATGGGCTGGGAAGTAAACCGACTTAGAGAGTTGATTTCTTCGTCCCAAACGAAATCATCAGCTGCAGAGGTGGACTGATAGGCTGGGAAGTAAACCGACTGGGAGATTTGATCTCTTTGTCCCAAACGAAGTGATCAGCTGCAGGGGGTGGACTGATGGGCTGGAAAGTAAACCGACTGGGAGAGTTGATTTCTTCGTCCCAAACGAAATCATCAGCTGCAGGGGCGGACTGATGGGCTGGGAAGTAAACCGACTTAGAGAGTTGATTTCTTCGTCCCAAACGAAATCATCAGCTGCAGGGGTGGACTGATAGGCTGGGAAGTAAACCGACTGGGAGATTTGATCTCTTTGTCCCAAACGAAGTGATCAGCTGCAGGGGGTGGACTGATGGGCTGGAAAGTAAACCGACTGGGAGAGTTGATTTCTTCGTCCCAAACGAAGTGATCAGCTGTAGGGGTGGACTGATGGGCTAGGAAGTAAACCGACTGGGAGAGTTGATTTCTTCGTCCCAAACGAAACCATCAGCTGCAGGGGTGAACTGATGGGCTGAGAGGTAAACCGGCTGGGAGAGTTGATTTCTTTGTCCCAAGCGAAGCCATCAGCTGCAGGGGTGGACTGTTGGCTGGGAGGTAAACTGGGTAGGAGAGTTGCTTTCTTCGTCTCAAACGAAGTCATCCGCTACAGGGGTGGGCTGTTGGCTGGGAGGTAAACCGACTGGGAGAGTTGATTTCTTCGTCTCAAACAAAGTCATCAGCTGCAGGGGTGGACTAATGGGCTGGGAGGTAAACCGCCTGGGAGAGTTGATTTCTTCGTGCCAAACGAAGTCATCAGCTGCAGGGGTGGACTAATGGGCTGGGAGGTAAACCGCCTGGGAGAGTTGATTTCTTCAACCCAAACGAAGTCATCAGCTGCAGGGGTGGACTAATGGGCTAGGAGCTAAACCGGCTGGAAGAGTTGGAGATTCCTGAAGGGCCGGTTAGTGCAGGAGTCACAGTCGAGAAGGAGCTGCAGTTTTTGAGTCAGCAAAACTCAGCAGGTGGAAAATTTCCATTACGGTGAGGAGTCTGACCTTCGACCTTTCGGTTTGAAGTCCAATGCTCTCACCACTGAGCCATCGCGATCGCTATCTACGATTACATTTGGGTAATAACTCACTAGTATGATTTAGCCAAAATAAAGCTGGGTAATAACTCACTAGTATGATTTAGCCAAAATAAAGCTGATGCTTTCATGATTCGTAATCCTGTAGCTTCGTTCGGTAATTTTACAATTATGTAATAACTCACTAGTATGATTTAGCCAAAATAAAGCTGATGCTTTCATGATTCGTAATCCAGTAGCTTCGTTCGGTAATTTTACAACTATGCTGAAAATATGTAGGACAACCTGGGACGTCGCAGCGCATGTATGGGGGCACACCCTTTCCACTGACCAAGTGGGCGGGGGAGGGGAGAGGGCATTCTGTGTCCTTTCATTTAGTAATAAAATGCGCTTCGATTAAGATACAATCACCATTAATTGCCAGTATTTGCTAAGTTCAAAAGCGTACATGTGTTTACCCCTTTGAACCCCAGATTTTCCGACCAGGAACATGATACGCTAACGTCATTATATAGGATGGCTGTTCAGAAAATGTGTGGGGTAGACCAATCAATATTTTCAACGTGCAGCCCGGAGGCTGCACGTTGAAAATATTAATTGGTCTATCCCAAATAATGAATATGGACTCAACTAATTGCTGCCATTGAACTGGCATGGAAGATACCAATAGAGTTCAAAGGTTAATCCCACCCCCAATATATTAACGTTGTACTAAATACTTTGGCTTCTTGATATAAAATGAAGAGAAATTTAGCGAGACACTCGCCTTGCAAACGTGTTCTATGGACTACATGTATCCAATTCGAACATTCTGATCCTCTGTACAGGTGAACCTCCCAAAGTGGCTTGCCTCATCCCCTTCCCTTCCAATGTTCCGGATCCATGAGGTCTACGGTTTTGAAGCATGACACTGATGAATTGCTCGAAACTTGCTCATGGATTGGATTGACTCGTGCAAACTAAAACATTGATGCCATAAAAAAACTCATTTGTGTGAAGAATGCTTTCTGGCGAACACCACCATTCCACCCAATCCCAACTTCACAAGATGACAAACTGCTACTATGTGACATCAGGGCGGATACGTGTACCGTCAAAAGGAATCTTTATAAATGCAACTTGTTTCTGTAAGTTTTTTTGTTTTTGGAGCAGTTTTGGTCCGTCTGTACGAAAATAAATCATTCATTATGCATACACCACTCGAGCTGTGGGCTAAAGTTGAAACGGAATGCAATTTAATAACTTTAAGCTTTTGGAGTTAAAAACGGAATGCAATTTTCTAACTTTAAGAATTTGGAATTGGTGAGTAACTGTACAGAGCCTGTTTTCGACATTTGCAAGGACAAACAATATGCTAATGAAATGCGAGCAGCTGCAGTTTTTTTATAACATGGGTATTGGAAAAAAGGTGATTGTTCGGGGGAATTTATGAGCTTTTCCTTACATTTTAGATCTGTAAGATCACCCAACTGCAAAAAACATTTTTAAACTAACAATGCAGGAAATCGTGTAATTAAAACAGCCCAAATCGGGTCAATCGACAGTTTTCGTGTTTAAAAAGACTGCTCTTCTATTTTCGCACAAGATTTAATATTTGCTCTCTGAATTAAAAAACAAGTGCAGCGCCGATCGCCCGCGATCAGACAATAGTCCCCAAGGTTGGGTGTTGGAAAAAATAACAACAAAAATGGGCGCCATACAATTTCATTTTTTTCTACAAAATTTGACATGTATCATATTTATATAATGTCAGATTAATGTTAAAAATTTGAAACGCAAACTGCCGAGCATCTCAGCGATAGAGGTAGTAAGTTATAAAAGTATGAAAAAATACGAAAAAAATATAACCGAAATGGCCGACATTTTTTAATTGTTTTTCTACAAAATTTGCCGTGCATCATCTTTTCATAATGTCTAATGTTAAAAATTTGAAATACCAGCATCCAAGTATCTTGGAGATACCGGTGGTAACGTATAAAAAATATGAAAAATTACAACAAAACTGGCCGCTATTCAGCCACCTTCAATTTCTTCCACACCGTTTGACGTTCATCATATTGCCATAATGTCTTATAAATGTTTACAATCTGAAACACCAACATTCAATCATGTCTCAGATACAGATGGTAACATGACAGATAGACGGACAGATCGACGGAGTGCAATCCATAAGAACCCTCATGGTAACCCGTGGGGACTAGAAATAATCGAAGAAACCATAGTTGACATTCGGAACCCGCAATATAGAAGATTCATAAAAACGCAACAATTTTGTCAGCAGATTTTTCAGTTTTCTAAACGTCTCCGCCTTAGAAATAAGGAAAATTTCTACACCTTCTATCATTCACTGTAGAGGGTCTCTGTGCGTTTTTCATCATACTGATTTCACCACAGAAACAGGTTTTGTCTGAGTTTTTTTGTGGTTTGGAGGGGTGGGTGGTACTAGTGAATTACAATATATTTATATTCTAGCATACCATTCATACTCATAACTAACTGTACTTGTTAATTTTGTGGTGTTACCAAATGGGGTGTTTACTTAATTCAGTATTGGTCTGAAATAATGATTCCCAACTTTCAACCTCCAAAAGCCTGTTCCTCCGTTAGAATTCTCAGCTGTCGGTCTTTCTTCAGAACAATGCTAATGCTCACACTATGCAGCCGTCTCAGGGCCCCTTAAGCCACCATCAACCTCGCAAACATGCTATGACTATCGCTCTGTACAGATCTATTGTCTGGGACAATATAACTCTCCGCCAATGCGAGTAGATTAGCGGGATTTCGGAGCAGTATTTGTTCGAAACGGACAATATTACTTGAGCGTTAAAGGTATCACAGAACTAAATATTTAGCGACCATTATAACGTTCAGGCGGAAAAAATATGATCGCATCACTTTAATTTTGGCATTCAAATATCTCTGTCAAGTATAGCCCTTCAGACAACTTTTTCTGATCTGAAAACAGGGGGGTCATGCAACAAATAAGAGAGAAAAACTGATACAAAGGGAAGTACCGGTCACGTGCACATATTTTTCAGGGAATTCCCTACAAAAACACACAAAAAGTAAATTGTATTTTTTAGGTCCAAAAGTCATCAAATCACCCTCTTTTTTATCAGGAATATTCAACAATAATGCAGGATGTCAATAAAATGTTTCAAACGTTTATTGAAACAATGGATTTTCCCAAGGCTGTTTATTTTTAGAGATTGCATCATTTCCGATTCACTCTAATTTCAATATTTAGTTCCGCGATACCTAAAATTCTGAATGAAAACACGTCACCGTAAAACAGCACAATTACACACTTAACTGAACGACTTGCAGTTTAGTGGAGTCAAAGTTTTTCTCGCCTCCTCATTTCACTGATAGGAGGCTGTTGTTTTTTGTCACTGACTCTTTTTCAAGATGCGAAGTCACTTAGCATCTTGAAAAAGGTCACTGACAAAATTAAGGGTCTAAGAAAATAGATTTTACAGGATTAAACATGCACATTATACGTCAATACTCTTTACAGATATCTCCCCGTGGAGTCGCTGACGATTTTTGAGGGCTACGAGTGCACCTTCTCTCTTGCTTTTTATACTGTTATTTATTATTTACTTATTTATTGGTGTTTAAGGTCACATATTTCTGCACAATGGCTAATCATGACCATGACAGTTTTACGGGTGGAGGAAGCCGGAGTACCCGGAGAGAACCACCGAGCAACGGCGAGCAACTGTCAGCTCCCCAACATACCAACTCCATACAAGCAGGGTTAGCATTGGGTGGAGACAGGTGCACCATCGAAGTGCAGTACGCCTTAGTACACAACGCCACCGAGCCCCCACGTGGGCAATGGGGGTGAAGTGTCTTGCCCAAGATCACAACGCGGGTGCCGCAGGTGGGATTCGAACCGAGGACCTCTCGGCTTGCTGCCTGCACCTCTACCTACTGAGCCACCGCGCCTCCTTTTTATACTGTTCATAGTACTTTTATTCAGTTGAGCTGAACCGAAGAATTGTATTAAAATTTAACCGCGTTTCATTTCTTTTGAAGACCCATGCATTCGTGGCTTTATTTTTTATTGCACACCAGAGCGAGGACACAAGGTGGTTATTAAAATATCATTATACTCCCAGCACGTCCTTAACAGAAGACAGTAATGGGCAAATGGTGCAATAATCGATACTTTGTACGCAACTTTAAACATTTGAGTAACCCCAAGTTAAAATTTATTGGGAAACTGGAGATACAATATTGTTTCTTGGTTATTATCCTGGTGAAGGCAAACGTCATTGATTAAGATTCTGAAGTAGCATAAAGCGTTTTCAGAGGGTCATTCATCTTACGCTCCGCGATGAATCCAACGAATCAATTAGTTCATGACTTTTATTGATCACAATGCCTGTGATGTGGATAGGGTATATCAGCTTCCATAAAAGAGCAACTTGGTAATTTGTTGTCTTATATTGCCACTTCAAGCACGTCTGTACCAAGGTCAAACCTTAGAAAGGGCATCAACCCTTTCCTAATACAATGCAATCATTGAGAACAATGCAATGCTGCCAGAGTTCGTCAATTGTTGACTATAATAGACAAGACACAGTATTACCTTATTATGTACGAGGGTGCAAATACACAGAACGACACGCATGTGTGAATGGGTTAATCGATATGGCACGATTGCCAGCGCGAAAGGATAAAACGCGAGGCCGCAGGCCTCGAGTTTTATCCTTCCGCGATGACACAAGTGCCATATCGATTAACCTATTCACACGCGCGTGGCGTTGTGTTTATTACCCGTCTATAAAAACAATTATTAGAAGGACACTCAGCAATTCATTTACAATTCATCCTCTGAGTTCCAATGTGTTCTGTGTACCAGTGAGGTGTCATAACCTATGTTTTTGAGACAAAAAATGAAAATAATAACTATTCAAAAATTTTCTTTTGCAAGTGTCGTCTGCTTTTCATATTAGGTACAGGGTTTAAAAAAAAACCCAATGAAGTCCCCATTACATCCACGGCAAAGCGTCTTCATTTGAGCGCACGGATACATGACACAATTGTTGATTGCACCATTCACTTGTGAAGTTATCTTTTATAATCAAACCCGGAAATCCCAGTAAATCCCACTTTGGAAAGAAATAATGACCATTATTCACTACCATTTATGCACAAAAATAGTTCACAAGTCTTTGCCTTCTTACAGTTTATGGGGTGGGGGGGGGGGGGGGGGGGTGTCTGTAGTCGCCATCCCATAACCCATGAAGTGTAACTAGGCACACCCATACAATTGAAATAATTTTCACTTTAAGGATAATACGTCCATGCACAGAATATGAAGCATTTATGTTTTGGTACCTACCTGTGACAATAAAGACCAAGTGTTGTTTTCAGCACTCTACCAGTTAAACTGTACCACTCTGGGCTTCATGGTGAACAACAACAGTACATTGTTCACATTTGTTTGTGAAATAATTCATGACAGTTGTATCACTGTGATAGTATAGAAAGTTAATTAATTAATTTCATGAAGCCATTTTCTCATTTAGTGTGACGAGACATTTGCAAAAATAAGTCAGTGACGAGCCGTAGAGTATGACAAAACAATTTCACACACAAATAAGTTGTATCAGAACATGAGTACAATAATACACAAACAGCGGTTTGCAGGGGCACGAAAACAAATCTGGCAGAGGAATAAGAAATATAAAGAGCACCGTGTTGGCAGTGGAGTCCTGTAGATTTGCACCCATCCCCCTGAAGCTATTTAAACGACTCTTCCAATGGACCTATACCTGGCGACTTTTCTTGAATTATATGCGGTTGTGTGTTAACACTTTCGCTGCCGAAAACCCTTTTGTCATAAATTTTATGATGATTATTTGAACGTTTTGGTATGCGTAGATCAAACCTACTATCTGATTAAATCAGTCTCACTGGAACCCCCACCCATTCTTCCCCGGTTGAAATTTCTTGGAGACCAGGTACCAAAAACTATTTAACGAAAATAGAAACTGCTGATTAAATTTGTGTCTGTTCGTAATCTTCTATTGTAATGTTACTCACTAAGTTTGGTGAGAATAAATAAATAAATAAATAAATAAATAAATAAATAAATAAATAAATAAATAAATATTTATTTATTCATTTATTTGAGTTTTAACGACATTTTGGACAGCCAGGGTCATCTTGTGTCGGACAGTTTTATGTGTGGAGAAGGCGGAGTGGCCGGAGAGAACTACCGAGCAGTGGCGAGCAACTGTCACTCCCCAACGTACTAACTCCACACGAGCAGGGTTACCATTGGAATCAAGTACACCGTAAGGCAATCTGAAACTGTCAATAGATCTATCCCACAAATTAAATATAGACTATTCCAGCACGTAATCTGGAAGCAACCATTTTGTGATACCACAGGTGTGGTGTTGAACACTTACTCTGCGGAAAGCGAATATTGTCATCTATTTTATGATTATTATCTGCACGTTTTGGTATGCGCAGTTCAAACCTACCATCTGATTAATTGTTGGAAAGGGCTCAGAGAGCCCTTTCCAACAATTAATCAGATGATAGAATTTCAAGTATGACATAAATTTTATTAAACTTCCTCGCATACAAGCGTACGTTGAGGTCCGCCATATATGGCTAAAGTGGGCGTAGTAGTGAAAGAGTTAATCCTCTTTCTGATTACATCTAAAATCCAGGGCTTATATTTCATTTTAATTAGGGAGAAACCATTTGGTGTCTCGTGAAAATGGCTGCGAGAACCCATACCGGCTATGAATGTCCCAGGATCCCGTGAGTTTTCTCCACGTTGGAGATGGGTTGGGTGATGTGGGTTGCCGGTTTTACAGAATTACGCAATTGATTTAATTTCATCAACAGTGCGGGTTAGCAGGATGGCATGTAAACGAGTTAAAATGAAAAAAAAACCCGGAAATACCTGGTGTTACACGGGAAGTCAGTTGCAAATCATAAAAGTAACCTGGCAAATCTGACCCCAGCGAGAACCCATCCTTAATACACAGAGAATGCAAACGACTTAACGACATGGTCACCCCATGTCACTTCAAGGCCAAAATTATCCCTATTTGTCAAATTTGGTTTACATATTATAAAAATGGCGGTTAAAAAAAGCAGACGAACTTTCGAATTGATAATGAATGATGAACTCGTATTGCCAAAAGGATCGATGTGATTGGAAAAAAGTGAACTACACGGATCAGTAGCTTTTTTCCAACGACGGAAACCACGATGCAAGTTTATGTACCAATTTATTATATTACTACCCCATAGGTTATCAAGTCTGCGTTGTTACAGATCGCGACTCTCAACATTTCAAAATTCGTATTAATGCATGTCTCAAACGAGGCTCGACCGACGTTGCTGATGTGCGCAGATATTCCTGGAGACAGGTTTTCACAACAACACACCGCGTGCATTTGTGCTGAATCATTTGGACAAGTCGTCCTTAATTTCATGTTTGTTCACATTTCTGGTTTGGTATTCAGTTTTAGTTTAAACAATATTTATTCAAGATAATGTTATATGTATACATTACATAGCAGTATAATAGATTAATAATAATAAAAAACCCAGTTTTGCTAGCAGTATACAAATTAACAGCAACAGTGATAATCAAGTCGGTAGATAAACTATGACTCGACAGGAAGCCTTGGGCGTATACGAGTCGTCTCCTACATTTAATAGCAATTTTCGTAAAGATGATGGCAATGATGAGTAGTAACAAATGAAACACGTATATCGCAGCATAATGGGGGTGAGCACTAGTGGGCCAATGAAGCTGGTTGAACCTCTGACCTTGGACAAGCCCACCACCGGCCCGCGTCATACTAGGTGAGCATTCTAGATACGTGCGCGCAGTCATCTGCAACTACGTAATGGTTCACTTTTCTTTACGTCAACAAGTCGTCGCTTGAGAACCATAAGGTTCTATCTTCCTGTGGAAGATAGAACCTTATGGTTCTCACACGACGAAGTGCAGCTGAGGGGTGCCGACAGCTCGTCAAGAAAATTTGAAAAAGGCAGTTGATACTAATTTCATGCTTAGAATAAGTTGGCCAACAGGCTCAGCCCCTTCCTTAGCCAGCGATTGTCTAAACTACACATACGTGAAATCAGAAGTGGTCTAACTGAAAAAAATAGATGAATAAATGGAAGAAGTCAGAGAGTAAGAAGATGCAAGATTCAATTTTAAAATACCCAGTGCCATATAATAAACAAATTATTACAACACTGAATCAATCTGGGCTGAGATATTACGTCATGGTGATGGGACAAGATGAACTAGATCAAACAGGACGCCCAGAGCGTCCTATTTGGTCTGGCTGATCAAGTTGCGTCAACTCGATAGAATATATCATCCCAGAGCACTTTACTTTTGTACTAATCTGTATGAACCTTACGGTGGGCGTAAGGCACGAGCAATCGGTTGATATGATCGATACGATACAAGTAAACAAACCGTTAATTGCCATTGCTTCTGTATGTACAGTCTAAAAGCCGTTGCTTATAACTGCATTGGTGTTCAAGTGTTTTTTTTTTTCGCGTTGATAAATTGATTGTGAAAATTTAAATTTTAAATATTCATCAGATAGTTGCACCTAAGTACTTAATTCTACGAATTGCACCTCAGAAGAGATCAGCGACACTTGTCTTTTTCAAATTTCTCGGATGCCATAGAATTAAGAAAGGACGCTGGTTTTGTTTACATTGGCATGGTGGGGGTTCGAACCCACACCGAGAGAGTTTCCTTCGGCACCAACCGCCTAGCGAAACTACACTGAACCACGCACACCACTCGGGGTCTGTCGGTGGCCGAGAGGTGAGTGTGGTCTGTCGGTGGCAGAGTGGTGTGCGTGGTTCAGTATAGTTTCGCTAGGCGGTTGGTGCCGAAGGAAAATCTCTCGGCGTGGGTTCGAACCCCAGCCTTGCCAATTAAATTTTAAAATTGTTATCCTGTGTAGCACTTAGCCTGCTCGACGCCCAAAGCTCAAGGATGTTGGGCCAACTTTGTTCTGTTGCGACAACTTCATAAATGTCAAGGCTACTGAATGTTCAGCAACACGTTGCATGCAACAAATCACACGTGATGACGAAATGCTCAAAGTATGAAAACTACAAATTTGACGAACAAGACATGGTAATGAGAATGGGAGCGGCAAGGCCTTTTTCAAACAATTGTCTATCAGATCGGACCCGTCATTCTCTGTCCCCATGCACCCTCGTGTGCCAAAGGCGGATGGGGGTGAGATCAAAATGACGTTGTTGTTCAATAACGATGAGTGTGAAAAACAGAAGACAATGAACCTTTGAACCAATAAACCTCCTGGCCCCACCAGAAGTTCTAACAGCTGAAATCTAGCTCGCGTGTCTTGTTTTTTTTCCCAGCGGTTAAGAATCACTTCCTAGATGGAAACACCAACCACGGGTAGGTTTTTACTTAGTCACCACATCTCCCTGTATTTTTGTGTCTGAAGTAACGAACATCCCTGCTCAATGAACTCATTCGTATGGTGGTTTTCAGAGGAAACTATATCCAATATACTTTGTCAATGTCGTGAATAGCTGAATATTTTTTATCCTTTTCAGACATATCTGGAACGATAAATTTCGATTAAAAAGCCTTTTTGACATCAGACACAATCAATACCTATTTCCTTAAACATATTGGTAAGCTGCAGTAAACTAAGGTCACCCCAATACAACTTGGGACTTTGTACGTCGTTGATGAAATTTCAAACAATGACGGCTTTCCATTACGTCTAGACACAATGTAGCCATAACATGGCGTTATAAGATGAGAAAGGAAAGTTTAGGGACGTTCACACTGCAACATAGAGTTGCATATGCGATGTAGTTATACAGTACGTGGAGAGTGTATTATCACTAAATCACCCAGAGAGTGGAGATTCCACCCAAGCAATAATTGCAAATTTGTTGCAAAGCATGACAAGCACAAGCAAAGTTTCAGCCAATGGACCTCCGGGTTAAACCCGGAGGTCCATTGGCTGAAACATTGCTTGTGTTTTTAGACGATATATACAAAATTTGAAAGTTACAGTTTGAGTGAAAACTTCACTCCCCGGGTGATATAGTTACAATCCACTCTCCACGTACTGTATAGAATAAACGTATAGTGTTTTCAAGTAAAAAAATTATTCTACGAACAGGATTAAGAATGAAACCGACTCGCCTCTGGCGAGTCGGTTTCATTCTTAATTCTACAAGTAGAATAATTTTTTTACTTGATAACACTATACGTGTATTTTCTTTATCCCATAAATCTTCTACGGGACAGTCGCGGCAAAATCGTGCTATAATTCGCTACAAAACACAGCGAGAAGAGCACATTGGTCCAATTCGATCGACCAACAAAATCGGCAAAAATAAACAAGGCGCAGTAATACATTTCTGTCTAAAAATAATTCCCCTACAAACTTGAGCTAAACCTGCAAAAATACTTTATTATATGAGCAGTGGGTGGTGTTTTCTACTGGCATTGTGTAATACTTTCAAAAAGATTTTAAGAAATCAACAATCGAACTATTAATTATGCTGGACAAATGTGGTAGAGGCCAGAGGTCAACAAGTCCGTCGCTACTAGGGGAATAAATTATTTCAGTGTTAAACCAATTTATCACCCTACTAGGTGAATAAAGCAAAATTTTATCCAAAGCCTTTATTGTTCAAATAAACGGCCATTTATGGGATAAATACGGTTTCTAACGTTACTCCTGGTCCGTACTGTTTGATTAACTCTCAGAGCTCTGGATAATAAGAAGCTGTTTACCAAACGTCCTGTACTTCTCAAGACTGATGTCTGGTTGGTTTTGCTAGCCGAGTGTCGTCTGCCTGTTTGTTCTGAACACCCGCTATTTCACGAACTAGACTGCACGGTTCAAAGTGGTCCATCTTGGAATCATTTCTAAATAAGTCAGTTGGAGATTGTTTTAGGCTTAAATTTTCTGATCAAGGAATTTGGAATTTTCTTCATTCAATCATGCAACAAATCAATTCACTTCAGTTCAGGCCTTCCATTATGTTTTTTTTGCGATTTTCCCTGCGTAATGAAAAGAGAGGCATACCAAATATACCTCTATTACGTAATAGCCATCAAATCAATCATTTCGGAAATATCGTTCACAACATGTCAAATAATGCGACGTGTGACGTCAGAAGTCAACGTCGGTGTCGTAATATCGTGAGTTGGTTAACTGTTCACCAAATACGGATAGCAGACGACATTCGCAAAAAATATTTCCTCAACAAAATTTTCATTTTTTTTGTCTCGAAAACGTAGTGTATGACCCATCGAGAGAGCCAGCTCGTTCTAATGATGGGTCATAAGCTATGTTTTCGAGCAAAAATTGTAAAAATAATAAATTTTTGTTGGTGATTTTGGAAAACAGCAATGACCAGTTTTAGTCGCTACGTTAGGTAAAGGTTAAATTACACATTATGTGATTAACACTTTACCTAACATGAAAAGCAGACGCTACTTTCAAACAAAATTTTTGAAGAACTAATTTTTTTAATTTTTTTGTCTCAAAAAACATAGGCTATGACCCCTCTTTGGAACGAGCTCGACGAGCTCGTTACAAAGAGGAGTCATAACCTATGTTTTTGAGACAAAAAAAAAAATAATAAAAAATTGTTTGTTCCTTTTCGCCAACCAATCTGTGAATTTCTTGAGACCATATACCGTAGCCCGGTTAGTATTCTTTGGCCTCGATTCGTTTTCCATTCGCTCTAAATCTCCTTCACTTAGTTCTGACGATTGAGAAAGAGAGTTCGACATTTCTAAAATTTCTGACATTTATCGTCTGGAATGTTTACAAACAAAGTTAATCGTGACGTCACATCTGACTAGTCAGCGGTCGCTAATGGCTATAAATAGCCATTAGCGACCGGCTAGAAATTCCGGAAGTCTTTTGTATGACTGTTATGCGTTCTTATCGTTCATGCAAATTACTGTTAATCTGCAGGTAACGCACAGTGTATTGATAATAATTGGCGATATTTGTGAATAGCGCTGGCCGGTTTTGGTCGTTACGTTGGTTAAAGGGTTAAAAGAAACTGAAATTCGTCACGAAATTAATTTCTGAACCTCGTTCGCTAAAATTGATCTGAGCCGAGGTGAAGCTCAGCTCAGGTCAATTTTAGTAAACTCAAGAAATTTCACATCAAATTGTGGCTCATAGGAGACCGCCTACTTCAATAGTTTGAATGTATATACGGATCTGAAAAACGTCAGACATTTTTCATAGGATCCCAGATTCTACGGCTGGACGGCACATAACCAAGACGTATTGTGACTTTGTATCTTCTAACAATCGCTACTAAGTCGACTGACGACTAATCATAAGTAATTATCTATGCCGCTGGTGTCAATGGCGTGGCTTCGTTACACTCAATACCATTAAGACATCTGGCGGAGTCTATTCAATTTTTAAAAGTTATCAAATAAATATTTTAGTTCCGATTTCCTTTTGAAGAAGTCTGTGGGGTGGGAAACGATGCATCGTGGCAAATGATGAATGGCGCCGTTAACAAGTTTTTGTTTAAAATACATAGGAAACCAGAAATCTTGTTGAAGTTTTCGCGCATTTCCGAACTACACGCAGATACTTAAATCAGAACAGTTTTGATTTCTGAAAGACAGTTAAGATGAAAAATACGTTATGTTCTCTCTCTTTCTCTCTCCCTTTCTCTCTCTCATTGTTCCAATTGTTCTCATTGTATTTATATGTTTGTTGTTTGTACATTTGGAAATGGATACCGTTTTAACTAATTTGTTCATGCATAGACAGCCAAGACGAACATCAAGCAACACCCATGATGCTAGGTATAACCGATGAACGGTGATCAAAAAGACTGACAACTGAACCATCTGGTCTGAGCTGAGACAAACAGAAATAATTCAGTCAGTAATCTGTCCCTAAACGCCAAGAAATAAATGACCACAGATATGAGAACTGACAGTTAATAAGAGTTGTAAACGTGTGCGACAATTGACCACGATAGCACTTCTGTATTATGTGATGAACTACTAATGATATGCTTCCCTACAAGACCCTTTTCTTCATTGGAATTAATACCTGAACACAAGGTTTGACTTTTGTTTAGAGTTTGCTCAATGAAAATGAAAATTTAGCAGATTTTTATATGGAATTCCGGTTTGCTCAATGATGCCCTTTCTATTGCTATGGGCTCACAAACACGGGATTCCGTATCGGCATACCCGAAGTTAGAAAGCAAGATTCCACATGACAACATAAAATGGCCAGCGCCCAGAATATCAACAACTACTAGCAAAGCGTGACAGTCTGATTTATTCAAAGATCTTAGAATAGGACGAAGACTCTTACAGGAGGTGGTTACTTTGGAGATATGCAAGTGAGTCGGTGTAGCTCTCGGAGTTCGCCTGGCTTAGAAGCATGAGTGTGACTTCAGAAGAACAGTCCGACAGCTTCATGTTAAGGTCTAGCAAACGTGGGTCACCTATCTCCAATATCTGAAGAATTGTTACACGACTGCATCAGCTTACGATTTCCGACAACAAACATGAACAGCACTAGAATACTTTCAGATCATGGTTATTTTTGGTGATCCATATAAAGATTACTACTTGGTACTTTTCACTTCTCGCCAAGTACAAACGTAAAGGTAGACCAGGGACCAATACTAAAAAACTTTTACAATTGTATTTTCTTGAAATGTATTTTCTACTCATTAAAATAACTGACTAAAATGAATCATTGGCATTTTAAAAGATATTGCAATTTGCCAACTGGCAAATTGCCATATCTTTGAAATTGCTAATGGTTCATTTAAACCTATTTAAAGTCATAACTAGAAAATACAATTCTAGAAAATACAATTGTAAACGTTTTATGGTATTGGCCCCAGGTCACAACAAATCGTTTCCAGTGTGTATTAGTACAGGTCAATAAAACTAATTTGATTTCAAAGTATCCCCGGTAAAGAAGGATTGACATTTTGGACTTCCCGGAATGCCGACATCTATTGTTCTCCTACAGGGACCAGTGGAGGTGTCATAATCGGATTAACGAGCTATGTCCTGTATCTATATTTTGGACAAATTATTTCCCATCAAATGAAGACGAGATCAATTAACAATTAGATATTTTCTAAGAATTTTTTTTAAGAAACAACATATGAACATCCATATTTTTAACGAACAATTTTGGACATTTTTACATTTCATATTTACAATCCTACAAAATGAGACGCGGTACCACAATACTGATCTAACGTGATCTTGCCGCTCTCCAATTTCTCCTTCTCTCTCTCAAGCCTCTGTAGGCCATGTTTTTGTCTAATCTAAACAGTGGTCACTTTTCTGAATGCCGACACTTAGTAATCAAAGGGCAGTGTTTTTATAGAACAGACTATACCCAATTTACAACCCTCGCTATTGGCATTCTGAGAAAATATTTTAATTTTCCAATTTCACCATGTCGGCATTCAGAGATCTCTAGTCTCTTGCGATGTAAAGGGATTCACGAACAGCTGCATTTGACGTACTCATTATTTCTTCCTTAACCCTTCACCCAACGAATCGCCCGCATCCGCCCGCGTAATATCCACATTCAGCAGTTGAAATGCTGCCACATAAATAATGCCCGATTATCAACCTAGGGACTTAACTTGAACAAACTTAAACTGACTATCCACCCCGAAATCAAGATTCTAACACTTGGATATAAAGAAGCAGATTTTCAAAGATTAGTTCTTATACTGGACTAAGTTAACCCTTTACCCAACGCAGACGATATCAAAATTTATTATTTTAAATAGCATTTTTCAAAAAATTTCAACAAAACCATATCATGTGACCCCTCGTTGGAACAGCTCGTCGAGGTCGTTCCAACGAGGGTTCACATGATATGGTTTTGTTGAAATTTTTTGAAAAATTTGAAAAAATGATAATTAAAAATAATAAATTTTGGTATCGTCTGCGTTGGGTAAAGGGTTAACAATACTCGTATCTTTCACGGGAGTACTTTGCTTTCGTATTTCGAAATTAGCTAATTTTACCGCCCGTTCGCTTAATTTGGGGTGCAATCTTTAAGAAATTGTCCAATATGTTGTGGAAAGTCATCAAGCTGAAGGAAACAAAATGGCACCAGCATTTTCTATATTCGGGAAGTGTTGGACAGCTAGAAAAATATTTGATCGCTGTGTGCTAAAATGTTGGGGTGTAAATGTGTGGGTGAATGTCAATCACTGCAAACAATCGAAAGAGTTGTACGTATAATGAAAGGGTAAGTGAAAATTGTACACACGAGCCCTGGATTGCGAGAATAATTCATTATCATTGAACGGACAAATAGTTTGTGGCATGTTTAGCTCTAAACCAATGATTTTTTTTCTTTCGGAAATGTTTAGCAATAGTTCGAATCATGAATGTAGAATTCTTGAAAAAAATTCAAATAAAGTAAAAAATTAAAACAAAATAAAAAATGAAAATAGATATTCACAAATTGTGAAACTGTGCCGTTTTGTTAAATATAAGTAAGGTGGCGGTTAAGGTTCAAATTTAAAGAGGCTGACCTCCTTTGAACTCGGGTGGTATCTTCCACGCCAATTTAGTGTCATCAGTTGGTAGAGTTCATATTCATTGTTTAGGGGTAGACCAATTAGCATATTGTTTGGTATATCATGTTTAGGGGTAGACCAATTAGCATATTGTTTGGTATATCATGTTTAGGGGTAGACCAATTAGCATATTGTTTGGTATATCATGTTCATTCACCGAGCAGCTATCTACGTAAGGGAAGTATACCACGCTCCTGGATCACAAAAATGTCACATATTTAATGTTGATTATCTCTTTGTTCTGGTATGCGCACATCAAACCTACCATCTGATTAATTGTTGGAAAGGCTCAGAGAGCCCTTTCCAACAATTTCTCGGACGATAGAGTTTCAAGTATGTCCCTCTTTGTGCATGACTGGATGAACAAAAAACTCCCAATGTCATTCGATAACACCTTTCACATCTACAGAAACCCTTCGGGGATGAATACAAGGCAGACTGGTAAAATAGAAATACACAAACCAAGAACTCAATTTTCTGCAGAATTGCCGTTCCATTCCTTCCCAAGAATTTGGAATAGTATAGACCCTCTAACTCAGCAATATAGTAGACCCAAGTTCAAAAAATTATTAACGCATAAAATTTTAAGTACTTATTCCAGCCCAAACTCCAAGTGCGACAACCCAGCCTGTCCCGATTGTATCAGCCATCAAAACTCTCTGATATCTCATCCTCCTCCCAGCATATGACCTATTGATCCCATCTAGCCACATGATTCATAAACAAACTATAAATATTCTTGTCGAAGAATTTTTGTTACACTGATGCCAAACCGAATTGATATATTTTTTTATGGGAATGGCAGGAAGACAGCCTTTTAGGCTATGCCATTTCCATGCTGTATACTAGGTTATGTTCTTGTAGTTTGTAATGTTATCTCGTTGTTAATGTACTAGTAAACTTCAGAATAAAGATATATAAATTTGATGAAACTTCCTCGCATACAGGTGTACATAGAGGCCTTCCATATATGGATAAAGTAGGCGTGCCAGTAAAAGGGTTAAAATATGGGAAAAGGATCTCGACCCGGACTCCAAGTGTTTTCGACATGTTATAGTTAGCTATGCTTTTTAAACTTGATTGCCCATCCTACCCCAGGTAGAAAAAACACTGCCAATCAAACTTTCAGATTATAATACCCCCGCATCACGTTCAGCCCAAATGAAGAAGGATGTAATTTGAAACTCTGTCTCATTTTGAAAATGTTTATTCTTTCCAAATTCGGTTATCCTCGAGAAGTCATTCTACTGCACTTTCAAGAATGTGGTTTTCTTTCTCAATTACAAACAAAGTATTAGTTACACAGGATAGAAAAAAATCAATCTGTCATTCTCATTACTTAAAGGCAATGTTTGTTCGATTTCTAAAGTCTTATAAATTACATGTCACAAAAAGCAAGATGGGAACGAAAAATATACGAATAATTCATTATAGGTCTGTCGCTAAAGATAAAACATTTCAGAGCTTTAGTATCTAATGTTACCAGATTAAAACAAATACTTTTCAACAGTTTGAACTTCATGGAGATATCTCGATTCATTTATTAAAGAGAAAACGTTGGTAACATAGCAAGCATACAATTTCTAATATGAAATAAAATGTGTTATGTGCACACTGTGCTTGTACAGAATCTTACAGCGACGAGACTCGTTTTGGGGAGGTATAGTTACGAGTTGCGCTTGCGCGACGAGTAGCTATACATCCCCAAAAACGAGCAGAGTTGGGATTATACTTAAAAAACATTGGTTCTAGGGAATACATTTGCGGATAAACATATAGAGTAATCGTGAAGTCAGGGCTTTCTAACTTCTTACTTAATTTGCAAGTACCATACTCCAAACTGGTCACGCTAGGGCTCCAACTGCCCGTATAGGTGTAGCGGTCGAGGTATAAAGGCTATTTACCAACCAGCCTGGTTGGTCCGGATCTCTTAGTCTCGTGGTAAATCGGTCGCTTTGTGTGCTAGAGGTCGACGGTCCGAACCCCGGCTCCCGCACTTATCTCTCCTCCTGTTACATTTGGGGGCTCGTCCGATCCTCAGCAGTAGGTGGCACTGCGGGTGTTTCGACCGCTCCGAGGGAGGAACCTCGGCGAGATTCACATGTGATGAATCTCAAAAGAAGGGGAGAGTAGTGTAGCGGTCGAGGTATAAAGGCCATTTACCAACCAGCCTGGTTGGTCCGGATCTCTTAGTCTCGTGGTAAATCGGTCGCTTTGTGTGCTAGAGGTCGACGGTTCGAACCCCGGCTCCCGCACTTATCTCTCCTCCTGTTACATAGGCCACCAGAACCTCTATTAGTATGACTGACTTTGTGTGTGACACAAGTTCAAGTGTCAAATCTACTCTCGAGAAGAATTTAGGAGAATGGACCTGCTGGATCAAAATGTTTTCGTGGGCCTGCTGGATCAAAATGTTTTCCACTTTCCTTTTCAATACAATCCCCAATGACTTCGATGCACTTCTTCAAGTGAAGAGCACAGCAATTCCTTATTCTAGATCATGTCGTGTCGGACTGCTTATGGTTGTAGGAAGTCAGAGTACCCGGAAAGCATCACCTGACATCGGCGACCAACTGTCAGACTCTCCAACATCGCAAACCGGCACAAGTAGAGTCAGGGGCGGTTGAAGGCGGCAGGATAAAATATGTGCGCAAGAAGCACGGTAGGAAAACAATACACACGCGCTATACTTGGGACTAACGAACCACTATAGTTGAAAAAATGCATTTTTGCCCATATTTAACAAATTTCCCCACGGAGCCGAAACATTGTTTCGGTTCAGTGGTGAGATTTGTTAAATACTCAGCCAAAAATGTGCATCTTTACCGACTTGAAATTTAAGGCCGTAGAAGAGATAAATCAGACGAGCGAATTTTTGGTCGCATTTTACGAGTACAGAGTCTGTACATCTCCTTCCTGCTAATCCCCATTAAAATTACAATGACGGCGAACCAAAAGAAAAAATAACTTTCGCACAGATTTGTCCAGATAATACTTGAATCCATTTCGGTGTTGGGATGCAGTAGTTTGATGAAGTGTTGAAACAATCAAGTTGAGTTAAATTGTGAGCGTCCCATGCTTAGCATTTTCGGAATTTACGCTCAGTTTACACGATTTCTTCAGTAACAAATCGAAGATCTGTGAAGTTCGTTTGAAGCTGAAATTCGCATGACTTAAATTTGATGTTCGGCGTTTGACATTCATTTGAGATTCGCCTTTAGTAAGTTTGTCGTTGGGTGTTTGACATTCGTTTGACATTCATCTGTAGTCGGTTTCACGTTCGCGTTTGATATTTGTTTGATATTTACGTCGTGAAACTGACTACATGTCAATGCCGAACGAATGTCAACGCTGAACGTCAAGCTAACATCAAGTGAAGGCCAATGGAACGTCTGACAACTAATGTCAAACTGTCCAACATGAATTCCCAGGGATTCTTATAAGTATCTACAGGTAGCGCTGTACGGTATATCGATAAACCGATATATACCGGTATTCGAACCAATATCGATTGAATACCGGTGTAATTACAAAAATATCGGTTTATCGTCATTATTTATTTACCCACAATTTCATTTTCAAGATGACTTGAGTTTGTTTTAACTGTAGACCCGAATGAATAATATTATCCCTTTACCCAAGGAATCGTCAGCGTGTGCCCGCGTAATGTACATACTCAGCAGTTAGAAAAATCATTTTCAACAAAACTATATCATGTGACCACTCATTGGAACGAGCTCGCTGAGCTCGTTCCAATGAGAGGTCACTTGATAATGTTTTGTAAAAATGTGTGGAAAGATCTGATAAACTATTATTTAAAATAATAAATTTTAATATCGTCTCCGTTGTGTAAAGGTGTTTTGAACCACATCATCCAGGCATGTTGATTCGTTCAGACTGTGATGCCTCAAGTCGCGATGTGGTATTTATGTTCAGATATCTGAACAGTTTTTGATATACCGGTATACCGCGGTATTTTTTTGAATACCGATACCGGTATTCAGTTTTGATTATCGTGCAGCCCTATCTACAGGGGCCGTCTTTGTTCCCCTTTCTCGGACTTGATTTTTCCCAGTTCTTAACCCCAGATTTCCCAATCTCATTTACCACTCAAGCAAAACTTTAATGCTCTAGTGGGTATCCTGAACTGAGTAGCCATACGGCCTCAGAAAATCATTGATTTTCTGAGGCCTTATGATCACCCAGTACAGGCCAGCAATTGCACATTAAATTTAAACTTTATTCCTAACGAAGTCACTTAATTCAGAGGCAGATGACAAGTTCTTCTTTAATAGTGTAAGACCAGTTTAACAGAGACGACATGGCCCGCGTGAACATGATTCCATGCCACTGTTTGTTACAAATCTTACCTGTAATATTCAAGCAGTTGCTTTGATATCGGTCTTAATGTTCTCGGCTCAATTCGAATGTGAAATTTCTTAGTCTTTGTATGTTTTTCACCTCCAAAACAAATTCCCAATCGGAGCCCCAATGACGTAAATTTTCCTAATAGCATGCGCCACGGACCCTTTCCAAAGGAGGGTAGCAGAATCCCTGATGTCAAATAAATGTCCAACACCCAACGTCAAACTAACTTAACAGACCTTTTAATCGATAATTCAAGTACTTTTCCGAAACTAGTCTGTTGAATACGTTATTGTATAATAATACAGTACGTGGAGAGTGGATTGTAACTAAATCACCCGCGGAGTGGGGTTATCACCCAAGATATAATTTTCAAATTGTGTACACATCGACAACAAACACAAGCAATGTTTCAGTCAATGGACCTCCGGATTTAACCCGGAGGTCCATTGGCTGAAATTTTGCTTGTGCTTGTTATGCTTTGAAGCAAATTTGCAATTATTGCTTGGATGGAATCTCCACTCTCGGGTGATTTAGTGATAATACACTCTTCACGTACTGTATATGTCTATGTATGGTTAATTAACGTAATTGGTTAAAGAACCTAAATTCACAGGCTATGTGTGGTTAATTTCTATAATTGGCTACTGAACCTGAATTCACGAGTCGCGTAAATAAAGTTTTACTGGGTGAAGTTACGATGCTGACCTTGCCGATGTTTGGCACATATTCAATTTATCTTGAGACTGTCTCAACAAGTGTACCTCAGATAGATTGATAACCGCGATGAAAGTCATATTTCGATTGGGTAGGGCAAACGATCGAATGATTTATCGTGAAATGAACGCACACACTTCCGCGGATAAAGTTACTCTTGGACCATTTTAACATGAAAATGTTTTATCAGTAACCCTGCGTTTTGTAGATATTCTTCCCCGTATTTCGCGTTTCTACCATTTGCGTGTCGTAGTGAAAATTTCTTTCGTTACAAATCGAGCTTTATTTCCATCAATAAGAAACGCGCCCCATTTGTAAAACAACCCCCCACCCCTGTTTCAGCTGGGGCTGTAGGAATCTCCAATTTCAGGTCAAATCAAATCGGATCGCATCTCAAATGGAATCTCACCGCAACTTAAATTGAAGATATTGACCTTCTTACAACAATAAATATTGACAGCCTCTCGCAATCAAGAATTTTATTCACTGGCGATTCGTCTGTTTTGATATACGTCAATCAAAAGACGAAATATTATAGAAACGGAATGAAATGAGTTTCGGCAGCGGAACCTCTCTGAACTTCTATGATGGGAGCTCCTCTCGGAGACCTGATGATACACATATAAGACGAGTTCAAGAGGAGAGGACACACTTGGTAAGATTTGAGAATATCTCGACGATTCTAGAATGTCCCAAGCAGAGAGACTTGAATCGAATCATCGGGTCGATTATGAATGGATCGAATTTCGAATCTTCGCAGGGACTTAGTTTCAGCCTCGATGAACAACTTTAGTCAGGTACAAATTACCATGTCTAACCCTTTACTCAACATATACGATCTCAAAATTTGTGATTTTAATTTTTTTTACTATTTTGTGCCACACTTTCAACAAAACCAACGAGCTCATTCCAATGAGTGGTCATATGATATGTTTTTTTTTATCTAAATGCATTTTCCATCAAATCTAGTCATGGCTGCTTAACAGGAGCCATGACTAGATTTAATTAAAAATATCTAGGAAATACTCATCGGGTTATGTGTTAAATATACATCAATGAAGAAAGGTAAATTTGTAAAGTCTTACGAGTTCATACTAACTTTCGAAGACACAGAAGAACGTAAAACAGGAGATGGGGGGGGGGGGGGAGGGATGTGGTCAGTTTCAACAAGGGATTGCTTGAGAACCAGAACCTTTTTCGGGTCAAAACGATTTTTGTTTTCTTTTGCTTGTCTTTTTAATATTTTGTCCTTTTGTTTTGTTCTTTTGCTGGATCTTGTGGTTGGGTTTTCCGTTTGGCCGCAAAAACACAAAACGAAAATAGAAAACGAACCGGAAAACTTGTAAAAAAGTGCCCAGCTCTTTTGATAATCGCAGGAAATGTAATGCTGCACTCGGGTCTGGGAGCATTCTGACCTCAGATAGACAATAGCCAAGGAATTTGAAATTAATAAATTGGAACAAACACCAAAGCAGCGACACATGGTGTCTATTTTTCTAGTAGTCTCTGTGGCAATACTCCTTACATTAAGTCAATATGTTCTCAAGCTCCTAAAAATACTAGAAGCATGATATATAATTTTATCTCACAATCGGGGCGTTTTTGCACTGTTACGCAACTAAAGTTTGATGTACCTGGGCCCTTGTTCCGAATCCGTATCAAGGCCCCCTGATACAAGCGCGTGATTCTGCTGTTGCCAAAACAACGGCATTAATATCATTTTTCGATCGCTTCGCGTTTTTCCCTTCAGAGAAAACAATATTAGGTGAGGCGAAGCCGAACCTAATATTGTTTTCTATGAGCCGCATATGACACTGTATCTGCCATCTAAACGCCCTGTAACGTATTTATTATGCGCGGCATGCTAAAATGTCACTGGGGAAGTTAACTCAACGAATAGTTAAATTATGCGCACTTTTCGGCATCTTGGGCTGGTTTGTAGCCTATTATTGGGATTTTCCTGAACGCTCGAGTCGAGGCTTCTCTCTTGAAGTTAAAGGACTAGCTTTCGCTATGAAATGGGGAAAACTCCACCTCAATAAACGATGAACGGCATATTTTAAAATATAATAAACCTTTATACCAAGAGGGATATTCATCAGTAATTATTGCAAAAGTAACAATCAAATTCACGTTGACGAAACACACAGTTGCTCCACTTCGCAAGACAGTATTCAGTAAAGTGAATACCAGTGACGTAATTTTCTCTGAAGTGTTACGTCATCACTGACCTCAATATGGAGATCAACGAACGCTATTATATTTTTCAATTTGCGTCTTTCCATCGATAAGGCAAATGAAAAAGTTCCTCTTGAAATAGTTTTATAACACATTTTGTGGTCAATATTGTGAGATAAATTTATCATCACCACATTGTGTGTGTGTCTCCAGAAATTCTGATCAAGTCTCGTTGTTGGCACAGAATCGCATTTATTGTTCTGCTCCTACAACTCCAACTCGACTTGATCTGAATTCTCGGAGACACACATTGTGGTGATAATCTGTATTTATCTAACAATCATATAAATTTTAGCCTGAAAACCACGAGAAACGGTACATATCACATAATGTGTTCCGATTCCGTATCATATTGACGACTCATTCTGATTCCGTATCATATAGATGACTCGTTTCCGGTAATGCGACGTGCTATCATAACAGGCGCATGAATATATTCTGTGTGTGTTTCAGTGATCGACTCAGCTGATCGCTAACAAAACAAAACAAAATTCCTTACAGTTAGCGACAGAACTATTAATAGCCAATGCCCCCCCCCCCCCCCCCACACACACACACAATAAATAGAAACTGCACAATTCAGTATTGCACCTTCCTGGTTCTCGAGGATGCGCTGACGTCGCACACTCGTAAATTCAAGCGGATTCATAGGAAGTGACACTGAGAGTGAATAATTTCACAACACTACTTTGAAAATTAAATTGCGTTTACCGCGTTACTCATTGTTTCTTAGAGAGCACAACAAGATAGTTCCATAAAATACGGGTTTTTTTAAAACTTGTTCTCGCCCAACATTATGTCCCAAAACTGTATAAATAATTTAAGATTTAATCTGTTTATGTGATAGAATTGTTAGATAAATGAATTATCATGATAATGTGCATATCCTGTGATTTATTGTCAGCTAATGTTAATTCTCCTAAAGCGCTGTCTGTCGTTCTTGAGAAGCTTCTGTATCGTCAAAAGACAACCGTACTCCCAGAGCATTCGTCATCCAAAGACCTTGCGAAAAGATTTTCTTCTTTCTTTTCTGAAACAAAATTGAGACTATCAGAGCTTATATAAGCTCACAATCCAATCTTCGACAGATGGCCGACATGCCATGCACCTGTGTTAAAGCTGTTGTACAGTTGTCCCAATTCAAACCTTTGGCTACAACAGATATCCAGAGGTTAATATCCAAGGCACCATCTAAGCAATGCATGCTAGATATCATTCCAACTTGGTTGTTAAAAGCATCTCTTTCGGAGTCAACTACACCGATCTTGAAACTGGTCAATGCCTCCCTCCACTGTGGCGTCTTTCCGACAAGCATGAAACACGCTTTAGTAAAACCTCTTCTGAAAAAATGCCAACACTTGACCCAGAGGTTCTGAAAAACTACCGACCGGTCTCTAATCTTCCATTCCTATCAATGATTATTGAGCGTGTGGTGGCTTCTCAGCTGAATTCTCATTTGGCAGCCCACGGTCTAGCCGAAGCTAACCAGTCTGCATACAGATCTAATTGCAGTACAGAAACGGCACTTCTTAGGGTCCAAAATGATATCCTCCCATCCACGGGCAGGCACAACATAACATGTCATGTTTTGTTGGATTTAAGCGCCGCTTTTGACACCATAGACCATAACATACTTATTGAAAGACTGCCAGTGAGATAGGCCTTACTGACCGAGCACTTAATTGGTTTTCGTCGTACCTTAATGGTCGCACACAGAGTGTCCTTATTGGCAGTGAGTCGTCAGACAAGGTCACACTACGTTTTGGCGTCGATCAAGGATCGGTGTTGGGTCCCCTACTCTACACTGTCTATGTCTTACCTCTCGGTGACATTATCCGAAGCCATGACCTTGACTTTCATTTTTACACAGATGACACACAGCTGTATATTAGTTTTACTCACACCTTTGAGTCTGAAGCATGCAATAAAATTGAACTTTGTATTTCAGACATCAAGGCATGGATGACTAAAAACGTTCTTAAATTGAACGATGACAAGACAGAAGTAATATATATAGGTCTACCTCATTAACTTTCAAAAATATCCAAACTGTCCCTCAATATTGGAGGTTCTGCGCTAAAACCCAGTAGCTGTGCTCGAAATTTAGGTTATTTCATGGATGAAAATTTGGCCGCTGATGAACATATCAAACATGTCTCTCGCAGTGCATTTTTTCTTGAAAAGCTACAACACATCCAAAATTGTGCTGCACGGGTCATAACCAGAACTCAAAAGTACCGCCAAATAACAGCAGTACTCTCTGAGTTACACAGGCTACCCGTTAAGCAAAGAATTCAATTTAAAATTGTCCTTTGGTGTTTAAGTGTATCTCGGGATCTGCACCATCCTACCTCTCCGATCTGCTTACCATCCACAAACCACCGAGGTCTCTTAGGTCATCAGGTCAACTCAATCTGGTTCAGCCCGTATCTAAATCTACTAGTGCTGGTGATAGGGCCTTTGCGGTTGCTGGCCCAGGGCTTTGGAATTCTCTTCCAATCGACATAAAAAATAGTAAATGACTTGAATCATTCAAGTCTGGTACTAAAACCTACCTTTTTTGAAAGGCATTTCCTACAGTGGTCTTTTAATTTTGGTCATAAACTGACATTACCAGGTGCGTGGGTGTGACTGAGTCAGTGAGGATTGCCTCGTTACTCGTCAAGTTACTCACATACTTGTTTTGATAAAGTTGTAGTTTGTTTTGTTTTTGTTTTATTTTGTTTTAATTCAATACCCTTTTTCTTTTAGGCTCTGTCGCTTATCGCCACGATATAGCCTCGGTTGGGGCGCGGTGGCGTCGCGGTAACCGGTTCTCGTCAGATCACCGAAGTTAAGCAACGTCGAGCGCGGTTAGTAGTTGGATGGGTGACCATTTCTGCGACTGATTCGCGATCCCGCGTTGTGTCCTTGGTCAAGGCACTTCACCCCGATTGTCCACATGGGGGCACGATGACGCTGTGTACTAAGGCGTACTGCACGTTGATGGTGCGCATGTCTTCAACCAATTTAACCCTGCCTGTGCTGAAGAGCGGAGTTACGATGTTGGGGAGCTGGCAGTTGCTCGCCGTTGCTTGGTGGTTCTCTCTGGGTACTCCGGCTTCCTCCACCCGTAAAACTGCCACGGTCATGATTAGCCATTGTGCATAAGTATGTGACCTTAAAAACCAATACATAAATAATAAATAAATAAATAATTAAATATAGCCTCGGTTGCTGATGTGGCGTTGGGCACCAATAAATGATAATAGTGATCCATGTATCAATGTAACTGTGAGAGAATGTATGTGTATGTGTGTATATGTGTGTAGGCAATTATTGTACAACCATTGAGCACCGAATGTGGATTCTAGGCTTTAAAATTATTATTATTATTATTATTTGCATCAGATTCTCGGTGGTGTCCAAATCTGGGATCACAACTCGCCGGCAAAGCCGGCTCGTTGAAATCCCATTCTGGACACCAACTCGAATCTGATACAAATCACAGGACATGAGCATTATCATGATAATCTGGATGTTGACACTTAAGAAAAAATAATATGAATGCCACTGCTCAAACTGTGAATGATGAGGGCGGATGCGGCCGGTTCATTCGGTAAGTGGTCAGATCGAAATTAAAAGTCGTCACCCATTTTCTTAGTTACAGTTGCGAGTAACACAAAAAACATCTGAACGATATAATTGGCTGAATTGTTCTATGGAACTTTTCGTCAACCCGCAGTTAAGATTATCCATTAACGCGTTAATTGAATACATAAAAATGAATATTTCGAAAGTATGATTGAATGCAGACCACTTTGATTTAGAGCAAACCAAATGTGCTTGGTTTCTGTAGTAGAGGCGTGGTTTCTATCTGGGAGGACTGTTGGGGTCGGGGCGTTTGGTCGGTTGCTGCTCCTTAGAGTTTATATATTTATACTATATTCAGTATTTCGGAGGGAAATTATATAATTAGATGCACATGGAAAACTTATTTATTACGGTTTATGTGTGTATGGCCCTCTGTCAACTTCTTTTCCCCTTTTCTCGTTGCTTGCTCGAAACAATGAAAGTCTAACTTAGGTGGGCCGAATAAACGTATATATGTGTACTTAACAGATATATGCGTACGTTTCGAGATTAGAGTTGTACAATTGGCACCACGTGGTGCCTTTGATAAATATATAAAAATATTAAAGTTCAAAACAAATACACCGACATCACTGACTATATTCCTGCTAGCGCTTTCACCGCTCTGTATGCGGATCTTCAGGCATTTTTATTTTTATAAAATACGTTATACAAATATTTACAAAATAACGTTATGACGTAAACCACTGGGTGTGGTGTATCGATTTTGGAGACGTTGTTCTAGAAACTGCATATGCAATAATTATTTCATACATTTGAACAGAGGCGTGTTGATCCTTTATCGAAAGAAATTATAACGAAATTAACATAACAAATAAAATAATGATGTTTCTTTTATCCTAGAAATTAAGTTATAAATGTTGTAGGCTCCGAAAAAAACGCGGTATATTTATTTCCCACAGATGCTTCCCACTCCAACTCTCTATATATTACTATGTTGGTAATACCCATATTTCTGCATAATGTAAGGGAATGAACTCCTTACTCCCGACTCTAGCTCGAACCCCCGAGAGTGTTTGTCATTCTCGGGGAGTCGAGCCAGACTCGGGGCAAGCGCCACTGTACATGTAACTCTCTGGCTAATGGAGAAGAAAAGGTTGGGTAAGTAGGGGGCTATACACAAAGACTCACTGTGCCAATCGTGTTATTTCTATGAAACATAACATATAATACTATGATATGGCCTTTATACTAGAAGTAAAGTTTATGAACTCAGAATATATGTGTTTTTCCACGAATTTTCCTATGTTAACCATCTATTTATATTTATTTTCACGATACCAATATTTCCGCATAATTTAAATTAATGGCTGTGAGCGCCTTACTCAGACTCCAGCTCGACACCTCCTGGAGTCGAGCTGGATCCGATGCAAGCGTTCTTGAACAGAGAACTAATCCGACGTAAACGGAGTCAAGCATGATATTCCGATAAATAAAGTCAAGTTATCCGTAGAGAGACTATACTTTTGTAACTCCGTGGTTTAATCCCCCCCCCCCCCTCCCCGGGAATCCGTAGCCATTATGTGTCCTGTTGACGCCACTCCTGTAATAAGGAAAAATTGTACGATTAGATAAAGAATTAAAATAGGAATTATAAGGATGAACAAATAAATAATTCTTAATGAGCTGGTCATCCAACCCACCCACCCACCCCCCTCCCGTCACCCCCTACACCAAACTAATGCTTACAATCATCCCCATTATATTACATTACTTAAACTCATCCTCAGTCTCAACAAAGGAAGTCCCCCCCCCCTCCCCAAGTGAACATGGACAAAAGCCTTATAAAAACAAGCAGGTGTGGTTATTACTATTATAAAAAGAGCCATCCCAAACGATTTAAAATGGATTAATTATCTATACCCCCCCCCCCCCACCCTTCTCCAAAGTTAAGACTATAAAAATAATAATATAGCGCATAATTTGAAAACCTTGGGTGCCCACCCTACTACCACCACCACCCATCTAAAGCTTTAAACTACAGGCATTACATTACGTTTGGATTGTAATAGCGCCACCCAGTAGCATTAAATTGACCGTTGCATGAATGAGCCCAAACCGTAAATTCACGGGAGATACGAACAACGGCCGAGCCACATAGATCGACATCACGTGCATGAGTTAAATTAAGGCTGTAGACTGCGTATAAAAAATAATAATAATTCCTTCTCGTCACGTAAGATATAATTATATGTGAACAATTGATATAGTTGGCTGTTTATGCAATGTAATGCGTTTTCGCAATTAGATTTTAGTTTGGCCGATATAGAAATATTTGATTTTGTCTCAAAATAAAGGTATATACGACCATGGTTTTAAGAAACCTCATAAAACAAATTCATATTCCCCCCCCCCCCCCCCAAACCTAATACTTTTAAACAATACAGGCTTCAAAGTGCTGCTCGGTGTACACAGTAAAATCCCTTTCTCCCAAGCGAACATCGAGAATATCTTGATGAAAACACGTTGGTATTACTAATCACTAGTATAAATTAACATAATATATAAAAAAACAATGCGGTTTCCTTTATCCTAGAAATTAAATTTAAAAAGGTTGTGGGCTCTGAAAATACCCGGTATATTAGTTTCCCCACATATCCTTCCCACGCCAAATCTCTGTATATATGTATGTTGATAATACCCATATTTCTGCATAATGTTTGGGAATGAACTCCTCACTCCGACTCCAACTCGAACCCTCGAGAGTGTTTATCATTCCCGCGGAGTCGAGCCGGACTCGGGGCAAGCGTCATTGTTCATGTAAGAAAAGGTTGGGTAAGTAGGGGTCTATACACAAAGACTCACTGTGCCGATCGTGTTATTTCTATGAAACATAACATATAAAATAATGATGTTGCCTTCATACTAGAATTAAAGTCTATGGACTCTGAATATATGTGTTTTTGGACTCTGAATATATGTGTTTTTTCACGAATGTTTCCTTATTATCTTCACGATACCAATATTTCTACATAATTTAAATTTATGGCTGTGAGCGCCTTACTCAGACTCCAGCTCGACACCACGAGATTCTTTACTCAGTACCACGTGGAGTCGAGTCGGACCCGGTGCAAGCGTTCTATAACAGATAACTTATGCGACGAAAGATCGGAAGATCATGCTCGCCTCAGTTTGCGTCGCATAAGTTATCTGTTATAGAACGCTTGCGCCGGGTCCGACTCGACTCCACGTGGTACTGAGTAAAGAATCTCGTGGTGTCGAGCTGGAGTCTGAGTAAGGCGCTCACAGCCATAAATTTAAATTATGTAGAAATATTGGTATCGTGAAGATAATAAGGAAACATTCGTGAAAAAACACATATATTCAGAGTCCAAAAACACATATATTCAGAGTCCATAGACTTTAATTCTAGTATGAAGGCAACATCATTATTTTATATGTTATGTTTCATAGAAATAACACGATCGGCACAGTGAGTCTTTGTGTATAGACCCCTACTTACCCAACCTTTTCTTACATGAACAATGACGCTTGCCCCGAGTCCGGCTCGACTCCGCGGGAATGATAAACACTCTCGAGGGTTCGAGTTGGAGTCGGAGTGAGGAGTTCATTCCCAAACATTATGCAGAAATATGGGTATTATCAACATACATATATACAGAGATTTGGCGTGGGAAGGATATGTGGGGAAACTAATATACCGGGTATTTTCAGAGCCCACAACCTTTTTTAATTTAATTTCTAGGATAAAGGAAACCGCATTGTTTTTTATATATTATTTTAATTTATACTAGTGATTAGTAATACCAACGTGTTTTCATCAAGATATTCTCGATGTTCGCTTGGGAGAAAGGGATTTTACTGTGTACACCGAGCAGCACTTTGAAGCCTGTATTGTTTAAAAGTATTAGGTTTGGGGGGGGGGGGGGGGGATATGAATTTGTTTTATGAGGTTTCTTAAAACCATGGTCGTATATACCTTTATTTTGAGACAAAATCAAATATTTCTATATCGGCCAAACTAAAATCTAATTGCGAAAACGCATTACATTGCATAAACAGCCAACTATATCAATTGTTCACATATAATTATATCTTACGTGACGAGAAGGAATTATTATTATTTTTTATACGCAGTCTACAGCCTTAATTTAACTCATGCACGTGATGTCGATCTATGTGGCTCGGCCGTTGTTCGTATCTCCCGTGAATTTACGGTTTGGGCTCATTCATGCAACGGTCAATTTAATGCTACTGGGTGGCGCTATTACAATCCAAACGTAATGTAATGCCTGTAGTTTAAAGCTTTAGATGGGTGGTGGTGGTAGTAGGGTGGGCACCCAAGGTTTTCAAATTATGCGCTATATTATTATTTTTATAGTCTTAACTTTGGAGAAGGGTGGGGGGGGGGGGGGGGTATAGATAATTAATCCATTTTAAATCGTTTGGGATGGCTCTTTTTATAATAGTAATAACCACACCTGCTTGTTTTTATAAGGCTTTTGTCCATGTTCACTTGGGGAGGGGGGGGGGGGGACTTCCTTTGTTGAGACTGAGGATGAGTTTAAGTAATGTAATATAATGGGGATGATTGTAAGCATTAGTTTGGTGTAGGGGGTGACGGGAGGGGGGTGGGTGGGTGGGTTGGATGACCAGCTCATTAAGAATTATTTATTTGTTCATCCTTATAATTCCTATTTTAATTCTTTATCTAATCGTACAATTTTTCCTTATTACAGGAGTGGCGTCAACAGGACACATAATGGCTACGGATTCCCGGGGAGGGGGGGGGGGGGGGATTAAACCACGGAGTTACAAAAGTATAGTCTCTCTACGGATAACTTGACTTTATTTATCGGAATATCATGCTTGACTCCGTTTACGTCGGATTAGTTCTCTGTTCAAGAACGCTTGCATCGGATCCAGCTCGACTCCAGGAGGTGTCGAGCTGGAGTCTGAGTAAGGCGCTCACAGCCATTAATTTAAATTATGCGGAAATATTGGTATCGTGAAAATAAATATAAATAGATGGTTAACATAGGAAAATTCGTGGAAAAACACATATATTCTGAGTTCATAAACTTTACTTCTAGTATAAAGGCCATATCATAGTATTATATGTTATGTTTCATAGAAATAACACGATTGGCACAGTGAGTCTTTGTGTATAGCCCCCTACTTACCCAACCTTTTCTTCTCCATTAGCCAGAGAGTTACATGTACAGTGGCGCTTGCCCCGAGTCTGGCTCGACTCCCCGAGAATGACAAACACTCTCGGGGGTTCGAGCTAGAGTCGGGAGTAAGAAGTTCATTCCCTTACATTATGCAGAAATATGGGTATTACCAACATAGTAATATATAGAGAGTTGGAGTGGGGAGCATCTGTGGGAAATAAATATACCGGGTTTTTTTTCGGAGCCTACAACATTTATAACTTAATTTCTAGGATAAAAGAAACATCATTATTTTATTTGTTATGTTAATTTCGTTATAATTTCTTTCGATAAAGGATCAACACGCCTCTGTTCAAATGTATGAAATAATTATTGCATATGCAGTTTCTGGAACAACGTCTCCAAAATCGATACACCACACCCAGTGGTTTACGTCATAACGTTATTTTGTAAATATTTGTATAACGTATTTTATAAAAATAAAAATGCCTGAAGATCCGCATACAGAGCGGTGAAAGCGCTAGCAGGAATATAGTCAGTGATGTCGGTGTATTTGTTTTGAACTTTAATATTTTTTTCTTATAACTACCAGCACAAGGATTTGTTTATAAACTTCTGATATATATATATATATATATATATATATATATATATATATATATATATATATATATATATATATATATATATATATATATATATATATATATATTCAACAGCTATATGTGTACCTTTCGTGATTGGAGTTGTACAATTGGCACCAAGTGGTGCCTTTGATTGATTGATAAATGTATATGTATATATTTGTGGGTATATATATATGTATATGTATGTGTATATGTATATATGTTTATACCTATTTACGTGTGTATATACTATATCCTGCACATTAAAATAGTTAAGTGAGGCCTGTATTGGTGCGTTGGAGTAATCGCTATCCCTTTTGACTTGGCGGGTGGGTTTCTATCTCATTTGTATCTCACGAACGAACTTGTGTGAGCTTATGCCAAAGTCAGATGCGTCAGAATGAGTACTCTTCGACTTTTCTACCTGTTATTATAAACCACATACTGTTTGTACTTGCACCATCACAATTGCCACCCCCCCCCCCCCGACATTTACCCAGTATTATATATGTATATAAATAAAGATATTCCAGTCGTGATTAAGATAGTCGGAACTATCACAGATATGGATATATATATATTGTATTTTTTTTAAATTTAGAGTGTTTTTGCAATGTTAGGGTTTTTTCCCTGCAAGTTTGAACTTCTGACCTGTTTCTGCTATACACGTATATGAGTGAAGACACCTACCGATATCCTGTAGCTTTTATATTTCATGTATGTGTTAAGTGCATCAATATAAGTCAACACTATCCCTTGACTGGACATGAGTGATTATATGGTGATGTACTTTGGAGGTTTTTCGAACCAAAAGTGCTTGTCTGGTAATAATCCGAGGTGTATTGCACGGCTTGCACTGATGAGCTGATGGTACATGGAAGTGAATTTCGGCTGTTTGTTTCTGTTTTCTGGGTTTTTTTTTTTGGGGGGGGGGGGGGGCTGGGGGGTTGTTTGTTTCTTTGTTGTTTTTTTAGGAGGGGGGGGGGGGGGTCACACACAGAAATATAGAAAATGCATATTTATACAAATAAATTTAGAAGTCCAAATTTAAATTTTTTTTATCTTGAAAATAAAATACGCCTCTAAAACCATATTGTGGGTACTGCAAATCAAAGCCCTCATATCCTTTCGATGCTCTTCATATTATCTTTGAAACAAAAATAGTTAATCTGTGAGGATTTGCCTCGTTACATTTTATGGGAGAGTCTTCTATAAATTATAAAATGGCAAATTACCAATGAATCAATTTAAATAACGTACAGTCTTTTGGGTCTACTAATTTTGGAAGATACTGAAACGCGGAAAAGAAATGTCCAGTGAGGGGGTTCAAATTCAATTAGGAATTGAAACATAGCATTGCATGCACAGTAAAGCACGTTCTTTACTTCTGAGTTTACTTCAGGTAAATTTGTTAAGTTATCACCGCTATCCATTTGAGACTGATTATAGGCATACATGTGCCGCTATGTACGGGTGTCTATTTTTCTATTTTTACACATTTTTCATAATTTGGAGTTCCCGTCAAATAACTGTAATGATCAAACAAACCTTTACGATACAATTTTCACATCATTTGTACAAAGTAAATTCATTCCTTTTCTTTATTTCATTTCTGTTTCTGCTTCCAAATAATTCCTTCTCTGACATGCAAATTCTAGAGGTAATGAGTGGATTTCATTTTTAAAACAAGTGTGTCCTGAGGTATGTATGCGTCCCTCGCGGGCAGTTATCCCTGGTCTGTCTTTAAGTAGTATGGATGGATATATGTCGCCGAGGATGCCTACCCCAAAACATACCCTATATTCTAGTTCCTTAAAATTCTATGGGTATATCAATACAACAGTATAAAGCCACAATAGGCATCTTCCACGGCGGTCTAAAATGTATACCGAGAAGGCTTACCGCTTCAAGACATTCTCTTTTCAATAGCTCCTGTCATATGATTGTGTCTCTAATTTTATGCACGGTCCTGCTGATCCTAGCCGGAGACGTCGAATCAAACCCAGGCCCAGATAATGGACCTAGCAAACCTCCTCATTTGTTGACAATTTTCCACCAAAATATCCGTAGTATTAGATACAAACGAAAAGAGATTTCTGAAGTAATATAGGAATTCAATATCATATGTTTCACAGAGACACATTTGGATGGGAATTTCTGTTCTAGTAATATCCGCGCTTCCGGGTTTCCTAGATCCTGTTAGAAAGGATAGGGACCATAGTAGAGGTGGTATCGTCGTCTACTTCGATCAAGGTTGATCGTATATCCGTAGACAGGACCTGGAATTTCATGGCTCTATAATGTGTTTTGAAGTAAATCCCAAGTTAAAAACGTTTCTTCTAGGGATTTCATACAGATCAGAACACTGCGCGCCTTCGAATTATTGGGCCCTCCCAGACATTTTTACTGAAAATTCTCATCGGGGATTTTAATTAGGACCATCTTCAGCCCACAGGAAAATTATATGAAATTATAACTCATTATAATCTAAAAAAGTATATAGATAAACCCACACGAGTTACTGCTAGTACCAGCACTCTTCTTGACCCAATACTGGCCAGTGATCAAATCGACAAAATGGAATGTGATACCCTCGATCTTGAGGTTTCCAATCACCTCGCAGTCTACTGCTGCATTAAATTTGACTATCCGTGAAATACACCCTATACTAGAGTTGTTAGGAATTATAAAAATGCAGATTTCGATCTTGCGAATGATCTTATTACCCAGGTGAATTGGGGTGATCTAATTCAAAATACTCAAGACATCAATGTTGCCACTGAAAATTTTACTCGCACATTCTTGGATATAATAGATAGATGTATCCCAAAATCTACGGTTTTTATCCGCCCGGAAGATAAGCACTGGTTTTCATCAGAATTGCGATGTAAAATACGTCAGCGGAACAGATCTAGGAAAAACGCCATGAGGTCTTTGTCACAGGAAGATTGGAATAAATACAAATCAATACGAAATTCAGTAAATAATATGAAAAATATGCCAAACGCCAGTATGAATCCAGCCTCGACAATTTATTATTGACTGATACATCCTCAAAGATTTTCTGGCACGTTATTAAGGAATTGCTCAATAGGAGAAAATCATCCGGAATTCCACTCCTATACAAATGTGATAAAAGCACGCCCAGGAACGTAGCGATAACAGACGAAGAAAAGGCAAACTTATTAAACGACACCTTTATAAAGAACGGAGATATTGAAGACACAGATCACAAACTTCCGAAATTTGCTGCTCAATGTAGTCTTAAATTGAATGAAATTGCCTTCGACGCCGAAGACACTGTCTCGGCTATTAACTCTTTGAAAGCTAACAAAGCACACGGTCACGATAACATCAGTGTGAGAATGTTAAAAGGTACAGTGCTAAGTATCTCTGCTCCCCTGTATTTACTATTCCAGCTTTCATTCAGTTCCTGCAAGGTCCCTGATAGTTGGAAGGAAGCAACTGTTATACCTGTGTATAAAAAGGATGACCCAGCAGATAAATCTAACTTTTGACCGATTTCACTCTTGTCATGTCTTGGTAAAGTACTGGAAAAATTTGCCCTAAAGTATATCTTTTCTTACTTCCAAGAACATAATCCCCTCTATCAATATCAGTCTGGTTTCTTTCCTGGCCATAGCACAACATATCATCTAATAGAACTTTATCATTCTCTGTGCGATTCTCTGGATAACAGACTTCAGACCTGTTCCATATTTTGCGATATTTCGAAAGCAGTTGAAAGAGTTTGGCATCAGGGAGTGGTCTTTAAACTTAAAGAATATGGGGTGGTCGAAAAAACGATCTTGTGTATTGAAAACTACCTACAAGGTCGTCAACAAAGAGTGTTGATTAACAATGCTTTCTCTCAGTACAAAACAGTAATAGCGGGTGTCCCACAAGGATCAGTGTTGGGCCCATTTCTCTTCGTAGTTTACATCAATGACCTGGCCAATGTCCTCGATTCATTAGCGCGGATGTATGCTGATGATACATGCCTGACCTCATGTAGAAACGAAATAGAAACTCTGACAAATACTATGAACCACGACATGGAGAAAATAAATATATGGGCCAAACAATGGCTAGTTTCATTTAACCCCCATAAAACGAAGGTAATATTCTTCTCGTACACACCAAATCCCGACCTTCCATATATCACTTTTAATAATACTAGTATTCGCCCATGTGACTCTCACAAACATTTAGGAATATCTATCCAAAGGAATTTAAAATGGGGGTGTTCAAATTAACGAAATTTGCAAAAACGTTGCACCCAGATTATCACAGTTAAGGAAACTTAAATTAAAACTTTCTCGTAAAACCTTGGAAAAGTTGTACCTATCATACATATTACCTCTTATGGACTATGGGGATGTTGTTTGGGACTGTGCGCCTAATTACCTTCTCAAACGACTCGATAGATTACGTGTGGAAGCAGGACTCATTGTCACATTTCCGTGGTAGTGGCTTGGAACAATTTACCTCAATATGTGTCATCAGCTGAAACTGTAAATGAGTTTAAAACTAAGCTATTCAAATTAAATCCTGCTGTGAAACCTCCGCTCTATTTCTCCTTCGGAACAAGGAAACTGAACATTCAACATTGTAGGTTAAGGAATGGTTGTAGCGAACGGAACGGTGATAAGTATGCAAATTATATATCTGATACGTCCAGGTGTAGTTGTGGACACGTACTTGAAAACAGTTTTCATTACTTCTTCGAATGTCCCCACTACGTAGTCCAGCGTGAAATTCTCTTTAGACGACTTTCTCATTTTAATATGAACCTCCACGGACGATGTTCTGTTTGGAAAACCTAATTTATCACAAAATGAAAACAATCTGATCTTTGTGTTAGTACAGTCCTTTATTTCAGGTATCAATCGTATTAGTTAACTCTCACCCCTCCCCCTTTTTGGTGTGCCTTCTCTCTAACATCAAGATAAGGCTTGGTGATGACTTGCGAAGGTCGCATCCGTACGATAAGGACACAACACCCAACTTTCCTCTTTTTTCTTTTGCTTTATATCATCTTATCCTATACCTGCATGTCGTGTCTTTCACTTCTCTCCAGTTACTATGAATTAGTTTCCTGTTACCTTATTTGAAACATGTTTAGTGTATTGTAGATGTAAATTGTTTTTTTGTTTTTGTTTTTGGTTTGTTTTTGTATATTTTTGTTAGCTGCCATTGAATGTTTTAGGAGAGGAACTTATATAAGTTTAATAACTTGTGTTCCAATCCTTTTATCAGTTTTCAATCTAATGACAGTAAAATATGTTTAAACTTATTAAACTAATCCTTTTTTCGAGAGATAATTCTTTTTTCGCAAGACGATGAACACTATTTCTATAACAAACTATTCAACATGAAGAATTTCACAGGTATATATGATCAAAATTACACAAATCAGGAAAAATAAAATCTACGTCTATATAATAGAAAAATCACTTGTCCACAAATACTTAAGATATATAGAGATTATTACCATTATGTGGATGCACAAAATATGCATCCGAGTCAAGCTCCGGGTTCTAAGGGCAGATCACGACGAGTCGAAGACGAGTCGTGGTCTACCCTAAGAACCCGGAGCGAGACTCGGATACATATTTTGTACATCCACATAATGGTAATAATTATTTCATCCTACAATATATTGGGGATAAGTCAAGAATGTAGACGAATATATAACGAACTATTTATTCATACAGATGACCAAAAAGAAAAAAAGGAACTCACGCGAAAGGAACGTGCTTGTATCCGCCCCCCCCCCTCCCTGATACAAACATTTGTATCAGGGGGTCGGATACACGACAGTCGCGAAGTTAATACAGACAAAATACATTTTGGTTGTAAGATAAAACCCTGTATCACTAAAACATTACCTTGCGGTCTTACAGTACAAGTTTGTCGTAAGATGGAGTTATCTAAACAACACGGATAGCCATGTTGTATTGCCATACTCAATATCTCAGAACATTCCAGCAAATTAGAAATACATATCGATTTTTCTGAGCATGTTGAGTACAGGACTCATCTACACATTTGTTCACGTGTTACAGACTTTATATTTTTTACTAAAAGGACAAAACAAAAAAGATAACAATGTTTTAAAATTTGCTGTTCAGGAAATCCGCTCGTCCTGTGGCCGATCGGATGATATGACAACGCTCGCGAAATATGATTATAATTTTATTTTTGCTCTTCTCGGGCGATTGAACGATTGGTTTTCCTGGACCGTGCTTGTTTACAGCAATCTAGTCTCTATCTAGTCGAAATTCTCTCCCCGTTTTCCTTCCTTCACCCCGCAATATCTTGCCTCTCGAAAACAAAACGCGAGAACATCGAATCCCCGATACTATTCTTGTTTGTTTTTTCTTGATTTGGTCATGACTTGGAAATATTTTGTTTCTGAAATCTCAACACAATGGTGTGATCGTGTCGCGAACGGATCAAGATCTGATCAAGAAAACAAACACTTTTACGATCACTCTCTTTTTTTCACGATTGTTATGTGTATTTAACGTTACCCGATACAATACGAATATTGACAAATGTGATAAGTACATCACGCGTGGAATCCGGCCTACGTGTGAGAACGTCATGTAAGAGCACATCTGATTGGTCGTTAAGACTCTGATTGGCGTTATGACGTGAATAAAATACTTTGACACAAAACAGCGCCATGCAAGAAAGTAAACAGACCGTCGAAGGTGACATTTTCTTTAAAAGTATTGCCTTCATTAACTTAATTCAATTTACTCGTAAAGGAGGGAAATGAATCGACGACATTTGTTGGAGTTTTTCTTGTATTTCACGCGCGCCTTCAGCCCTTGGTGTGTTCTGTCTGAGCACAAGTGATATCAAAACATATACATATGACAGTCGTCAAATAAACGACACAAAGAAGAACTCATCGACAAGAAGGTCAGCCATATTGTAGCTAAATGGGCTTTTGCATTAAATTATTGCTGACCCTCTATGCACATGCAAAATGGATTTTTTCCATCTGCCATAGACCGTTTTGTATACGACAGGACAATTCAGATACTTAGTTTGAAAAAGTTGAGAAAAACTAAGTGTATTTGAGCAGCGAGCATTTCTTGTGGTAAATAAATACAGTAAAGAATGTACGGATTCCTGCTAGAACAAGAAGTATTTTACCCGACAAAAAAAACTGGAATTTCTAAGCATTCTTAATTTACATTTTCTCTATTTTGACAAATCCTTCATTCCACACGTACCAGATATCTACAACCTCGATATATTTCAGGCAGTTCAATCCCTGTTTTTGTTCCACTTGAATTTGTCATATCAAAAAAAATGTTACGACGAAAGATAGATAAATAGATATTATCATAACTGCAGCAGCTCGTGTGATCCGAAAATCTGGCCACCTCAACTCGACGTGATACGACGACACGGATCAACACACTGTTATAATGATATGTTTATCATATGACATTTTTTCGATGTCAAATTCACCCAAATTTGCCATTTTAATTAAAATGCGGTGAAAAGCCGGTTACAAAATAGCAGACGAAACAACAACGACTTCCCTAGTTACGAAAACTATTCACGGAAACTCTCGGATATTTCCGTGGGAGTGTGATATGGATTTTTGATTTCCGTAAGAGTGTGATATGGACTTTTGATCCGGAAAACTCTCACCCGGTGTGATACAACAGTTTGGAAAACATCGTCAAACAGTAGTGATATTTAGGGTAAAAATGTCATTGTCATATGATAAAAGTGACTATTGTGCTTCGGATTATAGATAATTGAAAAGTGTGGAGATTCTGATGCCCACCGATCTTTCATTATCCTCACCATGACATACACTCTAAAATCAGTTGGATTACAAATCAAACCAACCCAACTGCGTTAAATGAATATGAACTCAACTGGGTTCATATTCACCCAACCCAGTTGATTTTGGTTAATTTTTTTTAGATTCATTCCCGATTTACTAAAGTAGAATGAAACATCACCAGGCATTTTCAGTTCATGTCGGTTTTAACCAGATGTCTCCAGATACCTATAACAATACTTCATCCCATTGCCTATGTGGGGGAACGGTGGCGCCGTGTACTAAGGCGTACAGCACGTCGATGGTGCACTTCTCTTCAACCCATGCTAACCTTGCTTGTGCAGAGTTAGTATGTTGGGGTGGCAGTTGTTCGCCCTTGCTCAGTGGTTCTCTCCAGGTTCTCCGGCATCTTCCACCCGTAAAACTGTCCGGCACGAGATGACCATGGCTGTCGAAAGTGTCGTTAAACCCCAATAAATAAATAAATAAATAAATAAATAAATAAATAAATAAATAAATAAATAAATAAATAAATAAATAAATACCAATGGATGGCAGGTGACCAAAATCTAAGGATGCGCCCAGTGTGTGTCAACTTTTAGTCCAAGTCACAAGATAGCGTTACCAATGCGAGAATATGTCATAACATCTTTAACATTTGCATACCGAATTTACGACATGACAAAATAACCAGTTTTGCCTGGCACTTGCAGAGGGGCACAACCTGCTAGTAATGCGACTGAGAGTATAATACAGATACATCTAAAACTTTGGCAAAAGACACGACACTGATGCTTTTTGGTTTAACCTAGCTGTGGTATAAATCTGGACACACTTGCGGGATATTGTCATTGGGTACAGCTATCCGCAGTGGCATGCATTTTGACTACAGTTATCAGTTGTGGCATATTGATAAAATCCACAAAACCAAAGTTTGATGATAATAGTAAGAAGCCTTTTGTGGGTTGGGAAGCTTTATCAGAGATCATCAAACAGAGACACGCTCGCACATTCTTAAGACAGGTTAGTGGAACCTGAAAGGAACCTATTATTGGATTGTCAAGTTATAATAGTGTTTGGCATATCAGGACTATTAGTACGGCGTTACCGCGTGGTAACCACATTCATTCTTCTGTGTCTACAATTTTTTCACGCGACATCATGAATATTTCTGTCGGTTATATGGGAGCAATAGCCTGTTTTACTCAATGTCATTATCCAATATTCATATTCTTCCACTCGATTGAAATTGTGTTTATAAAGCCCGTAAATGCCTGTCGGGATTACTATTTGCTGAACATGTAAAATGCAAATGCATGAATTTTGTTTTGTCTAACAGAAAGGAACCGGGGAAAGAATAATCTCTGCAAGTTTGATTTAGTACATTTTGATCGAGTTAACAAATTGGAGAACCTCTTGGGGATATATCCTCAAATTTCGTTATGGATGCTGAATGTGGCACATTGTTTGGACCTCACCATAAAAGATAAAACCTGCCACATTGCAAAAACAATACATTTTCGGTTGCATTACATTAACTCCTCACCTAAATTAACGGCCATATCAAACCAGTGTGGGTGAGGGTGTATTTGTTTGGCTCAAGTCCAACTGACTAATATTCCAACCGCATCATCAAGACATGCCTTCGTTGAAGGCATGTTTTGATGATGTGGTTGGAATATTGGTCAGTGAGGATTATTGTTCATTTTTTTTCTTCTTTTTACCGACTATTAAGGTGCATTTATAAAAAATCCGCATTAACTTATTAACAGTACCACGACGCTCGCGAACATCCATACATTTATTTAGTTATTGTCCCTGCTTAACCTTAGTGCCTGAACGACATTTAACAATTTAACAATTCGTGATTATTCAAAGATCATTCGCCTTTATTGGTGGTTCGGTGGCTCAGGAGGTAGAGGTGCAGGCTGCAAGCTGAGAGGTCCTCGGTTCGAATCCCAGCTGCGGCAACCGCGTTGTGTCCTTGGGCCAGTCACTTCACACCCAATGCCCACGTGGGGACACGGTGGCGTTGTGTACTATAAGGCTACTGCACGTCGATGGTGCACTTGTCTTCAACCAATGCTAACCCTGCTTGTGTGGAGTTAGTATGTTGGGGAGCTGACTGTTGCTCGCCGTTGCTCGGTGGTTCTCTCCCGGTACTCCGGCTTCCTCCACCCGTAAAACTGTCGCGGTCATGATTAGCCATTGTGCAGAAATATGTGGCCGTAAAACACAAATAAATAATAAATAAATAATTCGCCTATATTTCTGATTGTGAAATTATGTGAATGTGTGAAACTTCTGTTGGTGAGAGTTACAGCTGATTTAATCAATCCAGTATTTTGAATCAAGACACCCGTTTTATCAGTTGGGCTATTATTTATTTATTATTTATTAAGGTTTAACGACACCTTAACAGCCAAGGTCATATCGTGTCGGTGACAGTTTTACGGGTGGAGGAAGCCGGGGTACCCGGAGAGAACCACCGAGCAACGACGAGCAGCTGCCAGCACTCCAACAACGTAACTCAGCACTGCAGCACAGGCAGGGTTAGATTGACTGAAGACATGTGCACCATCGACGTGCAGTACGCCTTAGTACACGGCGGCATCGTGCCCCCATGTGGACAATCGGGGTTAAGTGCCTTGCCCAAGAACACAACGTGAGAGTCCGAATCGATGGCTCAGACGGTCACCCATCCAAGGACTAACAGGGCTGACGTTGCTTAACTTCGGTGATCTGACGAGAAGCGGTTATTAGTTGGTCAATTGACCAAAAACATACACATCGTAAGAGCCATGAAATTTCCCGGTGTCCGTATTTAGGGGTGAAAAAGTTTCCAGTTTCGATTTTTCAAAAGACAAGGTTAAAATTTAACGCTAACTCATACCAATTTCTATTTCTGTGAAAAGATTCGAAAGACAACGAATCGGGCAGTCGATTTCGAATCGAACGAACTAGCAACTTAAGAGTCGAAATCGAATCGAATCTCCAAGTCTCGCAGGGTCCAAGTATATCATCTAAATCGAAACGTATTTCCTGTTTATTTATTGGCGTTTAAGGTCACTTTCAGAATCTTTGGCTATATCATGATCGCAACATAGGTATGAAATAACGTTTATCCTCAATGCTGCACTTCAGATGCGTTGGTTTCTTTCGTATTTTACGAGTAAAGTAGAACTTGTTTATCGTAGTAATAAAGCACTACTCCACTTTCCGAACCTCCAACGGGAGCGACACGTATTTATAGTTTTCAAAGAAAATACAAAAACAAAATAAAACAGAGGTGGTTCTCTAGCTGAAAGTTTGTATTGGCTTCATTGTTTTTTCTTAGGAGCAGAAAATAGAAAATTTCACAAATCCAGCCAGAGATAATTAAGAAGTTGCCCAATCTACCAGCAGTGTGAGTCAACACGTCTAATTTAAAACAATACAGACTCAAGGTATCCACTTCAATATAGAATACGCATGGAGGGGCACAGAATGGACGCGTCATAGGGGCGACGTTGAGTCAGCGCCTCGGTACACAGATTGTGCAGTCACTATAATAATCACGGTTGCGCTGTTGGTGGCCTGAGTCGCTGACACGGCGTTTCCCCTACCTCTTGTGTGAACCAGCATGGATCTAATGAGACACGCCCCTAAGCTGCAGTACAGAAGGCGAAGAGATGATTATTATTATTATTATTATTATTATTATTATTATTATTATTATTATTATTATTAATATTATTATTATTATTTTAACACATCCTAATCGGAACAGCGCCCAAGCGACCTTTGGCTTTGAATATTAATTGATTCAAATCGAGAGAGATACAGAATGCATAAGGGACATCAACAGTTCTTTCTTTCTTTCTTTCTTCTTTTTTTCTGTCCTTGTTTACTGCTATATATTCATATTTATTTATACACATACACATATATAGATAAACCCATTCAAATAGTGTATTTTACATTTATGAATTTCAAAAACTTGTTTGTTTCGCCATTGTAACATTTTCTGTATTCATGTTATGGGAGCGGAGGTTTTTACTAAGTGGAAAGCACTTGTCCTCCTATCCCTTTTTGCTTAATAAAAATATGTTTAAAGTACCATGAAAGTTGATCAGTTTGACACACGACCCTCTTCTAAGCACCATCTACATGTCATATAAAACCTATGGAGGTTCTTGTTGGTTTTGTTATCAATTCAAACAGATTGAATCAATGGTAGTACTTAATCGATATGGAGTACGTGTTGTTAGGCAGAATCCACTGGCATAGAAAAAGATAAGTTTGTAATTTTCCCCAAATAAATAATTTTAAATGGTTGATTAGCTAATATAATTATACAGGTTATTGCTATAACCTTCTTCATATAATCGAGAAGAGGTGGCGCATTATAAAACTTGCAAACATTCTGAGTATGATAAATGGAGCGTAATTTGAATTATCTTTTGTTAATTCAACGATCCTCCATGACAAATTAAATTCGAAAATCCATCAACATACATTTAGCCTTTAACCTGTTCTGACCAAGATTGAACTGCACACCGGCAAGGATGACACGAACCTATTGAAGATATATAGATAGATCTTTATTTTGCAGTATACTACTGATTTGATTACAATATAACATTACAACAAACAAGAACATAAGCTAATATACAGCATGGAAATGCCATAGTCTATAAAGCTGTCTTCATGCCATTCCCGTAAAAAGAAAGATATCATGCCTGTTTGGGGAGCGCGGTGGCTCAGTGGAAGACTGTTGGACTTCTTGAAAGAGGTCCCGAGTTCGATTCCAGAACCGCGTTGTGTCCTTGGGCAAGGCACTTTACATGTGGGCAGGTTGACGCCGTGTACTAGGGCGTACTGCACGTCGATGGTGCACATGCCTTCAACCGCTGTAACCCTTCTTGATCGGAGCTTGAACAGAGTTAGAATGTTGAGGAGCTGACAGCTGCTCGTTGTTGCTCGGTGGTTCTCTCCGGGTACTCCGGCTTCCTCCACCCGTAAAACTGTCATGGTCACGATTAGCCATTGTGCATAAGTATGTGACCGTAAACACCAATAAATCATCAATAAATCAATCAAGTCTGTTTGGCATCAGTGTATCGAAATGCTTTCCTCAAAACGGGGTTGTCTGATCTTTTATTTGTGATTCAAGGGGGTTAGAATGTATTTGAGGATTAACCTTTCGAACCCTGATGCTATCTTCCATTCCAGTTCAATGGAAGCAATTGGAAGAGTCCATATTCATTATTTGGGGATAGAACAATTAATATTTTCAACGTGCAGCCTCGGGGCTGCACGTTGAAAATATTGATTGGTCTACCCCACACTTTAACTCAGCAGCCATCCTACTAAATGAAACTATGACATATCTCGTTTCTGGGTCGGAAATCCGGCCGCTCGTGTTCGAAGGATTAAGTGGTGGGAAAAGGAGAAAGAGATACCAGAGGATATGGGTGGCGGATGACACAGCCGGGACACGTTAGGTTGTCACATTTGGAGTTAGGACGGGAATAATTATTCAAGGTTTTATCAATAAAGGACTTTTTAAATTTGGGTCTACTTAATTTATCGTGTGTCATGTGAAATATGTTCAATGGAAATTTAATGGAGGTCCAAGCAGGCGTAGTCAGGACTCTATATTTTGTTTTGGAAGGGGACGGATAAAAACGATATTTGAAAGGCCGTTCTGTGGGGTTTTGGGAAGCTCCCCTAGTCCTAACTAGAACCATCAACCACCCCCCCCCCCCCTCCTCCCACTCTCCCGAAGGGAAGTGGACAAGGACTTGAGGGCCCTAGTTCGAAATAACCCCCACAACCCGAGAAAATGTTTCAAAATTTAGTCCTCTAAGAGCGAATCTGGGACATTTGTAGAGTGTGTGTCACTATATTTGATACCATTTTGGGGCCCTGTGTTGCATAAAACTTGCAGTGGGCCAATGTTTTGCGGAACCAGCGAAAAGTTTAGAGGGCCAAGGCTAAGCCATTGAGTCCACGTGATGAAACGAAGACGAACTAAGAACTAAAGCTAACTCCAATAAAAAAAAATCCAGAACGTTACAGATGGGAAAACTCGGGTCCAGTGAAATGCAAATTAAATATGGTGAACAACCTACATCACCACAAAAAACGAAAACGCCTGTTTAGCATGTTCTTTACATTTTAATGAAGAAAATACCACAACCACAATTTGAAACAGATGCGATTCACAGTAGCCCCGCCTCAATATCTCATTAAAAGGCACACAAAAAACTCGAAACATCAAGATTCAAATTATGTAAATTCTGTCAGAAATACGATTGGTTATAGAAACGGGCAGTGAAACACCCTGTACAGACCCCGAAGGTTTCTACATTGACACGGTGTATGAGATCAGAGAAACCCTGTACAGAAACTGAAAGTTCCTACTATCGCGGTGTATTTGGTCAGATCAAAAATGCCCTGTACAGAAACTGAATGTCACTACTGTCGTGGTGTATGGCATAAGAACCACCCTGTACCGAAATTGAAAAAGTCCTTAATGTCGCGGTGCCTGCGCTTGGGGTAAAAAAACCGTACAGACACGGAAAATCTGCCGTGGTGTATGAGAGAAGATATTCCGTGTACAGAAACGGAAAACCCTGCTCTCTTGGTTAGTGCGATCAGAAATACCCTGTACAGAAACTGAAATACCCTTCTGTATGCGCTCAAAACGATTTGTGCCGAAACTGAAAGTCCCTACTTACGGTGTATATGCTATCAGGAAAATCCTGTGAAGACACTTCAAGTCCCTACTCTCGTGGTGTATGCGATCAGAAATGACCTGTACAAAACTGAAAGTTCCTACTCGCGCGGTGTGTGCGATCAGAAACTCCCTCTACAGGAATAGAAAGTCCCTACCGCCGCAGTGGATGCGACTGTAACTCCCTGTACTGACACCGAAAGACCACTCTGCCGCGGTGGATAAGACCGCAATCGCCTTGTAAAGTCCATACTGTAGTATGAATGTGATCAGAACGCCTCGCACAGAAACTAGAAGCCGTTGCGGTTCACGCGACCAGAAATGTCCTATTTATTTATTTATTTATTTATTTATTTATTTATTTATTTATTTAGAAGGGTTTAACGACACATTAACCCTTTACCCAACGAATCGCCCGCATCCTCCCGCGTAATATGCAAATTCAGCAGTTGGAAAAATATTATTTTTTAAAACATTTCAACAAAACATATCATGTGACCCCTCGTTGGAACGAGCTCGTCGTTCGTTCCAACGAGGGTTCACATGCTATTTTTCGTTGAAATTTTTTGGAAAATTTGAAAAAATGATATTTAAAATAATAAATTTTGACATCGACTGCGTTGGGTAAAGAGTTAACAGCCAGGGTCATATCGTGCCGGTGACAGTGTTTCCGGTGGAGGAAGTCGGAGTACCCGAGAGAGCCACCGAGCAACGACGAGCAGCTGCCAGCTCCCCCAACATCGTAACACCGCACTGCAGCACAGGCAGGGTTAGATTGGGTGAAGACATGCGCACCATCGACGCGCAGTACGCCTTAGTACACGGCGTCATCATGCCCCCCCCCCCCCCCCCCCTGTGGACAATCGGGGTGAAGTGCCTTGCTCAAGGACACAACGCGGCAGTCCGAATCGATCGCTCAGACGGTCACCCATCCAAGGACTAACCGGGCTCGACGTTGCTTAACTTCGGCGATCTGACGAGAACCCAGAAATGTCATACAGAGAAAGCCCCCCGCTATAGAGGTGAACGGACGATACAGAAATGGAAAACCCTTAATGTTGAGGTGAAAACGATCGTCCCGCCGCGGCATGCCCATATTCTTTCGGGTTGATGAGCTCAACTACATCGCAGAACCAGTTGGCTTTGAATCGCCGTGATAGATGGCGCATTTTAAAGTTGACGACTCAACGGATTGTGAGAATTCATCCTACAAATGACAGACTATCCCCACAGTATAAGAATTATCCCCTACAGTATAAGAATTTGTGCGATTGAAGTGTTAGAATACGTACTTTAGAGACTCTAAATGTGTTAGACTCTGCAATTGAAATGACTAGGGCTGAAACAGTTAACTGGTTATTCGGTTAACCATCGGTTATTGGAACAACCGGTTTTGAAGCTCATAACCGGTTAACCGTTCTTATCACATGCAAATATACATGCAGTGCAAATGTTTCTAAAAAACATGAAGGTAAAGCATTTTATGGCAAATAGAAGTTTAACCCCTTTCCCAACAGAGCGGCCAAAATAACCAGGAAGTAACCTCAAATAACCATCCCAAGGCCTATGGTTACTTTTTACTGCCTTAGTAAGACCATACCTTTGATACAAACATAGTTATCTCACCGAGTCGGTTCTAATAATATCAATGTTTGTATAGTTTCATTGGAAAATTACTTAGAAGTTTTGGTAAAAAAATAGCAATTTTATAATTGGAATTTCTGACATATCCGATTAACCGGTTAACCGTGGTTATACCATATGATTAACCGGTTATGAAAATATCATAGCCAACCGGTATTGAAAATATCATAACCAACCGGTTATGAAAATATCATAACCGTTTCAGCCTTAGAAATGACCGAAACTGGTATCCTCGCTCTCTCCGCGAATACTTAGAAACAAGGATCTATATTTGATCTTGTGACTCGTTCGATACACGAAACACTGAACGTCAATCATACACATGATTTTGCAGACAATTTTGAAGGGGTCTTTAGTTGAGAATTTTCAAGCGCTTTCCAGTAGTCCAGTAGAATTAGCCCCAAAATGGCTGAACCTGGAACAAATTGCAATAGTTTTTTTTATTGCTGGATCTGGCTCAGGGGATCATTCTGAGTCCCCCAATATAAAATAGGACAAAATCGGGCCACCGGAAATGCCCTAATTTGCATAAATTCAAAATGGCCGCCATTGAGCAGATGGGGGACCGATTTCTCCTAAACGGTGCGTTTTAGGCCTCATAAATGTATTATCAGCAGATAGGAAAGTGACCCCAATGAATCCAAATATGTCATCGGAATTTGCATATGATGTCACATATGCAGGAAATGACGTCATAGTACCTAGATATGACGTCGTAGGCCTCGACCATGCCATCACTGAGCATGGAGTCAACAGCCATAGAAAATGTCTATTGTTTAATTTGTCCTCACTGCGGAAGATGTTGCCATATCTAGCTGCTGCAGGACATTCACACTACACAAAGTCCGGCCATGTTTACCTGACAGACATGCTCAACTTGGAGGAGTCTAACCCGGATGTTCTCCATCAGTTTCGCTCTGGGAAATTCGTCATTCGAAGAACTGACAGGTTCTGGGCAGGTCTCTCTACCGACCTTGTTGTTGAACAGGTCTTAATGCGGTTTCTGAAGTCAACTGGTGGACTAACCCGTGGTCGTGGCATGGAGGAAACCCAGAGGACGCGTTGGTTGTTAGCTATGCCGGCCTGTGCATCTGTAAATGAGGGCATGCAAAATCTAACGGGGATCCACTATTGCACCAGCGAGCAGCACAAGGAGATGTCAGAGTCAAGAAAAGCCCGGGACTGCAAAGACACTGACACAATCTCAAAATTCCTTCAAGACCGAAATCCATTTGTCCAGTCAGACAACCTAAGGAACATTGCAACTGGAGTCGTAGCACACAGTTCAGCAAACCCACATACAGCGGAAGAGGTTGGTTCAACCATTCTACAGAAGATGTCCGGCCAGAATTTGTTCGAGTATTCATTTAAGAAAGCTGACACTGTCAAAATAATGGGTCAGAAAGTGGTATCTGCAGGCAATGAAAACATTGCTGTACCAGTTGATCCACAACTGCTGTTCCAGCGCCTACTCCTTGTGGCCAAGAGTGAACCAAACAGAGACTTGAAGGGCCTGTTCAAACACGAACTCGCTAGCTATCCTGCGTCCTTATTCGATGCCAATGGAGTGATGCGAGAAGCAAATAAGCCACTACTTGCCGACGCACTGGAAAACTGTGCACCAACAGCAGTTAGAGGTGACGCACCGCAGCACATTCCTGATTACTATGTATTAGACGGTGGGTCTCTCCTTCACAGAATACCATGGAAGAATGACGACACCTACGAGGAAATCTGTGATCATTATGTCAACCATGTCAAAGAGCACTACAAGAACGCCATTGTAGTATTTGACGGATACGCCCATGGCCCAACTACCAAAGACGTCACCCATCAGAGGAGAACGAAGGGAATTGTTGGCACACGAGTTTTTTTCCCCAAATATGCCACTGACTACGAAAAAGGAACACTTTCTAGCAAATGCTGAGAACAAGCAGTGCTTCATACAGTTACTGATGGAAAAGATGGGTAAAAATGGCATCAAGACCCTAGGTGCAGACGGTGATGCCGATGTCTTGATTGTAAAAACTGCTGTGAAATGTTCAACATCTGCTTGTACCCATCTAATAGGAGAGGACACAGATCTTCTTGTACTGTTGTGTTTCTATTGCAGTGATGACTGCAAAGGGCTCATCTTCAGGTCAGAACGCAAGTGTGGAGAGAAGGAGGTGAAGAGGAGAGTCTGGGACATTGATTGCCTCAGGAAGCAGCTGGGGAAAGAATTATGTAGTCTCTTACCAGTGATCCATGCCATTGCTGGATGCGATACAACATCGAGGATATTTGGGATAGGGAAAGGAGCGCCCGCGAAGAAAGCCCAAAATCACCCTGAGTTCAAGTCACATGTCCAAAAGTTGGCTCAAATGGGGTTAGGGGTACATGACGTAGAAAAAGCAGGGGAATGCGCTCTTGGCTTTTTATGCGGTGGAAAGAAAGGAGAAAGCCTTGATGACCTCAGAGCCAGAAAGTTCTCGGAAAAGGAAGCTACCAGTAATCGCAGCGTCCAAGTGCAGACACTACCTCCAACATCCAATGCAGCAAGATATCACTCACAGAGGGTTTACTATCAAGCCCAAGTTTGGATGGGGGAAGAACTGAATCCCACGGATTGGGGCTGGTACCTGTCAGATGGCCATATGCTGCCAAAGAAGATGGACTTGCTTCCTGCACCGGAATATATGTTAAAAGTAATCCGGTGTCAATGCAAGGGTGATTGTGACACCCAACGCTGCAGCTGTCGGAAAAATGGCTTAGAGTGTTCACCATCATGCACAGGATGCAAAGGCACATCGTGCACTAATACGGGGGACGTTGCCGCAGATATCGATATCGATATCGATTCAGATTAAGTAAAACCTCAAACTGTATGTAAGCAAATACCTTACAGATTGTATAAATGACGTCATCGATGACATCATTCCGGACATAACTGACACCATATGCAAATTCTGTCGGTGTATTTGGATTCCATGGGGCCTATATAGGTCTAGGAAGTACATACAAATTTATCTGGTTACAGCTCCTGGCCAGGTAATTAGTTAGGAGTATGATCTTGGAAGCAGATTTTAGACCAGCTGTATATGCAGTGAACTGTGTTTGACATTAGAGCCTTTTTTAGATTTTGTTGGTAAACTGGTTAGGACTAATTCCATACAGACCTTGGATTACCCAAGGAGTTACCAGCATGTCTGTCACTGTTTGAAGTCGGCACATAATAAACGACATTTTTCAAAACTCTTGATTCCATTCTCAGTTATGGCATGGTAGATGCCTATGACGTCATATCTAGGTACTATGACGTCATTTCCTGCATATGTGACATCATATGCAAATTCTGATGACATATTTGGATTCTTTGGGGTCACTTTCCTATCTGCTTATGATACATTTATGAGGCCTAAAACGCACCATTTAGGAGATATAGTTCCCCTAGGTGCTCATAGGCGGCCATTTTGAATTTATGCAAATTAGCGTACTTCCGGTGGTCCAATTTTGTCCTATTTTATATTGAGGGACTAAGAGTGACCCCCAGAACAAGATCCAGCAATAAAAAAAACTATTGCAATTTGTTCCGGGTTTATGCTAATTCTACTGGACTACAGAGGCTTTAGTTTGAATAAAATTCTGGTTGTACAGAAAGCTCCTTGAGTGGTACAAGGCGACATCTGCAATGCAAAAGCACTATAGGTGGCACCTAACCCCCCCCCCCCCCCTCAAGAGGCGCCATATTAGTTAAGAATTCTTATAAGTGTGTTTCAAACCAGTAATGCCGGCTCCTGAGGCTGATATTTCGTAAGTTCTCTCAGAGAGATTTCGAAGGTTCCGTGCCAGATGTAAATATATTGATTCAGATGATAGAATGCGGAATTTTCGCAACAAAAGTTTGAAGTAAAAAATTTAACAAAACTAGGCCAAATAATTATCTAAATATTCTTGTCGGGAACTTTCTATTACTTTTTCTACGAAAGTCTATTTTAAGCACTTTCGGGGGGCCTGGAATCCTGTAAATTCATGACATGCAGCCAAAAATATTTCTGTTAGACATCAACACTTTATGGAACAAGATGACACTAATGCATGTTAATTACTTATTTAATTTAATTTTATTCAATGATATCCGACTTCCGCGCATATAATTGGCCGAGAAAAGTTTTTCATGAATGGGTGAAAGCTTTTTTTTTATAGTATGAACGCTTTCGCTTTGTTCCCTCCCATTTGTCAAAAAATGAGGGCGGGTCCAACGGTACGATCAAACTTTAACCATTGAATCCTAGTGGTATCTTCCATGTCAGTTCAGTGGCAGCAATATGAATAGTCCATATTCATTATTTAGGGGTAGACGAACTGATATTTTCAACGTGCAGCCCCAAGGCTGCACTTTGAAAATAATGATTGGTCTACCCTACACATTCACTTAGCATCCATCCTACTTAATGAAAGTATGACGTACCATGTTCATGGCCTTAAAAGCGGCCTGTCGGGTTGAAAGGGATAATTTCAGCATGTGGGTTAATGGTTAGTATTCACGAGGGTTGACTCTTGGGTATTCGAGACTGCGCGTATTTTTAGCTTGTGGTGAAATTAATAACAACTGGCGTGTGCACAAAAGTTGATACGACTGAACTGATATGAATGGAGGAGACGTCGGTCGCTTCCGGGTACAATATAATACAAGCAACCACTCTAAATTGAATTATAGGAATTGAAATGAATTATCTGTCGTTTTATCGGAGAATGAGTGTGGAATGGGAGTGTTGAGTTTCGTATTAAGTGCAGTACTTCATACAAAATTTAACACGCCCATCCCACATTCATACTCCAATAAGGCAGCAGAAAATTCATTTTAGTTCTTATATGAACTGTGGAGACAAAACTAGTATCGGACAGGTAGAAACATTTTTCTCATGTGGCGGTAAAGTTTTATCTGTGTTGTGGCTAGAAAATGATTTAGACCTTTAATTTTAAATGATCAACTGAACAATATCAAGTATCAAGAGCTACAAAATACAGGCCTCTTGTTTTGTTGTATGATTCCATTTTTTTATTTATTAGTGATTATGCCAAACAAATTAAAAATCTGCTTCTCATGCACTCCAGCGTGGTCCTTTTGGCTGCCGCAGTGCTCTCTCTTTATAACCAATGTAAACTTAAAAAAATAAAAATTAAGTGGTTTATGTGAGATATTTTTCCCAAGTTAATAAAATTGATAAATTTGTCCCTGGAGTGCAACAAGGCTTTGCAATGCTTTAGCATTGCAAAACCTTCTTGTAATCAAGTACCGAAATAAAACACCACCCATGCTATTCTGTAGATTATCAGGCCTAAAACATGAAACAGACCAAGAACATGAACTTTTGATGGCAAAGAAATAATTACAAATACAAAATAAAAAAGACACCTTCCCGCATGCAATTTTCCAAAACAAAAAAACTGGCCTGAGAAAGAGAGGATCTACTTTGTGGGGCCTTAAGGTCACATATTTCTGCAAAATGACTAATCGTGACCGCACAATGGGTGTATAGTCAAGTTCGGACAATCGTTTATACCCATGTTGCCCATTTTAGACGACTTCCACATCAAGCATTGGTGACTGGATCCTATTTTACCAGTACGTGTGTTTACCACAGTATAAAAGCATTGCTTCACTTCCCCGGGTTCCCACGGGGACGTGATTCCAATGAAGGTGTTTCAAAAATAATTCACAGTTTTCACAATGAGCCTCACAGGAGTGCAGTGCCTTAACAGTCGACGTTATTGAATAAATGGTTATACGTAAATACTGTTAAACTCAATTTACATCATAAGATGTCCAAGTCACTCAATTACATGGTCATCTATTTTCATTAGTTTTAGTGCCTGAGGCAATTTGAATTGATGTAGATTCGGTGTATACGGATATCTTGTAAACTTGTCAGATCTGTGAATTCCTGTGCGGACACAATTGCTAATTAATTGATCTTAACTCATTGAACACGACTGGTTAAGTGGAGATCTGAATTAGATATAAATACAACAATACTACAATAACTGACGACGAGTGGATGACTAATAAAGTAGTAAATTATTTTATTATAGTGTCACGTTTCTATACATCTTTACAGAAAAAATACATTACATTGATACAGATGAGTAAAGTAGCATGAAACTCAGCCATGAAGGCTTATGAGACACTTGAAAAACGATATAAATGTCTATGTATAGCATGTACATAATTTTTCAAATCATTCGCACACACAAAACCACCCAACCCCTCCCCGTACCCTCCCTCCCACCCAACACCACGACCATTCGTAAGCACAACTATGCATCTTAGCTGGTGGAGTGCTGGAAGCCACAAAATGGACTTTACTAAAAAAGCACTGGTAATGGCCCTATCTGTTATTCTCCACTGAAGATAGTTTCCTTTTAGACCTGGTATAATTTAGATATTGTGCACAACAAATTGGTCTGTTACACTTGATTGGATAGTGCCTTCGGGTATGATGAACAAAATTTTGTAGTCAGGAAAGCTTAGCACTCTACCAGTTAACAAATAATACATGAAATTGTTTCAAATGTGTAAATACAGCCGTGAAGTCTTATGAGACATATGAAAAACAATATAAATTTCTGTGTATATTATGTACATAGGAACATGCGTTTCAATCATTCGCACACACACAAAAAAAAAATAAACGACGAGCTCGCTTGTACATATGGCTAAAGGGAGTTTAACTCTTTGCATGCTGATGGCGGATATTCCTACCCGGCACTGGGTTTCTCTTGTCGTCGAAATAAGTATAACTTCAGCACATTTAATCATATTTTCTGTCTGTGAATTGAATAGATTTTTTCATCAATGATTTCTTGTGTTATATTTAGATTAATTTTGCATCAAATCTAGCCATGGCTGCTCCACAGCAGCCATGTCTAGATTTGATGAAAAATATCTTGAAATTAATCATCAAGTTAAAATTGATTTTGCTGCCGGGGCAGGCTTTTAAATTTGCAGATATAGGGCTGAAAACAAATCCGCCCATAGACCATCACCCACTGTACCCTTGCAAATTTTTCCAGTCTCAAATGGGGACGCAGCCCCTAAAATCGTAAAAATTGGTTCTTCTCCACCCCAGTACAGGCTTAAACCCTTCACAAAAGAACTCTTTGCCCAGAAGATTTGAAAAGAGAAATGCGCGTGAGACAGTATAGGTTTAAGTGCATTAGTTGTGATATAAACGATTGTCAGTTACGTCCTGCTAATCTATGACTCATCATAAAAATGGAGACCACGGCGTCGAAAAGCTGCAAAAGGCGTAGCAGTGTTCGACAGTATACCCAGTAACAGTTATTATGAGACACCAGGTAAAGTTTCAGAAACGATCGAAAGAGTCGATATTATGCGACGGGTAAGACGGCGAAAGATTTCGATAAATGCAGAAGGCTCTCTGTTACAACTCCAATTCTAATAAAGTTGGTTAACCCTTTAACTAACATGAAAAGCAGACAACACCTGCCAAAAAATTCTTGAATAACTAATTTTTTTCATTTTTTGTCTCAAAACATAGGTTATGACCCCCCATTGGAACGAGCTCGACGAGCTCGTTCCAAAGAGGGGTCATAACCTATGTTTTGAGACAAAAAATGAAAAAAGTAATGAAAATTAATTGGCGATTTTTGTGAATAGCGCTGGACGGTTTTGGCCGTTACGTTGGATAAAGGGTTAATAAAATACTCATTACAATAGGGATTGCACTTGCATGCTTTAATGTATTAAATTCAACCTTACTACACTGCCCCGATCCTAGTGTGAAACGTGAGCATATTTCATCTTAGCTATTGGACTAAGTTTGTCAACCAAAACCTTGTTCTACATCTAAATTCAAATTACATAAATCACATCGTATCTAATTGGAAAACCGAGAAGAAGATTTCTGAGGTATTATACAGCTATTATTGTGAGTATTCAGCAGTATCCGATACAACAGAGAAATTGAGAAATGTGCTAGAAACACCACGCGTAGAATCTGGGTTACGTGTAAGACCGTTATGGAAGGACGCATCTTATTGGACATTAGGTATCTGGATGTCGTTATGGAGTGAATGAAATGCTTCCACATAAAACGCTGTTAAGCAAGAATGTGAACAGACCGCCGAAGGTGATATTTTTCTTTAAAAATAGCACCCTTATTCACTCAATTCATAATGAATCGTGATACATATATAGAACACAACTCACGACGAGTTAGGAACAGGAATTTACGGCTCTGTTGGAGTTTTTTCTGTATTTCACGAGCGCCGTCGGCGTTCGTGAAAATACGGGAAAAGGCCCAATCCGGCCGTTGATTCCAGTCCCCGTACTCCACCCGTGTTCTTTATTGTTTTATTAGATAATCTCACCGCTCGCTCGAGTTCTGAACAATGCCGGACTTAGGCGGAGGCAGGCCCGACGCACACCCTCTCTAAATTTTTCGCAATTTATCAGAATTCAAACATGTGGTACAATCGGATTTTTATTTCTTTGTTTTCTGTGGAAATCAGATTATTGTCTTCACATTTATGTTTACAAGCATCTCCGAACACATACAAAAGGCAGTTACATTATGTGCGAGGAAATGGCTGTGAAGGTACAAGAAAGACCAGTGTAGAACAAATATCAGAGTACACTAGATATTGTCCCAAAATAACCTCGTGTACCAAGCTAAAAGTAACGTACACCAGGATATTTAAGGAAACTACTACTTTCGTACTAAGTCTTCACAGATTCCTCCCACGTCCGGTGACGTTAGCGTCCCCAGTGGCGTAGCCACGAGGGGGTTGTAGGACGCCCCCCCCCCCCACCCATACACACTTTCCTTCAAAGTTGGTCCTCGAAATATGTCAAAAATGGCATAAAAATCGTAGGGGGGTAAGGTCCATGGGGGTTAAGTTGTAGATTTGTAGATTGCTTGTCCTAATATCTGTGTCGGTGAAAAGATACACAGTCGTCAATACATGAAAAACCTCAAAATACCCGCTCAGATGCAAGGAGATGGTAGTTTTTGAACCCTGGAATTCAAAATTTTGAATTACAGGGTTCAAAACCTCCCATCGACGACCCTTGACCGCCCCATATCGGACACATTTATTTCCCTCTAGTGGAAACCCTGATTATTGTTACCTTGGTTATCCAGCTCAAACTTTAGGGACGCAAAATGCTGAGATGTGAAGGCTTGGAAAGCTTTCCCCGCACACACCACCCTCACCCCCCACCCCCCATTAAAATGGAGCTAAGCCAGGCTCTGCGAGTTTGCCCCCCCCCCCCCCCACACACACACACACACACTTGCTTTGCGCTGGCTACGCCACTGAGCGTCCCTGACTCTGGATAATCAATGATTCGTAATAAACTCCCACGTTTCCTTTAATTACGATTCACGGAACCGCCATTGTAGATGGCTACAGCCCTAACATCAGACGGATGCAACGGTGATCAACAAACGAAAGCCTTTGTTTTCCAACACTATTCTTGTTTTCCATAACGTTCTCAAGTGTTAATCCTTTGGACACTGGTGGTATTTGCCAAGCCAGTTCAATGGTAGCAATTGGACGACTCCATATTCATTATTTGGGGTAGAGGAATTAATATTTTCAACGTGCAGCCACAAGGATGCACGTTGAAAATATTGATTGGTTTACCTCACACATTCACTAAGCAGCCATCCTACTTAACCATTTCGCTGCTGTGCAATTTGGTAATATCCTGTGCTGAACCATATATTCGAGGGGTTAAGGTGAAAAAAATGAAAGCACCAATAACCTCCACGTATTTGTAAATTTAAAAACTGTTATCATACAGTACGTGGATAGTGTATTATTACTAAATCACCCCTGGAGTGGCGATTCCACCCAAGCAATAATTGCAGATTTGTTGCAAACCATAACAAGCACAAGCAAAGTTCCAGCCAATGGACCTCCGGGTTAAACCCGGAGGTCCATTGGCTGAAACATTGTTTGTGATTTTTGTCCATATGTGCAGAATTTGAAAGCGATACTTTGGGTGATACCTCCACTCTACGGGTGATTTTGTTACAATCCAGTCTTCATGTACTGTATATTGGAACAGCGTTGACTGAGTTCAACAATGTTTCCAAAACTACTCCCAGCCACACTCCATAAATCTCAAAAGAAAAGACGTCCAGGCGACTTGAATTTAGTTCCTATTTAATGGACTGACCATGTAGTCCAAACTTTGCTCCACAGGCCGTTATATAATTTTTGTTTTGTTTTGTCACCGTGTGGCACAGGACAACAAAAAACAATTATATATGTTGGGACAAGTTTGGACTATTGAGTTCGTTGTTGCCTCGGGTATTTCTTAATTTACATAGACGCGAAAAATAGTTGAGATCAAATGGATAATGCCATTTCGTCCCCTGAGTTCCAATGTGTTCTATGTGCCAGTAGGCACATAGAACACATTGGAACTCAGGGGATGATATCATCTGTCGCTTGCATTTCGTATAACATGCGTTCTATTGAAAACAACAACGAGCTATGATATCCATTCCCTGTACATGTATGTGGTATCGTCGTACTGAGTACGGACTTATCGCATAGGCCGCCAACAGTTGGTTCCGTACTCAGTATGGACCTGTAGCAGCGAAAGGGTTAATGAAATTATGAAGTATCATGTCTCTGGGCCGGAAAAACGCCCTCTCGTGTTCAAAGAGTTAAGATATTTAGCGATGAAAAAGCCAATTGAGAGACAAAAGTAATCTACGGTCTTTTTTGTAGAATTATCCTATTGATTAGACGCAGTACTTTCTCAAATAATTTACGTTATCATATAATCGAAATACAAGTCTATCTACAATATTGTGATACTTAGTTCACCATTACACTTGGGAATACAATATCGGAACTTATTTGATGTCAAATCAGTGGGTAATGTTATGACATGACACTTGGACACCTTGTAAATTAAAAGAGAAATTACGTTTCGAGATAGGCTATTCATAAATGAGTGAAAGGGAAGGAGCTGATAGCGCAAATCACTTCTTGTCAATTAACCCTTTCACTGCCACGCCCACTTTATCCATATATGGAGGACCTCTATGTACACCTGTAAGCGAGGAAATTCAATAAAATTTATGACATACTTGAAACTCTATCACCCGAGTAATTGTTGGAAAAGACTCTCTAAGCACTTTACAACATTTAATCAGATGGCAATTTTGATCTGCGCAGACCACAAAGTACAGCTCATCATCATAAAATAGGTGAAGGTAGTCGCTTTCGGTGGCGTAAGTGTTAACATGGTATAAATGGTTGAAGATGACTTGTGAGTTGCGAACAAGTCATCTCTCCTCGAAAAACAAGCTGTTTATCATTTACGTAAACTGGACTTGACGATATTTGCAAAATAAAATTCTCAAAATATTTTGAATGTATACCTCCAAAATATAATTTAGCGGCCATCATTGGAACCAGCTCATGGAGCTAGTTCCATTGGGGGTTGCCGTGGTTATGTTTTGGAGGCATAGGTTAAAAGAAAATGGTATATGAATGGTGATTTTTTTTAACATCGCTAAACGGAATGCGCCTTTCCGTTAGGTAAAAGATTGAAAAAATAGAAAAAAATATTTAGAAGTTATTACTTGGTTGATATCAGCCAGAAGTAGTTTCATATCAGCATGCGATCGGACGTCGGAGGCTGATGTGAAAATACTTAGGTCTAATATCTTGGCCGATATAATACCAACCAGGTAAAAATCTCTTTATATATTAAACTTAAACAAATAATTATAAAAATACTCATATCTGTTGCAGTTTTTTGACAGTGTTATTATTTTTTCTCATTCTTTTCAAAAGATCCGAAGTTTCCTCTTCTTCTAGCTCAGCTATCCGAACGTCTCGGCTTCGCCACCGGGGAAGCCGCACCATAAGGGTAGATAAACTACCTCTCCTCCCATCTCCGACGAATCACCGCTAACGACCGTGCCATAAGGGTAGATAAACTACATCTTCTCCCATCTCCGACGAATCACCGCTAACGACCGTGCCATAAGGGTAGATAAACTACCTCTCCTCCCATCTCCGACGAATCACCGCTAACGACCGTGCCATAAGGGTAGATAAACTACCTCTCCTCCCATCTCCGACGAATCACCGCTAACGACCGTGCCATAAGGGTAGATAAACTACATCTTCTCCCATCTCCGACGAATCACCGCTAACGACCGTGCCATAAGGGTAGATAAACTACCTCTCCTCCCATCTCCGACGAATCACCGCTAACGACCGTGCCATAAGGGTAGATAAACTACATCTTCTCCCATCTCCGACGAATCTCCGCTAACGACTCTGAATTTTAGTTTGCGATGTATTGTCTACACAACTCCATTCTTTATAGCACGCCTGTGCTTTTATTTTCATAAAATACGCGCTTTTGTCTGCAAAAACCGAAGCGAACAATATTTTTTTTTGTATTGTCCTTGACCAATACATATCACGTGCGCAGACTATTTAACTATTTCTTTTTTTACGTTTGGATTAATTTTGGCAATAATTTGTGTTTTTAATATTTTTTTAGTAAACTGTAGACGTGCAAAAAATACAGAATAGCATACGCGTTCGAACTGTCATTTTTTACTGCATGAGATCGATTTCGGCGGAGGGATAATATTGAAGAAGAAGCAGAAGGCTTTGAGTTCAATACTATCCCTCCGCCAAAATCGATTAATAATTTTTAGTGAACTGTAGGCGTGCAATAAATACAGAAGGGCATTCGCGTTCGATCTGTTATTTTTACCGCGCTCGATCGATTTGGACGGAAGGATAATATTGAACTCGAAGCCGAAGGCTTCGAGTTCAATATTATCCCTCCGTCCAAATCGACCTCGTGCGGTAAAAAATGACAGATCGAACGCGAATGCCGTTCTGTCTATTTTTTTCTTTTCATCCACCTCATCATCACTTATTGTAATCATTAATTCATCGTCATACAAAACTAAGCTTTAAACCACTCCAACATTGCTGGTAACGCCAATTTTCCTGATTGTGTTCAACGAATAACTAGGAACATTTCGGTGTAAAATTGGATGCTGCTAGTAACGCATCAAGAGGAACAACTCTAGCTTAGTTCATATCGGACGAGATCGGCGTCATACCTGCCGCGTTTGAAGCTATATGTCTAGTGTTTTTGAGTGCATACCGAGAATTATCTCACGAGTGACCGAGGCAAATGTTTATTTTTCGCAAGCGCTTATCCACTCAAAACACATCTGATCATTTCTATCGATAATTTCACTCGTTTCAACCTTGAATTGATGCATGAAAATAAACAGCTGATCGCCGATCTGATTCAGCTGGAGGGTTTCATGGATCAATTCGAGGTGAATACGTGTTAAATTATCGCTGTAATTATCCTCTCAAAACACAAAAGCATTAGATTTTCTTTTCATTTTTCGTTTTTAGAACAAATTGATCATTCCCTGTGATAATTTGACTCGGATTCACTTTGAAGTCATGCTTTGAAAGCCGTCATTTTGATTGATATCGTGAAAGTGAAAATATCTATATCTTCACAGAGGGGATAGATTTCTATCTTTCGGTAATTTTTTCAATAATCTATCGTTTAGCGAATAAAAAAATGTTTTTTTAAACCATTATTAATACAAGTTTCACTTCAGACGACAATCCGTCTTTACTTCTTACTAACTTAAAAATTAAAAGTATAGTTCGGTGTGAAAATTAAAAAACCCTCCCGATAACACGGGTTGTAAGGAAAGAGCCAGCGGAAAACAAATTTAAATTTGAATTTAAATTCATTTCATAAACAGGTAAAATATCTTTCTTGCTTCTTAACAGAGACTATTTGAATCACAACCTTCTCACTGCCCGGATTGGGGTCGAATGGGGTGTTACATGACAAATGTGAAACTGTGTAAACATTCTTTCTAAATCTTCTACCTGGGGTGGATATCTCTCATACCTTCGCTTGTCTTCGTTAAAACAATGTGTGCGTGGGTGGCGGGGGTGGGGAGGGGGTGGGGCGGTACTCTAATGTTCCTTAGAAATACCTGATAACGTAATTTCGAGTCAGGCCAGACACATATTTTTATTGGGGTTTAAAGACATGTTCGGTCACTCCATGTCGGGCAGTTTTATAGGTAGTGGAAGCCCTAGAACCCGGACTGAACCCCGAGCTGTGGGGAGCAACTATCAGACTCCCCAACGTATTAATTCCGAACAAGCTGGGCAAGCAGTGCATGGTTTATGACAAGTGCACCATCGACGTGCAGTACGGGTTAGTACACAGAGCCACAGCCCCCCTACGCGGACAATAGGGATTAAGTGCTTTTCCCAAGGAAACAACGCAGTCACTCAGGTGGGGGTCGAACTGTACGCTTTTTGGTTTGAAGTCCAATGCCGTAACCAATGAGCCGCCACGCTCCCTGGCCAGACACTGTAATTTTTCACCAGCAGCTGAACAAATACCCACTTGCCATTCTTTTTGGTGTGTGTATTATAGTCTGGTCAAGAGCTGAAACGGTTGGCTCATTTTCATAACCGACTAACCGAGAGCTATAAGCGGATAATATTCGGTTATCCGTGGCCATTATTTCACCGAATATGGAATCAAAACTATAGGAATTGGAAAGCAGTATTCTCAAACTATTCTGTAGTGTGTATACAAACGAACGTTGTCGAGTACTCGACAACGTTCGTTTGTATACACACTACGGAATAGTTTCTGCGATTTCTGATTACTCACGGAAACTGCCGATCATTAACGAAGTCTTGAACGCCAGAGTCGATTATATCTCAATATATCCAACGCGGCTTCGATTTTTAATCTATCACAAAGGAGAAGCGGCAGATTTACTACGTTTTAAATGAGGAATGCCGACCACTATCGATATTTCGGATAACCGGTTGACGTTTTTTTCTGATCGGTTAAATAGCTAAGTGGTTTCAAACCGATTATCCGGTTAACCATTTCAGTACTAGTCTGGTTATGGTTTAGTCTATGGCTTCTACTTCAACCATCTTTCAACCCGAAGCCACCATGGGCCTCGGGTTGGAAAATGGCTGAAGTAGAAGGAATAGACCGAAGTGGCGGAAGTTGGAAGGGTATTTTAACATTATACAAGTTACCAAAATACCAATGCCCTCTAAACTAACTACCAACATACCGATTACCATAATACCAATTACCACTTTATCAACAATAAATTGATAAGGTGTTAATTGATCTAAATGAGTTTTCTGGAGTACTGAATACTTCTGTAACTCAATATCACTACAATACATACAAAAACAAGTTTTTAAAAAATAATTTTATTTTAGACTCCTTATAGACACATCATTGCAAAAGTACCCATCACACAAGCCACAGCAGTTTCACACCATTTTGTTTGAAAGCGTTTCAAATTACATAAATCACACCGTGTTCAATTAGAAAACCGAGAAGAAAACGTCTGAGGACATCAAAGGATGTTTTTGACAACAACCTTAAAACAGTGCCCTTGTGTGATCAGTGACAAATGGAAAACAAAACCATAATAGAGGATCTGGAATGCAAAACAGACGAAATACAGAGCAGTCACCGTGGATTGGTCGTAATCCACACGTGGGTAGTGATATCCACGCATGCGTTTACCAGGTAATAAAAATCATGATCAGCAAAATTTTAATTAATGAAGCACCGGGTTGTACCCGGTGCTTCATTAATGATTTTTTTATGATTATTCCTATAATTAGCGTTTGGAATCGAATATTACCGTAGCCGTGGAAATATTGCCTACCCTTTGAAAGCGACCAGTCCACGGCGGCCTTATTGTACTTAAAAAATAGAACAAAAATCATTTATAGAATTGGTCACACTACATATTATTTTCTCAAAATTGTTGAAAACAAAGCATTGGAAAAGTGGTAATTGGTATCACGGAAACTGATATTGAGGTAATTGGTTTATGATAATAATAGTTATCCTTGTGTTTTCCAGGGTGTCTTGGAATTTATACCGGTTTGGGAACTCATACACCCTGAGGCGAAGCCGAAGGGTGTATGAGTTCCCAGACAAGTGTAAACTCCCATACACCCTGGAAAACACAACGATAACGGATTTATTTCCAAGAATTTTGGTGTACTTAATACTTTAACCTACACTGTTGGGAAAAAACTGGCAGAAATTTTGTACTTTGTAAGTTTCTTAATAAAGACAGACAAATATGGGTGTCATTGGAACTGGCTCAATGAGCCAGTTCCAATAACATCCATATCTGTAAAATATTATTGCACATACATATTAAATTTCTCGTATTTTTATTTTTGTTCCAACATAACCGAGGAGAAGGTATGAATTAATAATTAAAAATGGGTACTTTTTTAGCCATATAGCCTGCTATTGTGTATTCTTGTTTTACACCGTGGTTAACCACCCTGGTTAACCACGGTGTAAAAAAAGCTTCAGTGGATTGCAAGTTACACCGTACCTCTGAGCCAATCAAAATGCAGTTTTCATTTGGAAATAATCGGTGTTATGGTAATTGGTGTTATGGTAAATGAAGGTTTGGTAATTGGTTGGGTGGGGGGGAGGGGTGGTGATATTTTAAGAATTGGAATAAAGGTTAGGAACCGTTGGAAGTCACGGGTTAAATACAACTAAATTTGTTTACATTTGTAGTATATATACTACTGCAATGCCTGCACATATTGGCATCTTTCCTGCATACATTGATAACTTTCCTGCATATATTGATATCTTTCCTGCATATATTGACATCTTTCAGGCTCTTAAATTATTAAACTCAGTGTGTAATCGGATAGCATGTCGGTGAAAATGGAGAGAGTGGCGGCAGACACGTCGTGTCTCTTGTATCCACCCGATTCTGTCGTATGTTACGACTGAATTATTAGTATCGAGTGAAATCCACACATAAGTATGTTGTATTAGTAATTTCGTTCACCTGTATGTTTGGTGTTTCACTTTACAAGCTCCAGGTATGGACTTTTCTGTTGAGAGATTAAATGAGTTTCGATCAGACAACTGTGCCATACAAACGTACAACCATAAATGAACAAACCACCAAAAACCTTTACGTTTGATAGGGTGAGTCAAGATTATTCATTTCCGTGGGTGATTTCTTTTGGAATATTGATTTCATTCGTACGTATTGTCTCCACGTTCTAACCATTCGCTACAACACGGAGATACTAACAGGCTGTGAATGAAGTTGTTCTCAATAGTCTGTAACGTATTTGAGAGACGACGGTCCAATCTAACAACATGCTTATTGATCAACTTTAATTCTGTCGAACATTGTATTAAAATGATGTAAAAGCTCTTGTTGAAAGTTTGGAAGGAACCTAAATTTACTATATTTAAGAAAATCACGTTTTTCTTCGTTTGGGAGGTGCACGGAAAAGATGGATTGTTGCGAGTTTGAGAGCCTTTCCCAATGACGTGAATAAGTTGAATTGAAACGATGAGAGCAAGTTTTTAGTTCGTTGTGTCTGTAAAGACCCAAAATTTCCTCGTTGATGTGGGAGTGACAATAGACTATCGGCGTGAACTTTCAACACTTAATTGCTGATGTTGATGGTAAGTAATGTTGTGTTATTACATTTTGTAACAAAAAGGTCGGCAGAACTTCTATTTTTTTTAAATACTGATTTTCTGAGTGGTGTTGTTCAACAATAAATTCTTTACAAAAAAATGAACGAATCTATTTTGTATTTGCAGGGAGATTCAATAATAAAATAATTTCTCAGCTCAAGAGGGCTGAGGGATTAAGTTAATACTGAATCCCTCCCCCATTTCATACTTATCTCGTAACCTTAACATTGGGGGATAAATTTTCGGAAAAAAACCGCAAACTTTATGCACACAGTGTTGAAAATGTTAAATTTACCACACTAGCTTAAATGTGCTTTGACTGGTTGAGGGCTAGATTATTTTTGGTGGTCTAAATTTGATATACGAATTTGTTTTATTACAAATTATTGGAGAGTGCCTGAAGGCACTCTCCAATAATTTGTAATAGAACAAACTTCTATAAACAAAATGTTATTTGCGTTTGACTGAATAGGAAACATGAGCAAGGAAAATGTTGGCGTTTGCTCTTGTATCCTCATTTTTTTGAAAGCCCTGATAGTGGCTTCTAGCACTCAACCAGTTATTCCATAAACCCTCGTTTCCTAAAATGGTATCGCCTTTGTGTACACTTACAGTGAGATGGGTCAGTTCAATATCAATATACAGGGAGGATAAAATAATAACTGCAGTCTGCAGCCGTCTGGCAGTTACTATTTTATCAGCAGTGCCTCCTGTACAGACCTCTTATAATAAGACAAAATGGAACGAAATTATGCCTTGGTTAACCCTTTACCTAACATGAAAAGCAGACGACACTTGCAAAAAAAATTCTTGAATAACTAATTTTTTTCATTTTTTGTCTCAAAAACATAGGTTATGACCCCTCGTTGGAACGAGCTCGACGAGCTCGTTCCAACGAGGGGTCATAACCTATGTTTTTGAGACAAAAAATGAAAAAAATAATGAAAATTAATTGGCGATTTTTGAGAATAGCGCTGGCCGGTTTTGGCCGTTACGTTAGGTAAAGGGTTAAAAGGTTAAAACAACCTCTAAAACTATTGATCCTATTTTCCGTCCGCAGAAAATTCCAGGCCCTGACAACATTTTTATTTCTTCGACGCCTTGAGCTAGTGACTGGCTGATTAAAGTCTTCCTGGAAGCTTCTAAAGAAATTATGTCAACGGGTGAAAACGTCAGTAAAGGAAAATTATAACAGAACGTTCCATCTGATTATTCTGCAGTTAATTTCAGCTGGTAATGAAAGTAGCCGTTTCATTTATCAGGGGTAAACAATAACTTGTCCTCAGAGGCGGCTGAGCCAGGGGGCACGTGCCCCTCCACTTTTTTCCACGGATATGTTTCGCAGTTACACAATGAGTTAAAATGGGCGCATGCAAACATGTCAATATACAGGCATTCCTGTAACATTATTTGCAAATCCAAACAATATTTAGCCAAAGAATCCCACTTTCGGTCGTTTGGTACGTTTCTTCTACTTCAACCATCGTCTAATCCGAAGGCTGGCCTTACTGTAGATATGAAGGCTGGCCTTACTGTAGATATGAAGGCTGGCCTTCGGGTTGGAAGACGGTTGAAGTAGAAGAAACGGAAAGGGCAGTGGCCACACAACGGCATATATTCATCTAAATGAGAGACTATAGCGAGTCATGGTACATTTACCGAAAAACGATAGTAACCTTTCTCACACTGGGAAGAACCGTGGAAGCATCGTAAATTTGCGCCCCTCCACTTTTATCGAGCTTCCGCCGCCCCTGCTTGTCCCAGCTTAAGGACGGAAATTATTCTAGAAAGATTTCTCAAAATCCATGAAGTACTTCACAATAAAGACGGAAGCAGCAAAATATTTTTTTCGGAAATGCAAAAAGAAACAAAGAGTTTTTTTCTTCAAACGATAGCTTCCTTCAATTAACTCGAGGTTGAATAAACATGTTGCAAGGAATTCCGGTTTCCAGTAAGTTTTTGATCGCCGGTTTCGATCGGTTGTTATTTATTTATTTATTTATTTATTTATTTATTTATTTATTTATTTATTCATTTATTTATTGGTGTTCAAGGTCACATATTTCTGCACAATGGCTAATCATGACCACGACAGTTTTATGGGTGAAGGAAGCCGGAGAACCCGGAGAGAACCACCGAGCAACGGCGAGCAACTGTCAGCTCCCTAACATACTAACTCCACACAAGCAGGGTTAGCATTGGTTGAAGACAAGCGCACCATCGACGTGTAGTACGCCTTAGTACACAACGCCACCGTGCCCCCATGTCGGCAGCGGGGTTAAAGTGTCTTGCCCAAGGCCACAACACGGTTGCCGCAGCTGGGATTCGAACCGAGGACCTCTCGGCTTGCAATCTGCACCTTTACCTACTGAGCCACCGCGCCCCGATCGGGTATTAACAATTTTCACTGCAATAGGCTTACATTCTTAAAAAAACATAACTTATGCAAACACGCGCACTCCTAACACACACACAATACACAGACACGTGGGCTCCCATGGTCGGATCTACGCGCGCGCGCACCCATCTGTGGTATCTTTTCAATTTTTGAACGCGACTGGAACAAAATTTCATTTTTCCACATTCTTTGACAAAACCATGAACGGTTTAATTTTTCACTAGATTAAAGATGTACTCTTTTCTGAAACGAGGATAACATTTACTGGCGTGTCTTCTTCTATTCAGTGAAAATTAAATAAGAAATATAAAAAACTGACAGAACGTTTATATCTTTGGGAGTCTTTGGACGTATTTATGGAAAAACCATCAGTGTTTATTCCACTGGCAATTATTTTGGATTGAGAATAAATCGAAATTTTTCAAGGCAAAATAAATTTTAAAAAAAATATTTGCTTCCGTTTTAACAAAAAGTATAATTGTGTTAAATGTTTTTCACGCGTTTAGTTGAAAAAATGAATTATTAACGAAAGATATGAATTCCAATGTTATTTGAACTACACGAGAGTGTGGCGTAGCTATTCTAAATTTCTAGAGAAAAGAACATACAATCCCCTCACAGAAAAGTAACAATCTTTTTCCTTTAGAAATGTTCAAGTTTCATTTTAAGCTTTTCGAAAATTTAAGAAAAATTCTTTCCCTGCTGAACATTTCTTTTGCTTCGTTATGAAACATGTGATGAACCAGGTGCGCTTTGTTCTCCCATCGACGACGTGTGCAACCAGTAACTGATTTAGTACAATTTCACTTTCGGTATTGAACCCTTAAGGTAATTAACCCCTTTCTACCCTGATGGTATATTCAATGCAGTTCAGAGCCATCGAGAGGTAGAATCTATGTTCGTTACTTGAAGTAAGACCAATCTATATTTTTAACGTGCAGCCATAGGCCACATTGACACAACTTTGCTTTTTACAGTACGTGGTGGGCGTATTGTCACTAAATCACCCACAGAGTGGAAAATCCACCCAAGCAGTAGTTGCAAATTTGGTGCAAAGCATCACAAGCACAAGCAAAGTTCCAGCCAACGGACCTCCGGGTTATACCCAGAGGTCCATTGACTGAAACATTGCTTGTATTTTTGTCCATATGTACAGAATTTGAATGTGACGCTTTGAGTGATAACTCCACTCCACGGGTGATTTAGTTACAATCCACTCTCCATGTACTGTAAATGGGAGTATGGATTGTTAAGTCGAAATGATATCTTTAACTGCTGTTATACAGTACGTGGAGAGTGTATTATCACTTAATCACCCGCAGTGTGGAGATTCCACCCAGACAATAATTGCAAATTTGTTGCAAAGCATAACATGCAAAGTTCCAGCCAATGGACCTCCGAGTTAAACACGGAGGTCCATTGACTGAAACATTGCTTGTATTTTTGTCCATATGTACAGAATTTGAAAGTGACTCTTTGAGTGATAACTCCACTCCGCGGGTGATTTAGTTACAATCCACTCTGCACATACTGTAGATAGATATAGATTTGTATGATTTATTTTCATTTCGTTCAGAGTAGTGATGATTCGCCCAAACTTTCAAGCCACCGTTCAATTATGTTAGGAATTCGACTCTTATGTTTAGATGCACTCGTCTGGAATACTTGAGTTGGCTGGAAAAGTGAATCAGCAGATCGCTTTTCCAACCAACTGATATATTCCAGACGCTTGTATCTGAAAAATACCACACACATTCATTTTTCTGTGAATCAACGTAAGAAATGCGGCCCAACAGCGACATGATTTGATAGAACTTTTGATTTTGTTGACATCACTATGAAGAGTGAAGACTCCCCACAGCTGTAGTTTTATGATTCCACCCCCACCCACCCCAACCGCTCCACTAAATGTGCTAATATATAGAGGATATCTAGTGTTTTTGAGTGGATACCAAAAATTATCTCTTGCGTCACCGAGACAAATGTTTATTTTTAACGAGCGCGTGTGCCGATCACGGTCAAAACACTAGATTTTCTTTTTATTATATGCTTTTTATAAGAATCCGATCATGCCTATCGATAATAACACTTATTTCAACCTTGAATTGATGCATGAAAGTAAACAGCTGATCGCTGCCTATAATAGGCCGGCATCCGTCACGCATTGATACGCGGAAGTGATTTGATCGAGACTCGGAACAGGTAGCGTCTTGCGATCTGATTCAGCTGGAGGGTTTCATGCAGCAATTTAAGGTGAATACGTGTTGATTTTTTGCTGGAAATGATCGGTATCCACTCAAAAACTCTAGATTTTCTTTTCATTGTACGTTTTTAGAACAAATTGATCATTTCCAGTGATAATTTGACTCGTATTCATTTTGAAGTAATGCTTTGAAAGCCGCCATTTTGATGGATACGGTGAAAGTGAAAATTTCTATATCTTCACAGAGAAGTGTACAATTTTTATCTTTCGTCAATGTTTTCGATAATCTATCGTTTAGCGTATGTTTTAAAAGTGAATTAAATACTAACTGATTGGAATATCTGTGTATAAATGGTACAGGAAAGAATATATGTATATCTCCGAGTAAAGAGGCATCGCATCGTATCGACTATCGCCTGCGCCCTAACTCCACGAAAAGTGGGAAAACAAGCAGCCAATAACAGCGTGGAATTCCTTACATAATTGGACTGGTAGCCTAAGAGCTTGCTATTCGCCTTCCGATTTGGACCAAGTATATTACTGCTATATGGGGGAACAGTAGAGTGGTCATATTCTTATTTTTTTCAACTAATACATTTTTGTGTGTTTTACGTTCAACGAGCATTGCAATTTATAGGAACATTAATGATTGTAACATATTTACATACTTCATTCCGCACCGACAACGTGAGGATACCGTTGTGGCCTATGAAGGAAACCAATACTATGAGCGCAAGGAGCGGATACACGAACAAATTGGTCATTAATACGTCTCGAGTCTGAAATACGAGTTTGTACACATCAAGGAAGATTGTGATATCAATATGCTGTGTCTGGGATAGCTAATTCCCTGCTAGAAATGAAGAACATGTTGATAGGCACGGACGTTCTTTTTTATCCTCTCATACAGATTTACCCTTATCATTTCAAACCGCGAAAATGTAACCCCCACCCCCTTCTTACTTTACCCTTTGATACTTTTGTACGTCTTATGACGTAGGAAATCAAACAGCGCGTTGATACCTGTGTACGTCTTATGACGTACGAAATCAAACAGCGCGTTAATACTTTGTGGTCATTTGTTTTGTTATTATTTTTCGATTTTTTAAAGTTTTAAACTCAATTCCTATTTTCTTCCGAAAAGTGCTCAGTGACAACCTGTCGCCTGAGTGCAAGAATGTCCTATGTCCCCTGTGGGACATAGACCATTCTAGCACTCAGGTGACGAACCGTTGATGTCAAATCACGGAATCCAACTTAAGGGAATCGGTTAGGAATCTCAATTACGGAATGCCTTATATAGCCCGTTTATATGTACACAGGGGAAATCTAATTGAACATTTTGAAGGCCTGAGCGAAGGCATAGCTAGGAAGTAGTGATACAAGTCAATATTAATGGGCGATAGTTTAATCAATGGTACTGGTACAAGGCCGCAATGGAACAAGACTGTTGTAGAAGCTAACGATAGGACTCATACGACAAAAAAGGATTCCATAACCAGAGACGTTTCACAAAAAAGGGATTCCATAGGCCCTTGGAAAAAACAAAAAACATTATGGAATACGGATCCAAATAAAAGGATTCTGGGAGAAAATCTGAACATTATTCTAGTCCAAAGGAACGTACCCACGGGGGCCCCTCGGTACTATAGCACTACTATTATAAGTCAAAGTACGGCGGTCCTAAACAGGATTTTGAAATAGTACAACTTGGCAGGCTGTTTGTTGTAAATCTACGAATTAAACGAGAATTCTGAGGAAAAAGCCAAGCCAAAAACATATTCCTATTCAATCGAACTCACTCCCGCCCCCTGTGCCCCTTGGTACCATAGCACTACGTGCTAGGACGTTAAATGGGGAATCTTTAGTAAATAATGTAAATTTTGGTGATTTGGGGGATTGTCGGGTTTATTTGGGTAATTCGTGATACTCCGATTCAATCGAACATACCCTCCGAACATACCCCTGTCCTATTATAAGCCTTTGGGTCACATAGCAACCACGTGCTAGCATAGAAACCAAGATGGTGGCATCCAGTATACAAAATGGACGACGGAAACGCGTATCACCCTAACAACACGCGCTGCGCATGCGCACTTTCACCACGTATCACTATGGAGATGACGTCACAAGTTACCATGACAACACAACATGGCGCCACTGGGTCACGTGACTATGGCGTCATATGAGATCATCCAAATGTGGGGTGAAAACCACATTACATACTACTGATGATGAACTTAGCAAATCTATTCTTTGTCACAATAGCAAAGCGGAGATTCGAACCTACCCCGAGAGAGTTTCCCTCGTCACCAACCGCCAAGCGAAACTATACTAAACCACGCACATCACTCGGCTATCGAGTCGATGCTCAGGTAGCGTCCGTGGTTTATTATAGTTTCGCTTCGGAGTTTCGGTGTTTAGTATAGTTTCGCTAAGCGGTTGGTGCCGAAGGAAACTCTCGGCGTGGGTTCGAACTACCGGCATGCCATTGTAAATAAAGCCAGAGTCCTTTCGTGATTGTATGGTACGCATGGAATTTGAAAAAAGAGACGTTCTCGCTCATTACCATGCAGTCAGTAAGTAGAAATAAGTGATGTGATTACATGATGAATATTCTTTGTCAGTTTCTAATGAACGAAAAAAATATAGTATTGCTGAATTATATGACATATTGGGTTGACAGTGAAAATACTTTCATTTCCCAAATAACAGAAATAAAAAAGAAAAATATTGCATCTAACAATTATTCTAAACACACCACAGGCAGACCCGAATGAGATGGGCACGTTGATATTGTTTTCACAGCAATTAGGACATTTGCAGCCTAAAAATTAAAGGGGTATGCAAATCCATTTTATATCAACTGAGAGAAATGTCCCACGATGCGCACAATGTCAATATTAAGAGAGAAAATCCACAGTACAATATAAAAAGAGAGGAAAACGCTATTTTCCATTTCCCATAAGCGTCTGGTCGGGCGGAACCAGTAATAATTCAAATCAACAGGAAATACGGAAATACAAAAACATAGCTAAAAAACACACTCCCACCAAATAAAAATGAAAGAGAGGCTCTTTGTTGTTCATATTACCCGCGAGGAGAATGCGATGCAAGGCAGATGCTTATTAGCATTCTGAAGTGTCAAGTTATGTATTAAATTCCACCGCCCTCAATCTTAAATTCAAAGACAGATTTATCAAATTCAGGACGTTGGCAATGAATAAACTAGAATAGCAACGTGTTGTATTTCTTCTTCGCCCGTCAAATAATTACCGTAGCCTCTCAAAAACAATATATGTCACTCAGTAACTGGGGGTTAAGCTAGTACAAACACGGCTACAGTGATGTGAGGCCTATTCTTGGTAATTTATTTTGATGTTTCATCTTAGCTTAACGTACTAAGGTGAAGCCGTTTGTATCAGTCCATCACAGCCATGTGTTACGAGTGAATAAATCGCGCCCTCCGAAGGAGACCAATATGTAACTGCAAAAATTGCACACATTTTTTGCTCCCAACAACTCGCCCCCTGAGTTCCAATGTGTTCTATGTGCCAACTGGCACATAGAACACATTGGAACTCAGGGGACGAACTGCTGGCAGTAATTTATTATTTTTTTAGAATATGCATATCTACAAGTATATAATTGTACTCCAAAGCTTCGGGGAAAAAGGTAAGATCTTCACATTCATCACTGGCCGATATCGTCATGGAAATCGACTTTCGGTAAAGTTATCTCCATTGAAATTATGTGTCGAACGGGAAAGATCCAATTAAGAAGCAAGTATTTGTTAAGAAAGCCCCCATGACATCAGTAGAAAATGATGTCAAGTTTCATTTTGTTACTTTTAATTAACGAAAGCAACAGGCAGCTCGCTTAGCTGTCTGTTCTTTTTGTTTATTAAAAGTAACAAAAGAAAAACTTGGCTTTTCTGGGCAACCCAATTAGAAGGAACTAGAGCACAGATAATCCGTTATCGAGAATATCTATCCGTATTTTACCATAACACTAAAAGTCCCCCTCTGGCTCCTTGTTTAGGGAATGTGTCTTTACAATGATTTTCAAGTTTTTAATCTTCCCAGGAAAAAAGACTTTCATTAATGGAAAGAACTGTACAGTGTGTGTATCACGATGCACATGCTGTTTATGTAATGAACAGAAAAAAACGTATAGCAAAACATCAAAACATGACGAAAACGCCGTTTTCTTATTTTTAATTGGCTTATTTATGCAGAGAATAATAGTTTAACCTGATTGAGAAATAAAATTGTTAGAAGCCATCTTCTGTATTTTTATACTACAGTTAAACTAAAAGTCTGTCTTTCACTCCGCATAATAAACGCAAACTCTTGGGTGACCGATAGCCAGAGAGACTGTTACTGACAGAGCTCGCAATTTATTGAAAACGAATAGGAACATGTTGAGGTATATAAACAGTATACAGTGCGTGGAGAGTGTATTATCACTAAAACACCCACAGAGTGGAGATTCCACCCAACCAATAATTGCAAATTTGTTGCAAAGCAAAACCAGCACAAGCAAAGTTTCAGCCAATGGACCTCCGGGTTAAACCCGGAGGTCCATTGGCTGAAACATTGCTTGTGTTTTGTGTCGATATGTACAAAATTTGAAAGTTATAGCTTGGGTGATAACTCCACTCCTCGGGTGATTTAGTTACAATCTACTCTCCATGTACTGTATATCAATAGTAAATGAACTCTGACACATACGATGACATTGCAGCAGCTTTGATCAGCTCAAACAAAAACCCTGTTTTGATAACCGAACCGGCCAGGAAAACCAGTATTTCAATTTAGTAATGTATTTATTTATTGCAGTCGTTATATAAAGTAAAACACTGGAAACCTGTGACCGAAGCCAATGCGTGGGTTACCCAGGGTAAGGCGTCAGATCCACACCTTTTAAAATACCTTGTTAGCCTAACAACCAAAATGGAAGTGAGACATGAGCCTGTCGAGCATCTGGCTAGAAATGAATTTCTCGGACATATGAAAACTCCCAGAAATCGTTCTATCTGTTTTGATTGGTTAAACGCACAACACCTTAACCAATCAAAACTCCCTGCGCTCAAACGAGCGCGAATATGTATTCTAATGTGTCTGCACAGACAAAAGTTTTTCGCTAATCTATGTGAAACGCGAAAAACAATTAGTCCTGTCACGAACTGCGCGCTTATCTAGGGTTAAATGCGCATAGGAATTGCGCGCAATTGCCATCCAAAGTGACATCCAAAGCACGACAGGTTCTCCTGGTTACTCATAGCAAACACAGGCAATGTTTCTGCCAATGGACCTCCGGGTTACCCGGAGGTCCATTGGCTGAAACATTGCTTGTGCACAGACCATATGTACAGAATTTGTTAGCCTTACTAGGGTCATAACGCGTAGATTAACGTGCTGATCGACATACTATTTGTGCGAACGAATTTCATGACAGGACTTCTAGTTTTAGCTGTACTCTGCGGGAAAATGTCTGAAGTTTGCGAAATGATGCGCACATTGGTGATACAAATTCGGTGATATTCTCAAAATTTAAATTTTTAAATGAAATTCCCATATTCTTAGTATTGAATTTACTTTTCTGAAACTAAGGCGCGCTAACTTTCCCGTAAATCTCTTCCAATGACGAAAATTGTCAGCCATGATTGAAATTGCGGCTACAAGATCATTTCTGTCAACGAAATGAACATTTTAGTAGTCTAGTGTAGTGCTCAAACGACTAGTGAATTCCAAAGTCGACTAGTCAATACCCAAAAGTCAAGTCGACTTCGACTAGTCATTGGTGATAACTTGTCTCCTTATAACAGTGTTGGTGTCCCGGTAGAGTGCTGAAGGTCCAAATTTGGCTTCACTTGGGCATTCATATACAGCCACTTACTGGAACATTATTCTGTTAATGTGCTTCTAATTATGCTAAGAGTGAAATTATATAGTCTTATTTAATTTGCCTTGTTGCGATTTATGGGAGAGTGCCTATAGGCACTCTCCCATAAATTGCAACAAGGCAAATTAATAACATATCCTGATAGCCCAAAATAATTCAGCACTCTACTAGTACCAGTAAAAACAAACTACTGTCACTACTATTAGATGGCAATAGATGTATACAATGATTGCCCAATATTGCTGTTCAAACTGTCTGACAGTGGCACAGAAGGGATACTATTTACCTAAAAGCTTGAACTCCTCCGACTAGTCGACTGCACAATTGAGAGTCGACTACTGGTTTGCCCAGAGTCGGCATCGACTAGTCGACTAATCGTTTGAGTACTAGTGTAATGACACATCTTAGCATTCCGTGTTCATAACTATACCACAAGTGAATTTTTTTGTGTTTTTATTTTACTTATAAAACAATATTCTTGATCGGGTTAAAGTAGTGTGCTCTGAGTATACCAACCAATCAAAGCTGTCGTTTAAATCTGCGTTGAACAATAATAGATTATCGGTAAAAAAAATTCAAAGAGCGCACCTCTTAACCCTTTACCCAACGTAACGGTCAAAATCGGCCAGCGCTATTCTCAAAAATCGCCAATTAATTTTCATTATTTTTTTTCGTTGAGCTCGTTCCAATGAGGGGTCATAACCTATGTTTTTGAGACAAAAAATGAAAACAATTAGTTATTCAAGAATTTTTATTGCAAGTGTCGTCTGCTTTTCATGTTAGGTAAAGGGTTAACGGAACATATACAGTACAGTGGCCGTTGACAGGTTGTAATATACGCGTGGGCTGTGATGTCCACGCATGCATTTACCAGGTAATGAAAATCACCATCAGCAGAATTTTAATTAATGAAGCACCAGGCACAACAGGGTGCTTCACTAATTAAAATTTTGACGATTATTCCTACAAAATTAGTGCTTGGAATCTAATATTATTGCGTCATTATTTCGTCCGTGGAAATATTGACCACCCGAGAAAAGTGACCAATCCACGGCGGCTATTCTGTAGACCTATACGACAGAAGAGCAAAGAAACACGTGGCTTGCATTTCAGTGCGTACTTCTGTGGTCGATATATTTGTATAGCTGGGACGTAAGCACTGCAGATTCTTTGCGAGAGTGATATTTCGCGTTCGTAAGTTGCAGCTGACGAGCTCTTTAAGGCGCATGTGCACTCAAACTCCACTCCCCTGAAGGAGAGTTGTACTGGAGAAAAATGAAACACATTTTAAAACACACAAGTATTGCTTTTGCGGAGCATTATTATTTAATAAATGTAGCATGGCTTTGAGTTGACTATGCCAAAATAGTGGTCCTCGAGGAGAGGATAGTACCGACGCGTAGCGGAGGGACTATTCTCTCCTCGATGACCACTATTTTGGTATAGTCAACGAAAATTCATGCTATATTTATTATATTAGATGTGTGTGTGTGTGTTTGGGGGGGGGGGGGGGGGGTCTTCATCGGTTATATATGCAAGATAATATTCTTATTCACAGCCAAAGAGAAAAGAAAATGGTTCAGGGTTTAAACAGGTAAACTAAGTAATTCTGCCACTCATAGTTCTGGGATAGAGAGGTAGAGAACCAAAACCCCAAGAAACATAATACCATTTTTCCATTAACCCCCTCCCCGCCCCCAACACTACTACAAACACCACTTTCGATACACATATTTTTATTTCTCCAAACTAAATGTAATAATGTATATGGGACGAGATGTCTTGTAAAGTATTTACGCTTCAATGGAATTTTCTAAGCGAATTCGAATGTTACTATTTATAACCGTGCACTGTTACCGTGCACTATTCTTTTTTTCAAAAATGATAGTAGGTCTGTGCGATTTCGCTGACGAACTATCGGAAATTTATTATTTATTTATTTATTGGTGTTTAAGGTCACATACTTATGCACAATGGCTAATCGTGACCGTGACAGTTTGACGGGTGGAGGAAGCCGGAGTACCCGGAGAGAACCACCGAGCAACGACGAGCAGCTGTCAGCTCCCCAACATCGTAACTGTGAACTCTGCACCGCAGCACAGGCAGGGTTAGATTGGTTGAAGACATGCGCACCATCGACGTGCAGTACGCCTCAGTACACAGCGTCATCGTGCCCCCATGTAGGCAACCGGGAACTATCGGAAAATAGGGTGTTTCTGTTCAAACAATCAGAACGCGGGAAAGTCATGTGACATCTAATATTGTGTAATAGATCTCAACATATAGCCTTTTCGTGACAATTTTGATCAGTTTAATTCCATATCAGAATGATGAATCGAATTTTTTTTTTCTATTTGCCCAATAAATCGTACCTAACTATAACAAAATCATTCATTTTATTACGAATAAACAAAGCTTACAAAAGGAATGTCCTACCAGCCATAGGTTAAAAGACTAACAGACATAAAAGGGAGTCTAACATGGTATTCTGTTGTACATCCTAGACTGATATAATACAGTTTAATTAGCTTGACATTATCCTATAGGAACTCAACTGACGTCTAAAACGCTGTTCAGATACGTACTTTCGGAAGTCTGCATTGCTGGGACAAACAATCTTCAGACAAATATCGTTGTGTTAGTATTCGAAAAGATATTACACGGCACATAATTCTGATGTTGTGATATTGACTGATTAATCTGGGATTGGATTGGATATCTATCTGGCCCGTCTTCTCTTCGGTAAGTAAACTGTACCAGCTTCCTGCTGAGCACACAAGTACCATTGACTACTAGCACTCTGCACCCCTCCCATAACTTGGAATCCTTTATCCATCACACATGCATAAGAAGAGAATTTATAAACTTTGTACAAAACATCAATGCTTTTATGTCCTTTTTACACGCAACTATATTTCAACATACAAGAACACTCTAAAATTCTATAGCTTTTCTTCACTAATGTAACGTCGATACAACATACAACAGGCAAACAAAAATGTTAAAAAACTCGACCTGGTGCGCAGGTACTGATACATCGATTGTTTTGGAGAAACACAAAGACAGGCAATTGACTTGGAAAGGCTCTATCGGCTGTCGCTACGATGATAAGTTTTCCCACTCAGACATAAGCGAAATAGATTTCATCAACAGTCTGTCACTGCTAAGTCCTTAAGTCATAAGTTCATGCTTGAAACAGTCCTGTAACACAAGGTGGCTGATACGGAATCAGATCAGAAATTCCGATCGCGACAATTTTCTCGCTGTATAATGCAAAATACATATAATTTTCTTGGTACAGTCAGGGCAGCGGAATTGCGATCGGGTGGGGAGGCTACAGTTCAAACTAGAAGTCCTATCATGAAATGCGCACAAATAGCACGTCGATCTGCGCGTTAATCTACGGGTCATGGCCGTAGTAAGGCTATCAAATTCTGTACATATGGCCTGTGCACAAGCAATGTTTCAGCCAATGGACCTCCAGGTAACCCGGAGGTCCATTGGCAGAAACATTGCATGTGTTTGCTATGAGTAACCAGGAGAACCTGCCATGCTTTGGACGCCATTCGATATGGCAACAATTACGCGCATTTTCTAAGCGCAAATAAGCCTAGATAAGCGCACAATTCGTGACGGGACTTCTAGTTTTAACTGTAGGCCACCACTATTTGCCGCAGACAATCAGCATAACCAGACAATAAAGTTAAACAAGAGGCTCCATGGAGCCTGAGGCGCTCACCTGCCAAAGTTGTTTAAAGAAGGATTCAATTGGTACCAATGGCCAGTAAACACTACAGAGGAATGAAGTCATGTAATTATTCATACCTCTGTTGTCCAGTAAGATGAATTTTTCGGATATTGAGATGCATGCTACCACACAAACAATGACCAGATTTCCGGTACTGAAAACCTAGGGAGCCCAATTATCAACCTAAGGAATTAACTTGAACAAACTTAAACTTACTATCCACCCCCAAATCAAGATTCCGACCCTTGGATATGAAGAAGCAGATTTTCAAAGATTAGTTCTTATACTGGACTAAGTTAAAGAGCCCAAATATTAATCCAGAGACTTGATTTTTAAAACTAGTATCTGACTACCCTAAGGATTGTGTGCACCATATACCACAAGATTCTGAGTAGGGGTTCGTGAGATTTTTAAAGAATATTCCTCATAGTGAACCAAGTTAAAATTCGGGTTCCAACAGGAAGCCCAAATACTAATCGATTAACTTGACTTGAACAAACATTAACCTGACCCTGTAACGATGCTGTTCCCCAAATATTCAAAGATTTTGACTGGTGACGAAGAAGATTTTTAAAGATTACTCCCCATATTGCACTAAGTTAAAATTAGGCTCCCACAAATAGCACAATTATACAGCAATGTGATTGATTTGGTTAAACGTGGATTAGACCCCTGTAAGGATTTTGTATACCATATATCAAAAGATTCTGACCAGCGGGTCTTGAGAAAGAGAGTTTTAAAGATTATTCCTCATATTGGACTAAGTTAAAATTCAGTGTCCAATAAGGAGCCCAAATATTAACAGAGGGGCTTGGCTTGAACAAGCTGAGATGTTACCTCTCTAGGGATACTAAGTACCAAAAATCAAAAGATTCTGACTTGTGCGTCTGAAGAAGAAGATTTTTAAAAAGATTATTCCCCATACTGCAATACGTTAACATTCGGACTCGTATAGAAAATCCAATTCTTAACCCGTTACCTAAATTGAAAAGCAGACGACACTTGCAAAACTAATTCTTGAATAACTAATTGTTTTCATTTTTTGTCTCAAAAACATAGGTTATGACCCCTCGTTGGAACGAGCTCGTCGAGCTCGTTCCAACGAGGGGTCATAACCTATGTTTTTGAGACAAAAATGAAAAAAATAATGAAAATTAATTGGCTATTTTTGAGAATAGCGTTGGCTGGTTTTGGCCGTTACGTTAGGTAAAGGGTTTAACTGATGGGCTTGAGTTGAACACACTTGAATCCCATCCATTGAAGGATTCTGTATACCATATATCAAAATATTCTGACCAATGGTTCTGGAGAAAAAGAGTTTTAAAGATTATTCCTCATATTGGACTAAGTTAAAAATCGGGGTCCAACAAGGAACCCAAATATTAACACAGGGACTTGGTTTGAACACACTTAGATCTGATTACCATAAGGATGTTGTACACCAAACATAAAAAAGATTCGGACAGGTGGATCTGAAGAAAAAGATTTTTAAAGATTATTCCCTGTATTGCACTAAGTTGAAATCCAGGCTCCCACAGACATCCCAGTTATACACCAATGGGATTGCTTTGGTCAAACGAGAATTCGACTCCTATAAGGATTATGTATACCATATATCAAGCGATTTCGACCAGTGGCTCTGGAGAAAAAATGGTTTTAAAAATTATTCCTCATATTGGACTAAGTTAAAATTCGGGATCCAACAAGGAACCCTATTATTAATACAGGGACTTGGTTAGAATAAACTTAGATCTGACCTATCTAAGGATGCAGTATACCAAATATCAAAAGATTCTGACTGGTGGAACTGAAGAAGAAGATTTATTTAAAGATTATTCCCCATATTGTATGTACTAAGTTAAAATTCGGACTCGCATAGAGAGTAGTGTTTAATATATTCCCTGGTTTCGGAGGGACCGGAAATGGTGATGAAATTACCCTCAGAATCGGGAACCGGGAAATTTCCCGGATAATATCAAGCAGCTTTACGAGGGTAAGAAGATGAATTTATTTTAATGAAAATGAACCTATTTCATTGGAAGTCTGCATCTCCAAACGGAAAAAAAACCCTTTTCCTAAGAGAAGTGTGAAAACCAAAACCCGCATCAAACCTGTCTTCATTTTCAAAATCGCTACTATTATCACCTCTACCTCATCCAACATCACCACCCTCTATACTGTCGTCAACAGTCTCCCCCGCTTGAAGCAGGGGAGACTGACTGGTGACGGCAGTGAAGAGGGGATTGGTGCTGAAGGAGGTAGTGAAAAGTGATACTAGTGATTTTGAAAATGAAGAGGAGTTTAAACTTTGAAGCGAGTGAAAATCTTGCCGTTGAAGAGGGGGTTCTTCTCCAGGTCTGTTTGAGATCTACAGTGATTTGGTGAAAAACGTTTCGTCAGGAATCAAGACTGTAAAACATTCAGGCGTGGAAGGGCTGACGAAATCCTACAAAATTACGTAGTGGCAACTTTCAGTTCAACACACAAACAGTGTCGCTCTTGATTCCCGACTTCGTGCTATAGATTTTCCGGATATGGAGATAGGCTTTCGGAACCGGGAACCCGGGTATTCCCGTTCCGGGGATTAAGCCCTAATAGGGAGTCGAATTATTAAACTCATGGGCTTGATTTGAATAAACTTGAATCCGATCCCTGTAAATATTCTGTATACCATATATCAGAAGATTCTGACTACTGGTTCGGGAGGAGACAAAGTGCTTTAAAGATTATTCCTCATATTGGACTAAGCTAAAATTCTGGCTCTCACAGGAAGCCCAAATATTAACACATGGACTTGGTTTGAACAAACGTATATGTGACCTCCCTAAGGATGCTGTACACCAAATATCAAAAGATCTAGTGGATTATTCTTCATGGTGCTATCACAACTTTGGCTCAAAGGTTGTCACTGAGCACTATTCGGGAGAAAATAGGAGCTGAGGTTAAAACTTTAAAAAATCGAAAAATAATAACAATGCAAATGACCACAAAATATCAACGCGCTGTTTGATTTCGTACGTCATAAGATGTACACAAGTATCTAAGGGTTAACTAAAATTTCCCTGATGATTTTTATTACCTGGTAAATGCATGCGTGGACATCACTCACCACGCGTGGATTACGTCCACGCCGACTGTACTGTACTAAGCTGCTGATTTGGCAGTAATTATGTGATAGAAGTTAGCGAGGTGGCGTTGCGGTAACCGGTTCTTGTCAGATCACCGAAGTTAAGCAACGTCGAGCCCGGTAAATCACTGGATGGGTGACCGTCTGAGCGATCAATTCAGACTCCCGTGCTGTGTCCTTTGGCAAGGCACTTAACCCCGATTGTCCACATGGGGGCACGATGACACCGTTTACTAAGGCGTACTGCGCGTCAATGGTGCGCATGTCTTCAGCCAATCTCACCCTGCCTGTGCTGCAGTGCGGAGTTACGATATTGGGGAGTTGGCAGCTGCTCGTCGTTGCTCCGTGGTTCTCTCCGGGTTCTCCGGCTTCCTCCACCCGTAAAACTGTCACGGTCATGATTAGCCATTGTGCATAAGTATGTGACCTAAAACACCAATAAATAAATAAATAAATAAATATGTGATAGAAGGAAAAACAAGAAATACATAAGTTACTTACCGTCTCTTCTCTTTCTTTGAGCCAACATAATATGTCCTGTTTGTTTTCATTAGCCTTGTTTGTGGTGGTATTATCTGAAGTAGCCCTCACCATTCTATATAATTGCGCTCTTTTAACTTTATAATCATTGCACAAACCTTAACACTAAAATAAAAAAAGGTCATTAGAATTCCTATACCTATAACGGGACTAAGTTGTATGTAAGAATCTTCAAATAACCATTTGACATCACGGCAATCAGAAGTTCCTAATCTCATTATATTTAATTTACCACTGACCCTGTATCCGTAATATTTTCAACCCAACATAAGAGTTCGGCCCATCGAAAGCACTATTGGCTGCTAATTTGAAACGAATAAATTAGCCATTGGTCAAAATTGGTCATAATTTTTATTTGGCAACAAAACCCTTATGTTTCGTACATTATTTGTATGAATGCGCTTATTCTGATTAAATAGACTAACTTAACCTTTTACTGCCACGCCCACTTTATCCATATAAGGAGGACATCTATGTACGTCTGTATGCGAGGAAGTTTAATAAAATTTAAGACATACTTGAAACTCTATCATCTAATTAATTGTTGGAAAGGGCTCTCTGAGCCCTTTCCAACAATTAATCAGATGGTAGGTTTGATCTACGCATACTAGAACGTCTAGATAATCATCATATAATAGATGACAATATTCGATTTCGGCAGCGTAAGTGATAAAGATTGTATAGATTTTTTTTTCAAGAACGGCATACTGCTCTCTTTGATTCCGATCTATTTATTTATTTATTTATTTACTTATTTATTTATTAGGGTTTAACGACACTTTAACAGCCAAGGTCATATCATGTCGGTGACAATTTTAAGGGTGGAGGAAGCTGGAGTACCTGGAGCGAACCACCGAGCAACGTCGAGCAGCTGCCAGCTCCCCAACATCCGCACTTCAGCACAGGCAGGGTTGGATTGGTTGAAGGCATGCGCGCCATCGACGCGCAGTACGCCTTAGTACAGGAAGCCATCCCGCCTCCATGTGACATTCAGAATGATGTGCCTTGCCCAAGGACACAACACGGGAGTCCGAATCGATCTCTCAGACGGTCACCCATCCAAGGACTAACCGGGCCCAACGTTGCTTAACTGAATCAGATCTCAGTCATGTGCATTGAAAATATTGATTGGTCTACACCACACATTTTACCTTGTATCCCTCCCACTTAATGACATTATGACGTAGCTTGTGACCCGTCCGAAAAAACGGCCTCTGGGGTTCAAAGGGTTAAATTTATAGTGAAGGAACAGAAAATATCTGACAATAGAACCTGGTCGAACCTGGCCTGCATTTTATAGTCATAAAAACCACCGCGCTTCAAATAAAGCTGAGTCAATGAAAGTAAAGTTAAGTTAATTAAACAGCCAAATAACAAAGGGTTTGTGACATTAATGACTATAATAATGAAATTAAACGCGTTATAAATCCGAAAATTGAATTTTCCTTAATTTTCCTTAATTCTAAATGATGAGAAAAACTTTCCAATTTCAAATCATTCCGCCAAGGGGAGGTAAAGATACCACATGGGAACAAGAACCAAAAAATAAAAACAAAGCAAAACAAATAAATAAATGAATAAAAAAAATAATAATAAAAACCACAAAACAAAAAAACTTGCGAAATGTAATCACGGGACATAACTCTGACCTACTCGCGCAAAATATCTGAAAATCGAAATTGATCTTTCGAACATCGTCATAAGTAAAGTTGTAAAATTTTAAAACATTATAACAAAGGAAACTAAAGTTAACGTATGGAATGCGTGCCGATGAATAGGATGAAGGACGGAGATGGCACTTAATACCTCTTCATATGAAGGAGCAAGGGAATTCTCATATTAACTTGGAAATGCTTAAATGGCGAGGCCCCACCGCATTTGTCCACTTTGTTTTCACGTTACGAACCCGGTAGATCACTACGTTCGAAAACGTCACACAATCTTGTCAATGCACCAGGTGACCTCATAACAGCTGGCGATCGGGCCTTTTCGGTGGCTGCTCCATTCCTTTGGAACCTGCTTCCGAGTGGGCTGAAAGCATCCCAGAGTCTCCCATCTTTCCGATCAGCTCTCAAATCACATTTGTTCCGGCGGGTATATAACTTAGATGAAGACCGCTGATTGTGATTCATCCGCTTGAAGACAGTCGGTAAATAGGAAATGCAGAGTGATACACATATATATAAAGTTTTTTGTGTGTGTGTGTGTGTTAAGCCCAAGAGCTCTATGAGGATTTTCGGCTTTAAACTACATTTATTATTATTATTATTATTATTATTATTATTATTATTATTATTATTATTATTATTATTATTATTATAAATATTTAAAAATACTTAGCAGGTTAAGAGTTTATTTAACATTAGGATACATGCACTTTGAAAATAATGTACCCAAGAACTTTTAGAATACAAAGGCAAGACTCGATGATCACAGAAGTTTTCTATTCCGAATGTGTGAATCTTCCAGCCTCTTTAAAACTTGGACTAAATTTAATTAGATTACTCAGGGTAATTAGAGGAAAGATTGGACTAATCAATATTTTTTACCGAACGGCTTTTGTTGGAACATACAAAGAAATATGAATCCATATTATGGGCATATTGGGACGATATTGAAAATAACGAACACATGTACGAGCTGGGGAAGTGTCAGAAGGTTACCCGTATTTTTGTACAGCCGCATCGTTTTGAAAAGCTAGAATGCCGCTTGTACATAATATAATTTGGCTTACACCTATCATGTTTTAACCCTTTACCCAACGAATCACCCGCATCCGCCCGCGTAATATGCAAATTCAGTAGCTGAAAAAATATTATTTTTCGAAAAATTTCAACAGAACCATATCATGTGACCCCTCTTTGGAACGAGGGGTCACAAGATATGGTTTTGTTGAATTTTTTTGAAAAAATAAAAAAAATGATATTTAAAATAATAAATTTTGAAATCGTTGGGCAAAGGGTTAAGCTTATTATTTCACAGGGATTGGCAAGCATGATATACAACTAATATTAACGCCTCTCCTTGGCTCAATGTCGCGAATATGTGGACTGAACTCCGCAGCGGCAACTTTACAGCCTAACTATTTTCGAATATGATGAAGGGATCTTCAGGCAACACCAATCTTTAGTCTCAACACAGAGACTGCAATTTTACGTCCCCACCCGATAGGACGGTACGCTGTGGCAGCATTAGCCCCAAAATTAATGCTGACGGAGAATATTCGGACACCTCGAAGGCTTTCTCAGACCGGGGATCGATCCCCTGACTTCTGGCATGACATACCATGGCACTTATTCACTCGGCCACCACCCTCTTACCCCTGTCTCGTGATAAGCACATTAGTTATTGTGCTTTTTAAAATACTTTTTTCGTTATTTTTTTATTTATGATTTATTGGGAGAGTGGTGGCTCAGTGGTAGACTGTTGGACTTCTATGCTAGAGGTCCCGAGTTCGATACCCATCCGGGACGACCCCCGTTGTGTCCTTGGGCAAGGCATTTTATCCCGGTTGCCAACATGGGGACACGATGACACCGTGTACTAAGGCGTACTGCACGTCAATGGTGCACATGTCTTCAACCGCTGTAACCGTGCTAGAGTGGAGCTTGAACAGAGTTAGAATGTTGAGGAGCTGACAGTTGCTCGTCGATGCTCGGTGGTTCTCTGCGGGTACTCCAGTTTCATCCATCCGTAAAACTGTCACGGCCACGATTAGCCATTGTGTGTAAGTATGTTTTCTGTATAATTTTTGGTGCATTCATCCATGACTACCAGGTTGAACACAGGAGAATATATGAAGAAACTTTGCTACAATTTACTTCTTTTAACCTTTTCTTGATGAAGTGACTCCATCCATCCTGTGTTATTAGTATTTATTTATTTACCATAAGAGTCGTAAGTGGAGTCACTCATTCGAGTATATACACTATGTCTTATTTTCTCGATTAGTTTCCAGTCGCTACTCGATAGCTTATTCGCTGGATAAGATTCGAGCCATTCGAGCAATATCTGTTCCTACTCGATTGTCGCTTGGCCTTGCGAATCATACAGGACTTCGTTATACACAGGGGAGATAACTCTGTGTGTGTATGCACAGATTATGGGAAACGAAGCAATCTGACTGGTGATTATAAGACTTGATTGAGGTCGGAGGATGTGACTAGATAGGCAGCTAATATACTCAGAATAGGATCAGTTAAAGACAAAACAGATCGAAACCGAGGATTCCAAAGGAATCCAAACTACATAAATAGGAAGTATCTGAACCAGCAAACTACAAACTTAACAAAATAAAGTCTGCTTCGGTAATTTGGGGTGATTTGGAGGAATGGTCGGGTTGTTTGTGGTAATTAAAGTTACTTCTATTCAATCAAACACACCATCCAAACATACCCCTGTCCTATTGTAGGGTTTCGGATCACATAGCAACCACGAGCCGCCATTGAAACCAAGATGCCGGCCTCCAGTATAAAAAATAGACGACTGAAACACGTGTCACCATAACAACCTGCGCTGCGAATGCGCACTAAGACCACGTATTACTATGGGGGTGACGTCACAAGATGACCGTTCACGCGGGCTACCAGGGCAACTAAACATGACATAACTGGGTCACGTGACATGAGGTAACCTCCTAGATCCATCACTAAGTCCATCCGGTCGGGTACATGGTCTACTACTGATTCTCTTCAATTTCGAGGCATTTTTCTGGCCATCTTGGATATTCACTGACTAAATTGGTTTTATCATACGCAGAAAAAGTGTCCAAAATACTATACAAAACAGTTGATTCCTGAGCCCTGTATCAAACATTTTTTCCGCAACTTGAGATATTGTAAACTTGTCCATTACAAAAGTGAGATAATTGAAAACGGGTGGTCGCACTGGCGGCAATCTTATTTCCCACATCGGTTTTCGATGGTGCATGCCCACAACGGGCATTATCGGAGAATAATTTGCAATCAACTTAACATCTAAAAGTTTACAGTTTTCTAATTTTTTATCATGATTGTACAAGCTTTTTGCGAAAAAAGTGTCGAAAAACTCGATTTCCGTTTATTTTGAGGCATATTTTGGCGGCCATCTTGGATTTTCACTTACTTGATTGATATTATTATACGGGGAATGGTATCAGGAATACGAATGAGTTAATTCCCGTTCCTTGGCTCATATAGTTTTTCCGTAATCGAGAAAAATTAGTGATGGTGTAAAATCGCGAAATTGACACACCCCTATCATTGATTACGTCATATCCGCCCAGGATGATTTCTTGTTAACATCTGAAAATCTACTCTCGAGATGTCTAGGTACCGTTCGGTACTGGGGGTCCCATAGGGGGTGCACCTAGCACCTAAAATGTTCTTCCCAAGGAGAGGTCTTTTGGGGTTGCCCAGGCCTTGGTCGGTCCTTAACATCGTTGGTTTGTTGATGTTTTCGGAAAAGTCTGCTGATGACAGAATGAATACAGCCAAGTTGCCTTCCAATAGCTTTGAATGACATGCCTGTTGCATGCACGCCAACGAATTGTCATCTTAGAGCCTCTGTCAGTCTCCCCATTGCCATGTCAACATTTATTGATAAAAGAAGTGACAATTTTTCTTGTTTTGTACCCAGATATTGTATGTGGATGGTAGTGTTTTGGTGATATTCATGGGAAGCATGCTTCACATGGACGAGGGGACGTGTTTTGAGTATCCCTCGGTAGCTTCCTAAATGACGCAACGCTACGCCGCATCACGCTGCACGCCGTTGCACGGTGGTCCTCTCCGTGTACTCCGGCTTCCTCTACCGGTAAAACTGTTCGACACTAGGTGAACACTGCTGTCGAGAGTGTCGTTAAACTAAACAAAAATAAAATAAATAAATAAATAAATAAATAAATAAATAAATAAATAAATAAATAAAAAAATAAATAAATAAATAAATAAATAAATAAATAAATTTGAAAAGCGTACTGTTGACCGGAGTTGAAAATAGTAACGACGAACACGAAATACTCGCCAAAATGTTATATATGTGAGAGGTGTTTACTATTTCATGAAGACAAGTTATTATTGTTAATATCCATTAACGTTTCTAATTAGCTTTCAGTGAAAAGCTGAGGAACTATTTTGTTTCGTGGACGCCTAATTTCATCGCTGAAAGCGGTCCGTCAACTTTGTTGGCCATCCGCTAAAAAGGTTTTAAAATGAATTCTTTTTCGCTTTCAAAGCAATTACTTTGCATTTCATTTGTGATTAAAACACAAAAGATTTTTTTTTAATTAGGCAATACACAATAAAAAGAATGGTTAAGGTTTAGTAGTACTTTACCTATGTGTTTTGGAGTGGTTACAACAATTATTTCATGCGTCACTTACAGGTGAAAAGAAAATTTTCAACGAGCGACCTGCTAATCACTCATGAAATAATTATGGTGTCCACCCAGAGCCCAAAGGTGTCCTGTATTTATGGAAGACATCGATCAAACAAAACATGATTATTTATTTATTTATTGGTGTTTAAGGTCACATATTTCTGCACAATGGCTAACCGTGACCGTGACAGTTTTACGGGTGGAGGAAGCCGGAGTACCCGGAGAGAACCACCGAGCAACGGCGAGCAACTGTCAGCTCCCCAACATACCAACTCCACACAAGCAGGGTTAGCATTGGTTGAAGACAGGTGCACCATCGACGTGCAGTACGCCTTAGTACACAGCGTCACCGTACCCCCACGTGGGCAATGGGGGTGAAGTGTCTTGCCCAAGGACACAAAACAAAACATGATAGGTACTATTCAAATTCCACTGAAATATAGAGCTGAATCGGTTAAATGGTTTTCTTAATCGATTAATCACATGGATTCACCTTAGTTAACTGATTAATCACTTGCCCTAATAAGCAGCTGAATAATTGCTGTACCGTTAATGATTCACAGCATTAACCCTTTACCCAACATAACAGACAAAACCGGCCAGCGCCATATATACAAACATCTACATTCAAATTTTATGTTTTCAATTTTTGTCTCAAAAACATAGCTTATGACCCCCTCATTGGAACGAGCTCGATGAGGGGTCATAACCTATGTTTTTGCGACAAAAATTGAAAGTTTTTAGTAGTTCAAGAATTTATCTTGCAAGTATCGTCTGCTACCCGTATTGGATAAAGAGTTAAGAATGACCATTTCCAACTACTTTTACAGAAAAATGATCATGGACGTGAACAAAACCGATTAGGCCTATATACAAAAATCTCCATTCAAATTTATTGTTTTTAATTTTTGTCTCAAAAACATAGCTTATGACCCCTCATTGGAACGAGCTCGTTGAGCTCGTTCCAATGAGGGGTCATAAGCTATGTTTTTGAGACAAAATTGAATTTTTTTTGTAATTCATGAATTTATTTTGTAAGTATCGTCTGCTACTCGCAATGGGTAAAGGGTTAAGAAAGACCATTTCCAACTACTTTTACAGTATAATGATCATACAAGTGAACAAGTATGTCAGCACGTAACTTGCATGCTTTTCTCTCTCTCTCATATACTTGATGTGAGTCAGTGTGACAATGTTCGCCTGTTTTGGAGCAAATTTGTTCCTTTGTTAACCCATAAAACACAGTGGTTCAGAAGTAACGTCTAATCGATCAATTAATTTTTTGATCGATCAAGACGTTGGTCATTGTTTAATCTATTAATCGGTTAACCGTTTAAGCTCTACTGAGATACAATTTGTTTTCAAAGTAAAGAAGGGTTAGTCAGAAAATAAATTCGTTATCCGAAAATATTCCGGAGTGTATGAACAATATTGACTTGTATGAAAGTGATACACCTTTCGGTTGCGCGTTTTAACAAATCGCCACATCGCGCTGAAATTTGATGCAGGCATGTTGTATTTTGTCGATAAACAAGTGCACCGCTAGGCGGTGGATCAATATACGGCCGCCTATGAAGAAATTACACTTGTGAAGAAATTTTTAGTTGAACAAAATGTCAATAATTCCTTCAAAAATAATTGTACATTCCTGGCTTATGACCCATTAAAGTTGAATATATTGTTTTCAAGTTATTGCGTGGAGAATCAAAAGTCACCAAAACTCCCAGATGGTTGCCATGGCGGCCATATTGGACATGCCAGAATGCTGTCATTGAAAAGAACCATCCTTTAGTCATGACTAATCAACCATTAAAACACAGTATCTGTTGGATGTATTGTTTTCAAGTTATAGCATGGACAAATAAAAGCTAATGGACGGACGGATGGACAGACAGATGGATGGATGGACATAGATGCTGGTTATTGAAAAGACCATCCTGTAGTCATGACTAATCACCGATAAAAAAACAGTATCTGTTGGAGATATTGTTTTCAAGTTATCACGTGGGCAAACAAAAGTTAACGGACGGATAGACAGACAGACAGACAGACAGTCAGTCAGACAAATGGATGGACGGACGGATAATGATGCTGGTTATCAAAAGGAACCATCCTCTAGTCATGACTAATCAACCATAAAAAACAGTATCTGTTGGATTAGCAAATGGACAATCAAAAGTCCCTAAAAATCCAAGATGGCTGCCATGGTGGTCATCTTGGATATGCCAGAATGCTGGTTATCGAAAGGAACCATCCTCTAGTCATGATTAATCAACCATAAAAAGCAGCATCTGTTGGATCAAAAGTTTTCAATTATAGCGTGGACAATCAAAAGTCCCTGAAAATCCAAGATGGCTGCCGTGGTGGCCATATTGGATATGCCAGAATGCTGGTTATCGAAAGGAACCATCCTCTAGTCATGACTAATCAACCATAAAAAAATATTATCTGTTGGATGTATTGTTTTCAAGTTATCGCGTGGACAAACAAAAGCTAACGGACGGACGGACGGACGGACAGACGGACATTGCCATACCATAATACTGCCCACTCATATGAGCGGCCGTATAAAAATTGGACAGAATGCTATTTTTGTTGGCTAATAAATAATAAATAGAGGACATCTACGCTATTTTTGTTTACATCGAGAATTATCTCATGAGTGTGGATGTGAAAGTTTTATTTTTCACGAGCGCTTGCACGAGTGAAAATAATACTTTCAGGTCCACACGAATGAGCTAATTCCCGATATTCACTAGAATAGCGTAGATTTTCTTTTTATTATATGGTACGTGACATTTTACTGTGCAATATTCAGCACAATTCGACTGCAAACAGCTTCAAAAGACAATAACAAAGATCTGTTTATTGTTCCTTCAAGGCGACTCCCTAGGTTACGTCACGCGCCGAAGCCGTCATTTAGGAAGCTTCTGAAAAAGTTCATCGTGTGAACCTGAAAGTATTATTTTTCACTCGCACAAGCGCTCGTGGAAAATAAAACTTTCAGGTCCACACTCATGAGATAATTCCAGATACTGACTGAAATAGAGAAGATTTTCTTTTTATTGTATGCTACGAGACATTTTATTGCACAATATTCAGCCCAATTCGACGAGAAATGCGTACGTTTCAAAAGAATAACAAAGATCAGCTGATCGGTCATTCAAGGCGACGTGATGCGGGGTAGCATGGCTGTCAGTTAGGAAGCTACTGAGGGATATTCTGCGATATCCATCGAGTCGATGAATATTGAGAAATATCTTTTAGATAATTTGCGATAATTCACAGGCTAACATATAATAATTTAGTTTATTTAGAGTTTGTAATCAAAGAGCAAATAGCACGAATTTCCGCCCCTCGTCACCCCACCTGACTATCATCACAACACTGCATCAAGTAATACACAAATCTGTAGATTTAAATGACAGTTTTTTTTCCCTCAACTTCCGTATCGCCGACATCCAGATTTATCTTACAACACCAAAGTAATTCCCGCATACAATTAAAAAAGTCTAGACAAAAAGCAAATCTGTATTGGGGGGAAGAAGCCACCGCACATGCGATCATTCATTCAGATAGAGAACGATGTTTACCTACACTGAATTGGCATCGAGTTATTATACATGCCGTTGGCACCGTTTTTGATAACAGTAATTGAATGTTAAATAAATCATCTACTCAATGAAATAAATTGGGTAGACTAGGTAATTTTTTGCCATGATGATATATATTTTTTATAGGCTCAGCATGCGTTAAACATGAAAAATAAAACAAAGAAAACACACCAATGAAACACTACTATAAACTTAATCGGTTATAGTACAAGAAGAACAGTGAATGGTATTACGTCATGCACAGAACAAGAACATAATACCATGACGTTGTGATCAAAATTCATAAAAAATCACTTCAAAGACGCTGAATGATTGTCAAAACAGGCGCCGTTAAAAACTGTATACAATCCCTTCATTACACGAACAAGTCAAGAAAAGGGGGAATATTGTAAGATAAATTGGTTATTGTTACCAAGTGGATTTTCGAAATGGTATATTGAAGCCTCGACCTCGCTTCACGGACTCGTCGATATCTGCCCAGAGACGAGGTCTCATCTTCAGTATACCATCTCGGAAACCCACATTGTGGTAATAACCTGTATCTATTGACTAAAGTGAATTTTTTGATTTGATTGGTTGATAGATACGTGGTATGAGACCATATTCATTGAAACCCACGATATGTCCGCCCAGCCACTGACAAATTTCTCATACCCAGTGCAAGCCTCGTTCCGAAATCTACAAATTGTCCATACCCCGTAGAAGACGCGTCATTCCAGTTTTACAGTGTACATGTATTATATTTTAATTTTTTATCTCCAAAATATAGCTCATGATCCCTTATTGGAATGAGCTTGTCGAGTACCCTCCAATGTGGGGTTCATAAGCTATGTTTTTGAGACAGAAAAGAAAAAAAGAAATTCAATAATTTTGTTATACTAGTCATATCTGCATATTTTCACAAAAACTCTTTAGCACAAAAATTCCACAGAAACCTGTATGGCTCAACAATGGAAGATAAAAGATCTCATGCTGTGTGTGTCCACACATGAAATAGATTGTACTTCTAAAACGGAAAGTCAATAGATAAATTCGTTACCCCGTGTCTGATCACGTGGTACGGGGTTTTACCTACCCGAAGCCAGCCGTATCCCATGAGGCCGAAAGCTTCATGGGATACGGGTGGCTTCGGGTAGGTAAAAACCCGTACCACGTGATCAGACACGGGGTAACTAATAGTATTTCATTTTTTTGTTCCAAAACAATAAAGAAGTCACCATATGACAAGCTTGTTACTTGTATACAAATGATTAACCAAAGCAAGATATGAGGGTTCCGAATGAAAGCTCATGACGTCAACGGTTGATACTCTTTGTGTCGCACAGAATGGAAATCAAAGGAAAACATTCAAACATAAAATCAGACGGAAAAGCAAACATAGGCCTACAGAATGAACGCATGAAATGTCATATATGGTTTGTTTACATTTCGTGCGCTCTTCGAATATACGTCATAATGTGCGTGATAATTTTCAAGCGTTCATCGGTATTTGTTTACAGATCAATGTATTGGACATCCAAAAATACAATCGACCTTCTACTCAACGACGGATCATTTTCTCTTTAATATCGACAAGAATATGACAGGAATTATTAACCAAATTAAACCAGTTGTACATGATGAATATGACTGGAACATTTCCGCATTGAATTCCGTTCAGTTGCCCGACACAGTTTGACGCTTATGAGACAATTATTCAATCCTGTCTGGTGATCTCTGACCAAATAATTTAGCTAGCAATTGCCCGTTCTTCCAGTATCGAAGCCAGTTTCATTACATTGAAAGTTGGAGTGCTGATGTGTCGTTCTCAGGCAGGCTTCAAACGAACACATTAAATAAAATTATCAAATAAGTGAAAACAAGTTCAAGCAGTAAAATAAGTTAAGAAGGTTAAGCCGATTTGTGCTCATTTCCTAAGTGCGACATGAGATGTTTCGGCAGGGGTTTTTCTTAACTAATCAAAATAACTATAGGGCGTGTACAACTGTTGCCTTTATGGGTACGTCTCATTGGAGATTAAGTTCAATCAGGGCTTATATTTCGACGAGAATCCGAGAATCGATTCGCACAAAGATTCGCGCAATAAAACCGACGAGAATCCATGTAGATTCTTTCTGCACCTCTGCTAGGATTCGCGTGAAAACAATTGAGTCAATTTAACCCTTTAACAAACACAGCGGCAACAAATTAACCAATAGAAGGCTGACATGACCTGAAATATCCTGACACTTTGTCAATAAAATCTTACAAATATGGCTGTCATTGGAACCGGCTCATTGAGCCGATTCCAACGACAGCCATATTTGTAAGATTGTATTGGTAAATATTGTTCATTTAATTATTTTATCATTTATTTATTATTTATTGTTTAAAAATTATCAAATTTAGTTTTCAAAATTAAAAAGTTGTGTTGGGTAAAAGGTTAACATGTGTTATCAGTATACAACAGTGGTTCGACCATGGTGGCATCATGGGATCCTGGGACACTCATAGTAGGTATGGATTCTCGCAACCATTTTCACGAGAATCCAAATGGATTCTCACAAATTTAGACGAAATATAAGCCCTGTTCAATTATATAAAACTCAAGTATTTGCTTGTGAATTTTTATGTTATGCTTACCTATTCTACTATATAAAAAACCTGGATGACATAAATTTTTGCTTAACACACCAACTGTGGTGAACACGCCATCAATAGATTTCAATAGATAAAATTTACACCTACGGTAGAACTACATCAACGTCGACCTTTGCTGACCTCGCCTTGGATGCAAACGTGTCTAAATTTATCACTCGTCGCCTCGTGAAATGAAACCGGCAATTATTTATTACGTTTTTAAATAAGTTTACCCCATAAGATACCAAACATTAACAAACATACGTTGTCTCATGTTAATAAAGCATCCATAACTCGAAATAGTATGTTATTATGATATTAAAATGAAAAAAGGTCCCGTAATTTGCGCGTTTCGTTTTCCGTTTCATTTCGGCGATAGAATTGCCGGCGGAAATACCACCCACCGGCACTCATGTAAACAAAAACAGAATCGCACGTGTGAATATTGATTTATTTAAACTTTATTAATCTGACGATCATGGTATAAATAAAATACACCCAAAGTAGCTTGGTGTACCAAATGTTCACCACTAGAGGTGAGGTGGTGTTAACCGCGCGCCAAAGGCTAACACTACTTCACCCACTCGTAGTGAACATTTGGTACACCAAGCTACTATGGGTATATTCTATATATCTTTCACACACAAACACTTCTTTAACATATAGTATAGTGCGGTAATGTTGCAACCGGAGACTGGATATGTTAACAATGAGAACTCACGTGACCCAATTCCTTTAATAACGCAATTTTTACAGCCATGTTTTTTACATTTGTGATTTTGCACCTGTTATTTGCTGTTGGTAATGTAAGACAATGAATGAACTTTCAACAAAACAGATCTTGAAACCTAGAGTCTTTAAATTTGTTTTTAGCACATAATCATCATAAAATACCTCATTATGGAAATATCGTTTACATCAGGCGTAATTGTGATTTTGGATGGCGAGCAGAATTAATCGTCTCCTATTCCATTAAACGTTTCATCTAATACGAGTACCATATGCCATTTCTAAACTGGATATGTCAGTACGACACGATTGTCGCCGAGAGCAAAAAAGTCCGGAAAACTGATACTCTGAGTTTTCATATCACAAACTAAGTTAAGATAAAAAAAACTCCGCGAAAAATCATCCGACTGGGACCAAAATCGAACCCGATTTGTTGGTACCCATGGCAAAGCTAGACACCAGAAATCAGTCAATTACCTTAATGTATGGTAAAAAAGAAGACCGGAGAACAGTTGAAGACGGAATGCTGGATGGGCAAGGGTAACACTATATGCTACCGGGCATTTTATGGCGCGGGGGGAGGGGGGGGGGGGGGGGCATAAAAACATTTCATAAATAACTAGTAATTTAATTTTTATCCTCGAAAACATAACGTACGACCTCTCATTGGAACAAGCACGACGAACTCGTTCTATGAGGGGCAATAAGCTATATTTTCGACGAAAAGTTTGAAAAAAAAAAAAAAAAATTTAGTTCGCGATTTTCTTGTGAACAGCGCTGATCAGTTTTAGCCGTTACAATAGGGAAACTATAAATTACACATTGTATGATAAAATGAATATCAAATTCTTCGCGATCCGATATGAAATTTCTAAACCTCTTCACTAAAAATAATCTGAGCTTTGCTAAAATTCGGCTCTGGTCGATTTTTGTGAACTCGGTTGAGACATTTCATACTAAATCGTAACTATAATTAATTATTTAACACGCGAGCTTTGGAGAGCTGCGAGTGAAATAACAAATGTATTCTGACACAGTGGATAGTTATTTTCTTCAACCCATAATGCTTTTTTCAATTGTCCCTGGCTCAAAACAATAAGACAGAACATAACGAGGGTGGAGTTGGGGACACTGGAATAAACGACACTATTTGAAGTTTTTCGTCATTTTACAAATCAAATCAAATCAAATCTTTATTCACTCTCCTTGACCACATAAGCGGTATGAGAGGTATATATGTGTGTGTACATTAAAGTATATTGTATAGCAGTCAGTATAAATTGTTATATATTACCAAGTATAAATAGAAGTAGGATATGCCAAAAGGCAACAAGACTCATCCCCAGTATAAAACCCACTCCAACAGAAATCGATAAAAAGAACATCTCCAGAAACTGAAACCTCTTCCAGCCTGAAACCACAGTTGCAGGATGTCGCAGGAGTCGACTCACTGCGTCGACTCCAGTGGCACGACCCCGTCCGCGAGTAGCTATTCAGCACATGGCATCGCTTGGTCACTAGAGTGATCGATGTCCAACTGTGACATAGAACACGCTAGCCCCCTTTCGACGATATGGTGAGCCACAAGACTGTAGAGACCCCCCAATGTACTTCTACTCGATTTAAAATTCACCCTAAATTGATCATAACTTAGAGATACTTTTTATCGTTACCTATAATCTAACAACTGTCAGATTTAAACGTTAGTTTGAAATGGAACACCCCTCGCTCAAACACCCTTGGGAGAAGAAAATTAGACGAAAACAAGGATCCTTTAAAGGGCACCATGTTCAACATATCACGATAAGGTAGGTACGCAGGTACTATGTCTCATATACAAGCGCCGAGAGCGCACGTGAAAAACAGTGAAAAACAGGAAAAAACGCCACCAAGTGTCGTTGTTTCATGTCCTCTATAATCGATCAGAGTTGTGCTCTGTATGTATATGACTATATCACAACTAAACTTAATCCTTTGAACACGAGAGACCGGTTTTCCGCCCCAGGACCATGATACGTCATAATTTCATTACGCAGGATGGTTGCAAGTGATTGTGTGGGGTTGACCAATCAATATTTTCAACGTGCAGCCTTGAGGCTGCACGTTGAAAATATTAATTGGCCTACCCGAAAATTCTTCAAACTCTTCCAAATATTGCTATCGAACTGACATAGACAATGCCATCAGGGTTCAAAGGGTTGAATTAAGTGAATGAGGCTCATATTTTTGAAGAAAAGTATCACCTTCAAAGGTTTGTTCACATTCTTGCTCGATATCGTTTTGTAATCACTTATCAGATGCGTTCTAACGTGGCATTCTTACGTGTGGGGTGGATTCCACGCGTGGTGGACCTAATGTCTGCTTGTATCGAACAACGTTGCATATGCATAACTATTCGTGGTATAACAAATCTATTCTTACACACTATGTAATTATTTTCTTAATCTCATAATGTTTTTTTTATTGTCCCAGGTTCAAGGAAATAAACATTCACAATAAAAAAAAGTTTACTACTAAAATAGAAGCATTTCGTCGAAAGGTCATCCATCGTACAAATATGACTAGTGATGTGGTATATTTTTTCAGTGTTAAGCCATGGGGTGGGGGGGGGGGGCACTAAAAATTTGCAAGACGTGACGTCCTATTTTTTATTCGGCTCTTTTTTACACCCACCCACCCACTACGTGCAAATTTTCTACTACCGTTCTCAGACACCCAGCCCCACTCTCCAATTAAAATCCAAAATAAACTCATAAACTTAGTAGGCACAGCTGTCTTTAGGGGGGTTTCATAATGTTCTTAACCCTTTACCCAACGTAACGACCGAAACCGGCCAGCGCTATTCTAAAAAAATGCCAATTAATTTTTATTATTTTTTCATTTTTTGTCTCAAAAACATAGGTTATGACCCCTCATTGGAACGAGCTCGTTCCAATGAGGGGTCATAACCTATGTTTTTGAGACAAAAAATGGAAAAAAATTAGTTATTCAATTATTTTTTGGCAAGTGTCGTCTGCTTTTCATGTTAGGTAAAGGGTTAAACTGGTACCACCAATTTAAACCTCTGTGGGCTGCTGTGGGCCCCAATCTACAAATGACAAGCTGTTCATTATCAGGCTTGGCCAGAGCAGGTGTACATATACGGGAACAAATTTTCATTTGAATTGTTCCCAAAGTATTGTCTGCACATTTTCTACATTTCGAACAAGACACCCACCCCCTACTAACGTGTGACATTTTCCCAGATTAAGCCCTATATTCTCACATATAAAGCCTCCTGATGTTGTATATATGTTAAGAGTGTGATGTACAACATCATCTTTAAGGTTTGAAACACAAATAATGGTATATATTAGCTGATATGTTGATATATTTTTAATAAATTCAAAAAATTGCACAAGTGGAAATGCACATTTTTGGCGCACTCAAGAGACCCACCCACTCCCACGTCACGTCTTGCAAATTTTGGTGCCCCCCCCCCCCCCCCTGGTTAAGCCCATAAAAACATGGTCGTAGAGCGGCTCTCACTAATTGTCTATTTACGGAGTAAACTGGTTTTGCCTCATTATACCGTGGGCTAGAATCACCCAATTTTTTTTCTGGGTTCCTTTTTCTGTTTGAGACTTGATTCAGATTGAGGTTCACAGAGGGTAAATTTAGTAATACTACCCTGCTGTGCAGGGTTGCATCACAAAATTCACCCCCCCCCCCCCCGGGGACCTCATTCTGCAGATGGCAGTCTGCTTATTTCCAGGCTTGTGTGTGTTATAGAAGGTATGTCGCAATAAATTACTAATCGTACAAGTGCAAAGAAGATCACTCTTTTGCAACAGGCTGTATTCTTTTAGAAAATCGCATTCGAGACAACAGAGATAAAAGGGTTTACGACACTTAAGGGGGTGAGTTTATTAATATCACACTGCCCATTCAAATTTTTTGTTATGATGAGGCACATGTATACAATAACACCCCACTAAGTCGTAAACCTTCAAGTGCGATCGTACACGATTTTTTATTGAATTTGGTTCCATTAACATCTTCTATGAATTGGAAGTATCCTACCTGTCAATGAGCTCTTTTTCTAATGTGTTCAACGACAATATAAGCTGTTCAAGGAGATGATATTATTCATTTCTTAATCGATCCTGACACCGTGCTTGGAACAAAACCTCATCGATAAATCAATGGATACTGACTATGCAAATTAATAGGCAGGCCAGAAACGCAGCCTTTCTGGGGAGAAAAGAAACTATTGCAGTCAGGCTTGGTTCGTAGCTGAGACAGAGAGAGAGAGAGGGGGGGGATAGAGAGAGAGATAGAGAGAGAGACACACACACGGTGGGAGATAGAAAGAGAGATAGAGAGAGACAGAGAGACACACACCATGCGAGACAGAGAGAGATAGAGAGAGAGACACGATGAGAGAGAGAGAGAGAGAGAGAGAGAGAGAGAGATGAAAAGTGGAGTCCATTCAATCGTTGATGTGTGCAACCACATTTAGCTAATTCTCTCCGAAATTCAATATTCTTTTAGATCAATTCATTCAAAAAGAAATCAGCGATTCCCTGTGTCTTTACCAACAGTTGGCCAACAGTTTTCTGTTATCATATTCTCGAAATAAATATTGTTTAAGCCAACAGTTAGCCACGTAACAGCATTTCACTAATCGGTGTAAACAAACCCCAAACTCCCCCATCTTTATAAAGCACATTGTGGCATTAACAGCTCAGTTAATTTTTGAAAATCAAAAACAGAGTGAACACAAGTGGGTTATGTCTGTGCTGAAGATGTTTAGTACTTTTCAGGACGAAGATACAAATGCAGAAATATTACACCTGTATGGAGACTGTACAATAGTTTGCTTTCACATCCTCTTCTGAAAATCATTACAGTCATTTGTAGCAGAATATTTATATTAGCATTCAAGCATTCCGTGTGGAACCGATTCGATTATGGTAAGTTCGGAAATGTCAACTAACAACCTACTACCAACAAATTAATTACTGATACGAAATTATTATCGCGTCTTATCAGTTATAGAATCATATGTATGGAGTGTTAAATTTGTTATAGAGTTCTCCACACGGTATTCGTAAATGTATTTACTTATAGAACATTATGGTGTTATCAATGCGAAAAACAGGTAAGGCTTTACACTTTGATGCTATCTACCACGCCAGGTCATTGACATCAGCTGAAGCGGTACCTATTTGTTATTTATGGGGTGGTCCAATTGATCTTTTCATCGTGTAGCTTTGGAGCTGCACGTTAAAAATAAAATATTGATTTGTCTGCCATACAAGTTCACCGAGCAAGCATTCATTTGACAAATTCAGGTGGTATCAGGACCTTGGACCATACAAGTTCACTGAGCAAGCACTCATTTGACAAATTCAGGTGGTATCAGGACCTTGGACCATACAAGTTCACCGAGCAAGCATTCATTTGACAAATTCAGGTCGTATCAGGACCTTGGACCATAGAAGTTCACCGAACAAGCATTCATTTGACAAATTCAGGTGGTATCAGGACGTTGGACCATACAAGTTCACCGAGCAAGCATTCATTTGACAAATTCAGGTGGTATCAGGACCTTGGACCATACAAGTTCACCGAGCAAGCATTCATTTGACAAATTCAGGTGGTATCAGGACGTTGGACCATACAAGTTCACCGAGCAAGCATTCATTTGACAAATTCAGGTGGTATCAGGACCTTGGACCATACAAGTTCACTGAGCAAGCACTCATTTGACAAATTCAGGTGGTATCAGGACCTTGGACCATACAAGTTCACCGAGCAAGCATTCATTTGACAAATTCAGGTCGTATCAGGACCTTGGACCATAGAAGTTCACCGAACAAGCATTCATTTGACAAATTCAGGTGGTATCAGGACGTTGGACCATACAAGTTCACCGAGCAAGCATTCATTTGACAAATTCAGGTGGTATCAGGACCTTGGACCATACAAGTTCACCGAGCAAGCATTCATTTGACAAATTCAGGTGGTATCAGGACCTTGGACCATACAAGTTCACTGAGCAAGCACTCATTTGACAAATTCAGGTGGTATCAGGACCTTGGACCATACAAGTTCACTGAGCAAGCATTCATTTGACAAATTCAGGTGGTATCAGGACCTTGGACCATACAAGTTCACCGAGCAAGCATTCATTTGACAAATTCAGGTGGTATCAGGACCTTGGACCATAGAAGTTCACCGAGCAAGCATTCATTTGACAAATTCAGGTGGTATCAGGACCTTGGACCATACAAGTTCACCGAGCAAGCATTCATTTGACAAATTCAGGTGGTATCAGGACCTTGGACCATACAAGTTCACTGAGCAAGCACTCATTTGACAAATTCAGGTGGTATCAGGACCTTGGACCATACAAGTTCACCGAGCAAGCATTCATTTGACAAATTCAGGTGGTATCAGGACGTTGGACCATAGAAGTTCACCGAACAAGCATTCATTTGACAAATTCAGGTGGTATCAGGACCTTGGACCATACAAGTTCACTGAGCAAGCACTCATTTGACAAATTCAGGTGGTATCAGGACCTTGGACCATACAAGTTCACCGAGCAAGCATTCATTTGACAAATTCAGGTGGTATCAGGACGTTGGACCATAGAAGTTCACCGAACAAGCATTCATTTGACAAATTCAGGTGGTATCAGGACGTTGGACCATACAAGTTCACCGAGCAAGCATTCATTTGACAAATTCAGGTCGTATCAGGACCTTGGACCATACAAGTTCACCGAGCAAGCATTCATTTGACAAATTCAGGTGGTATCAGGACCTTGGACCATACAAGTTCACCGAGCAAGCATTCATTTGACAAATTCAGGTGGTATCAGGACCTTGGACCATACAAGTTCACTGAGCAAGCACTCATTTGACAAATTCAGGTGGTATCAGGACCTTGGACCATACAAGTTCACCGAGCAAGCATTCATTTGACAAATTCAGGTGGTATCAGGACCTTGGACCATACAAGTTCACTGAGCAAGCACTCATTTGACAAATTCAGGTGGTATCAGGACCTTGGACCATACAAGTTCACTGAGCAAGCACTCATTTGACAAATTCAGGTGGTATCAGGACCTTGGACCATACAAGTTCACTGAGCAAGCACTCATTTGACAAATTCAGGTGGTATCAGGACCTTGGACCATACAAGTTCACCGAGCAAGCACTCATTTGACAAATTCAGGTGGTATCAGGACCTTGGACCATACAAGTTCACTGAGCAAGCACTCATTTGACAAATTCAGGTGGTATCAGGACCTTGGACCATACAAGTTCACTGAGCAAGCACTCATTTGACAAATTCAGGTGGTATCAGGACCTTGGACCATACAAGTTCACCGAGCAAGCACTCATTTGACAAATTCAGGTGGTATCAGGACCTTGGACCATACAAGTTCACCGAGCAAGCATTCATTTGACAAATTCAGGTGGTATCAGGACCTTGGACCATACAAGTTCACCGAGCAAGCATTCATTTGACAAATTCAGGTGGTATCAGGACGTTGGACCATACAAGTTCACCGAGCAAGCATTCATTTGACAAATTCAGGTGGTATCAGGACCTTGGACCATACAAGTTCACCGAGCAAGCATTCATTTGACAAATTCAGGTGGTATCAGGACCTTGGACCATACAAGTTCACCGAGCAAGCATTCATTTGACAAATTCAGGTGGTATCAGGACCTTGGACCATACAAGTTCACCGAGCAAGCATTCATTTGACAAATTCAGGTGGTATCAGGACCTTGGACCATACAAGTTCACCGAGCAAGCATTCATTTGACAAATTCAGGTGGTATCAGGACCTTGGACCATACAAGTTCACCGAGCAAGCATTCATTTGACAAATTCAGGTGGTATCAGGACCTTGGACCATACAAGTTCACCGAGCAAGCATTCATTTGACAAATTCAGGTGGTATCAGGACGTTGGACCATACAAGTTCACCGAGCAAGCATTCATTTGACAAATTCAGGTGGTATCAGGACGTTGGACCATACAAGTTCACCGAGCAAGCATTCATTTGACAAATTCAGGTGGTATCAGGACCTTGGACCATACAAGTTCACCGAGCAAGCATTCATTTGACAAATTCAGGTGGTATCAGGACGTTGGACCATACAAGTTCACCGAGCAAGCATTCATTTGACAAATTCAGGTGGTATCAGGACGTTGGACCATACAAGTTCACCGAGCAAGCATTCATTTGACAAATTCAGGTGGTATCAGGACGTTGGACCATACAAGTTCACCGAGCAAGCATTCATTTGACAAATTCAGGTGGTATCAGGACGTTGGACCATACAAGTTCACCGAGCAAGCATTCATTTGACAAATTCAGGTGGTATCAGGACGTTGGACCATACAAGTTCACCGAGCAAGCATTCATTTGACAAATTCAGGTGGTATCAGGACGTTGGACCATACAAGTTCACCGAGCAAGCATTCATTTGACAAATTCAGGTGGTATCAGGACGTTGGACCATACAAGTTCACCGAGCAAGCATTCATTTGACAAATTCAGGTGGTATCAGGACGTTGGACCATACAAGTTCACCGAGCAAGCATTCATTTGACAAATTCAGGTGGTATCAGGACGTTGGACCATACAAGTTCACCGAGCAAGCATTCATTTGACAAATTCAGGTCGTATCAGGACCTTGACCAATACTATAAGACTTTTACAATTGTATTTTCTAAAATTGTATTTTCAAGGTATGACTTTAAATGGGTTGAAATGAATCATTAGCATTGTCAAAGATGTGGCAATTTACCAATTGCCAAATTGCCATATCTTTTAAAATGCAAACGATTCTATTTAAAAAAAATTATATTTATAGGTAGAAAATACAATTCTAGAAAATACAACATTAGGCCACACAAAGTAGATCTTCTGTTTCTCAGGCCATTATTTGTGAAATTGCATGCGGGCGAGCATTTTTTTATTTTATTTTTTATTTCAGTAATTACTTTTTTGCCTCAAAAGTTCATGTTCTTGGTTCAAGTTTTAGGCCTCTACAGAATAGCATGGTGGTGGAGTATTTCATCCCTTGAGTGCAAGAAGGCTTTGCAATGCTAAAGCATTGCAAAGCCTTCTTGCACTCAAGGGATAAATTCATCAATTTTTTTAACTTAGGTAAAATATCAGACATAAACCATTTAATTTTTATTTTTTTTAAAGTTTAAATTGGTTATAAAAAGATAGCATGCGGTGGCCAAAAGGACCATGCGGGAGGGCCTGAGAAACAGATTTATTATTTTTTTAGGCCTTATAAAAGTTTTATAGTATTGGCCCCTGGATTAGAAAAGCTCTCTCTCATTTTCAAAGCATTTACTTGATAAATTCAGGTCGTATCATGATCTGGGACCAATTCTATTAACCTTTTACAATAGTATTTTCTAGAATTGTATTTTCTAGTTATGACTTTAAATGGGTTGAAATAAACCATTAGCATTGTCAAAGATGTGGCAATTTGCCAATTGGCAAATTGCCATATCTTTAAAATGCACACGATTCATTTTAAAAAATTATATTTATAGGCAGAAAATACAATTCTAGAAAATACAATATTGTAAAAATTTTATAGTATTGGCCCATAGACAAAAAAGGTCTCTCTCATTTTCAAAGGGTGAATAATAGAAAACGGAGCCATGTAAACATCACTTTGTCTTATAAAATGATATGTGACGTTCCCAATACATCATCAGTTCAATAGTAGTGTATTTTACTATAGCTTGACTAGTTAAGAGCTTGGAGTGCAACAATTGTCGCCATACTGTAAAGTTCTCCCATTCGATATTTGTTTCCTCACGCGCATGTCGCGGCTTCCAATAACTCTACCAAACATATGATTGTCAAAACGAGTGCGTTCTTTCTAGAAACAATGTCGTTTTCACAGCGTGGGAAATATCATTATTTTTATTGAACCTTGAAGTCACTGTCAGCACCAATGGCTTTATCATGGCCGTAACATAAGTATGAAGTCCAGTTTAACCAATCGTTTATACCAATGCTACCCACTTTAGAGGACATTAACTACAGACGTTGGATACGGAATCCTACTATGCAAAGAAAAAGAACCACGACAAATAAACACTACAGAACTTCACAGGGTCCCAACGGGAACAGCGGGAGGTAGTCTGTACAGTGATTGGGAGGGTTTCAAGCTATTGACTGTAGGGCTCTGCAAAACTTCGAGATTCGATTCGATTTCGAATGTTAAGTTGGCATTCGGTTTGATTCGAAATCGACTGTCCGATTCGTTTTTCTTCGAATGTTGTCACTGGAATTTCTCTTGGTATCAGTCATCTTAGTCGTCTCACAAAACGTATAGCTGAGATAGAAATTCTACATAAATAATGTACGATGAGCTCGTTCCAATGAGGGGTCATAACCTATGTTTCAGAGAGAAAAATAATGAAAATTCATTGTCGATTTTTTGAGAGAAGCGCTGGCCGTAAAGTTAGGTGAAGGGTAAAATAATATAATTATCGTTAATAATGAAAAGTAATAAACATAGTAATCGCTTGAATGGACTGGTTACGTGAAATAATTCATTCAAGGCGAGGGACTATATTGTAAAACACTCGTACGCACTCGTGTTTGCACAACGTCCCTCGCCTCGAATGAATTATTTCACGTAACCAGTCCAGTCAAGCGATTACTCTCTATTTATTATAAGCTCACCTGTGAATTATAGAGAAAACGTCGTGAACGTAAATCTCTATATCTTTCCAAGGAAAGGAAAAGAGAATTACGTTCTCGACGTTTTCTCTATAATTCACAGGAGCTTATAATAAAATGAATTATATAATAGTTATATAATAATATATATGTTAAGTATAATTTTATTTGCCCAGTTACACTAAATGTGCTGCTGAATCAAGAAACTGTATAGGAGTTTTTTGACCGGCGGCTAACTGATCCTTTTGTCTTTGAAATATTTGGTTAAGTTCACGGTAAACTTTCTTCCGAGGAGGGGGGGGGGGGGGCGCTCACATTGAACACTGGTATGTGCGAGTGTTTGCAAAAACAAATGATGCGAGAGATTCTAAGATGTGAGTTTTCATATTTAACTTTCCTGTCCTTAATAGTAAACATGTTCAAATTGTTGCTGACAATAACCGTTAAACCCCCCCCCCCCCCCCCAAGATGAATTAGAGTATTTTCGCCTACACTTTTATAAAAACTATTTTGTAGGCGAAAGTGCACTACAGTGGGCGAAAGTAGACGCCTCCGTTTAATCATGGAACTGTCACTAAGCCAAAGGGTCAGTTGATTGTGAGATAATAACTTTCCTGCGCCTCTCCGCTGCCGCCGCCCAGGAATCACTGCATTCCAACAAAATGTGCAATGCTGGTGAGAAGTTGTACACTTCTCTGGGCGTATGTTTATTTACAAATAGTTAACTATTCAGGGTGGAACTCGGCTTATGTGATTTTACCCATAATGCCAAGTTGTCTTCGACTCATTCACAAAACAGGGAAAGATGACTTTGTTACTTTAAATACTTCACATGAATGGGACGTTAAGTTTGGAAACGCTGTCTTCACGAACAACATGGTAAATGTTTTTACGTTACTTAGTTTTCTTTCAGAGTTTACTGGCTGCGATAAAACATTGCTTTCACCACCTTTCTTTTCTACCCCCCCCCCCCCCCCTTAAATTGGAACTTCCTTTCATCTATCAAGGGCAAGATATAATGCATACCGTACATTTTATACCTTAAATGTCATAAGGCAAAAAGAAATAATGAACAATTTTTATTATGCAAAACAACTCGACGTTGAAAGAACTTCTCCAAAGCACTGTGTTACGACAATGGAATATTATCAACAGATCACGCCTCGTGAAATTAAACCTTTCAAATCGGTGTGGAGACATTTTGTGCATGACAAAACAAAATGACAGCGGGCGGGCGAGCAGACGACATAGTGAACAATAAAATCAGCAGAGAGGAGAGCTGTAAGATAAAACTGGTACAGAACCACACGACTCGTGCAAATTGGATTCATCAATTTTGCTGTGACTTGTATATTCTGTGTTTATGGCTCCAGTAGCAAATATTACCGTCTGACGTCACAACGCGAAATACTTGAAATGACGTCGCCCGTTTCGTAATTGCTTCATCAACGGAGTGACTAGCAAGCCGCTTCATCTTTCTGGATTTTCACACGTGTAGCAGACAGTGTTCCGAATGAAGTGTTATTTAACTTACAAACAAATTTACGATTTGAACTAAAATGGAATGAGTTTATCTGATTTATTGATTATGTATTCACTGCTTCTGTGGGGTACACGAGAGGTTTATTTACTAAACTTGTGATCGTTAAAAGTTGCCTTGAACAAGGCAACTTTTAACGATCACAAGTTTAGTAAATAAGTTTCTCGTGTTTCACGATATACAAAAAATAAAAAAAATATGAGACGATATCATGCAAGGTGCCAATATCTAAAGCATTAAACTATTACACACCCATTAAACTTTAAACCATTGTATTTAATGGAATCGCCGCTATAACATGAATGTTTCTGTATTATCAGGTGATGTACAAGCCGGAAATTTTTCCCAGCACCGTTTATACTAGTTCTTTTCCCATCAAGTCACAGCAACGCTTCGAAAAGTTTCTAAATTTCGTTATACAATTATCGATCGTCTGTCGCGTAGTGTGAAAATAAAAACGTTCAAAGCAAAATAAAGTCGGTTCACAAAAAATTATGTAATATTTAAAAAAAACTACCATTTTCAGCCACAACATTAAAGCAGTTACCTTGGCCGTCTCGTTTATGGATACCGTTACATCTAAATTCGTCAACTATATTTCGGTGAATCTTCGGACATCTATCCATGCTTCGAACTTCTTTTAAAAAAGTTTCTCCCAGCTGTTTTCCAAATCTGCCCAAATTTGTACTTTTATTTTTACTAACAGTGATAGCCACCAAATGGTTCGGCATAAATGGACACCCGCCGAAGAGAGTCAGCGATACGAATTTCAACAAACACGCCCAATAGAAAAGATATCGAAAGGAATTTAGACTGGATCCCAAAAGGTTTATTTATTTATTTATTGGTGTTTAAGGTCACATATTTTTGCTCAATGGCTAATCAGGATCACATGATAACATGAGTATCAACTCCAGACCAGGGGTGAGCGTTAATAAGCTATTTTGCCCATTTTAGAGAGGGTTTGCACCTCCCAAGCATTGGTGAATGGATCCTATTTTACCAGTAAAACAGACAAAAGGTTGTTTTGATTTTTTATCGATCCATTTGATCAGTACAGCCTCAAACAAAAACATGGACTCTTCACTTTTAGGTTTAAAAATAGGAATTAAAATTTGTTTATTTAAATAAATTTTAATGCATGGGGTGTGTGATAAACACAGAACGCGAGGTGTGTTGGAATCGGTGTGCGTTTGACATAACTCGTTGTTATGGCATAGTCATATTTCCTTATGTAAAACACCCACCGATTCAAACACACATCGCGTTTGATCTATTTATGCCATAGCCTGTAAACGATTAGCAAATTCTCTAATACAGTGCGACCGAAGCTATTAAATAGAGACCATTTTGAATTTTGTGAAATTCACACAATTATGTACACACTTTCACCCTCAGAATAGATTTATTTATTGGGATTTATGGACACTTTCGGAAGCCATGGTCACCACTTGTCGGACAGTTTTTCGAGTGGAAGGAGCCTGAGTACCCGGAGAGAACCAAGGAATATCGACGAGACACTGCCAGACTCCCCAACGTACTAACTCCACTCAAACAGGGTTAGCATTGTTTGAGGACAAGTGCTCCAGTGTACATTAGAGCACAGCGCAACTGTGTTCCCACGATGGCAATCGGGATTAAGTGTCTTGCCCAAGGACACAACGCTGTTACTCCTGGCGAGGATCGAACGGGGATCGAACCTTGGACGTTTCGGTTAGAAGTCCTATTCCGTAACCACTGAGTCACTGCGCTCTCTCTCAGAATAGGAAAAGTGAAGTCAAGATCCCTGTATAATATAAAAACTAGAATCTATCCATGTATAAAAACTAGAATCTATCCCTCTATAAAAACTAGAATCTATCCCTGTATAAAAACTAGAATCTATCCCTGTATAAAAACTAGAATCTATCACTGTTTAAAAACTAGAATCTATCCCTGTTTAAAAACTAGAATCTATCCCTGTATAAAAACTAGAATCTATCCCTGTATAAAAACTAGAATCTATCCCTGTATAAAAACTGAAATCTTTGGTCTGGATGTTTCCATGAATGAAAGTTTTGGTAAATCGCTTTTATTACGCGCCTGTTCTATGTTAAGTTATCCCCATCTACAGCAACACTAAACTGTGCAGAAAACAGTTTTACGGGTGGAGGAAGCCGGAGTACCCGGATGGAACCACCGAGAAACGGCGAGCAACTGTCAGCTCCCAACATACCAACTCCACACAAGCAGGGTTAGCATTGGTTGAAGACAGGTGCACCATCGACGTGCAGTGCGCCTCAGTACACAACGTCACCGTGCTCCCACGTGGGCAATGGGGGTGAAGTGTCCTGCCCAAGGACACAACGCGGTTGCCGCAGGTGGGATTCGAACCGAGGGCCTCTCGGCTTGCAGCCTGCACCTCTACCAACTGAGCCACCGCGCCCCCAGTAGGCACATAGGACACATCGGAACTCATGGGACGAAACAGTAACACGGGTTCCCCTTTCAAATTTGGTTGGCGATAAAATGTGTTATTTTTGTTGATAGTTGTCAAATGAATTGCTGAGTGTCCTTATAATTATTTTTAAAGACGTTTTATTTTATAGACGAGTAATAAACACAGAATGCCATCGCGGAAGGATGATATTCTGTGTTTGTTACACGTCTTCACGTGGCACGAGTGCCAGCGCGAAAGGATAGAACAAGAGGCCTGTGGCCTCTCGTTCTATCCTTCCGCACTGGCACTCGTGCCATATCGATTCACCCATTCACACTCGTGTGACGTTCTGTGTATTTATTGGCTATACCTTCCGTCTTGTGTTTCAAAAATGTTACTCAACTCTTGTGTGTAGTGCGATCACTGATCACTCAACATCAGCTTGGTTACCACTACACAAACACATACGCCTTATTTCAGTATTGGAAAAAACTCAGAAATATGACTGTCAAAACGAGAATACACGTGTCCGATCGTCCACAATACGGAAACTACAGACATTCCAGTGTCCAAGAAAATGAAAGTGAAAAATAATTCTTCATAGTATTTTGTTTAACTGCTATTTATTCACCCAAACCTAGGGTTCCTTGTTTTTTGTGGGTACCAGGAACGGGAATGAAATTACCTCAGAACCAGTAAATTTCCCGAGCAAATTTCAAGCAAAGTTACGAGAGTAATTTATTTTAATGAACATGAACCTATTTCATTGGAAATATGCCATCGCCAAACGGAAAAGTTATTTTCCTAGGAGAAGAATGAAAACCCAAACCCGCATCAAACTCGTCTTCATTTTCCAAATCAGTAGTATTATCACGTCTACCTTCTCCAATATCAACACTCTCTACACTGCCGTCACCAGTCTCCTCTGCTTGAAGCAGAGGAGACTGGTGACGGCAGTAAAGAGGCGGTTGATGCTGAAGGAGGTAATGAAAAGTGATACTGGTGATTTTGAAAATGAAGAGGAGTTTAAACTTTGAAGCGAGTGAAGATCTTGCCGTTGGAGAGGGGGGATCCTCCAGGTCTGGTTGAGATCTACAGTGATTTGGCGTAAAAGGCTCGTCAGGAAACAGGACTCTAAAAATACCAGATGTGGAAGGGCTGACGAAATCCTACAAAGTAACGTTGGGCAGTTTTTTTAATTCAGAAAACTTCAGTTCAACACACAAACAGTGTCACGCTTGATTCCCGGCTTCGTGCTTTTAATTTCCTGGATATTGGGACAGGCTTTCGAAACCAGAAACCCCGGAATTCCCTCCCGGGATTAAACCCTGCGCAAACCATTGTGTAATGGTAAAAGAAGTACATCATTCATGCAACAAATACATCACAAACAATGCCAGCGTCATATGGGGTAGTAGATGAACATAAAAAATAAGGATAGGAACGTTTAAGCTGTTGATATTTTTACTTGTTTTTTGTTTTATCTTTTTGGAAGATGGATGGAAGAGTATCAAGTTCTTGTGAAGTACTAACTCATTTACAGGTGTTAGCAACTATATGGTTCTTGTGTTTCTTATGTCGTGATACAATCGTCGGCAGATGTAAGGCTGCAGGCTATATGGTGCAGAAAATCACTGGGTCATACGAGTACTTATGTTTTGCTTGGCAGCTGTCAACAGTGTGCAAATTAGTACAACGAAAGTGAAGTGTACTTGACACGCAAGATTTGTCATTAAAGACCTTTAATGGCAAGCCCCGTCATGATAGTTTTTAATATTATCCACGCGTTCAGTTAACGGTACTTGAGGTCAATGTCAGCATCTATGTCCATATCATAACGGCACCACTGATGAAAAGTCGAGTTTAACCACTCGTTAACACCAAATCTACTCACTTTAGAGGAATTAAAATCTTTGTATTTTATTGAAAGTATTTTCCTACAAATCTGAAACCGACTCCGTGGAAACTTTTAATTCTTTGTCATTTGCGTAATAGAATGCGCAAGCTGTGGCGTTGGATTTCAAATCCAACCCCAGAGAAAAATAAACCTAACGTCGTACCAATTACAGCCGCAGTTTGTTGGGTTTCAGCGAACTCGTGAAGAAAGTCATTGCAAACTGCAGTCATGATTTGCTACCGTCGTGTTTTCTTTACTTCTAAATTAGATCGAGAGGTCAATCAATCAAGCTGTGGATTTTAGAAGCATTTCTAATGTGCCAGAGCTAGTCTAGGAATGTAACTAATCGCTGTTCTGGTTTTCAGGCATCTAGAAGAACATGAAAGCAGCGAATGGAAACGGTTATAGGTCGTTCTGTTCCACTCATAGAAACTGATCCTAGAATAAAGTATTCCACAGCCATAGTTAATCACTGCTAAGGTCAAAGGGGGGGGGGGGGGGGGGGGTGTGGAACAACAATGTCGAACTGTCACTGTGCGCGTTTGGCACGCTGAAACTAGAGTTTAATCCCGGGAACGGGAATTCCCGTGTTCCCGGTTCCGAAAGCCTGTCCTAATATTCGGGTAATCTACAGCACAAATACGGGAATCAAGCGTGACACTGTTTGTGAGATGGACTGAAGTTTCCTGAATTGAAAGTTGCCCCAACGTAATTTTGTAGGATTTCGTCAGCCCTTCCACGCCTGAATGTTTCACAGTTTTGATTCCTGACGAACCGTGTTTTACCAAATCACTGTAGATCTCAACCAGACCTGGAGGACACCCCTCTTCAACGGCAAGATCTTCACTCGCTTCAAAGTTTAAACTCCTCTTCATTTTCAAAATCACTAGTATCACTTTTCACTACCTCCATCAGCATCAGCCTCCTCTTCACTGCCGTCACCAGTCTCCTCTGCTTCAAGCAGAGGAGACTGGTGACGACAGTATAGAGGGTGGTGATGTTGGATGAGGTAGAGGCGATAATAGCAGTGATTTTGAAAATGAAGGCAGGGTTGGTGCTTGTTTGGGTTTCCACACTTCTCTTAGGAAAAGAATTTTTCCGTTTGGAGATGGCAGACTTCCAATGAAATAGGTTCATTTTCATTAAAATAAATGCGTCTTGTTACTCTCGTAAACCTGCTTGATATTATCCTGAAAATTTCCCGGTTCTCGGTTCTGAGGGTAATTTCATTCCCGCTCTCAGTCCCTTCGAAGCCAGGGAATATATTAAACATATATGAAACCAAAAACGATGAATCACAGTCATAGTTGTTGGGTACAGTTCCTAATGACACACGGGAAAACATCTTGTTTAGGACGGGCATAATCGTGTACGGATATGAAATGTTCCATCTTTTCTCTTCAATCAATTACGTAATTACCTAGACACGTTATTCATGGAACAGAGAATTTAGAAATGAATCGTATGGTTTCCAATAAATCAGAAAATAAGACAAATAAATTGTACATGGGAGAAGAAAAAACTTTAAGGTCTGGCAGCATAACAAATATCCAGACTTTAAGATATTTACCACTCTCAATTTCGGATAAGTGTCATGATACAAGATTTTCTCAATCGTCCATTAAGTTAGAATTTACTTTTCTGTATACTGGAAACGGGAATAAAGTTCCTTCTTTTAAATTTATAACGTGTCCGTAATACTGGAAACGAGATCTGAGTTAGTTCCTTCAGTAAAAGTGTAACTGAATGCTGAATGCAAGTTTGCAGTGATTATCAAACGAGGAAGGCATTTAATTCATTCTGACTGCGTTTCTGCCCATTCTTCCAATTTCCAATTAACACATCATCAATACAATGGTGTACCCTGATTATTAAGGAATCAATCGCAACAAAACTAACCCTTCCCGGGGCAGCAATTTATCACTTATTATATCACATAGAACCTTCAAAGGGCACTCGTACAATATCTCAGACATTTTAACAGGAAGACATGGTATTTCCATTCCGAATGTTTGTGTGTGTTCAATGGTTTTGAATTCAGACAACCTTACAGTTGGTTTTGATTTTAAGTATGGAAATGGGATAAAAAAACGGGTATGTAAATTCTTATTGCGTTTGTAAGCTTTTCTGAACCCTAGAAACCAGTGACGCCGAATTATAGTTTGAATTTTACGTCATTTTGTGGAGCATATAATTTTGACATTGGAAAAAAACTGCTGTTGAGAGAACAGTCGATACAATCAGAAAGGTACACTAATTGTTGTGTTCCATTTGCGCGATGATACACATTGCTAAACTAAATGTATGCTATACGCCTGGAATTGTACTATTTGATAACGAACGACCATGTACATTCATTATATCTTACTTCCCACAAGTATCTGGGAAGTTCATTGGTTCAAAGACGTCACATGCAGACTGTATATAAAACCATATACTGCTTGTCAACATCAATATACGCTGACAGATATGGGTAATCTCCCCTTTGTTCGTTGATTATCCAAAATGGCGGCAGCCTATGAAAGCTTCAAGTTGAAAGATTGAGTGTTGGAAGCCCATATTTGGTCTGAAGTGCAGGTTAGGCAACTTAAAAGGCTTCATATTCTGTGGATGTGTGTCATGTTATCTTCGAAATGAAGCTGTTTGGTATGTATGAATTTGTCTTGTTACAATTTATGGGAGAGTACCTGTAGCACTCTCCCATAAATTGTAACAAGGCAAAGACACGTGAACACACGTGAACACATTGAAAGAATTCTCTCATTTAATTTTGATCGCTGTTGTTATTAGTTCTGTGCATCGATGCAGCAGTCGGTAAGATATATTCGTTACACAGTTTGTTGGTGACCTAATATGGTATATATGGTGTCAGTTCGCTCTCGTCCAATATGAAATTAACTGACACCATATATTCCATATTAGGCCACCAACAAACTGTGTAACTAATAATATAAAGTGCTAGGAATTTTAAAATTATGACGTGTATACAGCAGGTTAACTACAATACATCTTGCCAAATATGACCTGTTTCTTGTAAGGTTCGAAATATGTAAATTCAGCAGTTGACAAAATATGATTATTAAACATTTTTTAACAAAACCACATCATGTGACCCCTCATTTGAACGAGCTCCTCGAACTCGTTCCAATGACATGTCATATGATATGGTTTTGCTGAAATGTTTTGAAATATTTTATGAATAATATTTAAATTAATAAATTTTGATATCGTCTGTGTTGAGAAAAGGGCTAAATTATTTTTGCTTTACCACATTTTCTCCCAACTTCTGGCAAAACCGCGATGGGTGTGTCCCAGAGAAATGTCCTTGTGAGACTCTTATCCTAAATGGTTGCTTGATGGGGAAATCTCACCGAAGGACAAAATACTTGAGCCAGATGGTATATACTAAAATTAGTTTTTATTAACAACAACCCAGCAAACATAGATTGTGCGAAGACAAATGAAGTTACGTTGAGACACTTAAGTATGAGAAAAAATATCAACGACCGTTTTGTGATATGAGGTAGGGGCATTATTTAGGCCAGAAACAGGTCTCACTTTTGGCATAAATATCTGACCCCTCGAGTGAGATTGCCTTATCCGACACTCCCATATATGACCAGAGGCCAAATCTTTTTATACCATGATTGCCTATTCTACAATATATGAAAGGCCGATGACATAAATTTTAGCTTTACACACCAACTTCGGTGAACACATCAGCAATAGGATTTCAATAGTTAAAATTTACACCTGCGGTGGAACTACATCCAAGCTGACCTTTGGTTATGTCGACCTGAATGCAACTTGTCTAAATTTATCGCACGTCGCCGCTCGAAGAGTGAAATGAAAGTGACAATTATTTATTACGTTTTTAAATGAGTTTACCCCAGAAGATACCAAAACTTAACAAATATGCATTGGCTCATGTTAATAAAGCATCCATAACTCGAAATGATATGCTATTATGCTATTAAAATGAAAAAGGACCCGTTTCATTTTCCATAATATATCATAATTTATATTTTATAATTTTCATAATATATGTGAATGATATAGAAAAAGTAGGGAAAAAGTGCGTTGAACTATCGCAGTTATCAGACGACAAAGGCATTTGGACGGCCAGCAAGTCCAGAAACATAATTAAAAATCGTCTACAGGATACCATTCGCGATCTTGAGAGCTGGTGCGCCCTGTGGCGCATCAAACTCAATGCCGCCAAAACTCAAAAAGTTACGCTCTTCAAAAAGCAAAAGAGGCCAAATTTTTGGGATTTATCCTAGATAGCAATCTCAGTCTAAACAGTCACGTAAACTCCATTACGGTTAGAGCTAATAAACATATCAATTTTCTGAAGATGATCAGAGGAAGAAATTGGGCAGCAAATAAAGATGTGCTTCTCAAGCTCTACAAAACATTTATACGTCCGGTACTAGAATACGGTGCCATAATAACATGTGACCTGAGCAAAACCAACATTCAGAAGCTACAGAGGGTTCAAAATTATGCCCTGCGAGTGGCACTATGCAAACCGAAATGGACACCGATAAAGGAACTTCACGAGCTAGCAAAAATAGAAACTATTGATACGCGATTAAAAGACCTACAACACAAAACCCTCAACAGACTCCAAGATAGTGAATTAATGGTTGAGCTGAACGAACACTGATCCCTTAACAAAAAAAACAAAATAAGTTTCCGGAAAAAAAGAAAAAAAAAGTAAAATAAAATAAAATAAAAATTATACAATACAACTAAATCGCGTTGAGTCAGTGAGGATTGCCTCGCTACTCATTGAGAACTTTATGATAGAGTCTGTGAGGACTGCCTCACAACTCTGCTGAAGCGCGACTGAAATGCGTTTAATAAGATCCATATAACAAAACCCTCCACGTACTCCAGGATAGTGGATCAATGGTGAAGCTGAACGCACACCGAACCCTTAACAGAAAAACAAAATAATCCACAGTAAATTAAAATTACTCAATAGAATTAAACTACGTAGAGTCAGTGAGGATTGCCTCGCTACTCATTGAGATCTTTAGGATTGAGTCTGTGAGGATTGCCTCGCAACTCTGCGTGTGGGGAGTGGGCTCCGAAGAAACACACCCCTTACCCCATCCACAGCAACATTCACACAACAGGCACAATATACAATAGCGGATACCGATCTTTCTCTCTACCTATAACTTTTCTATATGAACATTCTCAAATTTTCTTGCAACACTCTTATCAAGAAGACACGTGGAAATGGTAGACAAAGCGTAGGAGGAATTGGTGCAACCTACCTTTCTGCAACATACACAAGAAACCACCAAACACTAGGCAAGGATTGAAACAAGCTTGTCTGGCTGGGGACGAGTGTACATTTTATATAAATAAACATTTGAGTAAAGATTTAACAGCCCTTTTAAGGGCTTGAGGGTATGTGTCTTGGGGGGGGGGGGGGGGGTGGAGGAGGTCATTTGGAATTCCAGAAGGATAACAAGATACCTCATAATTTCATACGGCATCCTATCTCCAAGAAGGCTTGATGGATGACTTCCGGTTTTTCAAAACTAAACTGTTGGAGCTTTCTCCACTCCTTTTTTGTAATCGCTATACCGGGGCCGCTACCAAACCGGCGTTGCTGTTTGGTTTTCTTTTCTCTTCTTCCCATAAATTTGCCATCGCACAATATTACATTCTGGCTCGCCACCATGGTGGGACTCAAACCTCTACCATCGCCGAGCTGGAACCGAATAGAGCCCACTCTCTAATAGTTTTAATGGCGTTGAGGGATTGAGTATTGACAATCTAACACTCCAACGTAAACTGCCGGGAATTCTAACCGCGTGCATATCCCCCTCAGACTCCATTTGATGCAATAGGAAAGCTAGGCCTGTGCGATCCAAGTAAAATAAAATAAGGTTAACCGGGTCGCAAGGGATTTGTAAATCCCACATCGTCCCTGCGCGCCTTCGGCGCACTAAAACCTTTCATTCATTCATTCATTCATTCATTCATTCATTTTCCATTTCGTTTCGGCGATACAATTGACAGCGGAAGTACCGCCCACCGATGCTCATGTCAACAAAAACAGATTCGCACGTAAGTACGTTAGGTGCTCAATAAAATCGAGAGAAAATAATAGCGACTCTTAATAATCTGACGATCATGGTATAAATAAAATATACCCAAAGTAGCTTGGTGTACCAAATGTTCACCACGAGTGGTGAACATTTGGTACACCAAGCTACTATGGGTATGTTCTATATTTCTGTCATCGAAACGTGGCATGACAAGAGCAGTTTCAAGCCTGGTGGAGAATCGTCAATATATTGATCAACCAAAAATGTACTGGCTGTATCTCATCTCTGATTGCAACATAACGTGACCAGCTAATAATTCGAGTTAGTATTTTTTGTAGATGAAATGCAGAATTATTAATTAACTGTGTTGCGCAACCAATCTCTTCTCTGTGTTCTTGGGTTATTAAGTGATCTAAACTGACAAGGCGTAAAATAGATTGGCTCTGAATATTTCGTGATCCAAACAATCAGGCGTCCTAGATGCCCTCAAAAGGTTCAGTTTTAAATATGATTTTTTTCTTTCACAAAGTTCTCGCGTGCGTGGCATAATATGCCAGTTGAATACGATTGTAACAAATATACGAGCCGCCTCAAGAGACAGCTGTGCAGTGGTGTGTAAGATTTGAAACTATCCGATCAATGCGTTATAGTTATTTTTTATGCATCCATTTCCTCTATTTAAACCATTTGAAGGTGCAGTAATTTGAAGAGTCAAACATTTGCATTGACCCATTTCTCTACTATGATTGCAGATACGCGACAAAGATAAGGCCACATAATGTTACAAAATGTTTATGAACAGACAAGTGATAATCGAGTCAGTTAATCCATATATGGTGTTTACCCTCTAAAATCAGTTGGGCTAAAATCAACCCAAAAAGAACTGGGTTGAGTGAATATGACTCCTATGAGGGTATCGGAAATCGGGCGTGGCCGTTGTTGGAAGAAATAGATTCACGCCGCGTCTTCAGCCTAGACATCAGGAGTGTCACTTGAACCCGTGTGTGAACGTTTGTCGCACGGTGTCGAACCCGATCGTTTCGTTTTTGTTGAGGAGGTTTTTATCCTGAAGGGGTCAATGACTTTTCCTCAAAAAGCATAAATCAACAGGGGTTCACTGAAATTAATTTTAATACATCGATAAAAAATCTAGTAATTTGTAACTCACATAAAATCCAATGAATAAAACACAAACGTAAATTACATCCCACCCACACATTTTTTATTCACGTTGCGGGCCCGCGTTCTCTGTTGTCGCTGGTTGGTTCTTTCTTGTCGCTGGTGTTTGGTCCTCTAGGCTCAACGTAGTGTCTGGTAGCTTTTTCATGAGCATACAACTGGAACTTCACTCTCGCACTGCCGTCTCACGGCCACTGACGTATTGTCACTTTACCGGACACCTTTGCTCTAACGTGTGACGGAATACCACTCTATCACTGCCGTCGCACGGCTACTAATGTATCGTCACTTGACTGAACGCTTTTCACCCAAGCAGTCGCCACTTAGGGGGTTACGTGCTCCCCTCTTTTTTATCTCAGAATAATGTTCATACAGACAAATCCTACTCTGTCTACGTATGGCTTGCCTTCTACAACAGGTAATACCGTCTACCCAAATGCAAATATTCGAAAGCTCACGAGCTCGTACTTCCTATTCCGATCCTACACTCATCTATGGCTACCGACTTGGCCCGCGACTATTTCTACGCTGAATATGAGAGCCCTGTGGCTCCCATTACGTTACAACGTGCCCATACATTCGCACCGATGCGGCACCTCCTATAACCTATAGCATGGGACATCCCAGCCCCTCGCCTACGACCCACAGTCTTACACGCTTTGAGACTGGAATGAATTTTCGAGAAAGTCCACGACTCTTATTCGATCTCAAGGGCATCAATGACCTCTTTATTTGCTTTTCTTGAACTTGGCCGCTATAGATCTGTCTTAATTTAAAATTCTCTCTGAAATTCTTTCAAGTTTGCTATACTTTGACACTTCTGACAGTCCCATGTCAAGAGGTGACATTGCCCATGCAACATCAGACGTACCACCTGCTTTACTTATGAATAGGAGATAATCACCACTAATTACCATATAATTAGATGACTGATTACCGTGGATGGTTAAACGAGTGTCTTTTGTTTGAAGCTAAAAGGGCAAGATCGTTGTTTCAGACCAGATAACCGCTAATTGGCGTTACAGGCTTCTATTGGGATTCCTCTCAATTAAAGTTACCACGTTTATCTGACTTATTTCTATTACGATACCCATATGGCTTACTTGATAAATCGGTTTAGCCCTATAGCTCACCAATATTCCTCTTTGATAGTAACTTTGGCAAACACAAGAACTTATCAAACAGGCTCATAACATGCGACAAAGCTTATCTAAACACAACCTCTTAAAAGTAAAACACAGAAACTGACATAAACACTAAGTTAAACATGACATTCTGAGCTAATCAGAAAGCTAAACGCAACTAAAAATGTCAAGAAAAATGTTTAAAATGCAGTGTATGAGAGGTTAATCATGGAACAATGATACTGAGGAACATGTATGATGAATATAAGTGCCATGGGAAGAGAAGGAACACAGCAGCTGACCTAAACACTAAGTTAAACATGAAATTCTGAGCTAAACAGAAAACTAAACGCAACTAAAAATGTCAAGAAAAATGTCTAAAATGCAGTGTATGAGGGGTTGATCATGGAACAATGATACTGAGGAACATGTATGTTGAATATACATGCCACGGGAAGAGAAGGAGCACAGCATCTGACCTAAACATAAAGTTAAACATGAAATTCCGAGCTAAACAGAAAACTAAACGCAACTAAAAATGTCAAGAAAAATGTTTAAAATGCAGTGTATGAGGGGTTAAATCATGGTAAAATGATAATAATCATCATATAGCAGCATTATAAAAGCCATGATATGGAAATAGGGCGAGTAAGGGAACTAAACAGAAGCTTTAACATTATTGGACACGTACGCTGACGCCGACGCTGACGCCGACGCAGACGTCGACGCCGACCGCTCGAGCCATGCCATAAGCTCACACAACTAAAGTTGGTGAGCTAAAAAACAATCTTTTTGTCTATTTCGCAGTGACACGTGTGTGGCCGAGGCTAGTAATGAACCCCCTTCCAGTAACCGCCATCTCCTTTGTTGTTATCATGTGTGGTAAAGGTCCCAATTTCGAAATAACTAGCCAACACGCCGAAGCATAGAAACGCTCAAGCGCAAATTGATTAATTTTATTACTTTCCAAAGTGTGATTTACTGGGATTTCCCGGTTTGATTATAAACAATAACTTAACAAGTGAATTATGCAATCAACAGTTGAGTCATGTATCCGTGCGCGCAATCGAAGACGCTATGTCGTGGGTGTAATTGGGACTTCATTGTTTTTTAACCCTTTACCTAACATGAAAAGCAGACGACACTTGCAAAAACAAAATTCTTGAATAACTATTATTTTCATTTTTTGTCTCAAAAACATAGGCTATGACCGCTCATTGGAACGAGGGGTCATAACCTATGTTTAAGAGACAAAAAAAATGAAAAAATAATGAAAATTAATTGACGATTTTTGAGAATAGCGCTGTCCGTTTTGGGTCGTTACATACGTATTCGAGGCGAGGGACTATATTGTAAAACACTCGTGCCCATTCTCGCACTCGTGTTTGTACAACGTCCCTCATTTCTCGTGAATTATTTCACGTAACCAGTCCAGTCAAGCGATTACTCTCTATATATTCCACAGTCGGTTGGGGGGATATTTGGGGATATAGTATGGCGCCCATCGGTCTCTGTGTACTGACATGACTATCTTAGACGGCAGGATGTGTGAGTATAGAGTGAATTTTCAAACCGTTAAATGCTTTCAGTGATTTGGATCATAACATTTTGTGCGTTTAATTCTTCTTACATTTTATTTTTATTTTGATTTTCAAGAGACCTGATTTGAAGTTTGAGTATTAAATGTGGGTACGCAAATGAAAAACTATTTACTGTTGGTAGAATTTTGCCAGAGTTGAAGTCCTTGTTAATGGCTCGGTTTTCACCAGAAACATCTGTCCACTTACCTCTTCATTTATTGGGCAATTTCGACACAAGTTGTGAAATAAAAGTTTGAAGTACAGATTTGCATATAGAAGAGGTTTAATTTGACCAGTTTTTCTCGCCAAAAAGATTCTGCACTTGGGGATGCGACGTGCATCCCATAAGTGGGTAGATATGGGTCTTATGTTGCTCGTACTCTGCTCGCGGTCGACTCTGGCTTCTCGGTTGGTCTTCCTGACCAATGAGTGATCCCCAAACAGGGCGTCGTTTGGCCCTGAAAGGTAGTGGAACTCCTCGTTGGCCTTCTATATCCTCTTTTGAAGGTGTTTTGGTTTTTGAGCCTGAACTGGTTTGCATTGTTGCCGGTTTTCAAACAAACGAGCCTTTTCAGGGACAGTTTTTCTGAAGTCAAGACCGTGTTTAACGATTAAATTTCATCACAAAAGTTTATCCACTTAAGTTCTCTTACTTCTTAAACTTTTCAATTGGTTTTTACGATTTTTGATTTAGGATATTCTCATAGTTACTGCCCAAGTAGAAATTGTAATTAATTACATTTGTATGTAATTGTTCCATTCCTACGGCCAAACCGAAGGGCTGATATTATGTTTCGAATATTAGTAATAAGTGGGTTATAACATTTCACTTTTCAATATATACACCTGGGACTTAATTAAGCACCCCTGTTTTTGCAGTGGTGTTAAAAGAAACTGTCATTACTTTTACACATATCTCTCGTTAATGTTTTTGATGGAAATATGTTCTCGTGAGAAGTATAGCGCTGGAACGGTCCACAACGAAACAATGCCGGTAATTACTGATAAAAACTGTAACTTGTGATCTCCTGAAGTTGACTGAATACAATAGCAGTGTCTGACGTCACCACGTGCCCCGATGACAGCCTGAACCCTCCTCCTGATGCTCCAGTGAACCTTCTGATACGGTGCAGAAGCAACTGCTGCAGCTCCTCATGCAACGCAGCTTCCAAATCAGCCAAATTCTGTACAAGCGGATCCCGTGCATTCACACCACGTCCAGGAAAGTCCCAGATGTGTTCTAAGGGATTCAAAGCGGGACTCATTACAGGCCAAGGTAGTGCTGTAATTGCGTTGTTCTGGAGGACTCCTCTCTAAGCCTGGGGACGATGTGGCCTTGCAATTTCGTCCATGAATACAGGACGAGTAGCCAACGGGTGGTTGTCAAAATGAGGCACAACAACCGGATTGGGGATGTCCCCGGTATACAGATGACCATTGAGATTCCCGCGTACAGTTACCATATCAAGTTTACAATCACGAGGGGGGCATCCCCATATCATTACTGACCCCCCACCATAAGTAACAGTAGGTCTGATGGTCATGGGAACGTAAGTAGTATTTCTATGCCTCCACACTCTCGTGCGATCATCTGTGACTTGAAGCAGGAACCTACTCTTGTCTGACCAACGGACTCCCCTCCAATGTCTTGAAATTCCAATGTTGTCGTGCCATACACCATTTCAAATGTCGTATTTGGTGCTGATCGGACAGAGCTGGACACTTGTTGACCCTTTCGGACGTTCCGTTGCACAAACAGTTGTTGGGGAGCCAAAGGCGTTTCAAAACCCCACTTGAAGCAAATGGTTCACGCCTAACAAGACGTGCCAGACTCCTCCGATTTTCCCGAGGAGAGGTCTTTCGGGGTTGTCCAGGGAATGGTCGGTCCTTAACATCGTTGGTTTGTTGATGTTTTCGGACAAGCCTGCTCATGACAGAATGACCAAGTTGCCTCCCAATAGCTTTGAATTCATGCCAACCATTTTCCATCTTAGTGCCTCTGACAGTATCCTCCTTGCCATGTCGACACTTATTGATAAAAGAAGTGACAAATTTTCTTGTTTTATACCCAGATATTGCATGTGGATGATGTTTTTGTGACATTCGTGGGAAGCATGCTTCACGTGGATGAGGGGGTGTTTTTGGGGTACGCTATCAACCCGAAACATCACGTTTCACTAGATGAAATGTACTGCAAGACATAGCAATCATTAAAACATAATAATCAGTACCAGTAACTTCACTGTCATGAAACATTTCAAGGGGTACTTAATTAAGATCCAGGTCTGTATAATATAGTCAGAATGGTCAGCGGCGGATATGAATGTTGTCAATAGAGTTTATATTCAATCTAAAAATAATTCTTGAATAACTATTATTTTCATTTTCTGTCTCAAAAACATAGGTTATGACACTTCATTGGAAAGAGCTCGAGGAGCTCGTTCCAACGAGGGTCATAACCTATGTTTTTGAGACGAAAAATGAAAAAAATAATGAAAATTAATTGGTGATTTTTGAGAATAGCGATGGCCGGTTTTGGCCGTTACGTTGGGTAAAGGGTTAACATTTCCCAATGGTAGACATGTAGGGACTCGTTGGGGTGCAGCGTTTTTTTCAATTTCTATTCAACTTTGAAGAGTGTGTGACTTTAAAATAAGACAGTGTGGCAACATCAGGGCTTATATTTCGACGAAAATCCATTCATGCAATGATTCGCGCAACAAAGCCAGCAAGAATCCAAGTAGATTCTCACTGCACATTCGCGTGAAAAGAATTGGGTCAATTTAACCCTTTCCTAACACAGCAGCAGTAAATTAACCAATACAAGACTAACATGACCTGAAATATCCTGACACTTTGTAAACAAAATTGTACAAATATGGCTGTCAACGAGCTGGTTCCATTGAAATCCATATTTGTAAAATTTTATTGGTAAATATTGTTTTGTTTTTTTTAAGTATCAAGTTCAGTTTATATTTTAAAAAGTAAAAAGCTGTGTTGGGTAAAGGATTGGCATGTGTTATCAGTATATAATAAGGGTTCAATCATAATGGCCTAATGAGATCCTTGAACTCTCATAGCAGGTATGGATTCTCGCAACCATTTTCGCTAATTAGTTATTCAAGAATTATTTTTGCAAGTTTCGTCTGCTTTTCAGGTTAGGTAAAGGTTTAAATAAACGCCTATACTGGATCTAATTGTTTAATACTCATTGTATTCGATTAATTCAAAGTTGTTCGTAATTAAAGTAACACGATCAAATTGTTCTGTGAAACACCAAATATAGAAGACGCGGGTAAAGGAATTTCACACTGGAGATCAAGGATGAAGAAGCATTGCCCCATAGATCTATCGCAGTGTATATAAAACTTGCTGCCTGGAGGATTGAAGGCTGCTCGAACTATTACCTGGCCGATCCGGGTAAGCGATGCAGAATTCACAGGTCAGTGGATTTTCAGCGGAAACAGTGTCGTCGTCTTCGGGAGTGTGTAGCACTTTCGCGGAAGGAACTCTTCCCGCGTTGGTCAGCCTGAGTCTGAGTAGACCGGTGTGTCCCTGGTGTGTGAGGAGTTTGAGAGCAGTGTATTTACACCTTCGACATCAAGCTCTTATGATGTTCGGGGCCAAAGCACCGTAAACAACGGTGGTTTCTAGTCGTTTGAAAGGAGCAGGCATGTCAACCGCCGATTTCCTCATGCTCCAACCGGTACCGTTACTGAAGCTTTTGTCCTCCCGGTACCGCGACAAAATAATTTTATGAGGAAATTCCCAATTGAACGAGGGTAAACGGGCTGACAATGTACAGGTGCATGTTCTGTCTGCACCACAACTCGATAAGGCCGACCATTTTGACTTTCCATACGTCACATCAGAGAGACTGAAGGCGCCGTCATCGACTACTTCAAAGTAATTATTCTGTGGTGACATCAAAGTAATCATAAAGCACGATCTTCGTGCTTTATGATTACTTTGATGTCACCGCAGAATAATTGGACGATGCCATGTTTGTCTTACGAACTTGGCGACTAGCGCGGTTTAAATGAGAATTTCTGCCATCTGATTGCAATTTTGTCATCCCATTGTTGATTTGTCCCGTCCCGATACTGGTTATGTTGGTACCGATGGTACTTTGACATGCCTGGAAAGGAGGCCTTGACACAAAAAGACCACCTGCATGCATAGTAGAATTGGGGGGGGGGGGGGGAGGAGGAGAAATGGACATACGTCTGGAATATGAAAAAGGAGCAAAAGAAACAGTACTTCCTAGAACGAAGGGTGTGAATGAAGGTGAAGTGGCGAGATCACGATGAGCAGCTAGAAGCAATAAGCAAGGGAGGCTGCAAATACCGCGAGGACAAGGCCTGAGAACCAAGAAAGATCCTCTGGTAGCCCCCATCCCAAGTACACACTGATAACTAATCCCCAAGCTGAGAACTGAACCTTTCCAACCCTTCACTCACTTGCTTCCTCCTGCCGAGGCAGTCAAATAACAAAAAATCCAATGATAAAAGGATAACAAAATTAGGCTGATTGTCTGTATATTGTGCAAATACGCCTTCGTTGCACAAGGACATTGTTAAAATTGGGGATACACATGATTGCCAAAAACGTGGGATAAATAAACAAACTTCATCACACGCGGGAAATCGTATTCGCATTCGTTTGTCTTGTTTCTTTAAACTGTTTTGTTAATCTTTTCAGCACAGTTGTATATATTATAAAAATTATATTTTGTTATATGATCAACCTTTCTCACTGTACGTATATTGCTTCAATACACTATCTATCTACCATAAAGGACAGGGAATTGTTAAAATGAAATAATACGGAATTTAGTGCCGTTATCAACTGACTGACGTTCCAAGGGTAATGTGCCAATGGATTTAAGGAATTTAATTAGTGGAGCAGTTCGATAAGTATCTTGAAATGTAGAGCCATAAATACAAGAGATTGATAAGCACATTAGAGCCGATTGGTGAAAATGATTTAAGAAGTTGAAGCACAATGAGCCCTATAGAATGACATCTCCATCAGACAGACCGATATTCAAACTAGTTCAAACAACAGAAGATCAACCTCAAAGGACTGTATAGAATCACTGTAATATTTTGCTGCTCTATATACAGCTTAGATGAATAGGTGTTTTGCACTACTGTACAAGTCGAGAGCTCAGTCATTGGTGAGTATTAGTTTTAGGCAGGCATTTGAACCACATGCGTATGCGGAAATAAACAAATCCCAGAGAAAGCATTTGTACCACAAAGTATGTGGAAATAAGCAAACCCCAGGGAAAGCATTAGTATCACATGCGTATGTGGAAATAAGCAAACTCCAGGGGAAGCATTTGTACCACGTACGTATGTGGAAATGAGCAAACTCCAGGGAAAGCATTTGTACCACATACGTATGTGGAAATAAGCAAACCCCAGGGAAAGCATTAGTACCATATACGTATGTGGAAATAAGTAAACCCCAGGGAGAGCATTAGTACCACATACGTATGTGGAAATAAACAAACCACAGGGAAAGCATTTGTACCACATACGTATGTGGAAATAAGCAAACCACAGGGAGAGCATTAGTACCACATACGTGTGTGTAAATAAGCAAACCCCAGGGAAAGCATTTGTACCACATACGTATGTGAAGAAAAACAAACCCCGGGGAAAGCATTAGTTCCACATACGTATGTGGAAATAAGCAAACCCCAGGGAAAGAATTAGTACCACATACTATGTGGACATAAGCAAACCCCAGGAAAGCATTAGTACCACATACCTTTTGTATCCAGGTGTGATAATAACAAACCATTTACTATACCTTCAATACAAATTTCTTCCAGTGATGAAAATTGCCAGCCATGATGCAAGTACGAAGACAAAAAGACGAAAATATCGTCGCCTGAGTGCTAGAATGTTCTATGTCCCACTCAGGCGACTCTATGTACAGTGTAAAAGAATGTGCTCCGCTGGCAAAATCTTCTGATTATAAGTTGGAAAGATGGTGTAGTTTTATTGAATAAATTAGGGGCGTGGTGGCATCGCGAAAACCGGTTCTCGTCAGATCACCGAAGTAAAGCAACCTCGAGCGCGGTTAGCAGTTGGATGGGTGACCATTTCAGCGACTGATTCGCGCTCCCGCGTTGTGTCCTTGGGCAAGGCATTTAACCCCAATTGCCTACATGGAGGAGTTACGATGTTGGAGAGCTGGCAGCTGCTCGTCGTTGCTCGGTGGTTCTCTCCGGGTACTCCGGCTTCCTCCACCCGTAAAACTGTCACCGACATGATATGACCCTGGCTGCCAATGTGTCGTTAAACCCTAATAAAAAAAAAACAAAAAAAAAAAAAAACATACCTTCAATACAAATTTCATCCAATGATGAAAATTGTCATCCATGCTGCAAGTACGAATGGTTCATCACTAGATAAACGACGGTGTGATTTGGGCTGAAATTGTATGGTGTCTGTAATGAATATTAACCCCTGCCACTGTCAAGGTATTGTTGGTTATATTCCAAACTGCATAAAGAGTAATTTTTGTAAACATCAGAGTGTTGAAGTCATTCAAGAAAGTATTAAGTTTCTGTTGCATTTTTTTCTAAAAACACAGGGGAAGACATTGGTTTTCGATTTCTATATCATGTGAATTCACTATCAAATAGCTCATTATGGAAAATATCGTTCACAAGACGTCAAATACGAGAGTGACGTCAACGTCGACGTTATAACATTGTGAGTGAGTTTGTCTCGGAAGTAGAATGAAATTAATCTTCTCTTATTTTTCATTAACTGTTAAACTAATACAAATAGCAGATCGATTATAGCGAACTCCGTACAGAAATTTCACATGAAATCGCTACTCATTAGGTATCACGGAACTAAATATTTTCCCATAGGCGACCATTCTAACGTTCAGGCAGAAAAAAATATGATCGCATCACTTTAATTTTGGCATTCAAATATCTCTGTTAAGTATAGCCCTTCAGACAACATTTTCTGATCCGAAAACATGGGGCCATGCACAAGAGAAGAAAAACTGACACAAATGGAAGTACCGGTCACGTGCACATATTTTTCATGGAATTCCCTACAAAAACAGACAAAAAGTAAATTGTATTTTTTAGGTCCAAAAGTCATCAAATCACCCTCTTTTTTATCAGGAATATTCAACAATAATGCAAGATGCCAATAGAATGTTTCAAACGTTTATTGAAACAATATATTTTCCCAAGGCTGTTTATTTTTAGAGACTGCATCATTTCGTAGTGCAAAATTTTAAGGCGGTTAACTCTAATTTCAATATTTAGTTCCGCGATACCATTAGAGACCTCCATATTAACTTGAGTAACACATGTTTTCCATGGAGTCCATTGGGGTAGAAGGAGACAAAGACCAAAAAATGTGGATTGTAATCGGGAACGGAGAGAAAGATATATATAGAAACAACAACAATACCGTACAGAAAAGCTTATGGTTGTATAGTGCAAAAGGTTAAGTTGTTGTAGGATGGGATGGGGTCACTACTATACGAATTGATATCAAGGTCGCGGGGGCTTAAGGAAAATGTTACGTTGTTGTAGGATGGATGGGGTCACTACTATACGAATTGATATCAAGGTCGCGGGGGGCTTATGGAAAAGGTTACGTTGTTGTAGGATGGGATGGAGTCACTACTATACGAATTGATATCAAGGTCGAGGGGGCTTAAGGAAAAGGTTACGTTGTTGTAGGATGGGATGGGGTCACTACTATACGAATTGATATCAAGGTCGCGGGGGGCTTAAGGAAAAGGTTACGTTGTTGTAGGATGGGATGGGGTCACTACTATACGAATTGATATTAAGGTCGCGGGGGGCTTAAGGAAAAGGTTACGTTGTTGTAGGATGGGATGGGGTCACTACTATACGAATTGATATCAAGGTCGCGGGGGCTTAAGGAAAATTGTAGGACACTGCGAATCTCATATGTCGAGTCGAGTGGTGTCTCGAATCGCATCAGACACCAGATTTCGAATCGAATGGAATCTCGAACCGAATCTATCCGTATTTCAAGTTGTGGATGTTACACCTTCTTCAAACTGTAAAACATATCAGCCTCCACTCAAGTATTGTGTGCAACGGCGACTCGTGCAAATCAAGCAAAAAAAGCGGAATATTCCAGGACGGAATCAATATAATTTCAGAAGCGGAACCTTCTTGAATTCTTCTTCTGTCATCAGGGCTCCTGTACAGGACATCCCCCCTCCCCCTTCCTGTACAGGAGACCTGATGAGAGACGAAGAGTTAATAGGAGACACTTTGTAGGACTGAGAACATCTTGATGATTCGAAAAATTTCGAATCGGAGCGATTGTAAATGAATCGAATCGAATCATGGGGACTATTTTGAATCGAAACGAATTTAGAAGCTTCGCATGTCCCTAGAATATTGGAAAAGACAATGACAAAGGAGTGCCAAATTTGTAGCTTCGGGTGATGGAGACCCCACATATAACCTCTTTGAATATCAAAGCTATTGTTCCTAATGAAAGAGATGATTTGGGAGTAAGAAAGTACTTGAGGAAGAGTGTAAGTAAGCTTGTTTGGAAATCAAGAGATAGCCAGTAAGGGACATAATAAAAAAAAAATTCTGAATGCTCAGAAGAGAGGAGGGGTTACGGGAGGAAAAGCTGGTAGGGGCGCAAGAGTACTGAGGAGCTTCCTCTGAGAACTGCCACAAAACACCAGCGGCTGAAGCTTTATTATTATTTTTCTTATTAACGATAACCGCGCGTGGGCACAATGCCGCTGCGTGCTGAGGCGAACTGTACGCCAATGATGCAATTGTCTTCAACCAATACTTACCCTGCTATTTGGAGTTGGTACGTCGGGGAGTCTGGCACTTGCTCGCCGTTGCACGGTGGTTCTCTCCGGGTACTCCGGCTTCAACCACCCATAAAACTGTCCGACAAGAAGTGACACTGGCTAGCGGAAGTGTCGTTAAACCCCAATAAATAAAGAAACGATAACCGAAATATTTCGGTTACTGAGGTTAACGGGGATATTAGTAAGTTTTGTAAAATACTGCACCACTTTTAAAAGAAAATATTATTAAAAAGAAAGAATTCAAAAACATCAGCTTTATATGGCCTATGAGTAAATTGCTTGTTATGCTCTGACTCAGAATATTGAAATTATTCATTGCATTTGGAAACAAGTAATAGCGAAACGTGTGTTAACCCTTTGAACTACAGAGGCCGTTTTGTCCGTCGGGTCGAAAGCTACCTCATAATGTCATTAAGGGGGATGACTGCAAGGTAAATGTATGGTGTAGACCAATCAATATTTTCAACGTGCAGCCTTAAGGCTGCACGTTGAAAATATTAATTGGTCTCACCCCAGGTAATAATAATGGACTCTCCCTATTGCTACCAGGGAACTGCTATGGAAGATATCACCAGGGTTCAAAGGGTTAATATGAAGGAAGAATCAGATAATTGCTTGTAGCCATAATTAGTCATATATGTATATTCTCCACGATGAAGATAATTTATCAGACCATTTGTTCAGAACATTGATCAGTGCTGCTAGTTCGATAACAATCTGATAATTAAACCAAAGCAAGGTGCACGGGGTACTCGATTTAAAGAAGGAGAGCATCAGCTGCACGGAAATGAAATGAAATGAAATTTATTTTGCAGTATACCTTTGCATGAAGTATAATAAACAGCTTGCAGAAATGTACAGAAATAAATGTAAAACTGCTTAAAAGAGAGGAGGGGTTACGGGAGGAAAAGCTGGTAGGGGCGCAAGAGTACCGAGGAGCTTCCTCTGAGAACTGCCACAAAACACGAGCGGCTGGAGTCTTCCAATGGTTTCAATGTGTTATATATATACAAGGAAGTCTGCTACCGTATGCGTATGCGAACTGATAATAAAATAATATTTCAGAACAACTCGTGGCCAAATGTGTTTCATATATCCAAGAACAAAGCTAGGCATTCAAAACACTTTACGATACAGCGACAGGAATGCATTTGGGAAAGGACAACACTGTCTGCATTTTTCATTGAAGGTGGGTACCATGGCCGACGGACATGTGCAAATCGCGCGATACCACGAACTGTCTTAAAAGAAAAACAATCGCGTAATTATAAGAAATCCAAACAGATCTGTGTCATGATACCTTGCTAGTAATATGGCAACTGTGCAGTCTCCCTATAATAATAGCGTGTAGTATTAAGGCGATCATTCTCTTTATTTGGTTTTAGACGTCATTGCATATGGATTCTTCTTCATCCCCGATGACCTTTACCAAAATGAGCGCCCACCCGCACGCACGCACGCACGCACGCAGAATGCTGTTAAAAGTAAACTGCAAACATCTCGAGAATCGTGAGAAATATTCACGCAGACAACTCATCTAATATAATGGAGGGTAGTTGTATCATAACAAAAATGGTTTTAAAAATACTTCTAATGTGGAAATACGTAATTTGAAATCTTAAGTCATCACATTCGTTGCCTTGATCAAGGAATTTTCGTTCAAAGTTTGAAGTTGGCATGACACGACAACACGAATACTGATAACATTAAATATTGTAAATCCGAGCTAAAAATTTCTATCCGAACTCGAACCATAAAAGTTGTAACGGAGTCAAAGACTTTTTCCAATGGAGTGAGTATCCATCAACCTACTAATCGCAAAGATTTAATTTCTTGACATAATCAAGGAAAAGGTTCCCTAATTATGAAAATTGGATTTTCAAAATTCCTTCGAGGTTATATTTGCTTTTTAATTAATCAATCTAGTTCCAAGTCTCAATCCTGAAATTTAATTATGATTCCTCATAAAAGTTATTTAGTGATATAAAAGTGAATATGGGTTGGAAATTGAAATCATATTTTCAATATTGAAAAAATATCCTGTAAAACATACACCGCAACAGGGGTTACGTCGCAGAAGGCGCAAAAAAACCTTGTAAAACATACACCGCTAACAGGGGTTACGTCGCAGTAGGCGCAAAACAAATCCTGTAAAACATACACCGCCAACAGGGGTTACCTCGCAGAAGGCAACATGCACCGCCAACAGGGGTTACGTCGCACAAGGCAACATGCACCGCCAACAGGGGTTACGTCGCACAAGGCAACATGCACCGCCAACAGGGGTTACTTCGCACAAGGCAACATGCACCGCCAACAGGGGTTACGTCGCACAAGGCAACATGCACCGCCAACAGGGGTTACATCGCACAAGGCAACATACACCGCCAACAGGGGTTACGTAGCACAAGGCAACATGCACCGCCAACAGGGGTTACGTCGCAGAAGGCGCACCGTAAAACATACACCGTCAACAGGGGTTACGTCGCAGAAGGCACAAAAAAATCCTGTAAAACATACACCGCCAACAGGGGTTACGTCGCAGAAGGCGCAAAAAACCCTGTAAAAACATACACCGCCAACAGGGGTTACGTCTCAGAAGGCGCAAAAAAAATCCTGTAAAACACACACCGCCAACAGGGGTTACGTCGCAGAAGGGGCAAATTTGAATTTTGGGCGAAAGGACCGAGTTATTGCATTAAATATAGATTGTTTTTTCATCTGTACTTCTGAATTTTACGAGAGTATCGTGACTTGGTAACAGGAACCATCCAAAGTGACAACCGCGTTTTCTTCTAAATATTTGGATGGCGTTTCTGGACGGAAAGTACAGTAAGTGGAGAGTGTATTATCACTAAATCACCCACAGAGTGGAGATTTCACCCAAGCAATAATTGCAAATTTGTTGCAAAGCATAACCAGCACAAGCAAAGTTTCAGCCAATGGACCTCCGGGTTAAACCCGGAGGTCCATTGGCTGAAACATTGCTTGTGTTTTTTGTCGATATGTACACAGTTTGCAAGTTATAGCTTGGGCGATAACTACACTCCGCGGGTGATTTAGTTACAATCCACGTACTGTATTGCAGACATGGTTGCAAAGTACTGCAGTACGCCATAAATGCAGAAATGTTTATGCCAGCTTTTTATACTTGCGCAATATAGAATTTATGTAATAGAAATGTAATAGTAAAAACGAAACCGAGAAGTAATAATGAATTCTGCATATTAATTGATACAGTGTATATACGGCTCCATTGTATTGTTTCCCAAGTCAGTTGAATCTTCCTGAGAATTGAACGCTGCATTAATGTGTTAAGAATTACTCCATGTAATACGCGCCATAAATAAAAACATTTGGTATAACATATGATGTGATAAATACCACTTGTTTTTGGACAAATCATTAATCGCTTTAATAGACACATCTTGACCACCACCCCCCCCCCAAAAAAAAAAAAAAAATCCATCAAAACTTGATAACCGTGTGTATGTGTTTTCGTGTGTTAGAGGCCGGTTGAATCATTTCTAGCTACGATATAGCTGACACAAGGTATAAAGTAACGATTAGCCAACCGTTTATTTTCATTTTCATACTGCCTACTTTTGACTGATAATGCTGGTTACCTGATTCTGTTATACGAGCTTATTATAGTAATTCAAACAAATTTCTATATTTTGCATTCTCGCAGCAACAAATGCGGTCACTGAGCAATGGGAGGTGAAAATCATATTTATCCTCTCTAGTAACTAGTAGGGAAAACAATTTATTATTTATTTATTTATTTATTAGGGTTTAACGACACTTTAACATCCAAGGTCATATCGTGTCGGTGACAGTTTTTCGGGTGGAGGAAGCCGGAGTACCCGGAGAGAACCACCGAGCAACGACGAGCAGCTGTCAGCTCCCCAACATCGTAATGCCGTACTGCAGCACTGGCAGGGTTAGATTGGTTGAAGACATGCGGACCATCGACGTGCAGTACGCCTTAGTACACGACGTCATCGTACCCCCATGTGGACAGTCGGGGTAAAGTGACTTGCCCAAGGACACAACGCGGGAGTCCGAATCGATCGCTCAGACGGTCACCCATCCAAGGACTGACCGGGCTTGACGTTGCTTAACTTCGGCGATCTGACGAGAACCGGTTACCGCAACGCCACCACGTCCCCAGGGAAAACAATGAAAATTTATCTATATACAGCTCGATAAAACAACAAATGATTTGTTGTCCTTGGGAAATGCAGTGTAGCCGTAGAGACCCAATTTATTAATTTAATACAAAGAAAGAACCAAATGGTGAGATCCATCCAGTAATTACCGAGTCAACCAGTGGGAACTTGGTGGGTGTAAAACCAATAAGTATGCTGAGTTAGCAAGACGGGGTTGGTGGAGGGTTACATTTGAAATTAGAATAATTCCACCTCTTTTTACAGAGATATCCTTAGAACGAATTATTTCAATTCCGAGGGTTGTGACGCTTCACTCTTCCGTACTAATGAATTCTACTCCAGAATATATTGAACGTTTACAAGCAATGGAACACGACCGCCAAAGGCAACTGCCTGAAATGAAGAAACAACATCATTGCGCTAAATAGCACCAACGTTCACGTGCGAATGACGGAATTGGACGCACACGTGGAGTCGAACAATGGCAATATTCCCTGGCGGTCTCTTTGAACCCACGTGCTCTCTAGTTGACTCGTGTTACGATAATACCCTGAAGATTATGCTTCCTTGAAAGATAGAGTTAAATTTGGTACCGTGTTGAACACAATTATCAAAGTCATAAATGAGACAAGAATTTCTTGCCTCTAATTTGAACAATCAAAATTTGTCAACCGAATTAGCAAGCTGTATGTTTTTATACAGCGATTGCACTGTGTATTCAATGTTACCCGATACAGTACAGACATTGATAAATATGCTAGGTACACAACGCGTGGAATCCACGGGGTATGTTTCCTCTCTCCGCGCATATACAGCTCATCTATGATAAACATTCTGTTTCATAAATATTTCTATCTCACAGCCCAACCCAAAAATCACGGGTTCACCTCATCTGCAATACGGCAGCTTACAGTAGTGTATAGGGGCATCAAGTGTGAGTAATAAGAATGTGAAAAATAATAATAAATATACAATGTTCCCACAGCAGCTTGGTGTACCAAATGTTCACCACGAGTGGTGAAGTGGTGTTAACCGCGAGCCTTTGGCGCTATATATATAGAATATGCCCACAGCAGCTTGGTGTACCAAATGTTCACCACGAGCGGTGAAGTGGTGTTAACCGCGAGCCTTTGGCGCTATATACAATACACCCATAGTAGCTTGGTGTACCAAATGTTCACCACGAGTGGTGAAGTGGTGTTAACCACGAGCCTTTGGCGCTATATATATATAGGATATACCCACAGCAGCTTGGTGTACCAAATGTTCACCGCGAGTGGTGAAGTGGTGTTAACCGCGAGCCTTTGGCGCTATATATATAGAATATACCCACAGCAACTTGGTGTACCAAATGTTCACCACAAGTGGTGAAGTGGTGTTAACCGCGAACCTTTGGCGCTATATATATAGAATATACCCACAGCAGCTTGGTGTACCAAATGTTCACCACGAGTGGTGAAGTGGTGTTAACCGCGAGCCTTTGGCGCTATACATATAGAATATACCACAGCAGCTTGGTGTACAAAAAGTTCACCACTCGTGGTGAAGTGGTGTTAACCGCGAGCCTTTGGCCCTATATATATAGAATATACCCACAGAAGCTTGGTGTACCAAATGTTCACCACGAGTGGTGAAGTGGTGTTAACCGCGAGCCTTTGGCGCTATATATATAGAATATACCCACAGCAGCTTGGTGTACCATATGTTCACCACGAATGGTGAAGTGGTGTTAACCGCGAGCCTTTGGCGCTATATATATAGAATATACCCACAGCAGCTTGGTGTACCAAATGTTCACCACGAGTGGTGAAGTGGTGTTAACCGCGAGCCTTTGGCCCTATATATATAGAATATACCCACAGCAGCTTGGTGTACCATATGTTCACCACGAATGGTGAAGTGGTGTTAACCGCGAGCCTTTGGCGCTATATATATAGAATATACCCACAGCAGCTTGGTGTACCAAATGTTCACCACGAGTGGTGAAGTGGTGTTAACCGCGAGCCTTTGGCGCTATATATATAGAATATACCCACAGCAGCTTGGTGTACCAAATGTTCACCACGAGTGGTGAAGTGGTGTTAACCGCGAGCCTTTGGCGCTATATATATAGAATATACCCACAGCAGCTTGATGTACCAAATGTTCACCACGAGTGGTGAAGTGGTGTTAACCGCGAGCCTTTGGCGCAAAATATATAGAATATACCCACAGCAGCTTGGTGTACCAAATGTTCACCACGAATGGTGAAGTGGTGTTAACCGCGAGCCTTTGGCGCTATATATACAGAATATACTCACAGCAGCTTGGTGTACCAAATGTTCACCAGGAGCGGTGAAGTGGTGTTAACCGGGAGCCTTTGTCGCGCGGTTAATACCACTTCACCGCGAGAGGTGGACATTTGGTACACCAAGCTACTTTGGGTGTTTTTTATTTATACCATGATCGTCAGATTAATAAAGTTTAAATAAATCAATATTCACACGTGCGAATCTGTTTTTGTTTTCGTGAGCAGCGGTGGGCGGTACTTCCGCTATCAGTTTTATCGCCGAACCGAAATAGAAAGATAAATGCGCCATTCACGGGGCCTTTTTCATTTTAAGAACATAATAACATACTATTTCGCGTTATGGATGCTTTATTAACATGCGGCAACGTATGTTTATTAATTTTTGGTATCTTATGAGGTAAACTTATTTAAAAACGTAATAAATAATTGCCGGTTCCATTTCACTCTTCACGAGGTGACGAGTGATAAATGTAGACAAGTAGACAAGTTTGCATTCAAGGCGAGGTCACCAAAGGTCAACTTGGATGTAGTTCTATTGTAGGTGTAAATTTTAACTACTGAAACCCCATTGCTGACGTGTTCACCACAATTGGTGTGTAAAGCTAAAATTTATGTCATGGGCTTTTTAAAAATAGTAGAAAAGGTAATCATTGTACACTTATCATTTGTTTAGCGCCTATCCACATTATAAAGTGAGACCAAAGCGCCTTACAAAAAAGCTACGAGGCCCCTCTAATATTTATTTATTGATGTTTAAGGTCACATATTTATGCACAATAGCTAATCATGACCGTGACAGTTTTACGGGTGGAGGAAGCCGGAGTACCCGGAGAGAACCACCGAGCAACAACGAGCAGCTGACAGCTCCCCAACATCGTAACTCCGCACTGCAGCACAGGCAGGGTTAGATTGGTTGAAGACATGCGTACCATCGACGTGCAGTACGCCTTAGTACACGGCGCCATCGTGCCCCCACGCGGGCAATGGAGATGAAGTGTCTTGCCCAATGACACAACGCGGTTGCCGCAGGCGAGATTCGAACCGAGGACCTCTCTGCTTGCAGCCTGCGCCTCTACCTACTGAGCCATCGCGCTCCCAAGGCCCCTCTAATTGAGGGTTAATAGTATAAACCATCGCTTAGTGCAAGAGATTTGAATAAGAATGTTTTCTGTCGCGTTTCAAAGTCCTGAATGGTTTTACAGTACCGAAGTCGGAACGACGAGTCATTCCAAATTTTAGGAGCACGAGAACAAAAGCGACATTCTCTAAACTTCTTTTAATTCGTGGCAGGGTATTCAAGGATGCTGTTATCACCACTCGGGCGCACCGCCCGCAAGATGAAGCACAAGTATCCTTCTTCCACACTCTAAAACAGTTTGGTTAAAATCAACCCACACCAACTAGGTTGAGTAATATGCACACAACTGGGTTCATATTCTCTCAACCCGGTTGATTTAGATTGATTTATTAACAGAACTGTTTTTAGAGTCGAATGTTGTAAATTAGCAGCATTTTCTCATTATAAATACTTTAATTTAATATGCGACACTTTTTTGCATTTAAAACAGAAATATAGCAGTTAAATGCATGTTTATATATGATAAAATGCAGGAAGGATTTCAACTATGAGATGGTTAACGGGCACGTTGTAACTACTGGAACACAATGTAGCCGACAAAAAATTATATATTGCACACAGAGGGGGCGCGGTGGCTCAGTTGGTAGAGGTGCAGACTGCAAGCCGAGAGGTCCTCGGTTCGTATCCCACCTGCGGCAACCGCGTTGTGTCCTTGGGCAAGACACTTCACCCCCTTTGCTCATGTGGGGGCACGGTGACGCTGTATACTAAGGCGTACTGCACGTCGATGGTGCACCTGTCTTCAACCAATTCTAACCCTGCTTGTGTGGAGTTAGTGTGTTGAGGAGCTGACAGTTGCTCGCCGTTGCTCGGTGGTTCTCTCCGGGTACTCCGGCTTCCTCCACCCGTAAAACTGTCGCGGTCATGATTAGCCATTGTGCAGAAATATGTGATATTAAACATCAATAAATAAATAAATATTGCACACAGAAAGATAATGAGATTACTCAACTTATTAAAATTTGGAACAATGTTGTTTACACACATTGTTATTCTTTATATATGTTTAACCAATGGCTGGAGATATATGCAAGAGAGTAATGCAGTTATAAGGATCGGTACAGAACTGGTATTACATGACATGCATTCATGCTCATAAAAGAATAAATAAGAAAATAAAAAAAAACATCATTCAAGAATTGCAGTACTGATTACTGAATCGGCGGTTTTCTTGAAATCGTAAATATTAGCACTGAAACAAATCTAGAAACGTATACGTTTCCAGGGTTTTTATTTCTAATTTTGACAAAGAAAGTACATTATAATGGAAAGAGTGGGGATGACAGTCAGTAGGCCATTTCCTGTCTTCAACGTTTTAGAAGAACTGAACTTTCTGAAATACTTACTTTTAAACCTTAAGTCCCCAGATTTAATTTTACGTTAACAACTACCAGATGACTTTACGGTGTTTCCACATAATTCGTCCCCTGAGTTCAAATGTGTTCTATGTGCCAGTAGGCACATAGAACACATTGGAATTCAGGGGACGACTTTCTTCTGAAGTAGGTGTTTATTTCCTGTACCACATAATCAAAAACGCTTCGAGACGTACAATTTTGTTCTCAAATATCACGTTAAGGAATACATCTTCAGATATATTCGTGACTTTGACACTTCAGAATGTGGGAGATTAGATTCGAACCGTTGGCCATCCGATTACACTTGGGCAAAAAAAGCGTTTCTAACCACTGCGCGATCAACATAACGTCGTCTCAGTGCGTAATTCAGTACGTGAATGAGAAAATAATATTGAAGATTAAGGCGGCGAGAGTGAAAGTGTGGAACTACTGTATTTTTGTGAACAAACTGTTTCACCAGTACTAAATGTTTAGAATTGTTGGTTACCTGTGCAGGCAGCAAACAATAAATAAAAAAAAATTGTCAAGATAAATGCAGCATTTCAGTGAAGTTCTCAAGAATACAATTGGAGCAACTACTTTTTCAGAGCAATGTAAAAGGAGCTGCTGTTTGCAGACTAAGGGTTAAATGTTTACAGCATCATATTTACGCCAGAAAAGAATTAACTAGAGTCTTTGTGTACCGAAAACGCATCGATATACCAAAAGCATTAACAATTTACATCATTAAACCCAATATTTCTGAGTAATTAACTGAAAGAAGAATACTTTCTTCGATTCTTCATATCACAGAAAACATCGAGCAGGAAACCAATAGCCCAAGACGACGGGGCAGTTAAATTATAACGAATCCATTCTTTAGTTGTCTTCAGTTTCGAGGATTCGCTTCCGAAAGAGTTAAATTTAATATGGTGGCTGAACTTTTGTGATAAGCAGTTTTATTTATCCTATTCCACAGAGATCAACTAAGCTGGCCACGTGATGAGGGCAAATGGTATTGGCACGCATCTAAACATAAAGGAACAATTGTCAGCAATGGTGGGGATTATTGCATATCTTAGAAAACTAAATTTCCTATCAGAAAATGAATTACACGCGATTTTTCACTTTTTTGTCCTTATGCGCTGCTCTGTTGTAGATAAAATATGAATTTCCATAAAGTCACAGAGATTTTTTTTCAAATTTAGTCTAACGAAACCAAAATAGTTTGCAACGATGAATATTTCTGATCACGTGTAACTATAAACAAACCAGGAGCCAATACTATAAAACTTTTACAATTGTATTTTCTCCTTATTAAAATAACTGACTAAAATTAATCATTAGCATTTCAAAACATATGGAAATTTTCCAGCTGGCAAATTTCCAGATCTTTGAAAATGCCAATGGTTCATTTTAACCCATTTAAAGTCAACTACAATTGAAGAAAATACAATTGCGAAACGTTTTATAGTATTTGGCCCCATACACACAACACTGTTACTATAAAAAAACAGACATATAATCAAAATCGGATCGTGACGGGGTAGAGATCTGTTCGAAATTCGCTATCCGCCAGTAAAACTACAATTTTATTCGGTGGAAATTCACAATCCGCTGTTATTTCAACAACACCAGATGTTTCCCAGTGATAAAACAAAACACATGTGAGATGCTACTTCGATCTATTTTTCATAAAATATCTATCCGCTGGTGTAAATGTCTCGCGACCGGATCGCAATCATATCAAGATCTGACCGAGAAAAAAAACGGCTTTTCAGGGCCGCCGAAAGCTGGGACGGTCAACGGAAAAAATTTCAATCAACCTATAATTGATGAACTGATGTTTCCCTCACACAATTCCCGTACTAAATACTAAACTCTTCGAGTGCTGAACAAATTTTGATGATTCTTACGACAGTCTACAACTAGAATTTCTCGGAATTTATAGAAGACAAGTGACGGCTTGAACTTGAGATTAAAGTGCAAGGATTGAAGGAAGATCATTTTCTATTCTGGGTGATGCTTAGGACTGTCATGATTAATCGATTAATCGATTGTTGATCGGTCACGGCGAAATCGATTAGTATTTTTCGTTGTCGAATAATCGGTAAATTGTAACCCGCTTCAGACGTTTAATAATTAAAAGAAAATTTGATGAAAAAAAACTTTTGTTTCTAAAGGTAAAGAGTTAAGAACATCGATGTTAAACCCCAAGAAGCCATTGGAAGCATTTGTCTTTCAGGTACATTCATCAAAGCTTTGATGTTCTGAACTTTTGAACCGTCAGTGTAATAATCAAGACCGGTCGGCAGTTGCGAAGTTCGCAACTGCCGACCGGTCTTGATTATTACACTGACGGTTCAAAAGTTCAGAACATCAAAGCTTTGAATGTACATAAAAGAGGATCGTCTTCGTTGTTTACCGGAGGTAGGTCAACTGACTTGAACTTTATTTTTATCGACTTCAGAGAGAGGGAGAGGGGGGGGGGGTCATCTAGGTACGATTAATCGATTATTATCGATTATTTGCGACGAACAATCGATTCCTAAATTTAAAAATCGTGACAGCCCTAGGATGTTATTACTAATGCTAGTAGTACTAACTATCTTTCGGTAGTACCTGACTAGCACTTTACTACCATGTCCAACTGTCTATTATTTTGTGACAGCTGTTATTAATACACCCAAGCGTTTTCCTGTACCCACAAGAAACTACCAAGTCCACTACAATTGCAATGGCAATGGTAACAAGAAAATGAAGTAAGTCCAAGAAGAAATGTTGTCGTGGCTGTTGTAATGATAACACAGAAGTTGGAAATATAAATGCAAGCAATGATATATGAGATTTTCAAGAATTTAGTGAAAGAAATCCTAACTTCTGATGATGCGTATCTGATTGAACAAACAGTCGAAAAATTCGGAAGAGAAGAAAATGGTCTCCTGGTCAGTGAACATATTAATGCCCATCAGAAACTAGAACATGGTTGTAAAGGACAACTCATGTACACAATCAACGAATCATCGAATTGTACTTTCTAGTTATGACTTTAAATGGGTTAAAATGAACCATTAGCATTTTCAAAGATTTGACAATTTGCCAGCTGGCAAATTGCCATATCTTTTAAAATGCTAATGATTCATTTTATTCAGTTATATTAATAGGTATAAAATATAATTCCATAAAATACAATTGTAAAAGTTTTATAGTATTGGCTCCAGACAGTATGTGCTGTGAAGAACATTAAAACCAAAGAGAGGAAACTGATACAGAAAGAAAAAAAAATACTCAATGCCACAGAACAAGAACTCACGGAACATTCAAAGCAGTTCACATTAGCAAAAGCAGGAATCAACCAAATTAGAAAACATGATTGATGAATTAAATCGGTTAAATAGGATAATGAGAATGAAAGTGGCTTCAGCTGGCAACGCAGAAACTGAAGAAAAACAGCAAACATTTGAAATAACATGCAATCCTCGTCCAGATTTCAGTCAACAATATCTGCCGTCTATGCAATAACCCAATCATTCATTCTATATGAATCAATGCAACTGCCACCATGAAATCGTAGCTCTTAAACAGAAAAAACACTGAATTGGAAATTGCTATAATGAAGATTCAGTCCAGGAATTAAAAATTCAGAAGCTGAAATACAACCTCACCAACACAATGAATGTCCATGTGAAACCAGAGCATACTCACAGTCACTTTGGAAATATTAATAGATATACCTCAGCAATCCCACCTCCTGTTCAGAAAAAATGGTATCTTCCCTACAAATATATACCAACAGTCAGGACCTACACCAACACCAATATGAATCACTCCTCCAATACCTGACATCACAAACCATCAGTACAAAAATAACCTCCATTACCATTTAGAAAAAGCACCTCAATGAAGAGAAAATCGCCAAAATTCTTACAACAGAGGTTCCAAGATGTATGGCAATTATCATTCAAATCATTCCCCTTCAAGAAATATTTACTATAAAAAGAAAAACACACAACAAAACGGAAGGTGTCCAAATGGGGTAACATCAGAAGAAACAGTTAACCCTTCACACAACGCAGGCGATATCAAAATTTATTATTTTAAATATCATTTTGTTTACGAGCTCGTTCCAACGAGGGGTCATATTTATGGTTTTGTTGAAATTGTTTTGAAAAATAAAATATTTTTTCAACTGCTGAATTTGCATATTACGCGGGCGGATGCGGTCGATTCGTTGGGTAAAGGGTTAATCTTTATCATAACAGTGATGGCATGAAAAACAACATAGAGAATGTGGACCCCAGTCAAGATCTTTCAATGAAAATTAGGGGTTACAATCCACACCCTGAAAACATCGAACATACCGACCGAATAAACAAGGCTCCTGCGAATATTCGAAATTCGATTCGAAAGTCAATATTCGATTCGATTCGATTCGAAATCGGAAATTCGAATATTTTCGGATATACTTCGGCCCTAAGTTTGTGACAGTTCTGCGTAGAAACGTAACTGACTTGTACCGGTAACAGTGTTTGTAGCGATGTAGCTACAATTGTATAACAGTTGTAACTACATCGCTACAAATACTGTTACTGCTACAACTGTTCGTTTCAACTTATTGTCCAGTGGCCATTTATGAAAATTTTAAGTTTCGAACTTTGAAATGTTATTCAGCTGTTCAACTTCAATAAATCATTTCTTCCACAACAACAATCACATTGTATTATACTGAGTATTGTTCTGTTCGATCACAGTTATAAGATACATGGTCAAAAGCAACGGTTTTCCAAAAGAATACCCCCTGATTATTATATAAACAGAAGTAGGACAGGCTCTAATTTACAAGCGGATCAACTCCATTCGGCGTTGAATTATTGTTTCGTTTTAGAAATTCCGCATTTTTGTTTAAAAGCTACAAAGTCAACAATTCGAACAGTTTCAATCAATGGCTAGTATATTGGTTTATATCTAAGATTAGGATGCGAAGTGGTGAGGCAAAAAATACACTCTACATAAATGTGTGTCTTTTAATAATCGGGGGTATTATTTTGGAAAAAAACTTTCTCTTTTGACGACGTATCCATTAACTGTGATTCGATTCGAAGTTCCATCGAAATTCGATTAGAAATTCGATTCATTTTCACCAATTCGATTCGATATTCGATTCGATCAAAATCGGCAATTCGCAGGTCCCTAAAATAAACCCACAAACAAAAGAATGGCAATCAACTCCATTTATAGAAAACCAAAGTCCTCTTGTTAACTGGTAGAGTGCTGGAAGCCCATTTTTGGGCTTTATCCTGAAGTGCAGGTACCACGGCTTAAAGGCTTGATATTCTGTGGATGTGCTTCAATTAATTCTTGATGTGATATTATTTAATCTGGATGGAATTGCCCTGCTACAATTTATGGGAGAGTGCCTGTAGGCACTCTCCCATAAATTGTAGCAAGGCAATAACATGTGAACAAAATTTTAACACCTCAAAAAACTTAGCACTCTACCAGTTAACAAACATTCAAGTGTATCTGAAAACAACGAGGAACAATTAAATACGGATGACATGCATGTACAGCTCACAAAGATAAATCCCTCTATCAGATCAGTGCTTACCGATTCAGACAACAAAGAACTAAATGACGTAACTCGGCATTTTTTTGTGCATCGGAAGTAACATGGAGAAAAACGGAAATGATGAATATGTAACAATAACAACCTTTAAAGTGAGAAAACCTCAAATCCAATTACATTTACATGAAAGAATTGTTAGAATCCGCAAATATTTTATGCCTTCAAGAACATTAGCTGTACAAATTTGACCTGAAATATCTCACAGATCTGAACAAAGAATATGTCACCATTGTAAAATCTGCGGATCAATTCGAATAAATATCTTCAATGGAAGTACCATGTGGATTTAGTGGGGTGACCACATTTATAAGGAAAAGAAAATTCCCTATTACAAAAATCCTTACTGATGGGTCTGAAAATTTAATGGCTGTGGAAATAAAGAATAAGCCTCCTATCTGCATCATAAACATCTACATTCCAGCAAGAGGAAACCGGGAAAGTGAAGATCAATTTGATGCATCTATTGAAGAGATTACTGAGGTTAGAAAGAAGTACAACAACATTCATATTATAATGTATTGCGGAGAATGGAATGCTTCACTCCTGACGAGAGAAAAAAGTCGAAGAGACAGAAAATGAGATGCTGCTACAGAAGAGAATAAAATGAAGAGCTTATTCTTGCCTTATCCCACATTCTACCACACAAATGAGAGAGATTCTTCGCAGATAGATATTACGATTGGAAATCGCAGTGCCAAAAACACATCAGACCATGTACCAGTTACTGCCAGATTGAAGATCAGTTTTGAAAATCAGTGTCGCCATGAAGATTCAATCTTCTCAGCAAGAACAAAATGTGAAAAATGCAACTAGAGGATTTTTTAGGAATAGGTATCACAAAATTTGTCATTCAAGGCTTGCAAATCACAATTTGACATACAGATGCAAACAGAAGCATTTACCAACGTTCTGAAATCAGCGGGAAAGCATTAAAAGGATTAATAAAAGACAAAGTAACGCACGTGTATGGTGCCCAGAGTTATTTAATGCGGTTAACCCTTTACCCAACGTAACGGCCAAAACCGGCCAGCGCTATTCTAAAAAATCGCCAATTAATTTTCAAAATATTTTCATTTTTTGTCTCAAAAACATAGGTTATGACCCCTTGTTGGAACGAGCTCGTCGAGCTCGTTCCAACGAGGGGTCATAACCTATGTTTTTGAGACAAAAAATGAAAAAATTTAGTTATTCAAGAATTTTTTTTTGCAAGTGTCGTCTGCTTTTCATGTTAGGTAAAGGGTTAAAACATATAACCGGATATTTTGGGAATGGAAGGAACCAGGTTGTCAGTAAACAACCCCACCCTGATCAAGAAAAGAAAAGCCAACAAACCTCTGAATAGATTACAGAAAATTGAAAGTACTGATAAGAAGCGGCGATATCTTACTGAGATAATGGGAGCAAAGGAGTGCAATACCAAACTATTCTTTAATTTGGTAAAGAAGCAGCGACAGGCAAAATCTTCAAATACGAAATAAGTCATTGTCAACGGCAAGGTACTAACCAGTGAAGATGACATTAGAGAAAGCTGGGCTGAATATTTTGGTGGATTAGAACAGCCACTAGAAAATAACAAGTTTGGTGAAGAACATATAAGAAATGTAGCTCATGATATAATGACTATACACTCAAAAAAATATAGGTTTTTTTTAGAACCAAAACTGGTTCTAATCTTGTCCCTGAGATGGAACCAGTTCTGTTTAAACAGTATTTATTTCAAATCAAATAAATTTACCAAGATTAGCATTCAATTTTAACAGAATATTACATGAACTGAAGTAGATTCAGCAGTAAACTTGGAGCTTATTCAACGCAGTCGCCAAACATTTTGAAACAAAGGAGATATGAACAGTTGGCATATCGAACCAGTTTTGGTTCTGTAAGAACCAAAACTGGTTCGATATGCCATCTGTTCATATCTCTTTTGCTTAATAATGATTTGAGACAACCTCGTATGACCTCTAAACTTACGGCTGAAACCTCCTCAATTTATGTTTAATTCTGTTAATATTTAATGTTAATCTTTATAAATTTATTTGATTTGAAATAAATACTGTTTAAACAGAACTGGTTCCATCTCAGGGACAAGATTAGAACCAGTTGTGGTTCTAAAGAGAACCTATATTTTTTGCAGTGTAGAAGAAATATGCAGCGATCAGCAATGTAGGCTAGAGCCCTGCCAAGCTTCGAGATTCGATTCGATTGCGAATCTTAAGTTGATATTCGATTCGATTCGAAATCAGCTGCCCGATTCGCCTCCTTTCAAATCTTTACACGGGAATATAGCTTGGTATCAGTCATATTATCATCGCCTCACAAAACGTATAGTTCAGATGGAATTTGTATGTACATATTGCTCAAAAATAAAGACAGAGGGCAAATTCATCTATATTAACATAAATAGCATCTGACCCCTGCCACCCCCATCCTAATTCCAGTCTCACTAGCCACTACCACTCTTGAAAAAATTTTAATGTTGTCAGACAATGTTGGCGATGAGCTGTTGGTTGCGGCTCGTCCTGTGCAGTGTTAGTGCTGGAAAGTTTCGCACCTGTTCCTTGGTAATATTCCAACTACATCATCAAGGCATGCCTTCAAGGAAGGCATGCCTTGATGATGCAGGTGGGGTATTTTTTTATTCGAGACTTGAGCCGTCAGACTCGGAGAAAACAGCATTACAGTCCCCTTCCCCTTTACCGGTCATCTTCAAGACGCTCGGAATTCGAGATTCGATTCGATTTAGAATAATAGACCCGATTCGAATCGAAAATGTGTGATTCGCAAGGCCCTAATCTTGCTTTTTCTGGAACTAACATAACTGGAATATTTTGGCAGTCGGGACTTGAACCGTCACGTTCTAAACAATCATGTTTACGGGACCCATCTCTCTTATGGATCATCTTCAAGCGCTCAGGATTCGATTCGAGATTCGATTCACAGGGCGCTAATTCAGGCTACCAAAAGTATCACAAGAGAAAGTAGAGTTAGTCATCAGAAATTTGAAGAACGGTAAATCAGAAAACAGCAGTGGACTTCAAGCTCAACATCTGAAAAATGGAGGCAAACAGTTGTCAAGTTCATCACAGACTTAACCAAAAATGCTTCAAAGAGAAGAAAATACCCGAATTGCTTAAATTGGGAATCCTTTTCAAGTAGGAGTCTCTCATCATCTCTGGACAACAACTCACTGCAATTCTCATGATGTTCATCTGGCAACAATAAAAGCACACCTTTTAACGGGAACCTACACACTACAGCGGAATAAATCTATCTACAATGGACAAAGTCTAATTTGTTTGATGTGCAAAGAGGGAGATGAGACTCGTGAACATTTCTTAGGAACATGTAGTCAAATGCAAATGATGGAAGCAAGAAAATGTGCAGTTTCACGTCTGAGACTTCATATTTCTGAACCTAGATTGAACTCTATTCTAAATGAACCCCATCTATTTACTCAATTAATTCTAGACTGCACAATGACTCTATTGCCACTTTACTTGTATTGACACACATTCTTGGTATTAAGGAGTTCTTCTAAGTAGGCTGGTGACATGTTGTTGTGTGTCTTAAAAACTAATAATAAAGTTTTGAAATTATTCTGTACTTGACTGGCAGCCAGTGCATATCCCTCAGAACTTAGAAGACCTCCTTAATACCAAGAATGTGTGAAAATACAACCAGAGGTCCAATGGTAAAATACTGCTACATGTTCCAAAACATAGGTGTAAGACATTTGGAGATAGGTCATTCTCATTTGCTGGCCCTCACTTGTGGAATAATTTGCCAGAACACCTAAAAAGACTGTCAAATGTCAACTTTTTCAAGAAAGATCTCAAACCATACCTGTTTCAAAAAGCCTATAAGTGATGGTCTGGACTGTAAGATACTGTATATATTCCGTTTGTATATTTGCATGAGCTCAGTAACATGTACAGCGCCTTAGAATATGGTTCTATATCTTCTGAACTATAATTTTGGCGCTATATAAATGTGTATATTATTATTATTACTTCGAATTGATGGGAATCTGTTACATGACATTGAGCTTTGGAGCAGAGAATAGGTTGGGCAGCTTCACTGCATCCTTTCTGCCTCTAAATATGAAATAATCAGTTAGGGAGCATCAGTTCATCAATTCATTTAAATTTTAATGTCACATTTAATTTTAAATTTGCATCCAATCAATGTATGAAATTGAAGTAAATCATTGTACACAGAAAATTCAGTTTCCATATCTACTCTGGACAGTCAGAGGTGCTGCGAAAAATAAGCGCTGTGATATCAAAGAAGAAGGACGAGGCCGAGGCAATGTGTAGAACGGGTGTTACGGGCCCAGCGAGTGCCGAGGGCGCGACGTGATAAGCAGGGATCTAGGGTTCTTTAAATTAGTGCTAGGAGCAGCATTCTCCTGCATTTTCTTGACAACATCTACTCAATTATTTCCTTACATTTTGGGTAATTCATTACCCGTATGTTTGTGTGTATGGTGCATTTTTTTCTCTTAAGATAATCGTGACCACCACAATGCAGGAAAGATCGGTAGAAAAACCACAAACTGGAACAAGTGTTTTGTGATATGAATGGAACCTGGCCAGTAATGCATCTACGTACTCTTGCCATTCCCACCAGCGTCGGAGACCCATACCAAAAGGCTTTCCACGACTTTCAGCTTTTTAAGACACCAAACATTCCGGCCCCCGGAGCAGTTGCCTCTCTTAACCCCCCCCCCCCCCCCCCCCCTACACACACGCACACACTCGGCACCTGTGTGGTTTTTGCGATCACAGCACTACAGAGGGTGTCTACAGTTTTGGGGTAGAAGGCCCAAGACCTTTTGACAAGCATCTCTCATATCCAGTCAAACACGTTAAATTTTGTACTATATGAATCACACACTGATTTCCAATTAATCCTAACGTTCAGGACAGAAATTAAAGCAAAAATAGTACGTGGCGTCACGCAAGCTAAAATCGATGGATATCGAAATATATTTTGACCTTTTGAATCCTGGCGCCCTGTATGGTATTTTCTTTTATAAGACTGTCTACGTCGAAATGGAAGAATCATTTCTATATTATGTAAGACAGTCCAGTACAAAATTAAGCCTACAGCTACTGATGTTGAATCACGTTATTATGGATCTTCGCGACCGATTTATATAGAATAAACGTATAGCTTTTTGAAGTAAAAAAATTATTCTACGAGTAGAATTAAGAATGAAACTGACGAGCCTCTGGCGAGTCGGGTTTATTCTTAATTCTACTCGTAGAATATTTTTTTTTACTTAAAACACTATACGTTTATTTTGTTTATACCATAAATCTTTTACATGGCTATCGCGGCGAAATCGTGCTGTTACTCGCTACAAAACATTGGTCATTGATCCAATTCGAACGACAAGCAAAATTGCCAAATATAAAAAAGGCGCAGTGATACATTTCTGTCTAAAAATAATTCCCCTACAAACTAGAGCTAAACTTGCAAAAATACTTTATTAGATGAACAATATGTAGTGTTTTCTACTGGCATTGTGTAATACTTTCAAAAAGGTTCAAAGAAAACAACAATTGAACTCTTAATTGTACTACACGAATGCGGTAGAGGTCAGAGGTCAACAAGTCCACCTCTAATGAAGGGATAAATTATTTCAGTATTAAACCTACGGGGAAAATGTATCACCCTACTAGGTGAATAAAGCAAAAAAATTATCCAAGGCTTTTATTGTTCGAACAAACGGCCATTTATGGGATAAAATGTGCATTGTGTCGTATGCCCATACACTGCCCAATTTTTCTTCACGCAAAAATATATGCATACCGGCTTGAAAAGGTGCAGGATTAATTGGACTGGAAATGTCATTTTGGTTTTAAAACCTTAGAACGTGTCGTTCAATTAACTCTTTGAACCTAAATGCCGCTTTTCCGGGCCAGGGTCGTGATACGACCTGAATTCATAAAGTAGATACTTACTGAGTAAATTTGTGTGGAAGACCAACCAATATTTTCAACGTGCAGCTCCTGGGATGCATGTTGAAATTATTGCTTCGTCTTCCCCCAAGTAACGAATATAGACCCTACCAGTTGATGGCACTGAACTATCATGGAATATACCATCAGGGTCCAAAGGGTTCACCTGTTTTACCAGACAGAAAAAAATGAAGCAGGAAGTTCTAACGAAAAACAAATCCCACCAGAAAGCTGACCCCTTTTGGCACTGAGAAGCTGAAAGGCTGAATTTGCATTGAATATCTTCTCGTTCCCTGAGTTCCAATGTGTTCTATGTGCCAGTAGGCACATAGAACACATTGGAAACAGGGGACGTTCTGTGTGCGTCTGTTTTCGTAAATACCAGCAGGCGTCTGTAAATGTGATTTCAAATCACCGTTGTGTTTTTGTAGGAGCGACGCGTGTGACTAATAAAACTTTACCGCGATAAAAATGAATAAAACCCTTGCCTATCAAGAACATAACGTGTTTGTTCGTTACGACATGCGAAAAGAACTGATAACAACTAGATGTACTGCAGGAATTGGAAGCAGGAGAGGGTTAAATGCTCTCATCAATAATATTCAAAACTCGGCTCTCATGATTAAGTTTCCTGGTCGGATATGTTTTCAGCAAAGTGATCGAAAATGGAAAGCAGACATGAGGTTAGTATAACATTCTTTTTGCTGATGGAAGCTATTATCCGACACACAACTAAAAGGATCTCCCTTGTCAGAAGTATGGTACACAAGAACACGTCGCCTTCAACAGATGGGAACACGCCAGACCTGCATAAACTGCAGTAATCTGTCATACATGCTGGCTTTTTGTTACTGAAGCAATTGAAAAAAGCGTTTTCAACTATTCCGAAATGACTTGAATCATTTTCTATGGCTGTTCAGAAAGATGAAATGTTTTGGATGCAAAATGTCGAACAAGGAAAATGCCACAAACCCACACGTTGTCTCCTGAGTTCCAATGTGTTCTATAGAACACACTGGAACTCAAGGGACGATGTACTGTGTCAGAACACTTTCTGAAAACATTTTCTCCTTTGAACACCTATAAGGAAATCACCTGATATCATATTTTGTTAACACGTAACGTCCAAAACCGTCCAGCGCTATTCACAAAAATCGCCAATTAATTTTCATTATTTTTTTCATTTTTGTCTCAAAAACATAGGTTGTGACCTCTCTTTGGAACGAGCTCGTCTATGTTTTTGAGATAAAAAATGAAAAAAAAATAGTTATTCAAGAATTTTTGTTTGCAAGTGCCGTCTGATTTTCGTGTTAGGTAAAGGGTTAAGTAACGGGAACAGCGCTACAAGTGTAATTTATCGTATATATCGTATATAGAGGATATAATATTTATGAAACGAGTCTAAGAATTTTTCGTTCTGCGCGAAACGAAAAATTCGAACGAGTTTCATAAATATATGAGAAAAACACTCATTTCATATTCTATTTATTAGATGACACACACACGCACAAATTAGCCACTTAGTATGACTTTTTAACCCATCACCTAATTTGAGTTGCAGACGGCACTTGGAAAAAAACATCATCGTATAACTAAAAAATTCATTTTTTACTTCCAAAACATAGGTTATGACCCCTCATTGGAACGAGCTCGTCGAGCTCGTTCCAATGAGAGGTCATAACCTATGTTTTGGAAGCAAAAAGTGAAAATATAAAAAAATGACTGGCGTTTTTCTTGTAGGTAAAATATTAATACAATATAACCCACCCCAAACAGGACAGGTAACGTAAATTCTCCCTATTGAAATTATGCAAATGTGACCCAGTTGTATTTTGTTTAGCCAATCAAATTGTCCAGTTTTTAAGTTGACCAATGAAAGCTCCCAACTCTAATTATGCAAATTATGAAAATGTCGCCCAGTTGTATTTTGTTAAGCCAATCCGATTGTCTAGTTTTGAAATTGACCAATGAAATTGACGGAAGGCTTTATTTATCACTGATTAATATGAAAGCAAAATATCAAATGTTTTAAAGTGAACAAAATTGACGAGTCATAAATTTATATGATAAATTCTGGTTTTGTTTATTCTTTCATGCAACAAACCTTAGTGCTGTACAAATAATACTTCCAGTCTTTGGTGTTAAATGAAGGATATCGTCAACTTGAAGAACTAAATTCCAGAATTCCGTTTCTTTGTTCTTGCACCGTCCATGCCATCCTGCAGTGGAAGAATTAACCATTTAGAATAGGAGCTGTCAGAATCTGCCGATTATATTATAACCAGAGCAGGTGGCAGCTATGTGAATCTGAGGGCGGGGGACACAAACGGGATACACCAGGTCGACTGTGGCGAAAACGATTCACAGAAAAGTGAACCCTTGATTCACATGTCGCCGAGAAGGCGACTGGGGGAGATGAATTTTTTTGTGTGTGGGTGAGGCGAGGAGGAGGTGGGGATTATATATAGGTTACTGCCACCATGTGGGTTTCCAATATTTTGTATTTAAGTCTCGACTTCGTCTCTGGACATCTTTCGACGAGTCCGTTAGGTCGATACTTCAATCATTTAATGATGTAATTACTGTTATCAAACACGGTGACCCTGACATGTGTAATAACTCGATACCAATTGAGTGCATGAGGTAAAAACGTCCTCTTTCTGAATCAAAGGATCGCGCGTGCGGTTGCTACCCTCAACACATACTTGTATTTTGTCTATACTTTTTTACTTATGTTGAGGGAAATACGTTGTTGTTGTAAGATAAATATTAGGGTTTAACGGCACATTAACAGCCAAGGTCATATCGCATCGGTGGGTGACAGTTTTACGGGTGAAGAAAGTCGGTGTACCCGGAGAGAACCACCGAGCAACGACGAGCTGCTGCCAGCTCCCCAACAACGTAACTCCGTACTGCAGCACAGGCAGGGTTAGATTGGTTGAAGACATGCGCACCATCGACGTGCAGTACGCCTTAGTACACAGCGTCATCGTACCCCTATGTAGGCAATCGGGGTTAAGTGCCTTGCCCAAGGCCACAACGCAGGAGCGCGAATCAGTCGCTGAAATGGTCACTCATCCAACTACTAACCGCGTTCGACGTTGATTAACCTAGGTGATCTGACGAGAACCGGTTACCGCGACGCCACCGCGCCCCCCGTAAGATAAATACATATATTGTCCATATCAAACAGTTGACGACGTTCTTTTGTGCCATGCAGTATATTATAATCAAACAACCGGAAATGTACGAATACTTGACAGTCCATTTTTGGTAAACAAGCAACTATCTGTCCGTGGTTCGGTCACTAATCTCTATACAACTGGTTTGCTAGAACACCCATTGGTCACATTTAGAAAACATGTCTCCACACCGCCATCTTGGTGGCGGTGGGTCGGGCGGTTATAAATAAAGAATGCTCTGCCAAAATAAATTCTAGAAGGTTTTCAGTTTTCCGGCATCTCGCAATCTCCGATCACCTTTGAACAATATTATTTGATGTTAGCGAAAAATGAATATGTTGAAAATCTACACATTTTTCGTGGCAATGCAAAATGAATATTCACAATACATTTTAGTTCTTATTAATATTAGCAAACGCCAATATTGGAAAGTTGATACACTGTTATTAGCTTTCATGCAAGGTAAACGGCATGAAGTTTGATGACGTGAAAGCTGTTACGCTGTGGCGTAACAGCTTTCACGTCATCAAACGTCATTGATATGAAGTAGTTACTGTGCTGATTGGCTTGACGTCATCTTATAGGACATTTTAAGTAACGACTGTTTTTCTCATAGACGTTCTAGCAATCCAGTAGTATTTCTAACACTTAATTATCTTACAGCTCGAAAGATTCGGCTGGAAAATGGTTAATCCTTCGCTCACTAATGTCGAAGTATCACAATTTAAAAAAACCCAAGTTTTTTCCCACAATGCAACAAGGAATATATCCAATCTAGTCTTGTATGACAGATCTACTAGGAATTTAGGCAATACAGTCTTGTTTGACAGAGACTGATGGAAAATTTTCAACTTGAAATTTTAACACCAGTGTACAAAGGGTTAAGTAAAAAATAGAGTCCAAGGCGACTAAAATTGGGATTTCATTGGCCAAGTGCAACTTAATTTTTGCTATATTTGGTCGAGTTATGGTAACATCTCAGACCTAGGGTTTGGCGACGGTCGGTCTGCGTCTGGGCGGCCGTTTGTGCGTTCGGGCGTCCTCACACTGTTAGCGAAATATATTGAGCAAACGTTCTCCGATTTGACTAATATTTGCCATGCAGGTCTTTTGCAATAATACCTGAAGCGAGTTCGAAAACTGGCCTGGCCCAATATTTCGTTACAGAGTGATGGACCTTAATTAGTCAATTTTTAAGAATTTTGAACTCGTAAGTGCAATAATTTGAACAAACATACTCCGATTTTACTGCTACAATACTATTTGCCATACAGGTATTTTGTAATAATCTCTCAAACGAATTCGAAAATTGGTCCGGCCCCATTTTTCTTTACAGTGTTATGGGCCTTAATTAAATAATTTTTACGAATTCTGAATTTGTTGACATTATAACTTGAACAGAGGTTCCAGATTTGACCAAAGCCATATAATTGATAGACGGATTATGGACTACAACTCGATGCCTGCATATCCGGTGCGCACCTCCTGTTTTATTGGGGTTTAACGACATTTTCAACAACCACGGTCACCATGTGTGGGATTTTTTGTAAATGATTTATGACAGGAAATACACAGAACGACACACGCGTGTGAATAGGTTAATCGATATGGCACGAGTGCCAGCGTGGAATGATGAAACGAGAGGCCGCATGCCTCGAGTTTATCCTTCCGCGATGGCACAAGTGCAATATCGATTAACCCATTCACACGCGTGTGTCGTTCTGTGTTTATTACATGCCTTCACGACGTCCATAAAAACCATTATTAGAATGACATTCAGCAATTCATTTGACAACTATCAACAAAAAGAACACATTTTATTGCCAACCAAATTTGCGAGGGGAACCCGTGTTACTATTTCGCCTCCTGAGTTCCAATGTGTTCTATCTGCCTACTGGCACATAGAACACATTGGAACTTGGGGGGCGATTTTTAGCTATCGCTACCGATTCAAGTTGTAATTGCTTTGTACGATTTGTAGAAAATTCCAGTGAAATTTCGCTTCTATTTAAAAATAGTCTGTTATCTATTTCCGTTCCGCACATATTTTCATTTTCCGCATGTAGATGGGGATTTCGTAGATCAGGCATATAATAATTGATATGATTGATTACTTAGCAAGACTGTACATTTTTTTTATCGTTTTCTTCCTGCTATTTTTCAGCTTGGTCTGTACATAATGTTATATAACATGTATCTTCATTTGGAGACGGCAGGTAGACAGCCAATCTGTCTGTGTCCTCTATCTGCAGTATGTTTGTTTATGTCTTTTTTCCGTACATTTTAGCTTCTCGGTCTCTGTAAAACGTACATACCTCTATATAAACAAATCTAAATCTAATCTAAAAATCAAATTTTAAAACTAAACATGTAATAAATTCAGATATTTATGGAAAAGGTGTTTTGGTTAGGAATGAACTGACTCTCTTGATTGCAAATGGTTTTATTATTTAAGGAGTTTAGACATTTCTTGAAAATCTAACATGTGATTACTGTACAGCCCGAGGCACTGTGATCTACCGGATTTATTTTTTCACTGAGAGTGATTTCGCTTCACTTGTCGAGTGCTTGGAGTCTGACTCTTAAAAGGGTGACGCAATTAACTTTCTGTTGAGAGCAATCAACTGACACCTGTTCGTGAAAGACTCAAGATGGAAATCTTCTGAACAACTCCACGTTTATAGACTCTGTCAAGACAATATGCTTCTTGTATACTTGTTCGATGAAATGAAAAGACATGCCGATATGATTCCCTAACCGTACGTGATGTATCAAAATTGCGCACGATATGATATGTGTCGCAATGCAGTGCGCACGATACGATATGTATCACAATTTAGTGCGCACGATACAATATGTATCATGATACACGTGAGCTCTTCTGGAAGGCAATTACAGATGTCAGCTACTTTTGGGACTGCATGTATTCATTTCCAGTAGCTTGTATTGCAAATTTGGATGCACTCATTGAACAATAATAATAATAATTTATTTATGTAGCGCTTTTCCCAGCGAAACGCTGCTCAAAAGCGCTGAAAACATAGGTGATGGTAACAATGGTATAATCAGCGGCCGAAGGCTGCTTGAAAGAGATGAGTTTTCAGAGCTTTCTTGAAGTTATCTGTATTTAGGGTTTTTCTAAGGTTCTGAGGGAGGGCGTTCCAGAGTGAGAGAGCTGCGAAAGTGAACGATCTCTTCCCTGCCGTTGATGGAATTCGCGGTACGACAAGGAGATTCTCAGAAGCTGATCTGAGATTCCTCGACGGTGTGTGCACTTTGATGACCTGCTTAAGGTAGATTGGTGCTTTGTCGCTACGTAAGATTGGTTACTTCTCAATGTGATTACTAATGACTGTAAGGAATTTAAGGTTTCGATTTTATGACTCATTTCCCAGTCCTTTTTTCCAACCAGAAAAAAATGTTCTAGACATTTAATCCCTTTTATCTTGTTTGGCAGAGCTCGGTGAGCTCTGTCAAACAAGATATAACGGATTAATCAAACCAATATTTAGTAAAATAGAGGGAAGTCTCTAAATGTCGGTCAACTGAATAATCCACCTATTTATCACCGTCAATGTTGGTATGCAAAACACGGTTTATTTGTACCCGTTTTCAAAATCCAAGAAGTTGGTTTGTCTGATGTTATTTATATTTATTGTATAGCGATACACAGTGAACAACGATACGTATAGAATCGTGAGCGATGTATCGCGATCAAAGCCTATCACGATTAATCGGTGCAGCCCTACAACAAAATAGGCATTGTAATATTAAATAGTAAAAACATTTCGTTGCAATATTGACATGAGCTTCAAGTGATAAACGAACTACAAATTGTTAGAATATATGGAGGATACTAAGACAGAATACAACAAAGGTGGAGTATTGGGGGGAGGGGGGCGCAGGAATCGACGACCGAGTAGGGTAGTTTTTTAGGTGCTTCACTAGCACAGTAGGCGCTAGTGAAGTATAGGAAGAACAACAGGAGTCGTTAATTCCTGTATCAGTACTTTATCTGGGTTGTGCTCTATATTTATATGATCATTAAACTTTAACCTTTTCAACACTGATGGTATCTTCCATGCCAGTTAAATGGCAGAAATTGGAAGAGTCCACATTCATTATTTGGGGGTAGAGCAATTAATATTTTCAACGTGCAGCCTGAAGGCTGCACGTTGAAAATATTAATTGTTCTATCACACACGTTCACTTTGTAGCCATCCTCCTTAATGGAATTGTGACGTATCGTGTTCCTGGACCGGAAAAAGGCCTCTCGTGTTGAAAGAAGGAATAATAATATTTCAGTCTTGCATACAGTATTTGTTCTCATTTGAATTTTTACAAACCCATTTAATCCAGTATAGACCAAATGAGCAAGAAGTTCCTCTTAGATGACTGATAGTGGCTGACACACATATATCGTATAAACATGTATGTGTGTGTCAGGCACGTTGTGACTATCAGTCACGTAGGCAGAACTTCTTGCTCAATAGACCCAAACTATGATAGAGGGGTTTGTGAAAAAACAAACACAGGTTCAGCAACATTTATTTGGCATTGATTGGCTTGAATGTGACTTAGATTTTTCAAGAAAAATATCACCTTCAGTGATTTGTTTATTTTCTTGCATGACACTGTTGTTTTGAGTCGAAGCATTCCAGGCTCAAAGTAGCATTCTCCTGGCTTATGCAAATCCTCGCGTCAATACCAATGACAAGTAACGACCAATCAGACCCGTTCTTATATGCTACTGGTCGGATTACAATCGTAGCTTTCCTAACACGTTTTTTCAATGTCTATATTCTGTCGGGTGACGTTTAATATACACTACGATTATGATAGATTACTGTAGTAGATACCAAAAATATCTCACGAGAGACTCGAAGACGATATAAGTTTTCGCGACCGGCGTTTCAGGTTTCCTTGCAGTCCCGAATAGGATAATTCTGGAGCCTGCTCAAAAACAGGAGATAGTCTTTTTCTGGTCCACCTACTCTTTAAGAAAAATTCAGTAACAACCTATGGTCAAGGCGTGGACATTTTGATGTGCGCACAACCAAAACAGGCCAGATCGCTTTTAAAAAAAAAAATCAGACTTAGAAAAAAATAAGGATGATATTTGTAAATATTCCAAACAATTACAGTAGAATTAATTTTGTTCACACATGCACATGAAAAAGTTTCACACCAAATACAACTCCATGTTCTTTTTCGGAGGTTATTTGTGCGAAAACTTCATTCAAAAGTACATATGAAAAGGACATGAGTTAGATTTTCCTCCACTCCACCCCAGCAATTAATAATAGTAACTTACAGTTCTCACAGTCATAAAGCATGAACTTTTAGGTTCTTGAAATTATTACAAACATGCTGAAGTAACCGAGTTTTATTTCATATCCAGAAGCCATGACTTGATAATTATATCACCGGTACAGATTGCACATGAACTTTAATGAAAAGAGAAAATCAATAACGATGAAGACCTCAGGCATTTTTCAAAACAACAACTTGGTATCATTAATTTTTTTTATTATAATAATTTAATCTAATGATTGTTTGAATAGGCGTGAACGTCATATCAAGCCTACCCTTCCAACTGATGGATTTCAGAAATATCGTATTTCTTTCCTAGAATTTTGACGTGAATATCTGCAAAGAAACAAATAATCTACTAAGAATGATTATTTAGCACAATTTACATCATATATTTAGGAATAGTGCAAGTCTTGTGACATTTTAAAATTCTTTTTTCGATTTTGCATACGATGTTCAATTATCTATACGAAAGTGCACATATGACGTAACAACGTAACGAAATGCGTGCAGGGCGACTGGGCAATAATCATAATGACAATATTCAGCCATTAGGATCCTGCAGGAATTTCCAATATCATTTTTTACGACAAATCCCCGTCCTTATCACCAGTCTGAAATTGTGATTTCGAAATAATAGCGGATGACTACCACTCATCTCTATACAACAGGATTGCTGGAAGTTGGAACGTCATCGAATAAAACGTAACTACTCAGACTTCATCCCCCACCCATCCAAGATCGTGTCAGGCCAATCACTGCGGTACTTCCTTCTAATCCATGACGTTTGATGACGTCATGTCGTTTACCTTGCACGTAAACCAATAACACTGCATCAACATTCCAATCTCGGCACTTGTTTTTCTTCAATAAAAACTAAAATATGTTGTAAAAATTCAATTCGCATGGCTACGAAAACATCAAAATATTCATTTTCCGTACACAGCATAGAGAGTAATCGCTTGACTGGACTGGTTACGTGAAATAATTCATGAGAGGTGAGGGACGTTGTGCAAACACGCATGCGCGAATGCGCACGAGTGTTTTACAATATAGTCCCTCCCCTCGAATGAATTATTTCACATAACCAGTCCAGTCAAGCGATTACTCCGTTTATTACTTTTCATTATTAACGATAATTATATTATTTAACCCTTTACCTAACGTAACGGCCAAAACCGGCCAGCGCTATTATCAAAACTCGCCAATTAATGTTCATTATTTTTTCATTGTTTGTCTCTAAAACATAGGTTATGACCCCCTCATTGGAACGAGCTCGTCATGCTCGTTCCAACGAGGAGTCATAACCTATGTTTTTGAGACAAAAAATGAAAATAATAATTATTCAAGAATTTTTTTTTGCAAGTGTCGTCTGCTTTTCATATTAGGCAATGGGTTAAAAAAACAATGAAGTCCCCATTACATCCACGGCAAAGCGTCTTCGTTTGCGCGCACGGATACATGACACAATTGTTGATTGCATAATTCACTTGTGAAGTTAGCGTTTATAATTAAACCCGGAAATCCCAGTAAATCACACTTTAGAAAGTAATAAAACGGATTATTTATTTATTTATTTATTTATTTATTTATTTATTTATTTATTTACTGGTGTTTAGTTGCTAATCGTGACCACGACATGGATTTAAAGGCAAGTCAAGCCAATCGGTTTATACCAATGTTGCCCATTTTTGAGGACTTTCGCTCAGGCATTGGTGACCGGGTCCTCCCTATTTTACCAGTAAAACAGAGCTGGGTTACCACAGTAAACAAACACTGTTTCCCTTCTTCGAGTTCCCATGGGGAAGTTGAGTAAATAAGCCCAGACTGTACAGCATTGATGATAAGATCATTCGAATTATTTCAATTGAACTTAATTTATTCTCTCGCCATCCAAATATGTGGCCACAAGAGGTACAAATTGTTAGATACATACATTTATCATATGACTGGTCCGTTTTGTTCACTTTAATACATTTGATATTTTGTTTTCATATTAATCAGTGATAAATAAAGCCTTCCGTCAATTTCATTGGTCAATTTCAAAACTGGACAATTTGATTGGCTAAACAAAATACAACTGGGTCACATTTGCATAATTTCAGTAGGGAGAATTTACGTTATCTGTCCTATTTAGGGTGGGTTATATTGTATTACTCTTTTACCTACAAGAAAAACGCCATTCATTTTTTTTTATATTTTCACTTTTTGCTTCCAAAACATAGGTTATGACCCCTCAATGGAACGAGCTCGACGAGCTCGTTCCAATGAGGGGTCATAACCTATGTTTTGGAAGCAAAAAATTAATTTTTTTAGTTATACGAGGATGTTTTTCCAAGTGCCGTCTGCAACTCAAGTTAGGTGATGGGTTAAAAGTCATACTAAGTGGGTAATTTGTGCGTGTGTTCGTCATATGATAAATAGAATATGAAATGAGTGTTTTTCTCATATAATATTTATGAAACTCGTCCGAATTTTTCGTTTGGGCTCGCCAGAGGCTCGCCAAAACGGAAAATTCTTAGACTCGTTTCATAAATATTATATGAGAAAAACACTCATTCCTTTTCCTCTATATATTTATTTATTTATTTATTTATTTATTTATTTATTTATTTATTTATTTATTTATTAAGGTTTAACGACACTTTAATAGCCAAGGTCATATGTGTCGGTGACAGTTTTACGGGTGGATGAAGCCGGAGTACCAGGAGAGAACCACCGAGCAACGAAGAGCAGCTGCCAGCTCCCCAACATCGTAACTCCGCACTGTAGCACAGGCAGGGTTAGATTGGTTGAAGACATGCATATCATCGTACGCCTTAGTACACGGCGTCATCGTGCCCCCATGTGGACAGTCGGGGTTAAGTACCTTGCCTAATGACACAACGCGAGAGTCCGAATCGATCATCAGACGGTCACCAAATCCAAGGACTAACCGGGCTCAACATTGCTTAACTTCGGTAATCTGACGAGAACCGGATACCGCAACGCCACCACAACGCAACCGCGCGCCCGGGATACACACATAAAGTACTGGTTGTTCCATTTTGACGAAAAATAACCCTCGATAGTCTGATGTCGAAATATTAAAATTCCAAATACAAATAAGCAAATTTTCCCATAAAATGTCTAGTAAGTTAACTAATTTAATCTCGTTTGACAGAGCTCATTGAGCTCTGTCAAACGAGATTGAAATACCTGCAGTTCGATCGCGTATTTTACAGTTGACGTAACCGACACATAAAGTGAACGGTCGTTCACGAGTTATTTCTAGGCCTGTACTAGGCCCCTGCGAATATGATTTTTTTTCGACTCGACTTTCGGCTCGAACTTGCCAAAAAAGTGTTCGAGTCGACCGAACATCGAATTCGAACCAATATCCAAGTGCGGGTTCGTACGCGATATTTCCAGTTTAAAATAGCCACATTAGGATTGTTTTGGCATTGTACTGATGATTTATCTATATATTCATGCTAACACTGAACAGTTCGTACGTTAACAACGGTGCACACTTGAACGCATGGTTGAATAGGAGAAAAAGAATCTTATGTTCCTGTTATTGCTTCGTTCCCATCTTGACTTTAAGCAAGGCATCGTCCGATCTTGCCTTATCAGGGAGCGATGGATGCTTCTTACTGAAGAGTACCAGAGGTGAGATGTAGTCCCTGTTGATTGGGGTTTGCCTTACATGTATTACACGTGTATGCAGCGGTGGCTTTATCTACTACAAATTGTGAGTGTATTGCCGATGTCATTTGGAATCAAGCGACACGCGTGGTTCCAAATGATATTAGTAATACAATGTAAGTTCCATGTTGACGATTTGTGCTTGCGGTTCGCGCTCAATTCCTCGCATTGTTTTGACAATTTAGCCATACTAAATGACGAATGTACGTATACCGAGACTTTTATTAATAAGTTGTTTTTTTTATATTCGATTTTTATATTCGTGATTTTATTTTCGACTCGAATTCGACTCGAATTTGTTGATTGACTCGACTTCGACTCGAACAATCGAATACTCGCAGGGGCCTAGTCTGTGCTTACTGTCAGATCATGGTATGTTCATGATCTTACTTCAACTGATACTCCGATAATTCAAAAGTATGTTTTTATTTTACCCCTTTACCTAACATGAAAAGTAGACGACACTTGAAAACAAAATAATTCTTGAATAACTAATTTTTTTTTCATTTTTTGGCTCAAAAACATAGGTTATGACCCCTCATTGGAACGAGCTCAACGAGCTCGTTCCAAAGACGGGTCATAACCAATGTTTTTGAGACCAAAAATGAAAATATAATGAAAATTAATTGGCGAGTTTTGAGAATAGTGCTGGCCGGTTTTAGCAGTTACGTTGGGTAAAGGGGTAACATGATACAGGAAGAGTCGAGGCATGGTCCTTCACCTCTGTGCTCGAGAATCTTGTATCATACAAGATTATCCTATTCCTCCCCGGAGGAATGTGGTTTATCCATCTCAATGTCTAAACGATGCCCGTGGCCAAGGGAGGGGCGGGAAGAAATTGTGGTCCATTGGGGTGTAGTAACCCAACTCTGACCTGAAAGGGTACACGGGGAAAATTAAGTTTCACTTTAAAGTTTGCGTGACATTGACCTATTACTTTTGTCCACCAAATGTCTTGTATGTAGATCGAGAACATTCAAAAGACGAACACTGCACCAAATTTCATATTGATGTTTTTCTCATTCATTTTCGGAAAAGACATATTTTGTTGGCTGCAGGCGAATTGAACTAGTGAGAGCGATCAATCGTAAGTGAAGTGAAACATCGGGAAAATCGTACCTTTTCATTAACCAAACCAATTCCCTCTTAATGTGTTATTCATTATCATGCCACCTGTTTAATTTGACCAATCAATGTGCTCTAATAGCATCGGTGGACTATGCGATATTAGGTTATTCAATGGGGAACCGGCTATCGGACTGAGTCCATAAACTGTCAGTGACCGTGTATGAGCCTCTCTGTTGGGCGCCATTTCGTTTCTGAATTAATTTTCCCACCTCAAGGTTTCACCTATATTCGTGCAAATAAAAGACAGTTTCCTGATAAATATTCAAAATGAAGCGATTCGCATCTTTTGATTTATTCGTTTGGTGGCATGACGTTACATGGCGGTTACTTGCCAGGTATGACGTCATGTGAGTCTCAGCGCGATCAATGTTAATCTCACTTCGCCTCACATGACGCCATACCTGGCAAGTAAACGTCCTGTAACTTACATTATTATGCCAGCTAATGAAATTCGCCAATCACAGCCCCCGAATAGTGGGACGGTACTGAGCCGTATTGGGTCACCTGCAGCCCGAGGTGATCTAATACGAAACTCGTATTAGGTCAGTACCGCCATTTTGTTTCGACGTGGAAATTCCTCACCTCGCGGTGCTTTTATATCCATATTGAAGAAATTGCAGTACAATCAAACGTCCCTCCGTGTCTATATGTCTCATTTTCTCTCGTTTTATAATAAATTTATTGTGAAATTTATTTTCTAAATGTAAATTTAATTATTTGAAGTGAGAATTACTACTGTATTCGATCTACCGATAACGGATAAGTCGGCCTGGCCCTAACTTGACATAGGGTCTAAGCTTATTGAGGCTAACACACAACAGTTTGGGTACGGCGTTCGCCTCGATATTTTAAAAGCTTTAGAAAAAATATATAACCCATAAATGCGTTGTTAGAAAGTTGAAAAATATATATAGTGTGAATAAATAAACTGAGAAAAAAATGGTCTTATCCCGGGAATAGATTAATTTCATTTTTTCTCGTTGAGCTCATTCTGTAGTCTCTGTTGTGGTAAATGGATAACGTCGCTTCGAAAATGGATTTAATTTAATTGAATAATTATAAGATTGCACAATGATGAAATTGTAGGAAAATGAATGAAAGTCAATGGGAAAAAATGTGAGATACATTTACTTTGATCGAATTCTATAAAATCGGACGTTTCGGACATTTTCTGCACACTCAAGACAAAGTGACAGTACGAAGAAAAGCGTCTATCGCTGTTGTCTGTGTTGTCAAGGAAATTATACACAAACAGGGAGACAACTGTGCACGTTTGTTACAACTTACATAGCGTTTTGCACCAGTTTTGAAAATGTGCCGGCGTTCAAATTTGATTGTTATTTTGTTTTCGCTGGCATAATAAATACGTTACAGGACGTTCAGGTGGCGGATACGGTGTCATATGAGGCTCGGCAAAAACAATATTGGACTCGGCGTACCGCCTCGTCCAATATTGTTTTCACCTCGCCTCATATGATACCGTATTCGCCACCTGAACGTCCTGTAACTTATAATACAGGGGTGGCGACCTCTTTACTGAATAATATTGCGAGCGAGAAATGGTTTCGCGGCGCGTACATGCAACCGTGAACAAAAAGGAATTTTTGTATTCTTTCCCTCGTGGTACGGTTTGTTAAACTCTCTCAGACGAAAAAATGGCAGTGCTTTTTTGCTGCTGTTAGAATAGTGTAGTGGCACAGATCCTGGGCGGAAACTGTTCTTGACAGAAATTGCACCCCTTCTGTACGATCCATTTCAGTAAGGAAGTAAAGATTGGAGAAAGATATTAAAAGAGTATTTTATTGAAATATGATCCCCAGTAAATGGTTGGTCATAATTGATAGAACACTTTTGCATTAACTATTGTGGATAGAAATGCCATTTAAGCAATCAATTCCAGAAATACCACCTCGTACCCTTTTGCAAATTAGCTGATGTCAACTGTGTTCTTTCACGGGATTGTGTGTGAACAGTAGAAACTGAAGCAATTAATCTTCGACACACAATATTTGTTTTTTGATGGAACATAAAATGGGCAATTTTATTGAAGGGGAAAAGTACAAGCACCATTTATTATTAAATGTATCGATTGTAAAGTCTGATGCTAATTGTTCTGCATTGAGGTAATTACAGTCACATAACTTCGCATAAAGACACGTTCAGAGTGTGAAATATTTTCTCGTACTGCCGTTATCGGCCAAAGTCAATGGAATTATTTAACTTCCACGTACTTAACTTTGTCTCGTGTCAATATTCAAAACGCAGTGCAAAAGAACTGTGTTTCTTTCAAACGAAGATATTATAACAATTTCCTCAACTCTAAAGACTTCCCGAGCTCTGTCGGGCAAATTAATGTGCATTCGTTTTAATTCCGTTGTACCCTTCGACCCTGCCTTCCAGAATAACATTTTTAGTTGTCTGAGTACATTCTATGGTGCACGTAAACTTGCTTTGGTTTTAATATAGAATATCCCCATAGTAGCTTGGTGTACAAAATGTTCACCACGAGTGTTGAAGTAGTGTTAACCCCGAACTTTAATAAATTTATTATTTTGTTAACCCTTAAGGGTCTGGACAATTGACCTGAATTCCCACTAGACTACAACCTCTACATGTCCAGTTACTTAGCAGTGATTTCTATTCAAGTCTATTTGCACAGTTTTATTGACAAAGTGTCAGGTTAATTTGCTGTCACTATGTTAGGTAAAGGGTCAAATTGACCCAATTCCTGTTCATACGATCCTAGCAGATGCTGATTTACGTTGCGCGAATCTTTGCGTGAATCAATTCTCGGATTCTCGTCGAAATATAAAGGCCATTTTATTCTGGAGGCGAAAGCGACCACTGCCAAATTCCGCGCGACTTTCCGCGCGAATTTTCGTTCATACTGAAAGCGGTGATTCGCGCGGAAATTCGCAGTTTTAATAAACAATCCTCCTCCTCCCTCTTGTATACATCAAATAACCTATATTACCCAACCCAGCAAAGGACCAAAGTCATGCAATAATACACACATTCCTAATGATAAAACTGGCGCATTCACTGTTTGACAATGATCGAGGACACTTCATCCGGCAGCGAGGACGTGATGTTAGGTCTGTTGGCCGTTTCCACGAGTATCTCAGCACAGATAGGTCACAGCACGCCCTTTGACCTCGCAATCTGATTGGTTGAATAGAATTGTTCGCGCGAAGAATTCCCCCCAAATCGCTCTGGGGGGCAATCGCTGCGGCTTTCCGCACGAACAAAAAATGTGCCGCATTCGCGTTCGCCCTTAGTATGAACGACTCCGTTGAAATTAATGTTAATAAAACAAATGCGACCACCGTGGTTGGAGTCGCGATCGCGTTCGCCTCCAGTATAAAATGGCTTTAAGGCCATTTTATACTGTAGGTGGCCGCGAACGCGACCAATGCGAATTTCCGCGCGACTTATCGTTCATACTGAAAGCGGTGATTCGCGCGGAAATTCGCGGTGTTAATAAACAATCCTCCTCCCTCATAGTACACCCTTTGACCTCGCAATCTGATTGGCTGAATAGAATTGTTCGCGCGAACGATTCCCCAAAAATCGCGCTGGGGGGCAATCACCGCGGTTTTCCGCGCGAACAAAAAATCGGCCGCGTTCGCTCTCAGTATGAACGACTCCATTAAAATTGGTGTTAATAAAACAAATGCGACCACCGCGGTCGGGGTCGCGTTCGCCTCCAGTATAAAATAGCATTAAGACCTGCACGCGAGAGATTTACGAGAATAGTCGTCTATGAATGCAATCCAGGACTTTCTTGGTAAAGGTGTATACAAACACGGTGATCGATTGGTCTCTCGCGCCGACACTTTCTCGTGAAATCATTAATTGGAGCCCATGAAGTAACGATTTCAAATTCATGAAACTAATCAATATTATATTTCACTGTTGTGTGTGTGAATCAGATTCTCATGTTAATGTTACATTTAAAGTTTCAAGCAAAATTGGGTACATCGCCTAATGTTTGCTACGACTAGTACCCCCCTCTTGGGCCCAAATAAAGTCGAAACATGGCTTACCCTTCAACTCAAGAGCCCTGGGGTAAGTGCACCGGCTACTCTGCCGCCGCGATGCCCCTTAGAGTTTCATAAACGAATGGCAAGGCAAATACATGGAGTCAGCGAGAATATGATTTTTGCATGTATGTTTTCAAGTTAAGCGAAAAAAAGAAGCGACCACCACGACATTTGCCACACACACAACAACTTGTTGCCAACTACGTCACTTCAAGAAAGCTGTGACGACTGTTGACGACTATATATGCTGTTTGGTTAATTGTGTTTGGTTCTGAAACGTTGTTGGGAACTGGTGTTTGTCACGTTTTTGAGGTTAGACTGAAAATATACATTTTGGCAGTCGTTTTCTCCAAGCACGGGCGTTTCGTATTATCAACAAACAACAAAATTGTAATTGCTGTTGTTTTTATTTGGGGCAACAAAAGTAGCGACGATTTTTTATGTTAATGGTTTGTCTGGCCTATTAGGTTAAATGAAATGACCATATCGTCCACTGAGTGCTTTAGCAATGTAGATGGAACCTTCTTTCGCTCAAGGGACGGTATTTTGGTAAGATCCAATATCTGACCTCATGAGATTGGATTAGCGTTGGATGCAGATTTAGCGTCTTTTCTTGAAAATAGTATTTTCTCGTGTTTTTTTTTTGTTGGCCAGCTGAGCCCCAGGTGGATGGTGTCTGATCGAATGTAATGTCGTCGCCTGCGTGCTAGAATGTCCTATGTCCCCGAAGGGACATAGGACAGTCTAGCACTCAGGCATCAATATGTAAACGAGGTCACGGAAGCTGTGGTGTCATTATGTTTTTTGCTGGGAAGACTTATGCATGCACCCGAGAGGCGAATGATTACACGTGTACGTCTGTTTAGAGCTTAATTTTCCTGGGAAGAGAGTTCCTCGACGTTAGTCTAAAACAGTTTCAGACCACCCAACTGCAATAAGAAATAAAAGAAAACAAACTCACTGATTACCGTGGCGTCACTTATCGTTTTCTATCACTGAGACACCTGTTGGGTGGAGTTAATACCCAAACAGTAATTGTAAAAGTGGTCTCTCTGTCAATCAGATCGCAATTTAGTCGCGACACACCTACACCAGTCGATCGATATTTCATAAATAAAATAAATATGGCGGAACCAAGACCGAACCAAGAAGAAAACAAACGAAATCAGCAGACCCGGAAATAAAGAGCTAACATCGTAACCCGACAGCAGGTAACGCTAAGTAATGTGGTGGTAAGAAATAATGTGTTATGATGTTTTTCCCACTTCTCTGTTTTACTACGGCAGTCATGCTGTTTACGTCTTAGCAGAATTTCCGCCACAACAACTAACGCGCGATCTCGCTTTGGAGAGATCGCGCGTTGTTTTTTTTTATATTTATTGTGGCGGAAATCCTGTTAAGACAAAAATGACATGCCATTCTACTCTCATGTGGATGCAATGTGCAACCATTGCGTCGAGCTAGTTCCAATGTCTGAAAGGCAAACATGCCCGATTAGGAATTTAATATATATTGTATTTATTTTGTTGCTATATTATTTTGTCGTAACGTGAGATTCGTTGGAGTATTTTACAAATGACGTAACTCCCTCGTAACCTGAACGATCGTTCAGGGTTTATTTTTAGACCTGAAACAGCATTTGATATTCGTTGTTCTCGCATTTCTTTCTTGACATATGAAATTCTACAGCGCTGTGGAGAGGAAAGCGAATATAGAATTTTGACTGGATCGCGTTCTGGTCGCGATCCAGTCGAAATATTCTGTCCTCTTTTGTTATCACCTTACTGTAACTTATCAGCTTTAAACGATGAATTTCATTTTTACATTTTTAGTATCCTCTATGGCATCCAATCTCATATACGCGCGCTCTCTTATTTAACTCTTTGAACGCTGCTGGTGGATATTCCTGCACAGGAAAGGATTTATTTTGCCACTAAAATAAGTATAATTTGGGCACATTTAGTCCAATTTACTCCCGTAAATTGAATAGATTTTTCACCAATGACTTCTTGAGTTAAATTTAGATGATTGATTGATTGATTTTTTATGTATTTATTGGTGTTTAAGGTCACATATTTATGCACAATGGCTAACCATGACCGGGACAGTTTTACGGGTGGAGGAAGCCGGAATACCCGGAGAGAACTACCGCGCAGCGGCGAGCAACTGTCAGCTCCCCAACATACCAACTCCACACAAGCAGGGTTAGCATTGGTTGAAGACAGGTGCACCATCGACGTGCAGTACGCCTCAGTACACAGCGTCACCGTGCCCCCGCGCGGGCAATGGAGATGAAGTGTCTTGCCCAAGGACACAACGCGGTTGGCGCGGGTGGGATTCGAACCGAGGACCTCTCGGCTTGCAGCCTGCACCTCTACCCACTGAGCCAGATTGATTGATATATTTGCAGCATACAAATATACAAGATAACGTAAAACAGGTTACAGATGAATGCGCTGCAAGGAAAATGCATAGCCTGAAAGGCTGTCTTCCTGCCATTCCCTTTTGACGAAAAGAATATTCATGACAGCAAAATGTATGTTGATGGCTCATTAGGTTTAGTGATGGAACCTCTTCTTGGAAAGATACTATGGGGTACAGTAAACAGTTTGTGAGAGAAACGCTACCAATGTACGAGAGGGCATATCAACCCCTTGAACATGGACGACAAAAATCGCCGATGAGCCGCCGGTCCGCGAACCGATGGATAAGACCAACCCCCACGGCCGAAAAACCCATCGCCAGTTCCTGTGGCCTATAGTCGCCAGTTATTAGAAACTTGTCGGGTTGAGAATTCACCACTGATACCTCTGTAGCGTCCTTCCTCACCACTATGCAAGGATGGAGACAAGGGATACGACTTGTTTATTTAGTACAATAATCAGTACAATAAGTAATACACTAATCAACAATACGGTGAGGGCTATAGTTTCTATCATTAGCACATTAGGTTTAGTGATAGAACCTCTTTGGGAATAATATTATGGTGGATAGTAAACGGTTTGTGAGAGAAACGCTACCAATGCACGAATTTTCCATCAAATCTAGCCATGGCTGCTTTAGAGCAGCCATGACTAGATTTGATGAAAAAAATCTTGAAAATACTCAGCCGGTTTAGAGTTGAACAAAAAAAACGTTGTTACTCCGATGAGAGACCGGAATAGGCAGGTAAAGGCATCAGAAAGGAAAATTTGAAGTTTGAAGATGAGAATGTGGACTTTTTGGGGTTTTAATTATACACGTTACTGCTTCGACGATTTTAAGTCAATCACAGCAAGCAAAACATGATATTACTTAATTACATCTGCTGTGGCTGGTGGTTATTAAATTTTGCACCCATCTCTTTTTAGAGGTGCACTTGACGTAAACTATGATGATACTCTTTGAAGGATTTTACGTAACATGTACGATATTCGAAGTTGGATTGTCAAAATATTTTGACCTTGTTTGGGGACATAAAGGCTATAGAGTCTGTAAATTTCAAATCCGTTGCGAAATTTTAATGCTGACGTTTCCCGTAATGCCATCGCATTTAACGTCATATCTCGGTCTCGTTCTGGAAGAACGTTTTATGTTATGTTTTAGGTCGATCAAAACGAACAAAACATGTCATAACTTATTCTATCTACTGTGGTAAGTGGTTATTAAATTTAATAGCCATTTAGGGTCACCTCGTGTCGGGCAGTTTTACAGGTGGAGGAAGCCGGAGTACCAGGGGAGAACCACCGAGCAACGGCGAGCAACTGTCAGGCTCCCCAACATACTAACTCCACACAAGCAGGGTTAGCATTGGTTGAAGAGAAACGCACCATCGATGCGCAGTACGCCTTAGTACACAACGCCATCGTGCCCCCACGTGGGCAATGGGGGTGAAGTGTCTTGCCCAAGGACACAATGCGGTTGCCACAGGTTGGATTTGAACCACCTCTCGGTTTGTAGCCTGCATCTCTACCTACTGAGCCACCGCGCCCCCAATTTCATAGCCATGTCGTTTTAAGTTAAAGAGGTGTACGTGACATGAAATTCGATGGTACCCTTTGAAGGATTGTACGTAATATATACGGTATTTGAAGTTGGATTGTCAATATATTTTGGCCTTCTTGTTTTGGGGTCATAATGGCTATAGGATCCCTAAATTTCAACGTTGCGAAAATTTTAATTCTGACGTGTTCCGCCCCTCCACTGCATTTAACGCTGGCTGTTGGTGTTGTTCTGGGAAAAGAATTAACCCTTTACCCAAGAGAGAGAGAATATCAAAATTTATTATTTCAATTACTATTTTTTAAAATTTTTCCAAAAATGTCTACAAAACCATAACATGTGACCCCTCATTGGAACGAGCTCGATGAGCTCGTTCCAATGAGGGGTCACACGATATGGTTTTGTTGAAATATTGTGAGAAATATAATTTTTTCAACTGCTTAATTTGCAAATTACGCGGAGGCGCGGTGGCTCAGTAGGTAGAGGTGCAGGCTGCAAGCCGAGAGGTCCTCGGTTCCAATCCCACCTGCGGCAACCGCGTTGTGTCCTTGGGCAAGACACTTCACCCCCATTGCCCATCTGAGGGCACGGTGATGTCGTGGACTGAGGCGTACTGCACGTCGATGGTGCTCTTGTCTTCAACCAATGCTAACCCTAGCTGCTGGTGTGGAGGTAGTATGTTGGGGAGCTGACAGTTGCTCGGTGGTTCTCTCCGGATACGCCGGCTTCCTCCATCCGTAAAACTGTCATGGTCATGATTAGCCACAGTGCAGAAATATATGGTCTTAAACCCCAATAAATATATATAATATATATATATATAAATATGCAAATTACGCGGGCGGATGCTGGCGATTCGTTAGGTAAAGGGTTAACTGTGTTTAGATAACCACACAATGGTTTCAGAATTAGTCTGTCTCAGAAATTCTGAATAACTTTTGAGTGGAAAAGTTTGCCCGCAGAATTTCAGCAGAAATTCATTACGCCCGTTTTCAGTACACCTTCAATTACATGTTGACGACAACATATAAGATAAAATGGAACATTTTTCTACGAACTCCAAAACTTCGGTTGTTTGTCTTCAACACTGACTTGACAAAAGTCTTAGAATGTGTGTGTTTGTGACTTTATCTGTCATTCACGGACAATCTATCGCGCTGTATCGAAATTACCAATGGTATTTGGATATTTAAACAATGTGAATGCTCGTTATGCTTTTCTTTGGTACATTGCAAGAACATGAAATTAATTTTCATCGATAATGCACCACGCAAACCCCATAGGTCCAATTAATTTTTTGCTTCCCCCTCAATGTACTTTAGATCTTACGTAGTATTAACACTTGTGCTCTGATGCCAGTATACCGAAAGATTACGAAGTAAGGTTTTCCACTAATGCAACTAGATCGAGTTATTTGTGTGCAAAGCACACAATGGTGTATCGCCGCATTTCCTTAGCAACACCTTAGCATAGTCTTAACGTTTCGAATTAATATCCAAGGAGCCTTTCGATGAAAACTGATTTTCTAACGATAAAAGTGGTTCCACTGGAACCACCTGGGGCAAAATCAAAATTCTAAAACCTTCATGCAGATCTAGAAATGTTACCTGAACACATTAGCATAGTTCAAACGTTTCGAATTAAATACCCTAAGAGCCTTTTAATGAAAACTGGTTTTCTAACAATAAAAGTGGTTCCACTGGAACCACCTGGGGCAAAATCAAAATTACGAAACCTTCATACACATCTAGTGATGCTACATGAACACATTAGCATAGTTTATACGATTCAAATTAAATATCCTAGAAGACTTTCGATGAAAACTGATTTTCCAATGATAAAAAATGGAACCACCTGGAGCCAAATCAAAATTCCGAAAACTTCATGCACATCTAGAGATGTTACCTGAACACTAGCATAGTTTTAACGTTTCGAATTAAATACCATAGGAGCCTTTCGATGAAAACTGATTTTCTAACGATAAAAGTGGTTCCACTAGAACCACCGGGGGCGAAATCAAAATTCCGAAACCTTCATGCACATCTAGAGATGTTACCAGAACACATTACCATAGTTTAAGCGTTTCGAATTGAATACCCTAGGAGCCTTTCGATGAAAACTGATTTTCTAACGATAAAAGTAGTTCCACTGGAACCACCGGGGGCAAAATCAAAATTCCGAAACCTTCATGCACATCTCGAGATGTTACCTGAACACATTAGCATAGGTTAAACGTTTCGAATTAAATACCCTAGGAGCTCTTCGATGAAAACAGATTTTTAATGATAAAAGTGGTTCCACTGGAACCACAGGGGGCAAAATCAAAATTCCGAAACCTTCATGCACATCTAGAGATGTTACCAGACCACATTAGCATAGTTTACGCGTTTCGAATTGAATACCCTAGGAGCCTTTCGATGAAAACTGATTTTCTAACGATAAAAGTGGTTTCACTGGAACCACCGGGGGCAAAATCAAAATTCCGAAACCTTCATGCACATCTAGAGATGTTACCTGAACACATTAGCATAGTTTAAACGTTTCGAATTAAATACCCTAGGATCGTTTCGATGTAAACTAATTTTCTAACGATAAAAGTGGTTCCACTGGAACCACCGGGGGCAAAATCAAAATTCCGAAACCTTCATGCACATCTCGAGATGTTACCTGAACACATTAGCATAGGTTAAACGTTTCGAATTAAATACCCTAGGAGCTTTTCGATGAAAACTGATTTTCTAACGATAAAAGTGGTTTCACTGGAACCACTGGGGGCAAAATCAAAATTCCGAAACCTTCTTGCACATCTAGAGATGTTACCTGAACACATTAGCATAGTTTAAACGTTTCGAATTGAATACCATAGGAGCCTTTCGATGAAAACTGATTTTCTAACGATAAAAGTGGTCCCACTGGAACCACCGGGGGGCAAAATCAAAATTCCGTAACCTTCATGCACATCTAGAGATGTTGCCTGAACACATTAGCATAGTTGAAACGTTTCAAATTGAATACCATAGGAGCCTTTCAGGGTGTGACGTACGGACGGACGGACGGACGGACGGAGATCACGACAATATCCCCGCATTTTTGAAAATGCGGGGATAACTAGGAGGTTACGGTAGGTTGCGACTGGTACTATCTTACTAGAATTTCTGCCTAAATAGTAAAAACCGAGAAGGCGGAGAAGCACCAGAACACCTTTTCCTGTGGGTTACGAGCAAGCTATATGGCGTAACCTGCCAACTGCTTACGATATTTCCAGGTCTGCATGTATCAGAACCAACCGCAGCACAAAGTGTCATCTAAATACGGAATAGATACAGCAGGCAAACACGAGTCTACGTGTCCGTACACCTAATCTAATGCATCATGCAAAACAGCATCACATTATTGTGAACAACTGTCAAGTCTTGGAGCCTTGTGAAAATGTCGAAGGCTTGACAGGACTGATTAATACATTTGTTGAACCAGTGTGTGCTGTGCCTGCTATGCGTTCCGGTGGGTTCAGAGCGGTATTTGATGTAAGGTCGATCAGATTGTTCTCGATACAAATGTGATTCATACAAATTCTTTCAAGCTTCTCAACCTGACACTGTCACTATAGTAACTGAACATTAATTTGTTAACATTCTGTTAAAAGTAGCTTTTGTTTTGTCTCATTTCAGGGCTGTTAACGGGTTGTGTTCAAACGTAGCACCACGAGAAAACATTCGTGATGACAGACAATCATTAAGGCAATGCAATGTTTGAGTGACAACGACACAATGAATTCGTCGTATAAATCACACGGAGATCTGGATGACATTCGGCACTTACAGGTGCCCATAGTGCTAATGTACTCCCTACTTATTCTAGTAGCAGTCGGTGGAAACGTGTTGGTTTGTTACATAATTCTAGGTAACTCAAAGATGCGCTCAACTACAAACTTCTTCCTAGTGAGTTTGGCGATAAGTGACATCACTAAAGCGGCGTTGTGTATTCCATTTACGTTCGTCGCGAACTTCATTCTGAACTATTGGCCCTTTGGAGGCTTCATGTGCCCCCTGGTGACATACATGCAAATCGTTGCAGTGTTCGCCAGTGCATTTACTCTAGTCACAATGAGCATAGACAGATTTGTGGCGGTCGTTTATCCTTTAAGACCGAGACTGACAAAACGCAGGGTAGTTACAATTATCCTTGGAACGTGGGCTTTGGCGTTCCTTGTACCTATACCAACTGCCGTAACGTCTCGAGTATTACCAGACGGTTTATGTTTAGAAGACTGGGATCCAGACAAGATTTATGTTTACAGTCTGATTATAATGATGATGCAATATTTTGTTCCGCTCGGATTTTTGACAATAACTTATGGGAAAATTGGCTTTGCCGTGTGGATTAAGAAAACTCCTGGCGAAGCATTACAGGCGCGTGATGACAGGATAGCTGCATCGAAAAGAAAGGTATACTACAAAACAATAAGAGGAATGTGTGCACATCGCATACAGCACATCCTAGATTTGTGTCACATTTTCGGTTTGAATCGAATCTCGAATCGAATTGGGTTTATTATTCGAAATCGAATCTCAAATCGAATTAGGGACTTCTTGAAGATGACACGATTGGAGGGGGTGGGTGATTAAAACCTGATCTGTTCCGACTGTGATGGCTTAAGTGCCGATTAAAAAAATATTCCAACTGCATCATCAAGGCATGCCTTCGTCGAAGGCATGCCTTGATGATACAATTGGAATATTATCCAGTAAGGATTATAGTTTAAAAATTATGAAACGGTGCGAGAATTTACCCCACTTGGCACTGTACAGGGCTAGCCGCTAGCAAGAGTTCTACATCGACATTGCTTGTGAACTATAGATTGCGTTCAACGGTGGTAGTGACAAGCAAGACAGAAATTAGCATGGACGATGGCATGGATACATGTTAATATGGCGGAAATTACACTCAGTCGTTTTTTCAACATTACTCATGTATAATTTCCATCTGAACTAGATGTTTTGCGAAACGACGGAGATGACTGATACCAAGCTGTATTCCTGCGAAAAGATTCGAAAGGAAACGAATCCGGCAGCCGATTTCGAATCGAACGGAATGGCAACTTGAGATTCGAATCGAATCGAATCCTGAAGCTTCGCAGGACCCTATACCGGAGTGAACCACCGAGCAACGACGAGCAGCTGTCAGCTCTCCAACATCGTAACTCTGAACTCTGCACCGCGGCACAGGCAGGGTTAGATGGGCTGAAGACATGCGCACCATCGACGTGCAGTACGCCTTAGTACACAGCGTCATCGTGTCCCCATGTTGTCAATCGGGGTTAAGTGCCTTGCCCAAGGACACAACGCGGGAGCACGAATCAGTCGCTGAAATGGTCACCCATCCAACTACTAACCGTGCTCGACGTTGCTTAACTTCGGTGATCTGACGAGAACCGGTTACCGCGACGCCACCGCGCCCCAAATCGGTATTTGAGGATACCTATAACACGGTGACGCACTGTTTGAAAATACACTCTTTTGGGGGGGGGGGGGGGGGAGGGGGGTACCTGTCAGAGGATAATTATCAAAAGATATGTGACTGTCCCCATTTCCTCAGAGTATTTCCCATCCCAAGAGATATGTCAATGGTTGTGCTCAAAATGGGAAATATGAGGGGATGAAAAGAAATGTCAAAATATTTTTCACTCAATTGTGAATAATCACTGTCCACTTTGGTAGGGTGTCATCACCCTGGACGTTGATGGCCTGTTTCTATATTATGTCATTAAAGCCACCTTCCAGGACTCTTTCAATAATTTAACCTAGAAAAATAATGACCAGAATTCTGCCATGCATGTTATTAATGTAAATATGTGGGAGTTTCTTTCTTAAAATATTGTATGATGGCATGTTAGTACTAGAGTAATTATAAAATTATAAAATTAAGAGCTCTTGGAAGACAGAAGTGGCCAGAGAATCTATATAATTATAGAAGTGAGACCAGAGTAGGCGACGGATCAATAGACTGAAGTTCTGAAAAATCGCTTGACTCTCATAATGTTGAAACAAGCTACAACGTATTTTAACCCTTTGAACACTCGTTTTCTGAAATGGTATATCGCCTTGATGTATACTTAGAGTGAGGTTGGTCAGTCCAATACCAATATACAGGGTAGGGCTGCAACGATTCATCGCGATTTCAATGCATCGCGATACAATTGTACACGATACGCATATCGTATCGTTTCATGTGTATCACGATACAAACGATACACTTCCAGAAGGTTGGCATGATGTAGTCAGAAGGTGCATTTTCATGCTCAACAGGTCTATTTTGTGATTTTCCAACTTATAATTCCACCACAGGAGTCTGAAATTCTATCAGTATAGCTATAATTCTATCAGTATAGCTATAATTCTATCAGTATAGCTATAATTCTATCAGTATAGCTATAATTCTATCAGTATAGCTATAATTCTATCAGTATAGCTATAATTCACTTTCAATTCTATCAGTATAGCTATAATTTACTTTCAACGTGATATTCACGTTCCCAACGTAATCCCCTTGAGGGGATTACGTTGGGAACGTAAATATCACGTTGAAAGTGAATTATAGCTATACTGATAGAATTTCAGACTCCTGTGATTCCACTTGTTCATTTGTATTTCAGTAAAATATCAACTCTGTCTAAATTATAAGCATTGTTTGAGGCAACAGACCTCTCACCTCTGAGTTGAACCCAGACCCCCAGAGATCCATTGGCTGAAACTTGCTTGTCTTTCTCAAGCACTAAAAAAGAAATTGGATGTTACTGGCCAAATGAAAGTTGGACAGTTTGGGGGCCTTTTATTACTGATAATTCACTCTCAATGTACTGCATGTAATGTATCGTGAAAAAATCGTATCGTTAAAAAAAATCGCGATACATATTGTATCGTGAGTGAGACGTATCGTTGCAGCCCTAATACAGGGAGGATAAAAAATAATAATTGCAGCCTGCAGCTATCTGGCTGCAAAATGCAATTATTATATTATCACCAATGCTCCGTGTTTTGACCTCTTATAATAAGACAAAAATGAGACGAAATTATGCCTGGGACCGAAAAATCGGTCTTAGTAGTTCAATGAGTTAATATTTGGCCAGTTTCTTTTGAATAATTGTACCTTTGGAAAAAACTGACGCTTTCAGCTGATGTTTCTTTAAACTTATAAAAGCACTCCAAAGAACCAAACGCGGAGCTTTTCGAACTTTTTACGAAAAGGTATTCGTCGGTTTCAAGTTACAAACAAATTTAGCAGCAATATCCACAGTGCCACTCAACACGTAACAATAACTGCTCTACATCAAGGCAGCACAATAATAAAGATTTGCAGGATCTGGCGACTGAGAAGATATACTCAGATCCCAGTCTTTCGATTTCGAAAACGAGAGGCATATTGTGTACTGCTCGTTAAGATTTGAAATGAAGCGTGCTGTTGTTGAGTCCCCTCATCGGGAAAATGATTTTATTAACAAGAGGGGGGGGGGGGGGGGGGTCACCAACGCATGGCATCCAATAAACCTAGGTATATTACAAATCTGCAAAAAATGTCCGGTCATGTACATGTATAGCAAAACAGGTCAGAAAAAAGTCCGCACTTACAGAAAAGTCTAACATTGCATTAAAAAGGTTCAAAATGCCCGGCAAAGGGTTAATGTCATCTTATATTGATGCAATTAACACATTTATGAAATATAAAAGCCACAGCATACCGGTGGTAGCCTCCACTCATATATAGCAAAAAAGTCCACACTTACAAACAAGTCTAACATTGCAAAAGCAGTAAAAATCGAAAAAATATCACTGGGTAATGGTCTGTGAGTAATTGTAAGCCATAGAAACAATATGAGGTGCATAGTAACAGGGCGGAAAGTCAAAGTGGACTCTTACAATAACTTTAACACAAGTGTTGACGCCGACGCTGACGACGTCGCCGACGCCGACGTCGACGCGCCTCGGGTCATGACATAAGCTCACACAACTTCGTTGGTGAGCTAAAAACTTCAAGGAACATCTGCACATCGTTCACTCCACCGTGACAGTGAGTAGCATTACTGGTCTTTGAAGTTTATCGAACTATGATGTTTACGAACCAATTCTCGGAAAGTAAAGTTGCATTAGTTTGAAGTCTTGGAATGCTACAACTTATAATTTATGGTGTATTGTCCACATTTCCGTGCACGTATTACATTGTTTGGCCTATTCCCCACGAACGGAGTTAAATCTTTCACAAAATAAACATTCTTTTAAATTTTCCCCACAATTTAAAAAAAAAAAATAAAAAAAAATACTATATCATGTGATCCCTCATGATACACTGCTGGGGATACATGGTACGGCTTTGCTAAATTGTTTTAATTTTTTCTACTGCAAAATGTGTATATTACGCGATGGATGCAGTCGATTCGTCAGGTAAGAGTTAATGGCCTCTAGAAGAAACCAACTCGCGCTGGAGTCTATTCGCAAAAAGTAAAGATTGCAGGTGCGATGGTTCACAAGAGTGACAACTCTCCTCAAAATCGAAAGACTGCTGAAATTCATTTCTTCAAAAGTACTCACCCTGAAACGACGACTTCATTAGCAGGTTGAGCGCTAGATTATTTTTGGTGGACTGAATTTGTTATTCGAAATTTATTTTATAACAAATTATTGGATAGTGCCCATAGGCACTCTCCAATAATTTGTAATAAAACAAATATATATAAAACAAAATATCATTTTCATTTGGCTGAATATGAAATATGAGCAGGGGAAATGTTGGCTTTTGTTCTGGAACCCTCATTTTTCTCAAAAAATTAATAGTGGATTCTTGCAATTAACCAGTTAACCTGTACCACTACGACTACAAACTTTTTCCATTTACCCAGGTTTACGGCTTACTAGTGGCATCGCGGTAGCTCAGTGGTTAGAGCATTGGACTTTAATCCGAAAAGTCGATGGTTCAACCCTGACCAACGGTGACAACGCAGTGTCCTTTGGAAGGCACCTAATCTCGATTGCCCAGGTGTGTGTGGGGGTGGGGGTGGGGGTGGGGGCATGGTGGCGTTGTGTACTGTGACGTACTGCACGTAGATGGTGCACCTGCCTTCTGTCGCTGCTAAGTCTGCTTGTGTAGAGTAAGTAAGCTGGAGAGGATGACAGTTACTCGCCGCTGCTCGGTGGTTCACTTCGGGTACTTCCGCTTATTCCACTCGGAAAACTGTACAATAGGATTTGAACGCTGAAGGTGTCGTTTAACCCCCCCCCCCCCCCAAAAAAAAAAAAACAAACAAAAAAACAAATAAACAAGCGGCTCACCCATGACAGGAGAGTTAAGGTCTGTATTCACACAATCGGAAATACACGTAATATAACTAATGCAAATCTTGAATAAAATACTTCGGTCTGATAAGGGATGCTGGAAGTACGGAGCAGAGGGGGGCAGCTGCCCTTCCTGCCTTGGGACCACGGGGTCGAGAGGGGGCAGACAATGACCTTCCCAGGTTTTTCAATAATTTATTCTCGAAGTAAAGCTAAAATACACCCAAATCCGTTCTGGGAGCTTTCAAAATTCAAAGGGGAGTTTAGGAGGAGGTGTGCCTGTCCCGATGAGAGGGGGAACCTCCTCTTAAACTCCCGCATCCCGGGCCTTCGAGACATGTCATGGCGGGGGTGATAAGGCCAGTAAATTCGCTTTTCCCGGGGTTTCCCCCTGCCCTGAAGTGCTTCCGGCGCCCTTAGGCCTGATCAACAGGCCCGAGTATTTTCGGCCATATTTACATAGGGTACATTATGTCAGGCCCGGGTATTACATCTATTATGTAAATAGAAAGTCTGCAACTTCGTCCAGATAGAAATTCCAGCTTTGATTGTCTCCCTTGATATCCAAAGGACACTTTAACGTTCTCGCACGGCTGAGTCCGCTTGCTGGCAACTTTCTTTTCAGTCCTCGCACGGTTGGGCCCGCTTATTCTAACTAAATACTTTTCCCCCTTTGTCTGAATCTTCTAATACAAAATACTTCCATCTGGGCTCTGACTACATTATCAGGGTTCAACATCCCAGCATATACTAAGCAACACCCCATGACATACCAAGCAACACCCCATCATATACTAAGCATTACCCAGCATATACTTATGGGTGGTTAATTGTAACGGAGCGCTTATAACTAAATGGTTAATGGTTACAGTATCCGTTAACTTCTCAGCACCACATGCTACCGACATAAACAGTCTTAGATATTGAGCAAAGTGGGCGCCCTCTTGCCGTTCTCTTAAAGGTACGACAGTAAAAATATTTGATTAGAGTTGAAATGTTGCAATCTCCGAAAAAAAGTAGCCTTGAGAAAAAAATGTTTTAAAAAATCCCTTGAGTCACTGTACTGAAATCTTGCATCATTGCTGAATATTGCAGAGAAAAAAGATGAGTCATTTGATGAATTTTGGAGCCTAAAAAATACAATTGCTTGTTGACATGTTTTTGTTGGAAATTCATCCAAAAGAGAATGAATGTGACTGTCAATTTTTCTCTCCTTGTTGCATGACCCCCTCCCCCCCCCCTCCCACTTTTGAGGATGGAAAAAGTTGTCCGAAGGGCTATACTTGATAAAAGATATTTAAATGCTCTAATTAAAATTATGTGATCATATTTTTTTCACACGAACGTTATATTGGTCGCTTGTGGGGAAATATTTAGTACTGTGATACCATATTCAGCTTTACAAAAAGCTAACACAGAATGTCCCTCAAGTTTTTGTCTGCATGTTGCAAGCCTGGCTCTGAAACAGGCTACAACTTTTCTGTTTCTCGACGACTTGCACGATATCCTTTAACCCTTAGGGCCTGGGAATTTTTATATATTTTTGCTACACTTTTGACAGTCTACATCCAGTGGCTTTGTAGTTGTTTTTAGGCAAGTCTTGGCTGCCTATATGGGCAGCCAAGACTTGTCTAAAAGCAACTTCCAGGATATTTAGAATGTAATTTGTGAGTTAACCCTGATACAGCATGTTGTGGCACCTGTTCTGTTGCAGTAAAAGTAATCAAAGTTGGAATTAGTCCCTTAAGGGTTAATGGAATACATCACATCTTGAGTGCATCAATATTCCAGAGAAATTCCCCGAAAAAAGTGCCCTTGTCCGAAAGTTTCCTTCTTGTCAATTTTTTCTCTTCTTTGTTACTTGACCCCCAGTTCTGAGGAGAGAAAAAGTTGTCTTTTTTACACGAAAGTTATAATGGTTGCAACAGGAAAATATTTAATACTGTAAAACCTAAAAAGTACTTGGTAACTAATTAAACTGGCGATTTCAAAAGAACGCGTTCATCCCGCTTTGCTAATTAAATGCAGGCTGTGAAAGGTGGGGACTTCTGTGAGATTGCTTTTCCACATGATCAAGTTACTGCAAATAACAGTGAATTGTTCAACATTGGTTCTCAAGTTTTGATGAAAGTCGGTGTGAAATTCACGAAAACAATGTTTGAATGCGAGTTTTCATCAATGGAGTGGGGATTTCAGTTCTGTTTTTCAACAAGATTAAAGGTTACTTATTTTTGTTTTTCTTGAAAATTTGTTTTTCTGATATAATACCATTGGGGAAACAATTGGAAACCATAAGCTACCACAGTAACTCGTTAACCCTTTACCTAACGAATCGCCCGCATAATATGCAAATTCAGTAGTTGAAAAAATATTATTTTTCAAAAACTTTCAACAAAACCATATCATGTGACCCCTCGTTGGAACGAGCTCGCCGAGCTCGTTCCAACGAGGGGTCACATGATATGGTTTTGTTGAAATTTTTGAAAAATTTGAAAAAATGATATTTAAAATAATAAATTTTGATATCGTCTGCGTTGGGTAAAGGGTTAACATGTAATTATAAGGCTTCGCAACCATTGTACTGAATTCTTTATTGTTTCCAGGCACCTGATCACCGACACGCAAGCACTCAACAGGAGCGTAGACAGGATTCTATAACAGAGGGTGCCCTAGATAATTTGTTTTTATTTATTTGGGGGGTGGGGCGGAGAGAATGATATTCGGAAGGCCGTAGTGGGGTTACCCCTGCTCCCACTTCCCTTCAGGTGCTTGGCCTCTCCCGAGAAAATGTTGCTAAACTCAGTGCTCTGAGAGAGAATCTGAGACATTAGTAGCGTATGTAGACCTATATTGGAGACCATTTTGGGCTCTAGGTATGTGAAACTTGCACTGGGCCAATGTTTTTTTTTTGGGGGGGGGGGGGGGGGGAGGTGCAAAAATCTCAGAGCGTGGTCAAGCCCCACCCCCCCCCCCTCTACCCGGTTACACCACTGATATTCGGTACAGTTCAGCCTATACTTAGAGAATTCCGCGCCAAATTTGGTTCCAAATGGGACCAAAAATCAGCCTAGAACCTAATCAAATGAATCTTCTCGTGATCTAGAACCAGACAATTTCATACAGAGAATTTCGCCCTGTTGTCTGCATCATAATTAAAGGCACACAGTCAATATATCGAGTGCATACCCGTACGTTTTCTCATAAAACTCTTCTATCGTTGGAATGAACTCTTCAACTCTGTCGCCGAGTTCCAGTTGAAATGATCTCTAGTATGAGGGTGTGTCTGATTGATGACTGGATCACATTTCACTGATTGTGACACTCTCCACTCATCAAAATACCCAAGGTATTTTTGACTGCCGTCGATCAATATTTTGATACCCACATATTGGCAGCCAAATTGGTGCCTAAGGGCAATATTGAGATGCCTCGGAGTTCACAGGCTGTCGGTGGATGTTTACCCGGCAATATCATTCATACAAAATCACGGCCAACACAGAGCACAGACCCCCAATCACTAAGAACCTCTAGCACGCCCTTAACTGGTGGTAGAATACGAAAAGGGTGTCCATCGTTGGTGCAAAATTTAACTGCAGCATTGCGTCCCCCAACGTCAAATCCTATCTTTGGAACATGTGTTAGTTATTTGAGACATCTTTTCGTTAGTGTCGTCACCTGCAGACAATACTATTAAACTTTTACAATTGTATTTTCTAGAATTATATTTTCTACCTATTAATATAACTGACTAAAATGAATCATTAGTATTTTAAAAGATATGGCAATTTGCCAGTTGGCAAATTGCCAGATCTTTGAAAATACTAATGGTTCATTTTAACCCATTTAAAGTCGCAACTAGAAAATACAATTCCAGAAAATACAATTGTAAAAGTTTTATAGTATTGCCCCCTGGTCGTGCTAGGGAAAAACCTCTTGTAATGAAGATGTGTTTGCGACAGTTAGTGCTTTTTCTGTACATGGTAATATTCGACATTTCTCCCTTCTATGCTATAGCGACCCCGAGTTTGATCCCCTTCTGGGACGACCCGAGTTGTGTCCTTGGGCAAGGCACTTTATCCCGGTTGCCTACATGGGGGCACGATGACGTCGTGTACCAAGGCGTACTGTATGTCGATGGGGCATATGTCTTCAACCACTGTAACCCTGCTTGAGCGGAGCTTGGACAGAGTTAGAATGTTGAGGAGCTGACAGTTGCTCGTCGATGCTCGGTGGTTCTCTCCGGGTACTCCGGCTTCCTCCACACGTGACGATTAGCCATTGTGCATAAGTATGTGACCTTAAACCTAAAAAAATAAATAAATTTAACAATTCCCATTTACTATCAAATAGTGCGACTCGCCAACTTCTTCATTACCCTCTCCCCTATACGTAAAATAAATTTATACGGATGTTTCTCCTGCACAATCTCGAGGGGAGTTGGAACATTTATGCTGGTAAATCAGGGTAGCGGGTAACTTATCACTAGGTGTCATCAAGTATGTACTAAAAATCGGGGTTGTGTTAGCAAAATCTCAAAGAATTTGAAATAAATAGGGACGGGGGCATGATCCCCCAAATTTCAGGTACCTCCCCCCCCCCCCCCCCCCCCCAGATGATGTGGTCTAATATTTGATGCTTTTCACAATTTGCAGACTTTGAACAGAAACAGACTCAGAGTCAAGGAAATTGCGTTTGTCTCAAATTTTTCCATGGGGAGCCCCCCCCCCCCTCCCCCTCTCTCTCCAGCGCGGGGGGTCCACCTCTTGTGCTCGCCCCCACCTCGCCGCTACGTGACTCGGATGATGCTGCGCATCCTTTTCACTATCCCTCCCCCAGTAGTTCAGCTATCTGAATGTAGCGGTTACCCCCCCCCCCCTAGATAGGGGTAGCGCTACGTTCAGATCGCTTAACTAGCCCCCCCCCCCCCTACCCCCCCCCCCCCAGATATTACTCTTGCCACCCTAACTTTGATATCCTGGCTATGCGCCTGTATAACAGTATCGAATTACGAACAAAATTAGATCGGTGGTCTGAAAGCTTGAAATTTATCGTGCCGTCGGGCTACAAAACCAGCCCGAATAAGTTGTATGATGCACACAAAAAATATGATTCATTTGTCCTTTTGTTGATAATTCCAAATTTTAAATACCCATTTCCAAACGCCCTCCATGCCCCTCCCAACCAACAGAGTACCGACCTTCCAAACTCCCGTGCGGAAACATTTGAACACAATAGGCCTATGTGACAAAATGACATTTGTGCGCATCAACGCATAATTCATTTGTTTACGTGATCGATATATGTCTCAGAAAAGTTAATTTCGTGAAAAGTTCAGCTGAACTCACCACCTTGTTCTTTTCCAGCTGTGTCTATTTCTGTCCATCACAAAAGTTTGTAAACATCTTCTGTTGAATCCCTGTCCGTTTTATCTTAACGGGCTTCTGACGAGGTTCCACATTACAATAATAATTACAAACGCCAGTCTTTCATATTCTCCCCAACGTCGTCTGCTGAAACAAAGGGAGCTTACTTCAGAAACACTCGCCACGAACGTGGAAACTGTTGTGTGCGTTGTGGGGATAGGGCGTGGCTAAAATTGTGACCACACAGTTTGTACTTTTCACAATGTCGTGTATTTGTCTTAATTTGATGTTGGTGCAGTTACACAAAGGTGTGTTTGAAGGTGAACAGATAAAATAAAATATATTTTTTCTCGAACAAAACTGAGGCTGAACTCGGGAAAATCAGGTCTTAAAAATCTGTCCGGCTTCACGAGAATAGGATTTGATTCTCGCGAACTCCTGCGAGAAACTATTTTCAGTTCCTAAATAATTTATAATATGAGAATAGTCTAATACCGTTGTGAGTGTAACTAGTGCATTTGCCATAGTTAAAATCAAACCTCATACTTAAATATTTCCTTGAGTTTAACCCCCTTTGGGCCTAGTAACGCTTATGGTGCAGGAGGTTCTTGTCTTATATTTGGGCGCAGTACACATGTTCCAACATACGAGATCTTGATGGTCTTAGTGGTGGCAGTTACAGTACACTGGCCGTAGTTTTTACTGAAGTCGCGGCTGCCTTTATGGGCAACAAAGACTTCACTAGAAACCACTGTTAAGACACTCTGTTGCCTTATTATAAGGGGGCAAAAGATAAGAATTCTCCGGGGTTTTCAGAATCTATGACAGAAATCAAATGAACATTTTGCGAGAACCAAAGTTGATTCCTGTGGTCTTCTTTGCGAGAATTATTTGCGAGAATCGATTCTGATTCACGCATGAATTTTAAGCCAGTTTTTCAAGAAAAATATATTTTTTACCCTTTACCCAACGTAACGGCCAAAACCGGCAAGCGCTTTTCACAAAAATCGCCTATTAATTTTCGTTATATTTTCATTTTTTGTCTCAAAAACATAGGTTATGACCCCTCTTTGGAACGAGCTCGTTGAGCTCGTTCCAATGAGGGGTCATAACCTATGTTTTTGAGACATAGAAATGAAAACAATTAGTTATTCAAGAATTTTATTTGCAAGTGTTGTCTGCTTTTCTGGTTAGATAAAGGGTTAAAAGAATAAAATAAAATAAAAATAAAAAAAAACGACTCCGGACATAAGGATGTTACACTGTAGAGTATCATAATTAAGATTTATCGGAGTGTGTGTGTGTGTGTGAGGGGGGTGGGGGGGGGGGGGGGCATATCAGACTTTTGTTTATCTCTTACAAATACTCCTTAAAATTTGCTGAGGCTCACTCTTATCAAGCTGCGTATTTGTACATAAAATGTAAATATTAAATATTACATTTTTGTATTTATTATTTGCTCCTTTGGGTTTGGGGGGGGGGGGGGGCACCAAAAATTTGCAAGACGGGACGTGGGGGTGGGTGGGTCTCTTGAGTGCGCCAAAAATGTGCATTTCCAACTTGTGCATTTTTTTGAATTTTTTAAAAATATATCAATATATCAGCTAATATATACCATCATTTGTGTTTCAAACCTTAAAGATGATGTTGTACATCACACTCTTAACATAAATACAACATCAGGATGCTTTATATTTGAGAATATTTGGCTTAAACTGGGAAAATGTCACACGTTAGTAGGGGGTGGGTGTCTTGTTCGAAATGTAGAAATGTAGAAAATGTGCAGACAGTATTTTGGGAAAATTCTCTCTGATGCACTAAATTCAACCCAAGTTATTTATTTATTAATTGATTTATTTATTTATTTATTTATTTATTGGTGTTTAAGGACACTTTAACAACCAGGGTCCTATCGTGTCGGTGACAGGTTTACGGGTGGAGGAAGCCAGAGTACCAGGGAGAACCACGAACCAACGACGAGCAGCTGTCAGCTCTTCAACATCATAACCCACGACAGTACTACACACTGCACTGCGGTACTGCGTACCACACAGCACAAATAGGGTTAGATTGGCTGAAGACATGTGCACCTCGGTGTGCAGTACGTCTCAGCACACAGCGTCATCGTGCCCCCACGAGGGCAATTGGGGTAAGTTTATTTTGGATTTTAACGGGAGAGTGGGGGTGGGTGTCTGAGAACGGTAGTAGAAAATTTGCACGTAGTGGGTGGGTGGGTGTAAAAAGGAGCCGAATAAAAAATAGGACGTCACGTCTTGCAAATTTTTAGGGCCCCCCCTGCAGTATACATAAATAATGGTTACAAATACATATATTTCACAAGTTTAGTAAATAGTATACTGTAGGGGGTGGCATATCTACCTATCACCCCCTGGAAGGAAGTGTAGTAGCAGACAGACTGTGACCAAACGGTTGGGGGGAAAGGTATGTGACGCTAAGTTGGAACTGGGGCTTGACTTTCTTCATTCCTAAGTTTTATTTGCAGGATGTTATCCGATACAAAAGCCAGTGGGGGATCGGTGATTAGGGATTGATACATTGGTACATTGGTGCATTGATACAAAACTAGCCGCTCTTGGAGATCGCTCATCTACTCAGTACTAAGTTCCACCAAGTACTCGATGTCGTTCGGAGAGTGATAAAGGGATAAATCTATGTGAACTGAACGTCAATGTCGGCTAGCGCATTCGGAGGGCATCATATTTGGGGTGCTCTACAAATGCGCCTGCTTACTGAGATGTGCTTTCAAAAACAGCTGCATGTCATCACCTCGTTCAGTTTTACAGGAAGAGGAAGCCCGATAGAGCTGGCAGATTTTGACTTTTCAGACACGGTTTCGGTTCGGTTTCAGGAAAAACCTCGGTTTCGGTTCGGATTTTTTATGTGTTAAGGTGCTATATAAGTAACAGAGATTTGTTTACTTTGAAATTCCTAACTCTGATAATCCATACATTCAAATTAAATATACACAAATTATACATCAAAATGAAGGTGTTGGGAATAGAACACGACAAATATATCCAATCGATTTACAGAGTTGACAGCAGGCACCAGTGGTTCCTGGAAATCTGCTACCGTATTCGAACCAGAACTGATAATAAAATAATATTTCCAGGGAACAACTTGTGGCCAAAGGTGCTTCACATATCTTGAAAAGTGGGGTTAAGTACAAATATGTCGACGAGTGGGGTGATCCTTAGCAAATTTTGAGTGGCATGGTTTACTTAACAGAGCGGACCTCAGCAAACCCGCGACCTATATTGAAAAGAGCATGTATCGATCTTCAACATCCATTCGAGAAACATATCACACAAGATTTTCCAAAAATGCAGATGAATCCCTTTCCTGCTTGACAATTAAATAAAGACGCCGCGCCTCAATGGAACGACCTCGACGACCTCGTTCCAGTGAGGATACAAATGTTATGTTTTGGAGGCAAGTATTTAAAGAGTAGAAAAAAAATTGAATGGAATTAGGTGAATTACGCAAGCCTGATATTGCCGGCAAGTGGGTAACGGATTTACATAAATTCAGTTGCGTAGCAACGGGAGAGGAGGGGGGAGTGCCCTCCCCCTAAAGACTTTCGCTGCCCACCCCAACACATTGGCCCGATTACAAATTTCATACAACATTACCCCCCCCCCCCCCCCCCCCTCCAGAATGGTCTCCAATATAGGGGCAACACACGTTACAAATACCTCAGATTCGCTCTTAGAAAACCAAATTTTCCAACATTTCTCGGGGGTGGGAATGGGGTTAGTCTTAACAAGGACCATCGGATCATTGCCTTTCTCCCACTTCCCTTCAGAGTAGAGTGAGGAAGGGGCAACGGCAGGGGGACCTATTTAGGTCTAGGGAAGGCCCCCGAAACCCACACAACAGCCTTTCAAATATCATCTTCGTCCCTCCTCCACACAAAAAAACTGGCTAGGACACCCCTATTTTTGAATCATGGCTACGTGCCTGTATAAATTATCTTGTCCCTCTATCCCGATAAATTCTGTCTTTTGCTGGGTCAGAATGCCTTGGACAAATAGCGATGACAAAGGATGCACCCAACATCCAAGGTATATGAGAGCGTGCAACATCCAGGGTATACGTGCACGCGAAACATCGGGCGTATATGGTTTAAACGAAAGCTTTCAGCGTTTGCTCGCCTCAACAGAAAAATCGAACCAAAAAACCTGAAATTAGTCACAAATGACATAAGATTTCCGACAATTCAATCATAAAAATAAAATAAGAGCAAATAATTCGTCCCCTGAGTACCAATGTGTTCTATGTGCCACTCGGCACATAGAACACAGTGGAGCCATGGCGACAAAATGTCAACAAAATACTGTTTACGCGTTTCCTTAACGACCCAAGGGATGTAACTCTATCTGTTGTCTTCTGCGATTTTAAAAACAAAATAATTATCACGAATTTGGTCCAAGTGATTGTGGAGCTGAGAAATGTGTCCACAAATTTATGTCCACTATGTTTGTGTTGTGTTTTAAACGGGACAAAAACGTTATCTCCGCCTACATGTATGGTATATGGAGATTGAATACCCGGATGTCTCATCCAGGTATTAAATCTCCATATACCTTATCATACAATCCACATTAATCGCTGTGAATAACGATCATTCATTCAACACTCAAAATCAACTAAACAAGTTCTGTTTTACTGGTAGAATAGGACCCAGTCACCAATGCGTGGAGTGGAAGCCCTCCAAAATGGGCAACACGGGTATAAACATTGGCTGGACTTGGCTCTGTATCCATGTTGCGGCAACAATTAGCCATGGTGCAGAAATGTGACTTTAAACAGCAATAAATAAAAAATTAATTGGTAATGCCGTGACAAATACAACCTGGAAGGCTGGACTTTTTCTTCTTTTTTTTTTGTTTTATAAAAAGATGAATGTCGTGGGAAGGCTTTTGGTACGGGCCTCCGACGCTGGGCAAACAGTTGTGAAATACCTGTAGTGATCCCTACTAAAACGGCGCCGTACTTTAACAACTAACAATAAATTCAGAAAATACTTCAATGAGAAATAATAAAAAAAAACTCACGTGTTTTCTTGTCTGCCATGTGGCTGTTGTCAATGTTAATTGTTATTCGAACAGTTAAGATTACATCCTGGCTCTTTTGTCAATACGGTATTAGTAACCAACTTAAAATACCAGATAGAACAATTGGCAGAGTGTTCAAGTGACGTCACTTGAATACCTCTCAGGTACTGAGTGTACCGAATCCCTGCGTTTTACTGATTGAACAAAAGACGGGGAGAAAATTAATTACCAACCAAGCTGTTGGTGTTCATGAATTGGAACAACCTGCCAACGTGCTGTAACACCTTGTCGTCACGCGGCTCGACGTCACTCACCGCACGCTGTCAGGTTGTTCTGTGAGTATGTATTTGTTCCACATATTATATGTTCCATCCAGAACAAATTACTATATAAGCAAAGTTCTTGGGGATAAATATTATGTAATATTTATTCCTCGCCTATAATAATTTTTCCCTCATATATAAATGTATTATATTTAATTGTAGAGGTAATGATATTATAGTTCTGTGTACAGATAGGTCATGTGATCAGACACACACGAACACTATTTTACCCTTAATTAATGCAGCAAGAAATAATATCACAGTTCTTTGTGGCAGTTAGTCATGTGTTCAGACACACTTGAATGTTTTTTTACCATTCAATCAAAATGGTGAATTATTGATATGGATTCTGAAGAATTCAATAAAATCTTTACTTATCTGAATGATAGGACATACATTGCAGGTAAGAATTTATCAATTATACATTATTAGGTTCTATTTTAATGTTATGTTTTGAGACACAAGCATACAGTGTTATCAAAAGACGAAACTTAGCCAAATGGTTTCTGCTCATTCCAGGGCATATACATCTATTTATCTTAAAAATATATATTCCAATCCAAATTATCCACACCTAACCAATATAGAAATTTATGATCGTAAGAATATGCTAATATCTAATTTCAATTGTAAATATGAAAATGATATTCCATTATGGAACTACCCTTACATAACAAACATTCCATTGTAGAATTTCCTCGGCCTAACTAACATTTATTTCAATACAGAACTTCCCTAAAATAACATATATTCCACTATGGAAATTCCCTTACAAAACAAATATTCCATCAGGGAACTCCACTTACATAACACAAACATTCTTAATCGGAACTTATGTTTGCGTAACACATATTCCAAATTTAAATTTTCCTTAAATCATACAGTACGTGGAGAGTGGATTGTAACTAAATCACCCGCGGAGAGGAGTTATCACCCGAACTATAAATTTCAAATTTTGTGTATATCGACTAAAAACACAAGCAATGTTTCAGCCAATGGACCTCCGGGTTTAACCCGGAGGTCCATTGACTGAAACCTTGCTTGTGCTGTTATGATTTGCAACAAATTTGCAATTATTGCGTGGGTGGAATCCCCACTCTGCGGGTGATTTAGTGATAATACACTCTCCACGTACTGTACTATAATTTGAGCACTGTTTGTTTGTGTGTCTATTTGTCTGCCTACGCCTTCCATTAAGTCATTGCATGGCTTTCACCAAATTTGGCTCAGGTATCTACTTTGACACGCACACTGGCATTAAGGAGACGAAAAATATGACGTCCCTATATGTATTGTTTGACTTGCAGATTTATTCCTAGGAAATTTATTTATATAACAAAGGTTCCAGGGAGAAATTTTATTACATAATATTTTATCCTTTATGTTGGACATTTCCTTATGACACTGGATAAAATATTATATAATGACAGTTCTCATTGGAACTTCTTTTATGTGACAAACTTTCTTTGGAACAAATATTGCGCTGGAAATTATATTCCATCACAGTTCAAATCCATGAATACCTCCAGTCAGATTGGTAACTATTGCAGAAGTGGGGTGAAGAAACAAAGGATAGGTACTGGAAGAATAATGCAGAAGTGGGGTGAAGAAACAAAGGATAGATGGCTGAAGGGGGACACGAGGGAGAGGGTAGGAATGCTTATTGAAGAAATTGAAAAAGAGGAAGTGAGGGACACTATTAAGCAGTTTATACCTGAATGCTGGGAGGAGAGGAGGGGAAGAGGGGGTGGGGTGCAGGGGGAATGATGGCCTTCTCTTATGAGGACCGCGACAAATCAGCGGCTGGCCAAAGAGTTATTATAAGCCTCCTTCTGATAAAGACTATTATTGTTGATTCATTCCACGTTACTTAAATTTAGGCTAAACAAAATTAATTCTCAGGCAGCGGCGCATTCGTTTTGTCGGCCCGCGTTTGTCATATTTATTTTGATGGCAAAATTCGAAATGTATAAAACCATCACAGGGTGTGATTTTGGCGGCATCGCATCACGATTTGCGATGCAGTATGCCGTATACATTAGGCTAAACGAAGAAGTGTTTTGATTCTCGGGCAATCCCTCATTGAACTTGAATCCCCTCATTGAACATTTTTATTGCCTTTCAGTGTCTTCCAATATTAGTACAAACTAATAAGGCACTCTCCCATGAATTCTAACACGTCAAATCCCCATAGATTAAATACTTTGGGAGCGCGGTGGCTCAGTAGGTAGAGGTGCAGGCTGTAATCCGAGAGGTCCTCGGTTCGAATCCCACCTGTGGCAACCGCGTTGTGTCCTTGGGCAAGACACTTCATCTCCATTGCCCGCGTGGGGGCACGATCACGCCGTGTACTAAGGCGAACTGCACGTCGATGGTTTGCATGTCGTCAACCAATCTAACCCTGCCTGTGCTGCAGTGCGGAGTTACGATGTTGGGGAGCTGGCAGCTGCTCGTCGTTGCTCGGTGGTTCTCTCCGGGTACTCCGGCTTCCTCCACCCGTAAAACTGTCACGGTCATGATTAGCCATTGTGCATAAATATGTGACCTTAAACACCAATAAATATAATTAAATACTTTCACTTCAAAGATAATATGAAGAGCATCGAAAGAATATGAAGCCTTTGAATTGAAGTACCTGCAGTTTGTTTTTAGAGGAATGGTTTATTTTGCAAATTGAAAATAAATTTATTTGTATAAATTTCCACTTTCTATATTTATGTGTGTAAAAAAAAACTCTCACTTTTTGCAAAAGAAAAATAAAAATAAAACCCTCCCTCCCTCCCTCATTGAGTTGAAAAAACAAATTGCCCGAGAATCAATTAATATATTTTATGTGGCCTTATATCTGTATTATACAACAGAGATGGGTTTTTTTCACAACTCCCTTCATCATTCACATTATCTACGTCACATAGGTTTTAACATTGGTGCAGAAATCAAACAAATTTCAATGAATAATAATAATAACAACACTTTGGCCGGCCGCTGATTTGTCGCGGTTCTCAGATGAGAAGGCCTTGATTATCCCTCTGTTCGCAAATGCCCCCTTATCCCCACGCCTCTCCTCTCCTTCCAACAATCTGCGACGAAACGTTTGATGACATCCTGTACACCATTCTTCCTAATTTATCCGATAAGCATACTAACCCTCTCCTTAGAGTCACCTACCAACGACATGTCATTCATTCTTCCATCCCACTTCCCCGTCATACTCCCAGCGAATCTTTTTCTGTTAGACTGGTATTTTGGACATTCCAATAGAAAGTGTTGCATGGTCTCCACTACGCCTAGATTACACATCTGGCATTCCTTCTCATTGTTTTTCCCAGTTTTTCCCCAAAGCTCCAGCGATCAATGAATATCATGCTACAGTTAAAACTAGAAGTCCTGTTCTGAAATGCGCACAAGTAGCACGTCGATCTGTGCGTTATTCTACGCGTTATGACCATAGTAAGGCTATCAAATTTTGTACATACGGCCTGTGCACAAGCAATGTTTCAGCCAATGGACCTCCGGGTAACCCGGAGGTCCATTGGCAGAAGCATTGCCTGTGTTTGCTATGAGTAACCAGGAGAATCTGCCATGCTTTGAATACCATTCGATACGGCAGTTGCGCGCAATTCCTTCGCGCAATTAAGCCTAGATAAGCGCACAGTTCGTGACAGCACTTCTGGTGTCAACTGTAATGATGGTATAAATAACTGTAGCAATATGACCCATGAAAGGCGTATGGAGAAGGCTTTGGCGTTCTTCTTGATGTTCCAGTTGAGGATATCACCCCTTGGGTGAGGACAGGTGTGAGAGAAGGGCCTCTCGATAAAGGTGCTACCTCTCCCCGAGATGATGGGGTAGGGTCTTCAGGCAAGTATAATCTGCCACTTGTTTTTGTTTCTGAGACCATCATTGGCTTTTTCGCAGATATCAAAGCATATTCTATAACAAGAACTATCACTGAAGGTGATTAATAATCCCACTTCCGGCTTACTATAATGCACCTCTGAATGCTGAGTTTGGAAAATCAATAATAAATCTAAGTTCATGGGTGATAACTTGGTTAAAATTGTCGCAGATCAAATTGGAATATGTCTTGTTTGTCATAATGTTTCAGAAGTTGGATCAAAATTGGTTCATTAATGAAGGAGGTGTTCCACACACAAAAAAATCTCATGTACAAATCTATATCAAATCTTCCAAGTTGAAGGGGAGATAACCTCGTAAAAATCACCATAAGATTGAATTTTGCAAATGTTTCTCGGCGGAGGCCTAGTCTTGTTGAGACGCCCAGTCGTTACCCCTCCTCTCACTTCCCTTGAATCCGGGGGATTTGTAGCCTGTGTAGTCCTATATTAGAGACCATTTGTGGTCTCTTTTTGTTGTGTGAAGCTTGAATTGTTTTGTTTTTTTTTTTGGGGGGGGGGGGGGGGTGGGGTGGCGGCGAAAATTTCAGGGGATCCAAAGTCCTCTCCCCCCCCCCCCCCGACTCTGCCACTGAATATATCTAATAATTTCTACGCCTAGTCCATGCATACCTAAGCAAGTAGACCTGGGTGCGTCGTGGAAAGATAGATCTTGCTGCTGATAAATTAGGAGCGTGAGAAAATGTATATGTCAGTTCCAAGTAAGGCCTGTTATATACGTCGCACTGCCGTCGACACGAATTCAGTTGAATTAGATTCGTCTCAAATCCGCCAAATCTTCTTTTGTTATATACGGTCGCTATACCGTCGAGTCGAATTCAATTGACGCTCGACCTCAACTCACAACGTTTGAGTCCACGCACAAATCTAAGGCCTGTTATATTCGTCGCACTACTGTCGTCTTCAGTCGAATTGGATTAGTCTGAAATCCTTCAAATTTTCATTTGATATGTACGGACAGTCGGACACGCTACCGTCGAGTGGAATTCAATTGACGCACGACCTCAACTCACAATGTCTGAGTCCACACACAAATCTTATGTGATATCTTTTCATATATTTTAACTGTGTTCACTGGTTGCTCCTTCCTTGTCGCTGGTGTTTGATTTCTGGTCGCCTTTTCACGAATATACAACTGGAACTTTACTCTTTCACTACTGTCGCACGGCTACTAACGTATTGTCACTTTATTTGGATACCTTCCCTCTAACATGTGACGTAATGTCACTCTACCATAGCCGTCGCACGGCCACTAATGTATCGTCACTTGACTGGACGCTTTTCACTCAAGCAGTCGCCACTTAGGGGGTTAAGTGCTCTCCTCTATTTATCTCAGAATAATGTTCATACAGGCAAAGCCTACTCCGCCTGCGTATGGCTTGTCTTCTGCAGCAGGTAATACCGCCTACCTAAATGCAAATAGCTCCCTGAGCTCGGACTTCCTATTTCTGATCATACAATCAGATATGGCCATCGAGTTGGCCCGCGACTGTTCCTATTCTAAATATGAACGCTGTGGCTCCCTTCGTTACAACGTGCCTATACTTTCGCACCGTTTCGGCACCTCCTTTAACCTACAACATGGGACATCCCCAGCTCCTTGCCTATGACCCACAGTCTTACCCGCCTTCAGACTGGAATGAAATTTTTCGAGAAATCCCCCGATTTTTATTTCGATAGCCAGAATATTAATTCTCATCTTAATTTCTTCTCTTGAACTAGGCCGCTTAGATTTATCTTAATTTAAAATTCTCTTTCAAATTCTTTTAAGTTTGCTATACTTTGACATTTCTGACAATCCAGCGTTAAAAAATGATGCTACCAGGTGTACCACGTGCGTTATTATAATTAGGAGATAATCGACACAAATGACTATATAATTGGGTGCCTGATTACTTCGCATGGCTAAACAAGTATCTTATGTTTGAAGCTTATAAGGCAAGCTCGTTGCTATAGACCAGATAAACGCTAATTGGTGCTACAGACTACAGATTCCTCTTCATTACAATTATCACTTTTATTTGCCTTCACTGATTTATTTACACACAGATGGCTTACTTGACAAATCGGTTTTTCGGGGTCCGCCATATACCTGTCTTTGGCTTTTAGACCGAAAGAGAAAAATAAAAAAAATTATAAAAAATTATATACACTTTTAAACAAGAAAATCGCAACTTTAAGCCATAATCTTGACAGTGTATGTATAGCTTAGCCGGCTGCCTCCCTACTCCAACCACAAACCAAGGAAGAAAAACAATTCCCGAATACGAATAAGATCCGTGTTGGTTAACCCTTTACCCAAACGAATCGCCCGCATCCGCCCGCGTAATATGCAGATTCAGCAGCTGAAAAAATAATATTTTTCGAAAAATTTCAACAAAACCATTTCATGTGACTCATGACGTCGAGCTCGTTCCAACGATGGGTCACATGATATGGTTTTGTTGAAATTTTTTGAAAAATATCAAAAAATTATATTTAAAATAATATATTTTGATATCGTTTGCGTTGGGTAAAGGATTAAAGACGACGCATTTCCGTCTCCGTCGACTCGATTTCAATTCCACTGCGAATGTTAATGAAAACTGTCAATTACGTCACGACATTCGGTGTTTTTCAGATATAACCAACACGGTTCTATTTCAAGTTTGGGAGTTAGATTCGCCTGACTGACACGAAGATTCGTCGGAAGTTCGTCTACTCGCAATTAATGATTAGGCCTATATTCGTCCAGCTACTGTCGACTTTAATTCAATTAATTGGAATTAATTGAAATCAACGTGACGGTAGTACGACGTATATAACAGGCCTAAAGTGTGTCATTGTGCGGGATAGGCCTCCTCGGAAATGAAGTACTGCTAGAGAACACACCTCCCCCCCCCCCTCCCCCACTGCATGTGTAACATACGTCTGTCCAGGGTAAGATAGCAGGGAGAGACAGATGTATCCCACCCCACCCACGTGACGTTATACATTTACAACGTTATTATGACGTTATGCATATCATATCAGTTTCTTGCTACCAACTAATTCGTATTGACGTCATGAGAATGCCGTGTGATCAAAGTTTGGTGCTCTAAAACTCTTTAAACCCCAAGATGCCACCGTTCCTAATTGATTTCGTGGTATATTGGTATATACGTAACTTTTGCATGCTCTTTCCGATGGTGTCATTACTTTTTCAAAACAACGAATACCAAATGAGTTGATTATATCAGCACGTGACCGCCGATTACCTCTGGCTAACGTTACCGCTGTATGGTGGGGGGAGAAAAATAATCCCTGATGGGTACGTGTGTGGGATGGGAAAATTTCACCCCCGGGACAAGATATTTGGTCCAGACACTCGGCTGCCGAGTGTCTGGACCAAATATCTTGTCCCGAGGGTGAGATTTTTCCATCCCACACCCGTACCCATCAGGGATTATAATAATCTTGCCCATATATGTAAATTGCCCACTTACTGTATCAGAGATTCATAGAAGTATGAGGTCCAGGTATCTCCTCACTTTATTGACTTTTGTTGTTTAATTTCAGATGATCAAAATGATGATAGTGGTAGTGGTTATTTATGCAGTCTGCTGGCTTCCTTTACACGCCGTCACACTCGTTGGAGACAAGCGTCCGGAAATCTGGGATGTACCATACATGAAACTCATATGGCTGTGTTTCCATTGGCTTGCGATGTCCCATTCCTGCTATAACCCCATCGTCTACTTTTGGATGAACACCACGTTTAGAAGAGGACTAAAACAAATTTTCAGTCATTGTTTACCGCTAAAAAACTCGAGCAACAGGAACGGCTTCAGTACATCGAGTAAACACTCATATTCCAACATTCAGCCAAAATTTTCGCTGAGAACACCGCACACAATGTCCATATCATCCGGATCATCTCACGACCATCAGGATAAGGGGCCGTATACAAAAGTACAGTTTTAATTTCATCAGGGACGCTGGAAGCACTTCAGGGCGGGGGGGAGGGGGGGGGGGGTCAGACTCCGGGAAAAGGCATTTGCTCGCAATAGCAGCTCCGCCATGACATGCCGAAGCAAACATATCTCGAAGGCCGGAGATAGGAGAGTTTGAGAGGAGATGTGCCCCGCCCATCGGGAGGGGGCACCCCTCCCAACTCCCCCATTGAATTTCGAAAGCTCCCAGAACGGATTTGGGATTATTTTTAGCTTTACTTCGAAGGCCCGAAATGGGGTTGGGGGGTTGGGAGGAGGTGTCCCCCTCCCACTGGGAGGGGCACACCCCCTCCCAACTCCCCCATTTAATTTTGAAAGCTCCCAGAACGGATTTCGGGTTATTATAGCTTTACTTCGAAGGTCCGAGAAGGGAGAGTTTGAGAGGAGGTGTCCCCCTCACATCTGTAGGGGGGTACCTCCTCCTCAACTCCCCCATTGAATTTTGAAAGCTTCCAGAACGGATTTGGGGTTATTTTAGATATACTTCGAAGGTCTGACATGGGGGGGGGGTTGAAAGGAGGTGTCCTCCCATCGGAAGGGGACACCTCCTCCCCAACTACACCATTGAACTTTGAAAGCCTACAGAACGGATTTGGGGGGTGTTTTATCTTTATTTCGAGAATAAATCATTGACAAAAAATTGAATGACGAACCTGGGAAGGGCATTGTCTGACCCGAAGGTAGGGAGGGCAGCTTCACCCTCTGCCCCCCGTGCTTCTGGCCTTCCTGGATTTCATCGTCTCAGATACCAGACTTCCGCCATTCGTATAATGGGCCTTCCTCGTTGGTATAAATATTGAAACTGTTAGACGTCGGCTCTGAAAGTCACGATAGATTATGTATAAAATGTGTGTAATCAGATATTGGGTATTGTGAATCTATACTGTTAATAAAAATTAATTGTACATTCTACTGTCTGTCCACTTAGTCCTATCTTTTCATTAATGAAAAAAAGGATGATCGAATTTGACAACCTGTCGTCCAGAGGAGATAAAACAGCCTCTTGTTTGGTGTAGAGAACACTTGCAAAGAAATAATATACTGGAAGACTCAATATAGGGTCATGCCCGGGGCGGGCGAGGATGGGGGTAGCAACCTCCCCGCCAAAGTGACCCGGTATCAAACATGAGCGCCTTGTAAAACAAAGTGGTGACAAACATAAGTAATAGGTGGCAAATTTGTTTCAGCTAGATTTTTTTTTTTTTTATTTTGAGCTGAACACTTTCAGCAACCAGGGATATATCGTGCCGGGCAGTTTTACTGATGGAGGAAGCCGGAGTATCCACACAAAAAACTACTCAGCAGCGGCGAGTACCTGTTGAACACCCCAACTTACTAGCCACTAACAAACATGCAGGGTTCGGACCGGTCGATGACCTATGTACAATCGGCGTGCAGTACAGTACGCCTTGCACACTCTGCCAGCGGGCTCCAACTTCGGCGATTTCGATTGAGTGTCTCGCACAAGGACAAAACGCAGATGATGCGGATCAAGATCGAACTTTGCACTTTCCGATCTGGGTTTCGAGTCTTCAAGTGGTTTAACTCTTCTGTATTGATCCGCGTAGGTCTTAGGCCTACGGTATCAAAACACAATAGTAAGACATTAAAGAAAACGTTGCGAAAATAAATAGAGATTATTATCATTATGTGGATGTGCACAATATGTATCCGAGTTGAGCTCCGGGTTCTAAGGGCAGATCACGACGAGTAGAAGACGAGTCGTGATCTACCCTTAGAACCCGGAGCGAGACTCGGATACATATTTTGTACATCCACATAATGGTAATAATCATTTTATCTTACAATATATTGGGGGTAAGTCAAGAATGTAGACGAATATATAAAGAACTATTTATTCGTGCGGATGAACAAAAAGAGAAAAAATGGAACTCACGCGAAAGGAACGTGCTTGTATCCGACCCCCTGATACAAACATCTGCATCAGGGGGTCGGACACACGACAGTTGCGGAGTTAATACAGATAAAATACATGCTGATTGTAAGATAAATGGTTTGTACCATGTGTAAACAAGTAAAAAGTTGGAACGGCCAACAGATGGTCTTCGAAATGCAAATTGATGGAAACAACATACTGATTTTTTAAATGCAGAACAAGAGGGGGGGGGGGGGGGGGCACCAAAAATTTGCAAGACGTGACGTGGGGGTGGGTGGGTCTCTTGAGTGCACCAAAAATGTGCATTTCCAACTTGTGCAATTTTTTGAATTTTTTAAAAATATATCAATATATCAGCTAATATATGCCATCATTTGTGTTTCAAACCTTAAAGATGATGTTGTACATCACACTCTTAACATAAATACAACATCTGGAGGCTTTATATGTGAGAATATTGGGCTTAATCTGGGAAAATGTCACACGTTAGTAGGGGGTGGGAGTCTTGTTCGAAATGTAGAAAATGTGCAGACAATATTTTGGGAAAATTCTCTCTGATGCACTAAATTCAACCCAAGTTATTTATTTATTAATTGATTGATTGATTTATTGGTGTTTAACGACACTTTAACAACCAGGGCCATATCGTGTCGGGGACAGGTTTACGGGTGGAGGAAGCCAGAGTACCCGGAGAGAACCACCGAGCAACGACGAGCAGCTGTCAGCTCTTCAACATCATAACCCACGACTGTACTACACACTGCACAGCGGTACTGTGCACCTCGGCGTGCAGTACGTCTCAGCACACAGCGTCATCGTGCCTCCACGTGTGTAATTGGGGTAAGTTTATTTTGGATTTTAATGGGAGAGTTGGGGGGGGGGGGGGTCTGAGAACGGTAGTAGAAAATTTGCACGTTGTGGGTGGGTGGGTGTAAAAAGGAGCCGAATAAAAAATAGGATGTCACGTCTTGCAAATTTTTAGTGTCCCCCCCCCCCCCCCCCTCCCCTTGCAGAACTGTGAAATGGTTTGAGCAAATATACACAAAAAATACAAAACGTGTGGAAGGACAAGCGTAACGGTACACAGTGAACCTCTATTAAAAGATCCTCGGGAGGGAGATTAAACTGGCATTTGAAGACAGGTCACTGCTTAAGCAGGTTTGATTATACATGTCTTGGGCATTTAATAACATACCATAAGAAATGATTTATTACTTTACCATTTTGCCACACGTCAAGGGGCATAACTCTGGAACGGTAAAAGACAAAATGGTGAAAATCGAAGTTTACCCCTACATGTCATGGTAGGTAGTAATGTTGCAAAATTATAAGGTCGTACATCAATGTGAACTAGGGTTATCTGGAAACCATTGATTTTACCATTTTGCGACTTTTCAGGGGGCATAACTCTAAAACGGCAAGCGCCATAACAATGACAATCAAATGTGACCTGCATTTCATGGTATTTTGTAATGTTGCAAAATTCTGAGGTTGAACATCAAAGCAAATTAGAGTTATCATCCAGAAACCATTGATTTACCACTTTTAACACTTTACCCAACGTAACGGCCAACACCGACCAGCGCTTTTCACAAAATTTGCCATTCAATTTTCATTATTTTTTTCATTTTTTATCTCAAAAACATAGTTTATGACCCCTCATTGGAACGAGCTCGTTGAGCTCGTTCCAATGAGGGGTCATAAGCTATGTTTTTGATGCAAAAATGAAAAATATTAATTACTCAATAATTTGGTTTGCAAGTGGTTTCTGCTTTTCATGTTAGGTAAAGGGTTAAACAGACATGGCTCTGGAACGGTAAATGAAAATTGAATTTGACCTGCATTTCACGGTAGGTAGTAACGTTGCAAAATTATAAGGTCGTACGTAAAAGTGAACTAGAGTTATCCGGAAACCATTAATTATACCATTTTGCGAATTTTCAAGGGGCATAACTCTGGAATGGTAAATACCATAATGATGAAAATCGAACTTGACCTGCATTTCACGGTAGACAGTAATATTGCAAAACTATAAGGTCGTACATCAAAGCGAGTCATCACCCGCAAGGACGGACAAAGCGGCGACTATATGCTCCCCCGAATTTTTTTCGAGGAGCATAAAAAACCCACAAACAATGGACAGCGAATAAATGGTACTTACTGCATCCATTGAACGTTCAGTGGCGTATCCTTGATTTTTGTTGGGGGGGAGGGCGCCTTATTTTCAATGATGAGTTCGAGTTGTGGTGCGAAGCATCATTCTCCTCGTGTAACAATGAGTTAGGAACGAGGGGGGGGGGGGGGGAGTATGTTCACTCGCTTCCCCGGGGAAATATTCGAAAATGGGAAATCATTGCGACTGACTCGCCTTGACTTATTTGCACGTAAACACCGAAATATTCCCGTAGTAAAATATTTCCCTGTGAAATTCATGGGTGGATCCCTTCCCAAGTCGTCACTAATGACTATGAAATTTATTCACACCTTTCCCTGCAGGGGAAAAGAAATGCATCAGTTCAATAATGAAGTCACATGGATGGATTTAGAAACCCGCGTACAGCATGTTGGAGCAGTCAATCTGGCGATCATTAGGTAAAGATGGCATTTTGAGGGACCGAGCAAGTAACATGGGGTCATTTACTATATCAACAGCAATATATTATTCCATAACATCTGATAACCACAATGAAATACAAGCCTGGCATTCTTTAGGAGTGCAGGAGTGCAGCACGCCTAGAAAAAATTGAGAAGGGCAATTTTTTGCACCCCTTGATTTTCTGGAATGCCAGACCTGTTTGGGACTGCCTTTAAAATCTATTATCATTTCGTCCCCTGAGTTCCAATGTGCCTACAGTAACTGGCACGGATAACGATTCTATACGTGGACAGCTATGGGTAAGAGACGAAGCGTTTGAACTACTTGCATTTTTGTCTGAACTAGTCGAGTGCTGGAAGCCCATATTTGGGCTTTACTCTGAAGTACAGGCACCACAACTTAAAAGCCTCATATTTAGTGGATACTAGCAGGGTTACCCGGCGTTGCTCGGGCTGAGGAGCGTATAAAATTACCCCTAGTAGCCCCCTTTGAAGACCTACATCGGTGAGAAAAATTTTGGTCATAACTGTTGATGCCCCTCTACACCCCGACCCCACACCGGCACTTTTAATCCTCACCATTAGATTCCTGGTAAAAAATTACCCCTAGTAGAACCCTTTGAAGACCAATATCGGTGAGAAAAAATGTGGTCATAACTTTTGGTGCCCCTCTACACCCCCACCCCCACCCGTTACTTTTTTAAACCTCACCATTATATTCCTGATAAAAACGTACCCCTAGTAGACCCCTTTGAAGACATAAATCGGTAAAACAAATTTTGGTCATAACTTTTGGTGCCCCCCTACACCCCACCCCACACTTTTTTAAACCTGACGATGACCTCCGCCATAAAAAATACTCCTATTGGACCCATTTTGGACACTCGGGGTGGCCCCATATTCATTTCTATAGCGGACAGACAGACAAAAAGACATACATACATACATACAGACATTCTAAAATATAGTATAGAATGATGCTTCGCTTTATCTTTGAAGTTAAATTATTTAATCTGTTAGGATTTGTCTTGTTACAATTTTACCAAACTTTTAAAGAGATATTTTACAGCGTATTTTAGAGCAAGAAAGAGAACAAAGAGAGGCTGGCATTCAACCATCATTTATCAATTTATTAGAAAGAAATTCTATCTGGAAAAAGCAAGAACTCATCAGAAAATATATCCAGTTTGACAGACTGATTACAGAAAGCATATGACTGTGATGGGCTTTAAAATTACTCCAATGTATTTTCTTCTGGAGGGATTTTGTTTATTTCCGCTGCATTTAATAAATCCTAGAAAGTGAAGTTTCACGTGTATTCTTTAGATGATATTATGAAATAGGAACCTTTTTATATCGATCTTTCATCCACAACCGCTTTATATTATACAAGCAGAATTCGTTCTGGAAATACGTTTAAAATGTTATCGGTTTTTATGCACGACTTCTGACCCATGGAACATCTCACCAATAACAAATATTTGAACAATTTATTTAACAATAGCCAAGCTGTCGACAGAAGTTCTTGAATGAGTGATAAAGGATTATATTTTAGCGAGATTCTTTTCAGAATTAGTACATTATTTTTAAGCACTCATATTCCAAGAAATACTAAAACTGAACTGAACGCCGCATGCAACACACTCTAAATACTAAAGTGTTAAAAACTACATTTGAAGTGCTGTATTTAACACTTACTAAGTGCTGAACTAGCACTTTGTTCAAGTGTAGATATCCCAGAACTTGACAGGTGTTACAACTAGAGGTACTGTGAGCAAACTCACAAAGTGATACCCCCTGCGCCTGAAATGTATAAGTTAGATTATCTCCCCTTGGAAATGTCAGAACGGAATTATATTGCTTCATGCACATCTTCAAATGGAGTTCTTCCACTGTGTAAAGTTTTATGAAAATTCTTTAAACGGTTTAGGAGTTGCGCTTACAAGGACGGACAGCCGGACAGATGGACAGACGGACGGACATGGTGATTCCTATATACCCCTCAAACTTTGTTTGCGGGGGGTATAATAATACCACTTGACAAGTGTAATGTCGCGACACTAAAAAGGAAACAACGCCGATGACGCGGATCAGGCTCGAATTCTCGAGCCTGATCCGCGTCATCTGCGTTGTGTCCTTTTAATTATGTACCCACCAAGCGCAAATCAAATTATGGACGATTCTGGAAGAACCACCAATGCTAGACACATGGGAAGTGCCATCCATTCAAGTTTCAGATGTCTGACGATTGTAATGTCTGAGTGCTTAAAGCATTGCACTTTGAGTGTTAAAATCAAACCCTAAGAGTTAGAATGGATTTAACACCTTGAAAGTGTCAGTTTTAACACTTTCGTTTTTAGTGTGCACCTGTATCATGTGGGCACAATCACATGAGCGTCACGATAAGATATGTATTTACATTTCTTGGTGTTTTAAGGTCACATACTTCTACACATTGGCTAATCATGACCCCAACATGTTTTACGGGTGGAGGAAGCCGGAGTACTCGGAAAGGACCACCGAGCAACTGTAAGCTCCCCAACAGCAGGGTTAGCATTGATTGAAGAAAAGTGCACCATCGCCGTGCGGTTCGCCTCAGTTCACAACGCCACTGAGCCCCCACGTGGGGAATGGGGGTGAAGTGTCTTGCCCAAGGACACAACGCGGTTGACGCAGCAGGGATTCGAACCGAGGACCTCTCGGCTTGCAGCCTGTTCCTCTTCAGTTCACAACACCACTGAGCCCCCACGTGGGCAATGGGGGTGAAGTGTCTTGCCCAAGGACATAACGCGGTTGTCGCAGCAGGGATTCGAACCGAGGACCTCTCGGCTTGCAGCTTGTTCCTCCACCTACTGAGCCATCGCGCTCCCTCACGATAAGGTATTGGATATTGTGAATTTGTGAATTTATGCTCACGAAAATCGAAATGTACAGTGTACTGTCAGTCTGTCCGTTCATCAAAGGCGCCGGAAGCGTGGGGGCATGGATATAGCTACACGCTAACACCTTGGCCAGGATGGCAAGACAACAGCTCATACTCTGTTATTCATATGTGCACTAGTCCAAACATTACTTTTCGAATATTTATTTATTTATTGGTGTTTAAGGGCACATACTTATACACAATGGGTAATCATGACCGTGGCAATTTTACGGGTGGAGGAAGCCGGAGTACCGAGAGAATCACCGAGCAAACACGAGCAGCTGCCAGCTGTCCAACATCGTAACTCCGTACTACAGAACAGACAGGGTTAGATTGATTGAAGACATGTGCACCATCGACGTGCAGTACGCCTTGGTACACGGCGTCATCGTGCCCCCGTGCGGACAATGGGGGTTAAGTGCCTTGCCCAAGGACACAACGTGGGAGTCCGAATTGATCGCTCAGACGGTCACCCATCCGATGACTAACCGGTCTCGACGTTGCTTAACTTCGGTGTACTTTTCGAGAACTACAACCCTGAAAAACTCACGTTTCTAACGTATTTTATGTACACCAATGGCAATGGACGGGTGTATCATATATAATGACAGAGGCGCAGGCGCGTAGCCAGGATATCAAAGTTAGGGGGCAAGAGTAATATCTGGAGGCGGGGGCATACAGAATATGATTCGCTGCATCATCCGAGCCCTGCAGCAGCATGATGTGGGCGAGCACAAGAGGGTGGTGTGTCCAACTCTCATTGGGAAAACTATTTTGAAATTCGAGACGAAAAAACACAATTAACTTGACTCTGAGTCCGTTTGTGTCCATAATTTATAAGTTGTGAAAGGCATCAATAATTAGGACACAATTATTGATGCCTTTTACAATCAAGTGAATTGCTAGATATTAAAATTTCTTGCCTGATATCCCCTATATGGGTGAACATGACTGCGGAGGCGATCGGTAATCACCAATCTAAAAAGCTCTACAGTCAGCGGAGTGATTTGAAAGCTTTATATCGTCTCTTGAGAGGAGCGAGGCGCCATCTGCAATGCACTTGATGACCCCTGGTTGTCCTGAGTGACCTTGATCCATATTTTGAACTTCAATTGAGTTTTGACTCACTTGGTGTTGGCCCAAGGTCCATAGGTGATACCACGCTTGAGATATGAACGTGACCCACTTTCAAAATGCCCCCACCCCCAACACTTTGAGTGTAAAAAATTCCATGTATGAAAATACAAGTAGTAGGAGAGCGATGAACCGGGCCCTATTGGGGGAGGGAATGTGGGAGGGAGATGTGACGTCGTATTGTCATGGTAACCTGTGTGAGCGGCCATCTTTTGACGTCATAGTGATACGTGGTCCTAGTGCGCGTGCGCAGCGCGTGTTGTTAGGGCGATACGTGTTTCCGTCGTCCATTTTGTATACTGGAGGCCACCATCTTGGTTTCTATGGTAGCGCGTGGTTGCTATGTGTTCCTTTGTACAAGAGTAATTTCCCGATTCGGAGAATTACCACAACAACCCGACAATCCCTCCAAATCATCAAAAACGACTTTATTTGATACGGATTTCCCCCAGAACCCTATTTAGGACCGCCATACCAGTTTTATCTGTTCAGTTTCTTGTAATAGGAGTTTGTGTGTTACCAACCCCTTTCCATACCCTCGAGTGTTGATGTCAAATCACGGAATCCAACTTTACGGAATCGGCTAGGAATCCCAATTACGGAATTCCTTGCACAGTCTGTCTATATGTATACGTGTTATACAGGGGAATTGAAGCAATCAGATTGAACATTTTGAAGGCCTGGGCGAAGGTATAGCTAATAAGTAGTGTTACAAGTCAATATTAATGTTTGAGACATGGGGCAGAATAACAGTAGCCAATAGTAATGGTACAAGGCCGCAATGACGAAAGACTGCTGTAGAAGTTAATGGTAGGGCAGATAGAACATAGACAAGTAGTGGCCTTGGAGCTTTGGAGATAAGATGGAAGCCGTTGGTAAGACTACCTGTACAGGAGCTGCATAGGAGCTGGGTCACAGGTATCCTTAAATACGGAAATGAGGCTAACAGGGAAGAGCCTCATACGACTAAAAAGGGGTGCCGAAGGCCAGACGTTTTCCAAAAAAGGGTGCCGAAATTGGGGTGCCAAGGGATATGGCTGTTAAATACGGAGATGGGCCAATAGGGATAGTAAATTAGACCTCATTGAGGGATTTTTTCATGGCCATCATGGCCTCAAACGAAATGAGGCTAAAAGGGATAGTAAATTAGACCTCATTGAGGGCTTTTTCTCTTAGCCCCCATACGGCTGAAAAGAGGTGCCGAAGGCCAGCCAGACGTTTCCAAAAAGGGGGTACTGAAATTGGGGTGCAAAGGGATATGGCTGTTAAATACCGAGATGAGACTAAGAGGGACAGTAACTTAGACCTCATTGGGGGATTTTTCATGGCCCTCATGGCCTCAAACGAAATGAGGCCAAGAGGGATAGTAAATTAGATCTCATTGAGGGCTTTTCTCATAGCCCTCATGGCCTCATACGACTAAAAAGGGGCGCCGAAGGCTAGGAGTTTTCCAAAAGGGGTGCTGAAACTGGGATGCCAAGGGATATGGCTGTTAAATACCGAGATGAGGCTGAGGGATAGTAAATTAGACCCCATTGAGGGATTTTTTTCATGGCCCTCATGGTCTCAAACGAAAAGAGGCTAAGAGGGATAGTAAATTAGACTTCATTGAGGGCTTTTCTCATGGCCTCATACGACAAAAAAGGGGTTCCCCAGAACGTATCCTCGATAAATATCCTCAAAAAATACAATACCAGGTCAGCGGTATCCTCAAATACCGAAATGAGGCTAAGAGTCGTATGTGCAAGTCACTCGAACCAGCAATTGCTCGATAGCTTATTTGCTCGATTGGGTTCGAGTCGTTCAAGCAATCACTTATCAGTGACTGCTCGACAGATACTTGGCTTTAGGAATCAAATAGGCTTTCATTATACACAAGGGAGATAACTATGCATGCAGGTTTCGGAACATCAAGCACTGATGGTTATAAGACTTGGACGAGGGAACCAGAGATAGTGTGCACTATATGAACTTCTAGGGTTCGAGTAGCATCTGTAATAGGCAGAAAAAAATGTAGGGGGGGAGGGGGGGTCTGGGGAACTACTACTCATATGGAATGGATTAGGGGGCAGAAAATGCGATTTATATCAATTCTGAAAGATGCATTCAATGACCCCTGGGTTACCTTACTGATCATGAACCATATTTTGAACCTCCATTGAGTTTCGACTCATTTTGTGTTGACCCAGCGCCATTCGACATACCTACTTCAATTAGGAGCGTGACCCACTTTCAAAATTTTGGTCCCTCCCACTTTTTGAGTGTAAAAATACACGTATGAAATTCGGGAATGCATTGGGTGCTCATAAAATGCGAATTCCAATAATTTTGAAAATGCACTCAATTACCCATACTTTGAACCACCCTTGATTTTTCGACCCATTTGGAGTGGGTTCCCAGGAATATAGCTCATACCATGTTTGAGATATGAGCGAGACCCACTTTCAAAACACCCATTGGGACGCACCCAATGCCACAACAACCTGGAAAATAGAGGTGGCAAAGTACCTGCGAGTATCTGTCAGTATACCAAAAAGCAGCGAGGTAGGAAGATTTGTATTTAAGAAAAAGAGAAAGAAAACCAAACCATACAAAAACATTAGTCGGTGTGTTCCACCGGACAAATGAAGGTTGTGAATAGAACACGATGAATATATGCGTTTAACCCTTTACCTTTACCTAACGTAACGGCCAACACCGTCAGGTTAGGTAAAGGGTTAACTTAGGGCCCTGCAAAGCTTCCAGATTTGATTGGATTTCGAATCTTAACCCTTTACCTAACATGAAAAGCAGACGACACTTGCAAACAAAATTCTTGAATAACTATTTTATGAAAATTAATTGGCGATTTTTGAGAATAGCGCTGGCCGGTTTTGGCCGTTACGTTGGGTAAAGGGTTAAGTTAATATTATTATTTATTTATTGGTGTTTAAGGTCACATATTTCTGCACAATGGCTAATCATGACCATGAGAGTTTTACGGGTGGAGGAAGCCGGAGTAACCGGGGAGAACCACCAAGCAACGGCGAGCAACTGTCAGCTCCCCAACATACTAACTCCACACAAGCAGGGTTAGCATTGGTTGAAGACAGGGGCACCATCGACGTGCAGTACGCCTTATTACACGGTGTCATCGTGCCCCCTTGTAGGCAATCGGGGTTAAGTGCCTTGCCCAAGGACACAACGTGGGAGCACGAATCAGTCGCTGAAATGGTCACCCATCCAACTACTAACCGCGCTCGACGTTGCTTAACTTCGGTGATCTGACGAGAACCGGTTACCGCCGCGCCCCCAGTCTCACTGATCTCTACCGCTGTTGAAAACAAAGTAGAAGTTTCTAAACAATGTTGACGGTGAGCTGTTGCTAGCGGCTAGTCCTGTGCAGTGCTTAGTCCTGTCAAGTCTCACATCCGTTACGGGGTAATATTCCAATTACATCATCAACGTATACCTTCCTGGAAGGCATGCCTTGATGGTGTAGCTGGAATATTTTATCAGTCGGGACTTGAGCCGTCAGACTTGGAGAAACCAGCTTTACAGTCCCCATCCCCTTTATCGGTCAATGTAATAAAACCCGTAACAATAGTCGGGGCTCTAATAGAATGAAGTACGCGTAGTTAGTGGAGCTTGATTGGGGCCTTGCGAAACTTCGAGATTCGATTCGATTTCGAATATTGAGTTGATATTCGTTTCGATGCGAAATCAGCTGTGCGATTCGTTTCCTTTCGAATTTGTACACGGGAGTATTGCTTGGTATTTGTCATTTCGTCGTCTCTCAAAACGTATGGTTCAAATGGAAGTTTTACGTAGGCCAAAATAACGCTGAAAATATATACCGAGTGTAATTTCATCTATGTTAACATAAATAGCATCTGGCCCATGCTACCTCCCTTGCTAGTTCCAGTCTCACAAGTCTCTACCACTGTTGAAAAAAAAATTAAAGTTTTCAAAAAATGTTGACGATGAGCTGTTGGTAGCGGCTAGTCCTGTGCAGTGCTTAGTGCTGTTAAGTCTCACATCCGTTACTGGGTAATATTCCAACTACATCATCAAGGCATGCCTTGATGATGTAGGTGGAATATTTGATCAGTTGGGATTTGAGCCGCCACAGTCAGAACCATCAGGTTTACCAACCCCCCCCCCCCCCTCCCACACCCCACAACTTTATCGGTCATCCTCAAGACGCCCAGAATTCGAGCCGAGATTCAATTCGGTTTCGAATAACAGACCCGATTCGTTTCGACATTTTATTCGAATCAAAAAAAGTGTGATTCGCCCGGCCCCTCGTTTAAAATAACTCACACGATAGTTGACGGCAAGAGGAAATGTTCCTGACAGTGTTCTATCATATCCGCACCAGAACTTATGATAAAATAATATTTCACGAGAACAGATTGTTCCAAATGTTTCACATATACAAGAACATATCACGGCAGCTATGTAAGTATGAAGTTAGGTGAAGACTTTTAGAATATTGGGAATTACAAATCTGGAAATATGAAACACACTCCACAAAAGTTGTTCATTTTAGTGATTTTACATCTGTTGAACACAAAGAGGGTCCACTCATAGAATGGAATTAACTATATAAACCTGAACATAAATAGAGGAAAGGCATTTTCAAGGGAACAAACAGTTCACGGGAACAAACAGTTCGAAACACTGCAACGAGTGCAGCCTCTAGCACCACGATACGACCACTTCTTGCCCTGGACGACTCGAGAGACATCTGAAATCACAAAAACCAACTCCTTTTTTATGTCAATTTTTTTCTTGGCAATTTTATACAGCCATAGAGCGCCATGTGTGGATCTCAGACTATAAAATTATTTCAGTACAGTGCTTCATTAGTTAAATTTTTGATTATTCCCACCATTAGTGTTTGGAATCTAGCGATGAGTGTTCATATCCATGTTGAACACTTTAGATGGTTTCCGCCAATTCTTTGTTTCAAATTTATTTATTTATTGGTGTTTAAGGTCACATATGTACAATGGCTAATCATGACCGTGACAGTTTTACGGGTGGAGGAATCCGGAGTACCCGGAGAGAACCACCGAGCAACGACGAGCAGCTGCCAGCTCCCAAACATCGTAACTCCGCACAGCAGCACACACAGGGTTAGATTGGTTGAAGACATGCGCACCATCGACGTGCAGTACGCCTTAGTACACAGCGTCATCGTGCCCCATGTGGACAATCGGGGTTAAGTGCCTTGCCCAAGGACACAACGCGGGAGCCCGAATTGATCGCTCAGACGGTCACCCATCCGAGGATTAACCGGGCTCGACGTTGCTTAACTTCGGTGATCTGACGAGAACCGGTTACTACAATGCCACCGCACCCCCACTCTTTGTTTCAAAGCATGGTTTACATTGTGTTGCTATTAAATAACGTGGTCAAAACTGCCATTACACCAATCGAAACGGACACCGACGTGTGTGTAATCTTGTGTCATAATTACACCGACAAAGTTTCCAACGATCACGTCAACTTTCTTGTTCGGTTTAACGACACTGTCAAGAGATAGTGTCAAATCATATATAAGACAGTTTTATGCATGGAGATAGCCGGAGTGAATCACTGAACAGTTGTCAGACTCTCCAACGTACTAACTCCACACTTAAGCAGGGTAAGCATTGGTTGAAGGCAAGTGCGCCATGGACGTGCAGTACGCCTTAGAACGCAGCGCAACCTTGCCCCCCACGTGAGTAATCAGGATTTTATTACGCGCCAGTTCTTTAAAATCCCCATCTACAGCAACACTAGACCATGCGGGAAATGAAAATCTGTTCCGAACATATGTGCGGAACGGAAATCTTTGACTGACTATTTTTAAATAGAAACGAAATTTCATTGAAATTTTCTACAAATTACAATTTGAATCGCTAGCGATAGCTAAACATAATAACACGGACTCCCCTCGCAAATTTGGTGGGCGATAAAATGTGTTCTTTTTGTTGATAGTTCGCCCCCTGAGTTCCTACTGGCACATAGATCACATTGGAACTCAGGGGACGAACTGTTGTGAAATGAATTGCTTTGTGTCATTCTAACTGCTTTTATAGACGTGAAGGCGTGTAATAAACACAGAACGACACACGCGTGTGAATGGGTTAATCGATATGGCACTTGTGCCATCGCGGAAGGATAAAACGAGAGGCCTGTGGCCTCTCGTTTTATCCTTCCGCCTCTAGCACTCGTGCTTGCCCAAGCAAACGACACAGTTGCCCCTGGCGGGGATCGAGCCCACGTCGTAACTTCATGTGATGTGCAGTGTACAAGCAAATGTTGTTTGTCATGTGATTCTGATTGCCGAAAAGTGAAAATCAAAGTTTGTCTTCGATTCGTGATCATATGAAAAGCTTTTTTAGATTTCTAATTAATTAATTAATTAATTAATTAATTAATTAAGGTCACATATTTCAGCACAATGGCAAATGGAGACCCCAACAAAGAGATGAGGTCAAGTTTAGTCCATCGTTTATACCCGTGTTGCCTATTTTAGAGGACATCCAACCAATGCATTGGGGACTGGGTCCTATTTTACAAGTAAAACAGAGCTTGTGTACCACAGTAAACAAGCACTGCTTCACTGACCCGGATTCCCACGGGGTTTCTAATTAACACTCGAGAAAAATGTCAATATGAAAAGGTTTTTTCTCAATCAAGGACGAAAACTGCAGAATTGGGTTCACTGGAAATCTAAAAATCAGCCATATTTTTATTATTTTATGATCAAACGAAAAGCTATCAAAACTAAAATCAATCTACCAAAGGGTTGTAAAGCAAAAACGAGGAAGAAAAGAAAAAAATAACTGAGTTGTCCCACTATCAAGAACCACAAATTTTAGTATATCGTGCATTACAAATCTGGAAATATGAAACACAAAACAAGCTCCACAAAACTCATTCATCTTACAAAATTTGTTGCCCACAAAACAGTCACTGGTCGAAAAGCTGCATCGAAGGGAAATAACTCTACAAATATAAATATGAATGGAGGCAAAGCATTTTCATGAGGGCAAACAGTTATAAAAACTGCAACGAGAGCACTACAAGATCCCGGCACCATGATGCGACAACTTCTTGCAATCTACGTTCAGTACGTAACAGGTGTATTGGCTACTTTCAGCATCTACATCCATACCACAGCACAAGTATGAAGTCAACAATTTTTGATAGCGACTTTTGAGGACTTCCATAGGCATGGTTAACGTCCTATTTTACCTGTAGAGCAAAACAAATGTCTTTCAGGTACATTCAAAGCTTCGATGTTCTGAACTTTTGAACCGCCGGTGTAATAATCAAGACCGGTCGGCAGTTGCGAAGTTCGCAACTGCCGACCGGTCTTGATTATTACACTGACGGTTCAAAAGTTCAGAACATCAAAGCTTTGAATGTACCTAAAAGAGGATCGTCTTCGTTGTTCACTTGAGGTGGGTCAATTGACTTGAACTGCATTTTTAATGACTTTAAAGAGAGAGAGAGAGAGAGAGAGAGAGAGAGAGAGAGTATTATTTGCGACGATTAATCAATTCCTAATTTCAAAAATAGTGACATCCCTACTTGTTTACCACAATAAACAAGCACTGCTGCACTTCCCGGGGTACCCAGGTAAAAAGAAATCATCATCACCAAAATTTTAATTAACGAAGAACCGGTTGTACCCGGTGCTTCATAAATTACATTTTATGAAGCACCCGTTGGAACCTAGTGAAATTGATCAGTGCTTGTTTTCATTTACAATAGAAAACAAGCACTGATCAATTTCACTGGGTTCCAACAGAGTGGCATTTTCAGTTTCAACTGTTTCGTGCTCCAAAATATACCTTACATACACCTATCTCCACAATATTATGACAAGTTCTAGAATAAGTTGAGAAACATGCCAACAGCTACTATCCAACAAATTGTAACAAAACAAATCTATGCAAACAAGATAGTGTTTGGTTGCTTGGGGCTGTTTGTGGCTTGGCCATACCCCGGCCGGGGGCGCGGTGGCTCAGTAGGTAGAGGTGCAGGCTGCAAGCAGAGAGGTCCTCAGTTCGAATCCCACCTGCGGCAACCGCGTTGTGTCCATGGGCAAGACACTTCACCCCGATTGCCCATCTGGGGGCACGGTGACGCTGTGTACTAAAAGCGTACTGCACGTCGATAGTGCACCTGTCTTCAACCAATGCTAACCCTGCTTGTGTGGAGTTAGTATGTTGGGGAGCTGACAGTTGCTCGCCGCTGCTCGGTGGTTCTCTCCGGGTACTCCGGCTTCCTCCACCCGTAAAACTGTCATGGTCATGATTAGCCATTGTGCAGAAATATATGACCTTAAACACCAATAAATAAATAAATGAATAAATAAATAAACATGCCCCGGCCGACTCAATAGACATCTTAAATTACAGCAACCATTTTGTTTTTCAATTTTTTTCTTAGCAACTTTGTACAGACATAGAGCGTCATGTGTGGATCTCAGTCTATACAGTTATTTATTATTGCAGTACAGCCGCTATGGAGTATGGACTGGTCGTAATCTACGCATGGGCAGTGGCGTCCAGTCAGATGAGCTAACAAATTTACCGTTTTCCAATGTTGACGATGAGCTGTTACTAGTTGCTAGTCCTGTGCAGTGCTTAGTGCTGGCAAGTCTCGCTGGCTAATATTCCAACAACATCATCAAGGCATGCCTTCCAGGAAGGCATGCCTTGATGGTGTAGCTGGAATATTTTATCAGTCGTGACTTGAGCAGTCACAGTCGGAACAATCAAGTTTGCAGACCCCCTCCCCTTATCGGTCATCTTCGAGACGCCCAGAATTCGATTCGAGATTCGATTCGATTTCGAATAACAGACCCGATTCGTTTCGAAATTCTACTCGATTCGAAAAAGTGTGATTCGCAGTTTAACTCACATGATAGTTAATAGCAAGAGAAAATGGTTCCTGGCAGTGTTCTACCATATTCGTACCAGAACTGATTATAAAATAATATTTCACGAGAACAGCTTGTGACCACATATGCTTCAGATAAACAAGAACATATCACGACAGCCATACAAGTATGAAGTCAAGTCAAGCCACACGTTTATATTAGAGATGTACAATATACCGAAAAACCGAACCGAAATCATGGGGATACCGAAGAAACGTAACCGAATGAATACCGAAACCATCTGTATTTTCAAATTTTCCTACATTTGCTATTTATAAAACCTTGTCGAGGCTTGGTAGCAGCTTTAGTGTTCATCGTCATGAAAGAAGTGATTGATTTTCTTTTTAGTTTTGGTAACCCTGAACGATCTGGGCAATTGTACTGAATTCTCATCACACAACAACCTGTACTCGTCCAGTTGCTCAGCAGTGATTTCTAGTAAAGTCTTGAATGCCTGTTTAGGCAGCCAAGACTTGACAAGAAATCATGGTGATTTGTTTATTGTTAGCAGGACCTTTTAATGACGGCGCATTAAATTTAAGGGCATATGCTCTGAAATAGCAAAATATTTATTTATTTATTGGTGTTTAAGGTCACATACTTCTGCACAATGGCTAATCATGACCATGACAGTTTTACGGGTGGAGGAAGCCGGAGTACCCGGAGAGAACCACCGAGCAACGGCGAGCAACTGTCAGCTCCCCAACATACTAACTCCACACAAGCAGGGTTAGCATTGGTAAAACATGGTAAAACAAGAACAACATCGACGTGCAGTACGCCTTAGTACACAGCGCCACCGTGCCCCCCATGTGGGCAATGGGGTGAAGTGTCTTGCCCAAGAACATAACACGGTTGCCGCAGGTGGGATTCGAACCGAGGATCTCATGGCTTGCAGTCTGCACCTCTACCTACTGAGCCACCGCGCCCCCCGAAATAGCAAAAGCCTGGGCCTTTGTATTGGCAAAAGAATTCCAATGTTGAGCGCATTGGCAGTGACATTTGTAACGATCTGGTAGAATGATACAAGAACGACGTATTTTGTATTTTCCTGGAGTTAATTCCCCTTTGGTGCTATAAGAAAATCTCAGTAAAGTCAGACATCGAATACCGAACCGATACCGCGGTATATCCCCCTAAAAATACCGAAACCGATACCGAACTTAAAATTCCAACTCCGCCCATCTTTAGTTTATATCCACGTTGATCTCTTTAGAAGACTTTTTGCCAATGCTTTGTTTCAGAATCCGAGCGTGCGTTGGTTTACATGGTCAACACTACGATCATACTGATGGGAAAACCCACCAATGTGTGTGCAATATAAGTGTCATAATTACACCCACAAAGTTAACAATGGTCAAGTCGTAACATGTTTTATTAGGGTTTAACGACACTTTCGAAATCCAGTGTCAAATCGTATCAGACAGTTTTATGGGTGGAGGAAGCCGTAGTACCTGGAGAGAACAACCGAGCAGTAGGGATGCCACGATTTTTTAATTTAGGAATCGATTAATCGTCGCAAATAATCGATAATAATCGATTAATCGTCCCTAGATGCCCCCCCCCCCCCTCTCTCTCTTTGAAGTCATTAAAAATGATGTTCAAGTCAGTTGACCTACCTCAAGCGAACAACGAAGACGATCCTCTTTTAGGTACATTCAACGCTTTGATGTTCTGAACATTTGAACCGTCAGTGCAATAATCAAGACCGGTCGCCAGTTGCGAACTTCGCAACTGCCGACCGGTCTTGATTATTACACTGACGTAAAGCTTTGAATGTACCTGAAAGACAAATGCTTCTAAAGGCTTCTTGAGGTTTAACGTCGACGCTCTTGACCTTTCACCTTTAGAAACAATAGTTTTTATCAATTTTTTTTTGTCGAAGAATCGGTGAATTTTATCCCGTTTTAGACGTCTAATAATTAAAAAACATTTGATGAAAAAACTAAATCAAACTTGTCTACCATAGTAACAAGCACTGATCCACATGGTTTGCAATGGGAGAAAAGATGAATGGATGGATGGACAAGAGACTAAGACGACTGATCGCCATACAACTGGATTGCTGGAACACTCATTGGTCACATGTTAAAAAGTGTCTCCACTGCCACAATCTGAACAATAATCAACAAACAAAATTTTTTGGAATGTTTTCAGTTTCATAACACCTCGTAATCTCGGATCGCTTTTTAAAGAATATACTTTCATGTGAGCGAAAAAAATGAATATGGCGATGATGTGCACATTGTTTGTGGCAATGCAAATTGGCATGGCGGGGGTTCGAACCCACGACGGGAGAAACTATACTGAACCACGCACACCACTCGGCCACCGACAGACAGGGGGGTCTGTCGGTGGCCGAGTGGTGTGCGTGTTCAGTATAGTTTGGCTAGGCGGTTGGTGCCGAAGGAACCCTTGTCTGTCGGTGGCTGAGTGGTGTGCGAGGTTCAGTATAGTTTTGCTAGGCGGTTGGTGCCGAAGGAAACTCTCTCGGCGTGGGTTCGAACCCCCGCCATGCCAATGTAAACAAAACCAGCGTCCTTTCTTAATTCTATGGCATCCGAGAAATTTGAAAAAGACAAGTATTGTCGCTGATTTCTTCTGAGGTGCAGTTCGTAGAATTTAGTGCTTTGATGCAACTATCTGATGAATAATTAAATATTTACAGCATATTTATTTAATAGTAACCAAAACCAAGTGCCAAGATTGGAAAGTAAATATAGTGTTATTAGTTTCTGAGTGGGAGCATGGTTGCTCAGTAGTTACAGCATTGGACTTCGAACCAAATGGTTCACGGTTCGATCCCTGTCAGGGGTTACTGCGTTGTGTCTTTAATGCACTTAATTCTGATTCCCACAAGGGGGCACAGTGGCATTGTGTACTTGTTAGATCGATGACTACGAAATTGTATGGTACTCGTTCCCACACTGCCTTACAAAATTTCCTGAATTCTTTTCTCCTGTTGTTGGCAAGGTGGTCGATGTAGATGTGATTAAAATTCATAAGATCTTGATGAAACACACACAAGGGGGCACATTTGAGCTGTGTACTGATGCATACTGCACATCGATGGTGCACTTGTCTTCAAATGATGCTTACCCGGCTTGTGTAGAGTTAGTATGTTGGGGTTCTGACAGTTCCTCATCACTGCTCCGTGGTTCTCTCCCAGTACTCCAGCTTCCTTCACCCATAAAACTGGCCAACACAAGTTGCTCTCGCCAGTGTCATTAAAACCCTTTACCTAACGATTCGCCCGCATCCGCCCGCGTAATATGAAAATTCAGCAGTTGAAAAAATATTATTTTTTCAAAAAATTTCAAGAAAACCATATCATGTGACCCCTCGTTGGAACGAGCTCGTTGAGCTCGTTCCAACGAGGGGTCACATGATATGGTTTTCTTGAATTTTTTTGAAAAATAAAAAAAAAATGATATTTAAAATAATAAATTTTGATATCGTCTGCGTTGGGTAAAGAGTTAAATCGCAATAATAAATAAGTTAGTTTTCAAGCAAGGTAAACGTCATGACATTTGATGAAGTGACAGCTTTCACATCATCAAACATCCTGGATATGGAGGAGTTTTTATGCTGATTGACTTGACACAACCTCAATTTTCGATGATGTTCCAACAATTCAGTTGCAGCAGGCTTGGATTTCTGAAAAAAAAACAGGGTGACAATAAATGGCTCACCTGGAACCTTGCTCTCCTGAAATCTTTTTCACTTCACAAAGATCTTCTAAAGACTTAGTTAATACCGGGTTGGGTTTCTCCTTCGAGGACATTCAAGCCAATCAATTTTAAATGAATTAATAAAATGTTAATGAATGAACCTGTATTCATTTTTTACTATCCCCTCCACCCCAGTGTGGTCAGATCGATCAAGAAGTTCAGGGGGGCTGGTACATGTAGTGGCCGACACACACATGTACCCAGCATATTCCGTACACATGTTCCATGGTCCGTCACCATCAAAAATAGCTGAAAGTATGTGAGCAAAAAAATCATGACATCGACGCTGTAGCTGCGACGGGTGGTGCAATCTCACAAAATTCTAAGTTCATCAAGGACCATAACTCCAAGAAAAATATTTGGAACAGCACATGCACTGAACAGTGACTAGACATCAATAAGATACACTTACATGCCAAATATAAAGTCATTCCATCAAGTATTTCAAAAGTTACTGAGTTTTGAAACTCGTTGGTCACAGACAGACCGACCGACAGACCGACATTGCCACTTATAGAGCTGCTAGTCGCAGCTAAAAAGGCTTATGCCAAATTAAATTGCATGAGCAGTTAAGGCAAGCTTAAAATCTCTTGCGTCAGAATTCCATGACTGCTGCAGAGAAATCAGTGACTGATCAGATGCTGTTCGATTGAGAGACAGATAGCCAGGCAGACAGATATTGTGATTAATTGATCATCATGACAGATGGACAAAAGGAATGTTATACAGGTCTTAAATCTGTCCCAATTTACAAGAATTGGTTTTGATTCTCACAACCTCCTGCAGATAGACAATCTGTTTTAAGTTTTTAAATAATTTAGAATATGAGAATAACCTTAGTCCAGAGCCACCTAACATATGGAATTCATGCGTGTGTTAACTCGAGATCATTAAATAGACTCTTGAAGATGCAAAACCGCTCATTGCGTATTATAAATAACAGAAGGTATTACAGCCACACCGACCCCTGTTTATTAAGGACAAAATACTAGAAGTCACCGATTTGTTCAAACTCCACGCGTTGCTCTTTGTGTTTGACTGGAAGAATGGCACACTTCCCCCAAATTTTATCAACTTTTTTAGTCAGATGGACAATCCGTCTGGCAGGAGGACCAGGTCTGCTTGTTACAAGTTCGTAGAACTAGGACAAAAACACTGGATAGATACCATTATAGTTTTCCCATACTGTGGAATGACCTGGATCTTAGTGTAAGATCCATTGATAACAAACATATTTTCAAGAATACGATTATTTCCCATTTCTTAAATTCATATCTGAATGACCCGTCATGTAACAACTCATACTGCCCTAATTGTTCTGGTTACTAAAATGCCCTAACTGTTCTGGTTACTAATACGTTTTGGTCGGTCCGATCTCGCCCCCTTCACTTCTATGGTGGTCAAATCTAAATTTGTCGAATGAACTTGTCATAATTAATAATAATACAAGTTTTCAGCATACAAAATAATAGCCACCAAGGAGGTTGAAGGAACCATTCTCTTCACCCACCAAGTCCCATTCCTCAACACAATTACTATTATACAGTTTTTTGTCTAACTATACACATTCTTGTACTATGAACCTGTTATATTATTTTATGTTAATTATGTATAACTTTGTATACATGTGTATCGCAAATAAACATCAATCAATCCTTATACCCTCGTGAGTGTACCCAGTTCATTTTGCATAGTTAAAATCCAACCTCATATTTAAATATTTGCTAGAGTATGACCCCCTTAAGGGCCTAGTTCAACATCTGGTGAGTTTCTCGTCTTATATGTCCATCTAGATCACTGCTCCCACATCCTGGATTTTGGTGGTCTTGTTGGTGGGAGTTATAGTACCTTGGAAGTGGTGTCTAGTGAAGTCTTGGTTGCCTGTATAGGCAACCAAGACTTCACTAGACACCACTGCTAAGACAGAGTGTTACATTATTATGAGGGAGCAAGAAGTGTGAATTCTTAAGGACAATTTCAGAATATATGATGAGAATTAAATGAACATTTTGCGAGAATCAAAGTTGATTGTCATCGTTTTCTTTACGAGAATCATTTACAAGAATCAATTCTGATTCTCGCATAAATTTTAAGCCCTATTATATAACCCCATGCTAGGTATAAAAAAAACATTGTAATGAATGAAAAAGTTTTAATTTCTTTCTTTCAACATGTATCTTACATTAATATATACATTAACCCTTTACCCAACACAGACGATATCAATATTTATTATTTTAAATATAATTTTTTTTAATTTTTCAAAAAATTCCAACCAAACCATATCATGTGGCCCCTCATTGGAACGAGCTCGACGAGCTCGTTCCAAAGAGAGGTCATATGATATGGTTTTGTAGAAATTTTTTGAAAAATAATATTTTTTCAGCTGCTGAATTGGCATATTATATTGGTGGACGTGGCCGATTCGTTGGGTAAAGGGTTAACTTGAAATATCAAGCAAATCTCTCCCCACTCTTCCCTCCTCACCAAACAACTCAAGCAGAACACTTTCTCTTCTCTTAATGATCTTTTAAAAACATAATAAATTTTTAGTTAATTCACATATGATTTTTAGGTATGACAACTACATTCCATAAAATCCATACACCTACCAAAATCATGCTATATTGTCGCCATAGGGGACATACAACATTCTATCACTCAGGCGACGATATCTCAACATGTGAAAAGTTCAATGTCTATTTATCTGCTGGAGTTTAAGAACACATTCAGCAAGAAATAAATGGCTCTAACATACCCATAACACCAGGTCAGTGGGGCCCACTTAACGGAATATCTCTGAACTGAATTTATTTATTTACTTGGGTTCAATGACACAATCGACAGCCAGGGTCATCTTGTGTTGGACAGTTTTCCAGGTGGAGGAAACCGGAGTACCCGGAGAGAACCAGTGAGCAGTGGTGAGTAATGTCACACTCCTCTACGTACCAACTCCACACAAGCAGGGTTAACATTGGTTGAAGGCATGTGCACCATCAATGTGCAGTGTGCCTTAGTACACAGTGGCATTAACCCCACGTGGGCAAACAGGATTAAGTGCCTTGCCCAAGGACACAATGTAGTTACCTTGACGGAGATTGATCCTTGGATTTTTCGGTTTGAAGTCTAATGTCGTAATAGCTGTGGGTCTGTGCTACCTCTCAACTGAATTACAACGCTGAATATAACTCTCAAACACAAAAACATTTATGATACCTTTAGTACAAATTTATCCTGTTAATTCCATTGCATATAGGTTAACCCTTTACCCAACTAATCGCATGCATCCGCCCGCATAATATGCAAATTCCGCAGCTGAAAAAATATTATTTTTCGAAAAATTAAAAAAAAACCATATCATGTGATCCCTCTTTGGAACGAGCTCGTTGAGCTCGTTCCAAAGAGGGGTCACATGATATGGTTTTGTTGAAATTTTTTGAAAAAATTAAAAAATGATATTTAAAATAATAAATTTTGAAATCGTCTGCGTTATATAAAGGGTTAATAACATGATTTTTGAGGGCACTATCATGTACTGAGGCCCAACAGGAATGGTCGTAATAACAGGTCTGTCCTACCTCTTAACTGAATTACCCTCCTAACTGAATTACCCTGTTAACTGAATATACGGTAACTCCCAAACTCAAAACCATTTATGATACCTCAAGTACAAATTTATCCGGTTAATTGCATCTAGGTTAATAACATGATTTTGGAGGGCACTACCATGTACTGATGGCCTAACAGGAATGGTGGACAGCCCAACTCATCCCCGACTGATCATCAGAAGCAGTAAATTTACCATTTTGAGGGTTCAGGATCAAAGGCAGGTTTAATGCCACTGCTGTTTTACACTTTGCAAAGGGATTGGCCGGAGTGTAGGAGATATCAGCAATGTCGAGAAGAATCAGAACGAGGCAAGCAAATGAAAGTGTCAATGACACTGTAGCTCAACTTGTCAAGACAAAGACATGTACATGTATAGTATGTGACACAGCAATGACAAACATCTAGGTAATGACCTGATAACAAAGGTACATTTTAAGTATTGTAACGGTCTGTATATAAATACTGACCGTTGCCTGTAATAAATGTATAGGTAAAGTATTGTAAAGGTGGGTGACAGTCAGATGCTAAACTAGAAAAGAAATCTTTGAGTCCCAGAGTGGGTCTGACTGAACCCTAAAATATTTGTTCTCATAGCACAGTGATAACAAAGGCACCCCAAAACACACTCATTCCTGTCCCAAGGTGAAAACAAAGGTACCCAAGAAGTTTTGTGAAGATCAGTTCACAAATATGAGCTGTGTAGAAGTTGTGACAAAAAACTGATTGGACCTAATTTCGGTACAAAATGGCCACTGGCAGCCATCTTGAATTTTAGACTGCACCCAGAAACACTCGTTCTCGTCCCAAGGTAATAACAAAGGTACCGAAGAAGTTTTGTGAAGATCGGTTCATAAACACAGCCTCTAGCCCGAGCCGTATTGACATGTGCACTTACAGTGTATAAGTAGCACTGAATAAATCAAAGTTCATCTAATTTGCATAATTTCTGTACGAGAAAAAAACCTGTACTATATGTGATGTATTCCATGTTACTAAACATTCATACAAAAATTTATTCGAATCAGAACTTTCATACAGAAGTTCTGTACAAAAGACTAATTGCACTAATTTTGGTACAAAATGGCTGCTGGTGGCCATCTTGAATTTCGGACCACACCCAAAAACAATCGTTCTCATCCCACGGTGATAACAAAGGTACCCAAGAAGTTTCGTAAAGATCGGTTCATAAATACGGCCTCTAGCCTGAGCCGTATAAAGTTGTGTACAAAACACTGATTAGACCTAATTTCGGTACAAAATGGCCACTGGCAGCCATCTTGAATTTTGGACTGCACCCAGAAACACTCGTTCTCGTCCCAAGGTGATAACAAAGGTACCCAAGATGTTTCGTGAAGATCTGTTCATAAATACAGACTCTAGCCCGAGCCGTATTGACATGTGTACTTACTGTGTGTAAGTAGCACTGAAAAAATCAAAGTTCATCTAATTTGCATAATTTCTGCACGAGAAAAAAACCCATATGATATGTAATGTATCTCATGGTACTAAACATTCATACGAAAAATTATTCAAATCAGAGCTTTCATATGGAAGTTCTGTACAAAAAAAAAATTTCTGCATCGTCGGTACAAAATGGCTGCTGGCAGCCATCTTGAATTTCGGACTGCACCCAAAAACACTCGTTCTCATCCCACGGTCATAACAAAGGTACCCAAGAAGTTTCGTAAAGATTGGTTCATAAATACGGCCTCTAGCCCGAGCCATAGCAGCTTGGCACTTACAGCTCTGAAAGTAACACTAAATAAATCAAAGTCAGTCTAATTTGCATAATTTACGCACGAGAAAAAAACCTGTATTATATGTGATGTATCCCATGGTACTAAACATTTATACAAAACTTTATTCAAATCAGAACTTTCATACAGAAGTTCTGTACAAAAAACTGATTTTTGCATCATCGGTACAAAATGGCCGCTGACAGCCATCTTGAATTTCGGACCACACCTAAAAACACTCGTTCCCGTCCCAGGGTCATAACAAAGGTACACAAGAAGTTTCGTAAAGATCGGTTCATAAATACGACCTCTAGCCAAAGCCATAGCCAATTGTTGACGTACGGACAGACGGACAAACGGACAAGATGGACAGACGGACGACGGGCCATGACAATAGCTCAAATTTGACTTCGTCAAAGATGAGCTAAAAATGTCTACATGGGAATAAATTGCACCAGTGTTCGGCATACAAAACAATTTCCTGTGTCAACTGCCAAACACAAGGAAACATGTAAAAACTAAAGAATTTTACAAGCTCACTCCACTGAAAGGTCATAAGCTATGATTTGGACAAATAACCCCTGAAAAAAAGCCAAAATTTGAATGTTGTTTCCTGTGTACAGTTTTTAATACAGGTATTCCAAAATTCAAACATACATGCTGAAATAAATTTATAAATCTCTTCAAACAGGCAGACATATTCCATCCAACAATTCACGCCATTAAAATTTTATTATTTTCTCATTTTTTTCTCAAAAACATAACACATCGTTGCCTGAGTGCTAGAATGTTCTATGTCCCCTATAGGGGACATAGAACATTCTAGCACTCAGGCAACGACATGACTCTCACTGGAATGAGCCCTCCAATGAGGGGGTCATAAGCTATAGCATTGAAATGATTCTGGGATTCTGGAGTCGATTAATCCCCATCCAAAAGTTGAGTCAAAGTTGACTAGTCGGCACACCACTTTCTGCCGTCATTATTTACATTGCAATATCTCTGCAGTTGAATATTTTTCTCCACTACATTTATTCTGTTGTGCTGACTACAGAACTGTTAACTGTTGGCCATCTGTATTCAGAAAATTTCGAATGGAATTAAAAAAAAAATCGCGACATCGACGCCGTAGCTGCGACGGGTGGTGCAATTTCACAAAATTCTAAGTTCAAGGGCCATAACTCCAAGAAAAATATTTGGAACAACACACGCAATGAACAGTGGCTAGACATCAATAAGATACACTTACATGCCAAATATAAAGTCATTCCATCAAGTATTTCAAAAGTTACTGAGTTTTGAAACTCGTTGGTCACAGACAGACCGACCGACATTCTAAGTTCATCAAGAACCATAACTCCAAGAGAAATATTTGGAACAACACATGCACTGAACAGTGGATAGACATCAATAAGATACACTTACATGCCAAATATAAAGTCATTCCATCAAGTATTTCAAAAGTAATTAAGTTTTGAAACTCGTTGGTCACAGATAGACCGACCGACAGACAGACTAACATTGCCACTTATAGAGCTGCTAGTCGCAGCTTGTGTAGGGCACAAACATCCCACATGCATGAAGTTTGATAAAGATACTTTCTAAGTACTAATGTTCTTGAAGTAACTGAACATTAGGACATCTCTTTCCTGTTAACATTTCCAGACTTGGGAAATTATTAGCTACCCGGTAAGTAGACTTTGATAAGAGCAAACCACAGGTGGAGGTGCTCTGTGGGACAGTGTGGGTGGGTGGGGGGGGGGGGGGGGGGGGCTCATGAAGAAGAGGATCCTGGGGGAGGGGGGATCAAATCAACAGTTATTTTATGATTTTTGAACATAGCATAAATGCATCAGCATAGTTGACAACTAGGTCTGGATATAACCTGGTGTTTAATAATGGTCCATGAGCTAAAAATTCACAAGTTTTTTCTTTTATTTTGTCCCCCGCGCGAACTTTTCCCTGAAATCCATCCCATTTCCCTGAAAATCACCCTAGGTTCCCTGAAAAATTATTCTGGAGGTTAACATGTCTGACTTTTGCACTTTATTGGTGCCGGTTAATAAGTAATAAATTAAATGGCATGGAATCTCTTGACTCTGTAACAGAAATTTTAATGTATGGAGACATGTTCAAGTATCCATGCTGTTAAGAGTATTAAAGCATGAGCAGTGCAACAACTGTCAGCAAGTTCAAAGGAGACGATGCAACACAGTTAACTTTCATGTCCACTTCGCTCTCAAAATCTATGTCAGTTATCTCATTACAGGTGCTGTTGACTTCACTCTCTGAACAGATCAACTGACAATCATAATCGTTTTAACACTTCCTCAGTAGACCTTGCATCAGAATTTTGTCATGTTGCAATGTTTTTATAGGAAATAATACATGTTCTGACTTAGATGACATGGAAATCCAGACTCAACATTGGGCTTTATCAGCCTCGACAACGACTGGCCGTTTCAACACCAACTAGCTATGTTTTGGGGGCAAAACATATCCAGTTACTCAAGAAAAACTTAGTGCACATGTAGACTGCTATTTGTGATGACAATTTGCATCTTACAGGTATTCCAAAATTCAAAACACACCTGCGGAAATAAATTTATAAATCGCTTCAAAAAATCTAGTTATACAATCAAAAATTAAAATACTTATATCCAAACCAATAACTGCAGACTGAGAGCTGATAGGTAGTCAGACCCAGTTTTAACCCTTTATCCAACATAACGGCCAAAACCGGCCAGCGATATTCTAAAAAATCGCCAATTAATTTTCATTATTTTTTTCATTTTTTTGTCTCAAAAACATAGTTTATGCCCCCTCGTTGGAACAAGCTCATCAAGCTCGTTCCAACGAGGGATCAAAACCTATGGTTTTGAGACAAAAAATGAAAAAAATTAGTTATTCAAGCATTTTTTTTTGCAAGTGTAGTCTGCTTTTCATGTTAGGTAAAGGGTTTAGCTGGAAAAAATACATATTTTTATGTGCATTATTAGAGTAATAAAAATTCGAAACATATTTAAAGTCAATAATGACCATGGAAAATTATGGGATACAGGTGCAATAAAGAGATGGACGATACAGTATGTGGAGAGTGGATTGTAACTAAATCACCCAGGGAGTGGGGTTATCACCCAAAATATCAAATTCAAATTCTGTACATGCAGACAAACAAGAAGAATGTTACTAAGGTAACACATGCCCCCCCCCCCTCCCACCACCACTCTTGTGACCTTCACCTTGCAGATGCAGCGGAAACTATTATACGCGACACACCTTCTGACTGTCCTTAACATTTGTGAAAAGTTTAACAATTGTACTATGATTCGTTTCTGAGTTATGGCTGAGACACGAATATTGACCGATTTTTAGTGTGACCTTGAAATGTGACCTTGACCTTGAAGGTACGAACCCAGCTATGGTGTGTGACACATCCTCCCGTGGTCCTTTATAATTGTGTGAAGTTTGATGACTGTGGCCCTAACCATTTTCGAGTTATTGGCTCGGACACATGCACACACACCCACAAGGATGGATGGACGGACGGACACACACACACTTCAATCACTATATGCCACCCGACCTAAGTCGGGGGCATAAAAACACAAGCAATGATTCAGCCAATGGACAAGGAGATCCAATGGCTGGATCTTTGCTTGTGCTTGTTATGCGTTGCAGCAAGTTTGCAATTACTGCTTGGGAGGAATCTCCACTCTGTGGGTGATTTACTGATAATACACTCTCCACGTACTGTGTATAACCGAAAAACAGTTCAATTTCGTTTTTTTCATTACAATAACAGATACTCCAAATGGTCCTAAGTTGGAAAAAAACGAGCCCTAAGTTTTCGCCAATTTCAATTTTTGCTTCACTGCAAACGTATAATTTATAAAAAAAAAGGTAGAAATACAAGTGAATTATATTTAATAAAAGAGTATTTTATTATAAATATTTCACTTGTATCCAATATATTATTTTCTGCTTTATTCATTTCAATTTCGCTGTCTTCATCAATTTACATCAGGAGAGCCAAAGCAAAAATACTTTTGAAGTCAAAACAATGGAGTCCCCATTATACCCACGACAAAGCGTCTTTGTTTGCGCGCACGGATACAGGACACAATTGTTGATTGCATAATTCACTTGTGAAGTTACCGTTTATAATCAAACCTAGAAATCCCAGCAAATCACACTTTGGAAAGAAATAAAATCTTTTAATGAACCGATCAAAAATACTAAATCAACTCTAAGAATAAGGTTTTGTGATTAAGAATGTTGTAAGTAGCAGAAATGATTTTCGAGAAGTCATCTTCCTTCAAGCAATGCTGTAACAATGAGAAAACATTTCAATGAATCCTCTCGATTTCCATAGTATTATTTATTTGTGTCCATTCTTTGGGTAGCTTTTGATACAACCTGCTACCAATACACTCTGTTTCTCTTATCTGAAGGAATCATGTGGAAAAAACTATCCTCTGGTGAATAATTTATGGTTTGAAAATAAAAATCAAATAAATCGATTTAAACCAAAAAAGTCTGATTTAAAAAAAATCCCCAAAAACAAAAACAACCCTGCAAATATCCACTCGTTAGGGTTCAACCGATTACCAAAAATGGCCGCTGACCGATTACAGGTTATTTGAGCTCACAATCGGCCAATTCCAATTGTAATACCGTGCACTACTAGACAAGTCAAGGCTCGAAAGAACTCCATTAAACTGAACTTATTTTACGGGTCTACAGTCCGTTCACTACTAGATAAGTCGAGACTCGAAAAAACTACATTAAACTGAACATATTTCACATTGTTGAACTCCGTTGACTCAGGTCCAGTAATTACCTGTCGCGCACACTTTGGCAGTAAACGTGGCTCTCTGAGCCACGTTTACCACCCAAGTGCGTGCAACTGGTAATTTTTGCTGCGACCTGGGTCAACCTTCACTTTTCCGGTGTGAACTGGTGATTGCCGCAAGTACGCTCAATTGTAAGCTTTATATGTTGTTTAACTTGTATATCCCATAAGGAGGTATCTAGAGAGATTGAGGATACACATCGTGGTGGTTTTTCAAGTTGAGGCATCTATTACCGTATCAATGACATCATTTTACATTAAACCTTTTACCCAACGCAGACGATATCAAAATTTAATATTTTAAATATAATTTTTTTGCATTTTTCAAAAAGTTTCAACACAACCATATCATGTGACCCCTCATTGGAATGAGCTCGACGAGCTCGTTCCAATGAGGGGTCACATGATATGGTTTTGTTGAAATTTTTTAAAAAATAATATTTTTTCAACTGCTGAATTTGCATATTATGCGGGTGGATGCGGGCGATTCGTTGGGTAAAGGTTTAACAATTGAACAATCGCAGAAGATAATAAGATGTGGTTAATGAATCATCACAAAAAATGTTTGTCAGCAATCGGTTGAACCAATGTTCCAGGAGCCATTGCTGTTGTCATCCGATTGCCCACAATCAGGTGATTGGGTTGGGCAGGGGAATTCTGATCATGGGTTGAACACTACCACTCGTTTTTTTTTATTTAGTTGTCTTCTCAATCTGTAATCCACTAAGGCAAAGGAGAAGAATGGTCACAATTTGCTCAGACATTCACATTGCTTATGCAATATTCCAAAACGTTACAGCTGAAAATCGATACACAAAGAATGTATTTTCGAATTGCCAATAACACTGATTTTTGTTTTGTTGTGCCTATCACAGATGAGGCATCTAATTACCAGATTGTTCCAAATGGTATTTGCACAGGTTAAAACAAAAAAATGAAACATCCTGTCGCTGAAATCGGTGCATTAAAAAAAAAACCAAATCTAAAAAGGGGAAATCTTGGATTAAATTTCTTGTGTCATAAAAAGCGTAATTACAATTTACAATTTATTGCCCATTCCAGAAGAGAATTGTAAGTTTGTTCAAATGGCAACTGCAGGTGAAGTGATGGCAAGGTGGAGGTGGGGGGATAAGCACATCATAGGAGTTGGCAGGAGCTTGAACAAAGGGGGTTGGTGAGGATATTCAGACCAATAATTTTTAACATGACATTACAGGGCATCAGCAAGTGTTTTGCCTATGAACCATTGGGTGCAACCTAGTGCCAGTAATGGCCGTAGAGCTGAAATTTCCAATTCTTCTTGTGTATTGTTTGTGCACATACTTTTCCCTGAAATTCATAATACTCCCGATCAGGCTGAGCACTTTAATACCAGTTTTTCCTTTGCCTGCTGTACTCTAGAAAATAACCGAACCAAGAACCGAGTTGTTCTGTCCAAAAAAAAACAAACCGAAAAATGAGCCAAAAATTTCATAACCATCCATATCTTAACCCTCTGCACACTTATGTCAAAATATCAAATTTTTAAGAAGCAAATTTTTCCCACAATGCATCTGGGAATTTAACCAATTGAGTCTTGTTTGACAGAGCTCAATGAGCTCTGTCAAACAAGACTGAATTGGTTAATTCAGAGGAACATTATGGGAAAAATTTATATTTTCAAATACCGATATTTTGACAACAGTATGCAGAGGGTTAATGGAAAGCATTTCAGTATTAGACCAGAGAATCATGGTTAGGATTACTCTTACATGCATATTCCTTTAACCTGTTATCTAACTTAATGACCATATTACGCTGGCACTATTCATAAAAATTGCTGCAAATATTTTTTCTCCAACTTCTGGTTTTGAAAAGATAGCTTATGACCCCACAGTGGAATGATCTGGTCGAACTTATTCCAATGATAAATTATGTGTTTTGCAGGTAAAAAACAAAAAAATTGTTAGGCCATTAAAAAAAATATCTTGTTTCTCAGGCCATTTTTGCTCAATTTTATGATGGGGGGTGGGGAGAATTTTTCTTTATCTTTTTTATGTTAACGAACTAGACATGAAAATGAATTAGAAATTCAACTCCTTATATTATTATGTGGAAAAATCAATGCTTTCAGCAGTAAAAAATTTCCCATAATGCAGTTCCAAATTTATCACCTATGTCTTGTTTTGACGGAGCTTTGTCAAAAAAGATATAATTGGTTGAATCTTTAGTCCTTCATGTGCAATATAGTATTATCATCAAAGAGGTTTCAAGGTTAAAAAAAAGTGGAATGACGCAGATTTTTAATGACGAGAGAGGAGCCTGAGAAACGAGACTTTTTTTAATAGCTTTATTCAAAAGAACAATGTTTTTTGCAAATGTCTTTGCCTAACCATGGGAGGTTGAAACTGAATCCTCATTGGACACTTTTATTGCCTCTTACAGCGTCTTCCTTCCAATATTACTTCCAAATGAAATGATTCAGAGACTGGGTTTTAATATTTACAAGGGACTCTGATATTTAAATGTGACGGGTATAACTAAAGATAAAAAACAGCTCTAATTTTAATACTAACCCTTTATCCAACATAATGGCCAAAACCGGCCAGCGCTATTCTCAACAATTGCCAATTAATTTTCATTATTTTTTCATTTTTTGTCTCAAAAACATAGGTTATGACCCCTCGTTGGAACGAGCTTGTCAAGCTCGTTCCAACGAGGGGTCATAACCTATGGTTTTGAGACAAAAAAATGAAAAACATTAGTAGTGATGAACCGATAATCAGAATCGCCAATCAGAACCAGCCGGTTATGGGGCATCAGCCGATTATGACAACCGGCAGTTAAAAAGTGGCAGTTTCCGGTTATTCTACATTTAACACCGACTATTAAAAATCTCTTTGATATCTGGCCATTTCAATAAAGTTTCCACATTAGAAACGTGTGTAGTGCATAGCAGAAAATTTAGGGATTTGCAGAGCAAAGATATTATGGAATTTATCAACTGCAATCGGTACGAGATCGCCACCATTTCCCAGATTGTGGAGTTCATGTAAACATTAGAGAAACTCATCAAGGGAGGTAACACGTTGAATAATATAGTCTGGCAAATGTGTAAACCATGCATCATACGACTTCACAACACACATTAACGTTAAAATTATTATTCATTTAAGACACAAAGTATGTGTACTCAGTATATTCCTGATTAATACAGTCAAGTGTATTGTATCCTTACACAAAACTGTATTAACATTATTTACCAGAATACAACACAATCTTCACGAGAACAATATCGTGTGATTGTACCGTTAATAACGATCCTTTCCCCACACCCCAACCTAAATGCAAATATTATTTTGACTAATATTGCCCAGCACTAAATATGCATATGCTGAGAACTTATGTGGTATCAAGCTTTCGTAATTGATGATTTATCAAGGAAATTCTGTAGTATAACAGGCACCAACAGATTTTCTTCCGTGTCCTACTTCAGCCATCGGAATCGGCATTGGAATCGGCAGAGAAATAACTGGTAATCAGTTGACAGCAAGTTTTGATAATTGGTTCATCACTAAAAATTAGTCTTCAAGAATTTTTTTTGCAACTGTCGTCTGCTTTTCGTGTTAGGTAAAGGGTTAAATGAGTTGATATGTATAATTATGCTCACTTAAAAACAAGAAAAAAAATTAAAATTAGAAAATACAACCCCCACCCCCACAGATTGATTAATTTATTTGGTGTGGCCTAAAATCATGTATGGAGATTCAGTAAATGATCCGGTAAATAATGTCTTCCTTCCAATATTACTTCAAAATGAAATGATTCAGAGACTGGGTTTTAATATTTACAAGGGACTCTGAAATTTAAGTATGAAGAGCATAATTAACCCCCTGCACACTGATGTCAAAATATCCAGATTTGAAGTGGCCATTTTTCACATAATACAACTGGGAATTTAACCAATTCAATCTTGTTTGACAGAGCTCATTGAGCTCTGTCAAACAAAGACTGAATTGGTTAAATTTCTAGTTGCATTATGGGAAATATTTGCACCCTGAACTTTAGATATTTTGACATCAGTGTGCAGGGGGTTAAAGATGGAAAACAGCTCTATTTTTAATATTAACTCTTTACCCAACGTAATGGCCAAAACCGGCCAGCACTATTCTCAACAATCACCAATTAATATTCATTATTTTTTCATTTTTTGTCTCAAAAACATAGGTTATGACCCCTCGTTGGAACGAGCTCATCAAGCTCGTTCCAATGAGGGGTCATAACCTATGGTTTTGAGACAAAAAATGAAAAAAATTAGTATTGAAGAATTTTTTTTGCAAGTGTAGTCTGCTTTTCGTGTTAGGTAAATAGGTTAGGTTTATATGTATAATTATGCTCACTTAAAAACAAGGAAAAACTTAAAATTAGAAAATAAAGCCCCCACCCCCACGGGTGGCGATTCAATAAATGATCTGGTAAATAATTAATCTATTCCCATAAGGATGTCAAATATCAAAATTTCAAGCTCCAAACTTTTCCGATGATGCAACTAGAAATTGAACCACTTCAATCTCAATGATTTCTGTTAACTCTTCACCCAATGCAGACAATATAATTTACCATTTTAAAAATCATTTTTCTCATATTTTAAACAATATTTCAACAAAACCATATCATATGACCCCTCATTGGAACAATCTCAATGAGCTCGTTCCAATTCATTTATTTATTTATTGGCGTTTAAGGTCACATACTTATGCACAATGGCTAATCATGACCGTGACAGTTTTACGGGTGGAGGAAGCCGGAGTGCCCGGAGAGAACCACTGAGCAATGACGAGCAGCTGCCAGCTCCCAATATCATAACTCCACACTGCAGCACACGAAGGGTTAGAGTGGTTGAAGACATGCGCACCATCGACGTGCTGTAACCTTGGTACACAGCATCATCGTGTCCCCATATGGACAATCGTGGTTAAGTGTCTGACCCAAGGAAACAACCCGGGAGTCCGAATCGATTGCTCAGATGGTCACCCATCCGAGGACTAACCGGGCTTGATGTTGCTTAACTTCGGTGATCTGACAAGAACTGCTTACTGCAACGCTACTGCGCCCCCGCTCGTTCCATTGAGAGGGTACATGATATTGTTTCATTTAAAATTCATGAAAAGTTAAAAAATTTATAGTAATTTATATATTTTTTATACTTACCAATGACCCAGACATAGCTGGTGCTAACTCTTAAAATATAGGGCCAAACACAAATTTTGCCCCCCAATCCCCAAAATTTGCATCTAAAACTAAAGAAAACATGTCCTGAAAGGCCCTCCACACCTCGCCCCCACTGCGCATGCGCAGTGTCAAGGACGTTCCGAAATTGGCACCATTTATCATTCTAATAACCAGTGCCTGGTAAGCGCTATGTACTCAGCGGGGAGGCAAGAGTTCCCAACTCCTGGGAGGGCCATCCCCGTCTGGGTCATTGGTAAGTATAAAAAATATATAAATTACTATAAATTTTTTAACATTTTTATACTTTTCCAATGACCCAGACATAGCTGAATAGTAAAAAGGCTGGAGGGCCAAGGACATAGAGCAAAATGGAATACGCTCAATAAAATAAAATAGAGTCATCCCCTGTAGGGAAAAGAAGTAATAGGCCTTACATGTATCTTTCTTATTTATGATAAATTAGAAAGATACAACACCTTCCAAAAATTGAGCTTCATACATCCATGTACTCTATTAATATCCAATAATCCTTATACTAATAATTTTTAAAGTAAGCCAATAATAAAGTAAGTCTAGAGAATAGAGACTCTTATACTCCTAAAAGTGTGTGAGAATTGCATAATCATGTCCGTTGACATATGCAATATTCAAAAGCTATACTTTAAAAACTAAGACTTGAATGAATTTTATAAACTTAAACTTCTCACTAAACAAACATCCCAATAACAGCTCAGAATTACTAACTCCGGAGGAGGAATCCCCTTGTTTTCATAGTAAAAACAGGTGACCCAAGGGAACACCCTCCCCCCCCCTTTTTCTTGCCCTGGGTCAAATAGCCCAGAGCGAAGAGGGCAGCCGAACGGAGACACTGCCGAAACAGACAGCCTACCTAGCTATAGTAGCAACTGTTAAGTGAATGACATTCTGAGCAGTAGATAATAGACCTAACAATAGAGGCCTCCAGAAATGGACTCGATATTTCTGAGAAAAAATTCATGAATGGATGGCTGAGCGCAATGAGCAGCCTTCAAAAATCTATAATAGCAACACTATTAATGTAAGCCCAAGAAGTAGAAGAACTCTTACTTCATGAGCCGAAATCTTAAGCACAACTGCTAAGCCAATGATATACCATAAGCAGTACGCTAGTTAATAGAATCGATTAACAATAAAATGGAGCGTAACGTCCTTCTACTAGACATCAAAGACAGAAGAAGCTTACGCCCTTGTAATAAACAGATATCTGTTTATAAATACATAAACTGTACCCGGAAAGAGTAAAGGCCTATGCCCATACGAAGACGGAAGGACCTTAAAATAATAGGTTCCGGATAATAGGAGCCTAACTCTTATGCAACAATCCAACCTAAATAGTAACGGAAGTATTGATTCCGAAACTATGAAAGTGAAAATCATCCATCGATAGTGCATGAAACTCACTGACTCTACAGTAAAAGAGAAACCAACAGAATTACTGTCTAAAAGGTCAGAATTTGAAAACTACTGTTTCCAGAGGCTCAAATGATTACTTAGCTAAATAAGAACCGAAGTTAAAATCCGTATAGGAATTTAATCTAAAGATTCTAAGTCTATTTATCAAAAAGTTACTAACTGACTTAGATAAAGAGACAAAAGACTCAATTGTAAACTATCGTAGAGTGCATAGGTATGAGGTAACAAACCTATAACCTAAATAACAACAGGCTGCAGCAGATCTTGTGAAACAAGTATACTAAAAACTAGCAATGCGTAGTATGGAGGGATCAACAATATGAACATAATGATCCCTACACCACGACGGAAGAGCCTCCACTTTAGCCGCATAGAATAGCGAAGAAGAGAATCTCCTATAATAAGAAATCGCGTCCAAAGCTCGTCCAGTACAGTGCTTACAATGCAATACGGACCACACAACGGAATACATGAAGGTTGCGACCTTGCTGGTTGTGATAAAGATGACACGATTTACCCAGTGAAAAAAGATCCTCACATAGAGGAAGATTTCACGTTAAGATCCACAGTAGACAAGAGAGTAAATTACTCATGATCTCTGTGAAGATAGAGATGCTGTCAACAGAAATGTATTGTGGTTGTTTATCTTAGCAATACCTGCTAAAACAACAGCGCCGGAGGATACGCGTATCCTATCATTGCGTCCTATAGATCTGGACAAGCCAACACATACGTCTGCAATTGATTAGCAAGCTGTGTCATAATAAAACATCATTGGGCGCTCCCATAGATAGCAAATCTGATTAAATACTTGTTTGTTGAGAGTCCATTCTGACAGCAACAAGCGACCCGTAAGAGAACGGGAGTGCGATAAAACAATCAGACGACCCAGAATATGACGGACCAAAACTGAACTTGGTGTACTATAACCAACAGACGGATTCTTTCCATTAAATTGAATAACGGAAACGAAAGAGTGCCTCCCTGGTTCCGGAGATACGCCACTACTGTCGAATTAAAGGACAGGAATTTGGGCATGCGTTTCTGAATAATGTTCATGCAATGACATAAAGCAAGCCTAAAAAACATTATTCCGCGGAAGTTAAACTGATAGCTAAAAGACTGCGGAACCCAAAGACCCTGGCACTTCGAATCCGTAGGGATCAGTATATATCCCAATCTGTTTGACTGGCAACCGTCATAACAGCCACACTAGGGTCCGGCAACTGCGGCGGCACTCTCTGAGTCAACCACCGAATGTTTGCCCCAGTCTGAATCTCTTGTAACACTAGATAGACAAGAGAATGTATAAATCAAGCAATTCATGGATTGCCGGAAAGTTGCCGTCGAAGAGAAGCTCCTCCGAGAACGAAGCGACTCTGAGAGAGTTCTTAACCTACTATCCACGCGTGGATGTAGCTAGGGCTGCATCACGTCTAACCAACTCCAATCAGCCACTGAAGGGCGGAGTTATACGTGAACAAACTACTGCCCTCAAAAGAAATTACATTGAGAATAATATCCCGTAAATCTTTTCTTGAAGACGTAATGATAACGCCTCAGTAAGGCGGATTACGTATAATAAAGCGTCTAAGTTAAGTCTACTATACATAATGTCGTTCCCAACATTGAAATTGGAAAAGACATAAACGGCGAAAAAGAATATATGCAGTCTTTAATCACACCGTCTAGACGCATATGAACTCTCGGTATGCCCTGCTCTGCCAAAATAAACTATATGTAAAAAAAAGATAAAATGGCAGAAATGAGCCACGCGGACAAGAAACTAAACTATCATGCTTAGTAGCAGGCTTGTATATATATATATAATATATAGCGTCGAAAAATAAAACACATGTTGTAATGACAATATTGGACTGCGTCGGTAAGTCAGGGACAAAGTCCCTGTACCGATCGAAAAATCCGAGTCCAATGACGCTATAAGTCTCTTATCCAAGATCGCAGCAATGAAGTCCGAAAAATAATCACTGGAAGAAATGCCAGAAGATATGAAAGGCATCTTCCGATACTACTAAAGGGAAAACTCGAAATCTTTCGAATCCCTTTCGCCATCCTGTCGGACCCTATAAAGCGTTCGGTCGTCCGTAGCTTGATGCAACCGCGGACCGCACCGACCCAGCGCCGTCGGATAATTCCTGATTCGACCGAGAAACCGTCAATTGCTGGGATGCTGCGAAACAACTGTGCTAACTCGGATAGCACGTCCGTCACTGAGGCCTGAGGAGCAGCGGTCTTACGATGCATTGCCGCAGGAAGCTCCGAGATCGTTACCCCGTGCATACTTCCAATATGCGAGCGAACGGAGTGTATAGGCCTCGTGTCCCTTGGCTACCGGATGGCGCGACCTATTCGCTGTGGAATCACTGAATGCCGAAACTGATCGGATACTCGAGGTCACGTAGCCAATGTGCGGTCGTGTGCCCTGCTGTGAGGATGAGGAAGCATTAAAGACAGTCTCTCGGACTGTCAATATAACGGAGCGTCCCGAGCAACGGACATATGCTCCGAATGTAAAATATCTGAACCACAACATGCGGTCCCCTATGTTGTTGGCTTCCTCCGATCTGTCCTCAATCTGCCGTCACTGGGTGAGTACTAAAGTAATTAAAGTGCTCGCATCACCCAAATCTCCTTCCTAGACCGCAACGGACGAACCCGGCAGCCGAACCATTCGATGAATGTACGCTACACCGGGTGAGCTAGCGAATGTCATTCCGTAAGCGATAGACATATTCCATGAGCACTTATTGCCGCTAACTCTTCATTAACTATGACGACAGAGGCACACTTTTGAAAGACATCTCCATAACTCTTCGAACAAGAAACCAGAAATGCTTGGATAGCAAGCATAAAATAATAATATATATAGCGTCGTTCAATAATTCGAAAGTTTGTGTGACATTATTGGACTATGTCGGAACTGAGGGACGATGTCCCTGAACCGAACCAAAAATTTCTAAGTCCACCGACGCTATCAGTTTCTTATCCGGCATCGCAGCATATGTTGTTCCGAAAGGGAAAGCTTGAAATCCACCGAATCCCTTTCGGTATCCCGTCGGACCGGATGAAACTTTCGGACGTCCGTACCCGCTTCCGCGGAGCGTCCCGACCCAGCATCGTCGGATAAAATATATGCGACAGATTCAGTTGATGCTGGGATGCTGCGATAAACTGTGCTATTAAGGAAAGCACGTCCGTTCCCGAGGCCTGTGCAGTAGCGGACTTACGATGCATTGCCGCTGGAAGCTCCGTGTACGTTGACTCCCGCACACTTCCTATGCGAACGTCCGGAGTCTGCAGGCCTCGAGTCCCCGGCTACCGACCCAGCGCTGTCGGATAATTCTCGATCCGACACCGTTTCTGTCGGCTGCTGGGATGCTGCGATAAGTTGTGCTATGTGCACAAGAATGTCCGGCGTCGAGACCTGCGGAGGCGCAGTCTATCGGTGCTTCGCCGAGGGCAGCTCCGCATCAGATGGCTCCCGCATACTTCCTATGCGAACGTCCGGAGTCCATCGGTCTCGAATCCCTGGCTGCCGGATGGTGTGACCTGGTCGCCGAAGAATCCTTGATCGGCGAAGCTGGTAATATATCGGCGGTCACGCAGCCAAGGTGCGGTCGTGTGCGCTGACGAGAAGAGGAAGCCTTAGCAGTCTCAGCGGACTGCCTATACAACGGAGCGTCCCGAGCGACGGACGTATGCTCCGCTAACGACACATTTGTACCACAACATCTGGGGCCAGATGTTGTTGAACGAGAGAGGGGCCTCTCTCGCTTGCCGTCCGGATGGACCGGAACGAGCTATGAACCGGACTAAAAGGCTTCCTCCGTTCTCCCTCCGATCCGCCATCACTGGGTGTGCATTAAGTTAATTTTATAGTGCTCGCATCACCCCAAAATTCCTTCTAGACCGCAACGGACGAACCCGGCTGCCGAACCATTCGGTGAATGGACGCTACACCGGGCGAGCTAGCGGACGTCAAAGGCCGTCGAACCTACTAGGGTCCTCTTAGGCAATTGGCGTATTACATGAGCACTTTTCCGCTAGCCCTTCATTAATTGTGACGACGGAGGCACACTGTTGGAAGACATCACAGATACATCACCCTAATCTTGATCGTCTGAAATAGAAATTGATAAAGTAGAGTGACCCTGCGGGGAAAGGACCGGAGTGTCCAAATCCCCAACAACATACCGTGACATACGCTTCCCATATTGTCATCGAAATCATACGATACAGAACAGGAGTTAATGCGAGTACACTGACCACATATAGAATGATAATAAGGTCAAAGGAAGACTTCCTCCTAAAACAATTGATCAATATCCTTTCAATGTGAAAAGAAAACAAGTCCTGGTACTCGCACTAACCCCTGGCAATCAAAATACATAATAAAAATATGATCCATTAATATAGAAAAAATAATTGAAATCAAAATATTTTGAAAAAATATTTTTTCAGAACAGCCCAAGTTTCTGAAAAGTAACGTTGAGCCCCAATGGATCGCAAGCCTAAGTGTGGACAAAAATTTTAAAAATATTTTAAACAATTTATTCAACACTTACGAACAATAATAATGTATCTAGTTATGATTAAAATAACATAAAGATATTATTATTTAGAAATCCCCCCCTCACACAGAGGGCTGTTGTAAATGTAAACAATGAGTGTAAAAACACTAAAATAAGACTCCAGGCACCCAGGCCCGAAATCAGTTACCAAAAATACACCATCTGATGCAAAACAGAGACTTCCAGGGAAGAAACTGCAGAACATCAGATGGTAGATGCAGAACACAATGCCTAACCACCCGTAGGTGAAGACGTAAACATGGGGAAAGAACAGAATTCATTCTGTTATTAAGCTAAAACTCCCAAGAAATTTTAGTAATAATAATTACAGAAACTATGCCAAAAGCATGGGAGAATAGCAAGGGGGAACTTAAAGGACAGGGAGAGAGGAAAAACACTTGAAAAAACAGTGTAACTAAATAATCAGAATGACAACAAAATGGCTGCTGCCTTGAAAATAGGTAACTTAACATAATTTCATTAAAAAATTTTAAGTTACAGCCCTGATAATATTCTGTCACACATTCTTTTCCTCTCCTCCTTTTCTATCCTCCTTAGAATCACCATTTCACTAATATTTATGTGTCTGGCATCATTTAAACTGAGATTTAAAAGCACAAAGATCAGTCAGATGTTAACTGATGAAGGGCCAAACTTAGAATGATATATGGCGCCAATTTCGGAACGTCCTTGACACTGCGCATGCGCAGTGGGGGCGAGGTGTGGAGGGCCTTTCAGGACATGTTTTCTTTAGTTTTAGATGCAAATTTTGGGGATTGGGGGGCAAAATTTGTGTTTGGCCCTATATTTTAAGAGTTAGCACCAGCTATGTCTGGGTCATTGGTACAGTATAAAAATATAAGTGTTTTTCAACTATTATTTATTTATTTATTGGTGTTTAAGGTCACATATTTCTGCACAATGGCTAACCATGACCGTGACAGTTTTACGGGTGGAGTAAGCCGGAGGACCCACAGAGAACCACCGAGCAACGGCAAGCAACTGTCAGCTCCCCAACATACCAACTCCACATAAGCAGGGTTAGCATTGGTTGAAGACAGGTGCACCATCGACGTGCAGTACGCCTTAGTACACAGCGTCACCGTGCCCCCACATGGGCAATGGGGGTGAAGTGTCTTGCCCAAGGACACAATGCGGTTGCCGCAGGTAGGATTCGAACCGAGGACCTTTTCAACTATTGACTTTGTATATAACAAGAGCAGATGTGAGCAATTCATTAGGTAAAGGGTTAAACAAAACTGAATTGGTTAAACGCCTAGTTGCATTCTGGGAAAAAATTCCAGCTTGAAATTTTGACGTGTGCAGATGGTTAACTTTAGAGGGGGTACTGGTCAATGCGAATCTCCATCCATAAAAAGTATTTACAACAAAGGTTAGTACAACATCCTGACCAAAAGTCATCTCTCATTCAACTACACCAGTTCATTCCTCATAAGGCTTCCATAAATCGACAAATAGGGATGCCACGATTTTTTAATTTAGGAATCGATTAACCGTCGCAAATAATCGATAATAATCGATTAATCAAAACTAGATGACCCCTCTCTCTCTCTCTTTGAAGTCATTAAAAATGAAGTTCAAGTCCGTTGACCTACCTCAAGTGAACAACAGAGACTATCCTCTTTTAGGTACATTCAAAGCTTTGATGTTCTGAACTTTTGAACCGTCAGTGTAATAATCAAGACCGGTCGGCAGTTGCGAAACTTCGCAACTGCCGACCGGTCTTGATTATTACACTGACGGTTCAAAAGTTCAGAACATCAAAGCTTTGAATGTACCTGAAAGACATATTCTTCTAACGGCTTCTTGAGGTTTAACGTCGACGCTCTTGATCTTTTACCTTTAGAAACACTATTTTTTTCATCAATTTTTTTTTAATTATTAGACATCTAAAACGGGGTGAAATTGACCGATTCTTCAACAACGAAAAATACTAATCAATTTCAGAGTGACCGATCGACAATCAGTGAATCATGACAGCCTTATCAACAAATATTCAAATTCTTCCCCATTGAGGCTGAATTTTTAGAGTTTGAAATATCACAAGTTTACAGAATATGATGCAGGATGAGTGATGATAGACAAAAAATTGTTTAAATTATGAATAAAATTGTGGAATCAAACTGCAGCCTTTCCTATACAGCAACCATTCTTTTTCCACTCACTAGTATTCTCCTTTGACACACCACCATTTTAGCTGATACACTAAATTTTTACTATTTTTTCGAAGAACCAAATCCAGAAAACCCCATAACAGATCTCATGTCAGGATTCTGTGGAGTGTCATCACTTTCAGCTTTTCTCTTTCTGTCTTTCCTTTTTTCTTTTTTATATGTTTTTTGTCTCTCTTCCTGAAATTAAACAAAAGAAATGCAGTCATCTACGTACTACCAAGCCTGAATATAAGCAACCTGTCATTTGCTAAATGAGGTCCCCAGAGGGTTAATTTGCTGATGCTATCCCCTACAGTGGACCAATTTATCCTCTAGGTACATCTTTCTGTTTTAGCTTGAGACCTTGATTCAGACTGAGGTTCACAGAAGGTAAATTTTGTGATGCTACCCTGCTACCCAAGTCAAATTTATGTGAAAAAAAATTATGAGAACTGAAAGTAATTTAGCCCTTCACCACTTCAAGAGCATCAGCCATCTGTGTTATAAAAAAAACAGCTCTGAGCATAGCGGCTGGTTCACATCTTGGAATTTTCCACCCTATACTATTATTCGACCCTATACGATTGTGAATTTTCTGAAATTTTCCACCCTGTACTATTATTAGGCACTCGAGAGTAATGGTGGTCATCGAACTTGATCTGGACATTGCTGCTATAGAGAGATAGGCTGAAAAGAATGGAAATCTGTTAACTATTGTTCAAGTTATGCCATAGACAAGTTTTATAGGATAGTTTTATAACAAACGGCCATAACTCCCATATTATTTATTTATTGGCGTTTAAGGTCACATATTTCTGCACAATGGCTAATCATGAACACGACAGTTTTACGGGTGGAGGAAGCCAGAGCACCTGTAGAAAGCTTGGATGTTCTGAACTTTTGAACCGTCAGTGTAATAATGAAGATCGATCGTCAGTTGCAAACTTGCAAAGTTTGCAACTGACAATTGGTCTTGATTATTACACTGACGGTTCAAAAGTTCAGAACATCAAAGCTTTGAATGTGCCTAAAACACAAATGTTTCTAACGGTTTCTTGAGGTTTAACGTAGACGTTCTTGACTGTTTACCTTTTTCATCAAATTTTATTTTAATTATTAAACGTCTAAAATGGGAATGAAATTTACCAATTCTTCGACAACGAAAAATACTAATTGATTTTGGCATGACCGATCAACAATCAATCGATTAATCGTGACAGGCCTGTACACAATGTCGCCTTAGTACACAATGTCACCATGCCCCCATGTGGACAGGCCTGAAAGTTAAAAAATTTATAGTAATTTATATATTTTTTATACTTACCAATGACCCAGACATAGCTGGTGCTAACTCTTAAAATATAGGGCCAAACACAAATTTTGCCCCCCAATCCCCCAAATTTGCATCTAAAACTAAAGAAAACATGTCCTGAAAGGCCCTCCACACTTCGCCCCCACTGCGCATGCGCAGTGTCAAGGACGTTCCGAAATTGGCGCCATTAATCATTCTAATAACCAGTGCCTGGTAAGCGCTATGCACTCAGCGGGGAGGCAAGAGTTCCCAACTCCTGGGAGGGCCATCCCCGTCTGGGTCATTGGTAAGTATAAAAAGTTAAAAAATTTATAGTAATTTATATATTTTTTATACTTACCAATGACTCAGACATAGCTGGTGCTAACTCTTAAAATATAGGGCCAAACACAAATTTTGCCCCCCAATCCCCAAAATTTGCATCTAAAACTAAAGAAAACATGTCCTGAAAGGCCCTCCACACTTCGCCCCTACTGCGCATGCGCAGTGTCAAGGACGTTCCGAAATTGGCGCCATTTATCATTCTAATAACCAGTGCCTGGTAAGCGCTATGTACTCAGCGGGGAGGCAAGAGTTCCCAACTCCTGGGAGGGCCATCCCCGTCTGGGTCATTGGTAAGTATAAAAAATATATAAATTACTATAAATTTTTTAACATTTTTATACTGTACCAATGACCCAGACATAGCTGAATAGTAAAAAGGCTGGAGGGCCAAGGACATAGAGCAAAATGGAATACGCTCAATAAAATAAAATAGAGTCATCCCCTGTAGGGAAAAGAAGTAATAGGCCTTACATGTATCTTTCTTATTTATGATAAATTAGAAAGATACAACACCTTCCAAAATTGAGCTTCATACATCCATGTACTCTATTAATATCCAATATAATCCTTATACTAATAATTTTTAAAGTAAGCCAATAATAAAGTAAGTCTAGAGAATAGAGACTCTTATACTCCTAAAAGTGTCTGAGAATTGCATAATCATGTCCGCTGACATATGCAATATTCAAAAGCTATACTTTAAAAACTAAGACTTGAATGAATTTTATAAACTTAAACTTCTCACTAAACAACCATCCCAATAACAGCTCAGAATTACTAACTCCGGAGGAGGTATCCCCTTGTTTTCATAGTAAAACAGGTGACCCAAGGGAACACCCTCCCCCCCCCCCCCCCTTTTTCTTGCCCTGGGTCAAATAGCCCAGAGCGAAGAGGGCAGCCGAACGGAGACACTGCCGAAACAGACAGCCTACCTAGCTATAGTAGCAACTGTTAAGTGAATGACATTCTGAGCAGTAGATAATAGACCTAACAAAAGAGGCCTCAAGAAATTGACTCGATATTTCTAAGATAAAATTCATGAATGTGGATGGCTGAGCGCAATGAGCGGCCTTCAAAAATCTATAATAGCGACACTATTAATGTAAGCCCAAGAAGTAGAAGAACTCTTACTTCATGAGCCGAAATCTTAAGCACAACTGCTAAGTCAATGATATACCATAAGCAGTACCGATAGTTAATAGAATCCATTAACAATAAAATGGAGCGTAACGTCCTTCTACTAGACATCAAAGACAGAAGAAGCTTACGCCCTTGTAATAAACAGATATCTGTTTATAAATACATAAACTGTACCCGGAAAGAGTAAAGGCCTATGCCCATACGAAGACGGAAGGACCTTAAAATAATAGGTTCGGGATAATAGGAGCCTAACTCTTATGCAACAATCCAACCTAAATAGTAACGGAAGTATTGATTCCGAAACTATGAAAGTGAAAATCATCCATCGATAGTGCATGAAACTCACTGACTCTACAGTAAAAGAGAAACCAACAGAATTACTGTCTAAAAGGTCAGAATTTGAAAACTACTGTTTCCAGAGGCTCAAATGATTACTTAGCTAAATAAGAACCGAAGTTAAAATCCGTATAGGAATTTAATCTAAAGATTCTAAGTCTATTTATCAAAAGTTACTAACTGACTTAGATAAAGAGACAAAAGACTCAATTGTAAACTATCGTAGAGTGCATAGGTATGAGGTAACATAAACCTATAACCTAAATAATAACAGGCTGCAGTAGATCTTGTGAAACAAGTATACTAAAAAATAGCAATGAGTAGTATGGAGGGATCAACAATATGAACATAATGATCCCTACACCACGACGGAAGAGCCTCCACTTTAGTCGCGTAGAATAGCGAAGAAGAGGATCTCCTATAGTAAGAAATCGCGTCCAAAGCTCGTCCAGTACAGTGCTTACAATGTAATACGGACCACACAACGGAATACATGAAGGTTGCGACCTTGCTGGTTGTGATAAAGATGACACGATTTACACAGTGAAAAAAGATCCTCACATAGAGGAAGATTTCACGTTAAGACCCACAGTAGACAAGAGAGTAAATTACTCATGATCTCTGTGAAGATAGAGATGCTATCAACAGAAATGTATTGTGGTTGTTTATCTTAGCAATACCTGCTAAAACAACAGCGCCGGAGGATACGCGTATCCTATCATTCCGTCCTATAGATCAATAGAGCGTTAACACTATTAGCTCAGAGATCTGGACAAGCCAACACATACGTCTGCAATTGATTAGCAAGCTGTGTCATAAAAAAAAATCATCATTGGGCGCTCCCATAGATAGCAAATCTGATTGAATACTTGTTTGTTGAGAGTCCATTCTGACAGCAACAAGCGACCCGTAAGAGAACGGGAGTCCGATAAAACAATCAGACGACCCGGAATATGACGGACCAAAACTGAACTTGGTGTACTATAACCAACAGACGGATTCTTTCCATTAAATTGAATAACGGAAACGAAAGAGTGCCTCCCTGGTTCCGGAGATACGCCACTACTGTCGAATTAAAGGACAGGAATTTGGGCATGCATTTCTGAATAATGTTCATGCAATGACATAAAGCAAGCCTAAAAAACATTATTCCGCAGAAGTTAAAGTGATAGCTAAAAGACTGCGGAACCCAAAGACCCTGGCACTTCGAATCCGTAGGGATCAGTATATATCCCAATCTGTTTGACTGGCAACCGTCATAACAGCCACACTCGGGTCCGGCAACTGCGGCGGCACTCTCTGAGTCAACCACCGAATGTTTGCCCCAGTCTGAATCTCTTGTAACACTAGATAGACAAGAGAACATATAAATCGAGCAATTCATGGATTGCCGGAAAGTTGCCGTCGAAGAGAAGCTCCTCCGAGAACGAAGCGACTCTGAGAGAGTTCTTAACCTTACTATCCACGCGTGTGGATGTAGCTAGGGCTGCGTCATGTCTAACCAACTCCAATCAGCCACTGAAGGGCGGAGTTATACGTGAACAAACTACTGCCCTCAAAAGAAATTACATTGAGAATAATATCCCGTAAATCTTTTCTTGAAGACGTAATGATAACGCCTCAGTAAGGCGGAGTACGTATAATAAAGCGTCTAAGTTAAGTCTACTATACATAATGTCGTTCCCAACATTGAAATTGGAAAAGACATAAACGGCGAAAAAGAATATATGCAGTCTTTAATCACACCGTCTAGACGCATATGAACTCTCGGTATGCCCTGCTCTGCCAAAATAAACTATTTGTAAAAATGATAAAATGGCAGAAATGAGCAACGCGGACAAGAAACTAAACTATCATGTTTAGTAGCAGGCTTGTATATATATATATATATAGCGTCGAAAAATAAAACACATGTTGTAATGACAATATTGGACTGCGTCGGTAAGTCAGGGACAATGTCCCTGTACCGATCGAAAAATCCGAGTCCAATGACGCTATAAGTCTCTTATCCAAGATCGCAGCAATGAAGTCCGAAATAATAATCACTGGAAGAAATGCCAGAAGATATGAAAGGCATCTTCCGATACTACTAAAGGGAAAACTCGAAATCTTTCGAATCCCTTTCGCCATCCTGTCGGACCCTATAAAGCGTTCGGTCGTCCGTAGCTGATGCAACTGCGGACCGCACCGACCCAGCGCCGTCGGATAATTCCTGATTCGACCGAGAAACTGTCAATTGCTGGGATGCTGCGAAACAACTGTGCTAACTCGGATAGCACGTCCGTCACTGAGGCCTGAGGAGAAGCGGTCTTACGATGCAATGCCGCTGGAAGCTCCGTGATCGTTACCCCCGTGCATACTTCCAATATGCGAGCGAACGGAGTGTATAGGCCTCGTGTCCCTTGGCTACCGGATGGCGCGACCTATTCACCGTGGAATCACTAAATGCCGAAACTGATCGGATACTCGAGGTCACGTAGCCAATGTGCGGTCGTGTGCCCTGCTGTGAGGATGAGGAAGCATTAAAGACAGTCTCTCGGACTGTCAATATAACGGAGCGTCCCGAGCAACGGACATATGCTCCGAATGTAAAATATCTGAACCACAACATGCGGTCCCCTATGTTGTTGGGCGAGAGAGGAACCTCTCTCGCTCACAGCCCGGACGGACCTGGACAAGCAAGGAACCGGACTAACAGGCTTCCTCCGATCTGTCCTCAATCTGCCGTCACTGGGTGAGTACTAAAGTAATTAAAGTGCTCGCATCACCCAAATCTCCTTCCTAGACCGCAACAGACGAACCCGGCAGCCGAACCATTCGATGAATGTACGCTACACCGGGTGAGCTAGCGAATGTCACTCCGTAAGCGATAGACATATTCCATGAGCACTTATTGCCGCTAACTCTTCATTAACTATGACGACAGAGGCACACTTTTGAAAGACATCTCCATAACTCTTCGAACAAGAAACCAGAAATGCTTGGATAGCAAGCATAAAATAATAATATATATAGCGTCGTTCAATAATTCGAAAGTTTGTGTGACATTATTGGACTATGTCGGAACTGAGGGACGATGTCCCTGAACCGAACCAAAAATTTCTAAGTCCACCGACGCTATCAGTTTCTTATCCGGCATCGCAGCATATGTTGTTCCGAAAGGGAAAGCTTGAAATCCTCCGAATCCCTTTCGGTATCCCGTCGGACCGGATGAAACTTTCGGACGTCCGTACCCGTTTCCGCGGAGCGTCCCGACCCAGCATCGTCGGATAAAATATATGCGACAGATTCAGTTGATGCTGGGATGCTGCGATAAACTGTGCTATTAAGGAAAGCACGTCCGTTCCCGAGGCCTGTGCAGTAGCGGACTTACGATGCATTGCCGCCGGAAGCTCCGTGTACGTTGACTCCCGCACACTTCCTATGCGAACGTCCGGAGTCTGCAGGCCTCGAGTCCCCGGCTACCGACCCAGCGCTGTCGGATAATTCTCGATCCGACACCGTTCTGTCGGCTGCTGGGATGCTGCGATAAGCTGTGCTATGTGCACAAGAATGTCCGGCGTCGAGACCTGCGGAGGTGCAGTCTATCGCTGCTTCGCCGAGGGCAGCTCCGCATCAGATGGCTCCCGCATACTTTTCCTATGCGAACGTCCGGAGTCCATCGGTCTCGAATCCCTGGCTGCCGGATGGTGTGACCTGGTCGCCGAAGAATCCTTGATCGGCGAAGCTGGTAATATATCGGCGGTCACGCAGCCAAGGTGCGGTCGTGTGCGCTGACGAGAAGAGGAAGCCTTAGCAGTCTCAGCGGACTGCCTATACAACGGAGCGTCCCGAGCGACGGACGTATGCTCCGCTAGCGACACATTTTGTACCACAACATCTGGGGCCAGATGTTGTTGAACGAGAGAGGGGCCTCTCTCGCTTGCCGTCCGGATGGACCGGAACGAGCTATGAACCGGACTAAAAGGCTTCCTCCGTTCTCCCTCCGATCCGCCGTCACTGGGTGTGCATTAAGTTAATTTTATAGTGCTCCTTCTAGACCGCAACGGACGAACCCAGCTGCCGAACCATTCGGTGAATGGACGCTACACCGGGCGAGCTAGCGGACGTCAAAGGCCGTCGAACCTACTAGGGTCCTCTTAGGCAATTGGCGTATTACATGAGCACTTTTCCGCTAGCCCTTCATTAATTGTGACGACGGAGGCACACTGTTGGAAGACATCACAGATACATCACCCTAATCTTGATCGTCTGAAATAGAAATTGATAAAGTAGAGTGACCCTGCGGGGAAAGGACCGGAGTGTCCAAATCCCCAACAACATACCGTGACATACGCTTCCCATATTGTCATCGAAATCATACGATACAGAACAGGAGTTAATGCGAGTACACTGACCACATATAGAATGATAATAAAGTCAGAGGAAGACTTCCTCTTAAAACAATTGATCAATATCCTTTCAATGTGAAAAGAAAACAAGTCCTGGTACTCGCACTAACCCCTGGCAATCAAAATACATAATAATAATATGATCCATTAATATAGAAAAAATAATTGAAATCAAAATATTTTGAAAAAATATTTTTTTAGAACAGCCCAAGTTTATGAAAAGTAACGTTGAGCCCCAATGGATCCCAAGCCTAAGTGTGGACAAAAATTTTAAAAATATTTTAAACAATTTATTCAACACTTACGAACAATAATAATGTATCTAGTTATGATTAAAATAACATAAAGATATTATTTTTTAGAAATCCCCCCCTCACACAGACGGCTGTTGTAAATGTAAACAATGAGTGTAAAAACACTAAAATAAGACTCCAGGCACCCAGGCCCGAAATCAGTTACCAAAAATACACTATCTGATGCAAAACAGAGACTTCCAGGGAAGAAACTGCAGAACATCAGATGGTAGATGCAGAACACAACGCCTAACCACCCGTAGGTGAAGACGTAAACATGGGGAAAGAACAGAATTCATTCTGTTATTCAGCTAAAACTCCCAAGAAATTTTAGTAATAATAATTACAGAAACTATGCCAAAAGCATGGGAGAATAGCAAGGGGGAACTTAAAGGACAGGGAGAGAGGAAAACACTTGAAAAAACAGTGTAACTAAATAATCAGAATGACAACAAAATGGCTGCTGCCTTGAAAATAGGTAACTTAACATAATTTCATTAAAAAATTTTAAGTTACAGCCCTGATAATATTCTGTCACACATTCTTTTCCTCTCCTCCTTCTCTATCCTCCTTAGAATCACCATTTCACTAATATTTATGTGTCTGGCATCATTTAAACTGAGATTTAAAAGCACAAAGATCAGTCAGATGTTAACTGATGAAGGGCCAAACTTAGAATGATAAATGGCACCAATTTCGGAACGTCCTTGACACTGCGCATGCGCAGTAGGGGCGAAGTGTGGAGGGCCTTTCAGGACATGTTTTCTTTAGTTTTAGATGCAAATTTTGGGGATTGGGGGGCAAAATTTGTGTTTGGCCCTATATTTTAAGAGTTAGCACCAGCTATGTCTGGGTCATTGGTACAGTATAAAAATATATATAAATTACTATAAATTTTTTAACATTTTTATACTGTACCAATGACCCAGACATAGCTGAATAGTAAAAAGGCTGGAGGGCCAAGGACATAGAGCAAAATGGAATACGCTCAATAAAATAAAATAGAGTCATCCCCTGTAGGGAAAAAGAAGTAATAGGCCTTACATGTATCTTTCTTATTTATGATAAATTAGAAAGATACAACACCTTCCAAAATTGAGCTTCATACATCCATGTACTCTATTAATATCCAATATAATCCTTATACTAATAATTTTTAAAGTAAGCCAATAAATAAAGTAAGTCTAGAGAATAGAGACTCTTATACTCCTAAAAGTGTCTGAGGATTGCATAATCATGTCCGTTGACATATGCAATATTCAAAAGCTATACTTTAAAAACTAAGACTTGAATGAATTTTAAATACCTAAACTTCTCACTAAACAACCATCCCAATAACAGCTCAGAATTACTAACTCCGGAGGAGGTATCCCCTTGTTTTCATAGTAAAACAGGTGACCCAAGGGAACACCCTCCCCCCCCCCCCCCCCCCCCCCTTTTTCTTGCCCTGGGTCAAATAGCCCAGAGCGAAGAGGGCAGCCGAACGGAGACACTGCCGAAACAGACAGCCTACCTAGCTATAGTAGCAACTGTTAAGTGAATGACATTCTGAGCAGTAGATAATAGACCTAACAATAGAGGCCTCCAGAAATGGACTCGATATTTCTGAGATAAAATTCATGAATGTGGATGGCTGAGCGCAATGAGCGGCCTTCAAAAATCTGTAATAGCGACACTATTAATGTAAGCCCAAGAAGTAGAAGAACTCTTACTTCATGAGCCGAAATCTTAAGCACAACTGCTAAGTCAATGATATACTATAAGCAGTACCGATAGTTAATAGAATCCATTAACAATAAAATGGAGCGTAACGTCCTTCTACTAGACATCAAAGACAGAAGAAGCTTACGCCCATAGTAATAAACAGAAATCTGTTTATAAATACATAAACTGTACCCGGAAAGAGTAAAGGCCTATGCCCATACGAAGACGGAAGGACCTTAAAATAATAGGTTCCGGATAATAGGAGCCTAACTCTTATGCAACAATCCAACCTAAATAGTAACAGAAGTATTGATTCCGAAACTATGAAAGTGAAAATCATCCATCGATAGTGCATGAAACTCACTGACTCTACAGTAAAAGAGAAACCAACAGAATTACTGTCTAAAAGGTCAGAATTTGAAAACTACTGTTTCCAGAGGCTCAAATGATTACTTAGCTAAATAAGAACCGAAGTTAAAATCCGTATAGGAATTTAATCTAAAGATTCTAAGTCTATTTATCAAAAAGTTACTAACTGACTTAGATAAAGAGACAAAAGACTCAATTGTAAACTATCGTAGAGTGCATAGGTATGAGGTAACATAAACCTATAACCTAAATAATAACAGGCTGCAGTAGATCTTGTGAAACAAGTATACTAAAAAATAGCAACGAGTAGTATGGAGGGATCAACAATATGAACATAATGATCCCTACACCACGACGGAAGAGCCTCCACTTTAGCCGCATAGAATAGCGAAGAAGAGGATCTCCTATAGTAAGAAATCGCGTCCAAAGCTCGTCCAGTACAGTGCTTACAATGCAATACGGACCACACAACGGAATACATGAAGGTTGCGACCTTGCAGGTTGTGATAAAGATGACACGATTTACCCAGTGAAAAAGATCCTCACATAGAGGAAGATTTCACGTTAAAACCCACAGTAGACAAGAGAGAAAATTACTCATGATCTCTGTGAAGATAGAGATGCTATCAACAGAAATGTATTGTGGTTGTTTATCTTAGCAATACCTGCTAAAACAACAGCGCCGGAGGATACGCGTATCCTATCATTCCGTCCTATAGATCAATAGAGCATTAAGAATATTAGCTCAGAGATCTGGACAAGCCAACACATACGTCTGCAATTGATTAGCAAGCTGTGTCATAAATAAATCATCATTGGGCGCTCCCATAGATAGCAAATCTGATTGAATACTTGTTTGTTGAGAGTCCATTCTGACAGCAACAAGCGACCCGTAAGAGAACGGGAGTCCGATAAAACAATCAGACGACCCGGAATATGACGGACCAAAACTGAACTTGGTGTACTATAACCAACAGACGGATTCTTTCCATTAAATTGAATAACGGAAACGAAAGAGTGCCTCCCTGGTTCCGGAGATACGCCACTACTGTCGAATTAAAGGACAGGAATTTGGGCATGCGTTTCTGAATAATGTTCATGCAATGACATAAAGCAAGCCTAAAAAACATTATTCCGCAGAAGAAAACTGATTGCTAAAAGACTGCGGAACCCAAAGACCCTCGCACTTCGAATCCGTAGGGATCAGTATTATATCCCAATCTGTATGACTGGCAACCGTCATAACAGCCACACTCGGGTCCGGCAACTGCGGCGGCACTCTCTTGAGTCAACCACCGAATGTTTGCCCCAGTCTGAATCTCTTGTAACACTAGATAGACAAGAGAACGTGTAAATCGAGCAATTCATGGATTGCCGAAAAGTTGCCGTCGAAGAGAAGCTCCTCCGAGAACGAAGCGACTCTGAGAGAGTTCTTAACCTTACTATCCACGCGAGTGGATGTAGCTAGGGCTGCGTCACGTCTAACTAACTCCAATCAGCCACTGGAGGGCGGAGTTATACGTGAACAAACTACTGCCCTCAAAAGAAATTACATTGAGAATAATATCCCGTAAATCTTTTCTTGAAGACGTAATAACGCCTCAGTAAGGCGGATTACGTATAATAAAGCGTCTAAGTTATGTCTACTATACATAATGTCGTTCCCAACATTGAAATTGGAAAAGACATAAATGGCGAAAAAGAATATATGCAGTTTTTAATCACACCGTCTAGACGCATATGAACTCTCGGTATGCCCTGCTCTGCCAAAATAAACTATTTGTATAAATGATAAAATGGCAGAAATGAGCAACGCGGACAAGAAACTAAACTATCATGCTTAGTAGCAGGCTTGTATATATATATATAGTGTCGAAAAATAAAACACATGTTGTAATGACAATATTGGACTACGTCGGTAAGTCAGGGACAATGTCCCCGAACCGATCGAAAAATCCGAGTCCAATGACGCTATAAGTCTCTTATCCAAGATCGCAGCAATGAAGTCCGCAATAATAATCACTGGAAGATAATGCCAAAAGATATGAAAGGCATCTTCCGATACTACTAAAGGGAAAACTCGAAATCTTTTGAATCCCTTTCGCCATCCTGTCGGACCCTATAAAGCGTTCGGTCGTCCGTACCTGATGCAACCGCGGACCGCACCGACCCAGCGCCGTCGGATAATTCCTGATTCGACCGAGAAACTGTCAATTGCTGGGATGCTGCAAAACAACTGTGCTAACTCGGATAGCACGTCCGTCACTGAGGCCTGAGGAGAAGCGGTCTTACGATGCATTGCCGCTGGAAGCTCCGTGATCGTTACCCCGTGCATACTACCAATATGCGAGCAAACGGAGTGTATAGGCCTCGTGTCCCTTGGCTACCGGATGGCGCGACCTATTCGCCGTGGAATCACTGAATGCCGAAACTGATCGGATACTCGAGGTCACGTAGCCAATGTGCGGTCGTGTGCCCTGCTGTGAGGATGAGGAAGCATTAAAGACAGTCTCTCGGACTGTCAATATAACGGAGCGTCCCGACCAACGGACATATGCTCCGAATGTAAAATATCTGAACCACAACATGCGGTCCCCTATGTTGTTGGAGAGAGAGGGACCTCTCTCGCTCACAGCCCAGACGGACCTGGACCAGCCAGGAACCGGACTAACAGGCTTCCTCCGATCTGTCCTCAATCTGCCGTCACTGGGTGAGTACTAAAGTAATTAAAGTGCTCGCATCACCCAAATCTCCTTCCTAGACCGCAACGGACGAACCCGGCAGCCGAACCATTCGATGAATGTACGCTACACCGGGTGAGCTAGCGAATGTCACTCCGTAGGCGATAGACATATTCCATGAGCACTTATTGCCGCTAACTCTTCATTAACTATGACGACAGAGGCACACTTTTGAAAGACATCTCCATAACTCTTCGAACAAGAAACCAGAAATGCTTGGTTAGCAAGCATAAAATAATAATATATATAGCGTAGCTCAATAATTCAAAAGTTGTGTGACATTATTGGACTATGTCGGAACTGAGGGACGATGTCCCTGAACCGAACCAAAAATCCACCGACGCTATCAGTTTCTTATCCGGCATCGCAGCATTCTGGTCCGACGAAAGAAGCTGGAGAAGACCAAGTCAGATGACATACACAACAGCATATGTTGTTCCGAAAGGGAAAGCTCGAAATCCTCCGAATCCCTTTCGGTATCCCGTCGGACCGGATGAAACTTTCGGACGTCCGTACCCGCTTCCGCGGAGCGTCCCGACCCAGCATCGTCGGATAAAATATATGCGACAGATTCAGTTGATGCTGGGATGCTGCGATAAACTGTGCTATTAAGGAAAGCACGTCCGTTCCCAAGGCCTGTGCAGTAGCGGTCTTACGATGCATTGCCGCCGGAAGCTCCGTGTACGTTGACTCCCGCACACTTCCTATGCGAACGTCCGGAGTCTGCAGGCCTCGTGTCCCTGGCTACCGGATGGTGTGACCTGGTCGCCGAAGAATCCTTGATCGGCGAAGCTGGTAATATATCGGCGGTCACGCAGCCAAGGTGCGGTCGTGTGCGCTGACGAGAAGAGGAAGCCTTAGCAGTCTCAGCGGACTGCCTATACAACGGAGCGTCCCGAGCGACGGACGTATGCTCCGCTTACGACACATTTTGTACCACAACATCTGGGGCCAGATGTTGTTGAACGAGAGAGGGGCCTCTCTCGCTTGCCGTCCGGATGGACCGGAACGAGCTATGAACCGGACTAAAAGGCTTCCTGCATTCTCCCTCCGATCCGCCGTCACTGGGTGTGCATTAGGTTAGTTTATAGTGCTCGCATCACCCCAAAATTCCTTCTAGACCGCAACGGACGAACCCGGCTGCCGAACCATTCGGTGAATGGACGCTACACCGGGCGAGCTAGCGGACGTCAAAGGCCGTCGAACCTACTAGGGTCCTCTTAGGCAATTGGCGTATTTACATGAGCACTTTTCCGCTAGCCCTTCATTAATTGTGACGACGGAGGCACACTGTTGGAAGACATCACAGATACATCACCCTAATCTTGATTGTCTGAAATAGAAATTGATAAAGTAGAGTGACCCTGCAGGGAAAGGACCGGAGTGTCCAAATCCCCAACAACATACCGTGACATACGCTTCCCATATTGTCATCGAAATCATACGATACAGAACAGGAGTTAATGCGAGTACACTGACCACATATAGAATGATAATAAAGTCAGAGGAAGACTTCCTCTTAAAACAATTGATCAATATCCTTTCAATGTGAAAAGAAAACAAGTCCTGGTACTCGCACTAACCCCTGGCAATCAAAATACATAATAATAATATGATCCATTGATATAGAAAAAATAATTGAAATCAAAATATTTTGAAAAAAAATTTTTTTTTTTTTTTTCAGAACAGCCCAAGTTTCTGAAAAGTAACGTTGAGCCCCAATGGATCCCAAGCCAAAGTGTGGACAAAAATTTTAAAAATATTTTAAACAATTTATTCAACACTTACGAACAATAATAATGTATCTAGTTATGATTAAAATAACATCAAGATATTATTTTTTAGAAATCCCCCCCTCACACAGAGGGCTGTTGAAAATGTAAACAATGAGTGTAAAAACACTAAAATAAGACTCCAGGCACCCAGGCCCGAAATCAGTTACCAAAAATACACTATCTGATGCAAAACAGAGACTTCCAGGGAAGAAACTGCAGAACATCAGATGGTAGATGCAGAACACAACGCCTAACCACCCCTAGGTGAAGACGTAAACATGGGGAAAAGAACAGAATTCATTCTGTTATTCAGCTAAAACTCCCAAGAAAATTTAGTAATAATAATTACAAAAACTATGCCAAAAGCATGGGAGAATAGCAAGGGGGAACTTAAAGGACAGGGAGAGAGGAAAACACTTAAAAAAACAGTGTAACTAAATAATCAGAATGACAACAAAATGGCTGCTGCCTTGAAAATAGGTAACTTAACATAATTTCATTAAAAAATTTTAAGTTACAGCCCTGATAATATTCTGTCACACATTCTTTTCCTCTCCTCCTTCTCTATCCTCCTTAGAATCACCATTTCACTAATATTTATGTGTCTGGCATCATTTAAACTGAGATTTATAAGCACAAAGATCAGTCAGATGTTAACTGATGAAGGGCCAAACTTAGAATGATTAATGGCACCAATTTCGGAACGTCCTTGACACTGCGCATGCGCAGTGGGGGCGAAGTGTGGAGGGCCTTTCAGGACATGTTTTCTTTAGTTTTAGATGCAAATTTTGGGGATTGGGGGGCAAAATTTGTGTTTGGCCCTATATTTTAAGAGTTAGCACCAGCTATGTCTGGGTCATTGGTACAGTATAAAAATATAAGCAGTCTGACATTTGCAGAATGAGGTCCCCAGAGGGTGAATTTGATGATGCTATCCCACACAGTGGGCCAATTTATCCTCTAGGTACCTCTTTCTGTTTAGTTTTGAGACCCTGATTCAGATTGAGGTTCACAGAGGGTAAATTTAGTGATGCTACCCTGCTGTGCAGGGCAGCATCACTAAATTCACCCTCAGGAGACCTCATTTTGCAGATGACAGTCTGCTTATTTTCTGGCTTGCATGTGGGTGACAATATGGACAACACAGTAAATGCCAACCTATACAATCATTATAAACTAATGAATTTTAAAATCAGTATTTGCACAGGTACAATAACTCTAATGAAAACATAAGGAGTTGTTTTTTTAACACAAAACAGTTAAGTTCCCATGCAGCCACAAACAGCCCCAATTATATTCAGACTTAAAACTTAAAAAATCCTTGATCAACTAACAGAAGTGGGAGGAGGGGTAATGACCAGAGGATGCTACAATGTAGTTAAAACTGAAAACAATGCACTGATTTTCACAAAATACACTGTTACATGTACAACAAAACAGTACAATATCTGTCAAAATAATAAGTTTCATTATCCTAAATAAATCAGGAGAGCGCTTTTTTTTGCTTGCCTACTGCTCACCTTAAAGAAAATAAGAAGGATGAAAACTAGCAGTCCTGGGCCCAGAAAATAATTATTACCATAACCACCTATTTCTCAATGCAGAGAGTAGTTTCTGTAAGACGGCTATACAGTGCCACTCTTCAACTCTGAGGCTTGCCAGAGTCTCTAGCAATATACATTGACCAGGATTCAGTATTGCTGAATTTACTAGTGAGTCATTCTATTTACACATTCTCGTAAACTTTAAGCTTGAAGAGAGCGTTTGGCTCTCCTAGTCCATGTTAGGAGACTGATTTTTACCATTTTTTAGCCCTCGTGGAATTTTCAGAATGCAAGGCCTACTTAACAGTGGTTTGTAGACACTCTTTTGCCTAAAATTTGTATACTCCCACTATCAAGTATAATGATTTGAACGACTGAAAGAATGATGGGGAAAACATTTCAGATGGTGGGGGGTGGGGGTGGGGGGGGGGGTAATAGGGGTGGGGGAATGAACTGCCCTACCCAAACTCCTGGAAAACCCAGAAATTCTTTCATCCCTGACATGTATTGAAGAAATTTTTTTTAACTCATATTCATTCATATTTTTTATAAAAAGGAAGGAAACAAACGATAACAAGCTTTTAGTACTGAAATGTTTAACCAGATAATCGGTTTGAAACCAGTTAGCTACCTATCCTATTAGAAAAAACCCTCAACCGGTTATCCGAAATATCGACAGTGGTCGTCATTCCACGTTTAAAACATAGTAAATCTGCCGCTTCTTCTTTGTGATAGATTACACAATGATTGGCAGTTTCCGTGAGTGATCAGTAATTACAGAAACTATTCCATAGTGTGTATACAAATGAACGATGTCGAGTACTCGACAACATTCGTTTAAGTACACACTACCGAATAGTTTGAGAATACTGTTTCCAATTCCTATAGTTTTGATCCCATATTCGGTGAAATAATGGCCAAGGATAACCAAATATTATCCGGTTACAGCTCTCGGTTAGTTGGTTGTGAAAATGAGCCCTACTTTTAACATTTACTGATGAAGAAACATTCTCATTGATCAGATGACCGACTGATGTTAACCCTTTACCTAACCTGAAAAGCAGATGACACTTGCAAAAAATAATTCTTGAATAACTAATTTTTTTCATTTTTTGTCTCAAAAACATAGGTTATGACCCCTTGTTGGAATGAGCTCGTTCCAACGAGGGATCATAACCTATGTTTTTGAGACAAAAAATAAAAAAAGTTAAAAAATTTATAGTAATTTATATATTTTTTATACTTACCAATGACCCAGACATATAGCTGGTGCTAACTCTTAAAATATAGGGCCAAACACAAATTTTGCCCCCCAATCCCCAAAATTTGCATCTAAAACTAAAGAAAACATGTCCTGAAAGGCCCTCCACACTTCGCCCCTACTGCGCATGCGCAGTGTCAAGGACGTTCCGAAATTGGCGCCATTTATCATTCTAATAACCAGTGCCTGGTAAGCGCTATGTACTCAGCGGGGAGGCAAGAGTTCCCAACTCCTGGGAAGGCCATCCCCGTCTGGGTCATTGGTAAGTATAAAAAATATATAAATTACTATAAATTTTTTAACATTTTTATACTGTACCAATGACCCAGACATAGCTGAATAGTAAAAAGGCTGGAGGGCCAAGGACATAGAGCAAAATGGAAAACGCTCAATAAAATAAAATAGAGTCATCCCCTGTAGGGAAAAGAAGTAATAGGCCTTACATGTATCTTTCTTATTTATGATAAATTAGAAAGATACAACACCTTCCAAAAATTGAGCTTCATACATCCATGTACTCTATTAATATCCAATAATCCCTATACTAATAATTTTTAAAGTAAGCCAATAATAAAGTAAGTCTAGAGAATAGAGACTCTTATACTCCTAAAAGTGTGTGAGAATTGCATAATCATGTCCGTTGACATATGCAATATTCAAAAGCTATACTTTAAAAACTAAGACTTGAATGAATTTTATAAACTTAAACTTCTCACTAAACAACCATCCCAATAACAGCTCAGAATTACTAACTCCGGAGGAGGTATCCCCTTGTTTTTATAGTAAAAACAGGTGACCCAAGGGAACACCCTCCCCCCCCCCCCCCCCCTTTTTCTTGCCCTGGGTCAAATAGCCCAGAGCGAAGAGGGCAGCCGAACGGAGACACTGCCGAAACAGACAGCCTACCTAGCTATAGTAGCAACTGTTAAGTGAATGACATTCTGAGCAGTAGATAATAGACCTAACAATAGAGGCCTCCAGAAATGGACTCGATATTTCTGAGATAAAATTCATGAATGGATGGCTGAGCGCAATGAGCAGCCTTCAAAAATTTATAATAGCAACACTATTAATGTAAGCCCAAGAAGTAGAAGAACTCTTACTTCATGAGCCGAAATCTTAAGCACAACTGCTAAGCCAATGAAATACCATAAGCAGTACGCTAGTTAATAGAATCCATTAACAATAAAATGGAGCGTAACGTCCTTCTACTAGACATCAAAGACAGAAGAAGCTTACGCCCTTGTAATAAACAGATATCTGTTTATAAATACATAAACTGTACCCGGAAAGAGTAAAGGCCTATGCCCATACGAAGACGGAAGGACCTTAAAATAATAGGTTCCGGATAATAGGAGCCTAACTCTTATGCAACAATCCAACCTAAATAGTAACGGAAGTATTGATTCCGAAACTATGAAAGTGAAAATCATCCATCGATAGTGCATGAAACTCACTGACTCTACAGTAAAAGAGAAACCAACAGAATTACTGTCTAAAAGGTCAGAATTTGAAAACTACTGTTTCCAGAGGCTCAAATGATTACTTAGCTAAATAAGAACCGAAGTTAAAATCCATATAGGAATTTAATCTAAAGATTCTAAGTCTATTTATCAAAAAGTTACTAACTGACTTAGATAAAGAGACAAAAGACTCAATTGTAAACTATCGTAGAGTGCATAGGTATGAGGTAACATAAACCTATAACCTAAATAACAACAGGCTGCAGTAGATCTTGTGAAACAAGTATACTAAAAAATAGCAATGAGTAGTATGGAGGGATCAACCATATGAACATAATGATCCCTACACCACGACGGAAGAGCCTCCACTTTAGTCGCATAGAATAGCGAAGAAGAGGATCTCCTATAGTAAGAAATCGCGTCCAAAGCTCGTCCAGTACAGTGCTTACAATGCAATACGGACCACACAACGGAATACATGAAGGTTGCGACCTTGCTGGTTGTGATAAAGATGACACGATTTACCCAGTGAAAAAAGATCCTCACATAGAGGAAGATTTCACGTTAAGATCCACAGTAGACAAGAGAGTAAATTACTCATGATCTCTGTGAAGATAGAGATGCTATCAACAGAAATGTATTGTGGTTGTTTATCTTAGCAATACCTGCTAAAACAACAGCGCCGGAGGATACGCATATCCTATCATTCCGTCCTATAGATCAATAGAGCGTTAACAGTATTAGCTCAGAGATCTGGACAAGCCAACACATACGTCTGCAATTGATTAGCAAGCTGTGTCATAAATAAAACATCATTGGGCGCTCCCATAGATAGCAAATCTGATTGAATACTTGTTTGTGGAAAGTCCATTCTGACAGCAACAAGCGACCCGTAAGAGAACGGGAGTGCGATAAAACAATCAGACGACCCAGAATATGACGGACCAAAACTGAACTTGGTGTACTATAACCAACAGACGGATTCTTTCCATTAAATTGAATAACGGAAACGAAAGAGTGCCTCCCTGGTTCCGGAGATACGCCACTACTGTCGAATAAAAGGACAGGAATTTGGGCATGCGTTTCTGAATAATGTTCATGCAATGACATAAAGCAAGCCTAAAAAACATTATTCCGCGGAAGTTAAAGTGATAGCTAAAAGACTGCGGAACCCAAAGACCCTGGCACTTCGAATCCGTAGGGATCAGTATATATCCCAATCTGTTTGACTGGCAACCGTCATAACAGCCACACTCGGGTCCGGCAACTGCGGCGGCACTCTCTGAGTCAACCACCGAATGTTTGCCCCAGTCTGAATCTCTTGTAACACTAGATAGACAAGAGAATGTATAAATCAAGCAATTCATGGATTGCCGGAAAGTTGCCGTCGAAGAGAAGCTCCTCCGAGAACGAAGCGACTCTGAGAGAGTTCTTAACCTACTATCCACGCGTGGATGTAGCTAGGGCTGCATCACGTCTAACCAACTCCAATCAGCCACTGAAGGGCGGAGTTATACGTGAACAAACTACTGCCCTCAAAAGAAATTACATTGAGAATAATATCCCGTAAATCTTTTCTTGAAGACGTAATGATAACGCCTCAGTAAGGCGGATTACGTATAATAAAGCGTCTAAGTTAAGTCTACTATACATAATGTCGTTCCCAACATTGAAATTGGAAAAGACATAAACGGCGAAAAAGAATATATGCAGTCTTTAATCACACCGTCTAGACGCATATGAACTCTCGGTATGCCCTGCTCTGCCAAAATAAACTATATGTAAAAAAGATAAAATGGCAGAAATGAGCCACGCGGACAAGAAACTAAACTATCATGCTTAGTAGCAGGCTTGTATATATATATAAATATATAGCGTCGAAAAATAAAACACATGTTGTAATGACAATATTGGACTGCGTCGGTAAGTCAGGGACAAAGTCCCTGTACCGATCGAAAAATCCGAGTCCAATGACGCTATAAGTCTCTTATCCAAGATCGCAGCAATGAAGTCCGAAAAATAATCACTGGAAGAAATGCCAGAAGATATGAAAGGCATCTTCCGATACTACTAAAGGGAAAACTCGAAATCTTTCGAATCCCTTTCGCCATCCTGTCGGACCCTATAAAGCGTTCGGATCGGATAATTCCTGATTCGACCGAGAAACTGTCAATTGCTGGATGCTGCGAAACAACTGTGTTAACTCGGATAGCACGTCCGTCACTGAGGCCTGAGGAGCAGCGGTCTTACGATGCATTGCCGCAGGAAGCTCCGAGATCGTTACCCCGTGCATACTTCCAATATGCGAGCGAACGGAGTGTATAGGCCTCGTGTCCCTTGGCTACCGGATGGCGCGACCTATTCGCTGTGGAATCACTGAATGCCGAAACTGATCGGATACTCGAGGTCACGTAGCCAATGTGCGGTCGTGTGCCCTGCTGTGAGGATGAGGAAGCATTAAAGACAGTCTCTCGGACTGTCAATATAACGGAGCGTCCGAGCAACGGACATATGCTCCGAATGTAAAATATCTGAACCACAACATGCGGTCCCCCTATGTTGTTGGCTTCCTCCGATCTGTCCTCAATCTGCCGTCACTGGGTGAGTACTAAAGTAATTAAAGTGCTCGCATCACCCAAATCTCCTTCCTAGACCGCAACGGACGAACCCGGCAGCCGAACCATTCGATGAATGTACGCTACACCGGGTGAGCTAGCGAATGTCACTCCGTAAGCGATAGACATATTCCATGAGCACTTATTGCCGCTAACTCTTCATTAACTATGACGACAGAGGCACACTTTTGAAAGACATCTCCATAACTCTTCGAACAAGAAACCAGAAATGCTTGGATAGCAAGCATAAAATAATAATATATATAGCGTCGTTCAATAATTCGAAAGTTTGTGTGACATTATTGGACTATGTCGGAACTGAGGGACGATGTCCCTGAACCGAACCAAAAATTTCTAAGTCCACCGACGCTATCAGTTTCTTATCCGGCATCGCAGCATATGTTGTTCCGAAAGGGAAAGCTTGAAATCCTCCGAATCCCTTTCAGTATCCCGTCGGACCGGATGAAACTTTCGGACGTCCGTACCCGCTTCCGCGGAGCGTCCCGACCCAGCATCGTCGGATAAAATATATGCGACAGATTCAGTTGATGCTGGGATGCTGCGATAAACTGTGCTATTAAGGAAAGCACGTCCGTTCCCGAGGCCTGTGCAGTAGCGGACTTACGATGCATTGCCGCTGGAAGCTCCGTGTACGTTGACTCCCGCACACTTCCTATGCGAACGTCCGGAGTCTGCAGGCCTCGAGTCCCCGGCTACCGACCCAGCGCTGTCGGATAATTCTCGATCCGACACCGTTTCTGTCGGCTGCTGGGATGCTGCGAAAAGCTGTGCTATGTGCACAAGAATGTCCGGCGTCGAGACCTGCGGAGGCGCAGTCTATCGCTGCTTCGCCGAGGGCAGCTCCGCATCAGATGGCTCCCGCATACTTTTCCTATGCGAACGTCCGGAGTCCATCGGTCTCGAATCCCTGGCTGCCGGATGGTGTGACCTGGTCGCCGAAGAATCCTTGATCGGCGAAGCTGGTAATATATCGGCGGTCACGCAGCCAATGTGCGGTCGTGTGCGCTGACGAGAAGAGGAAGCCTTAGCAGTCTCAGCGGACTGCCTATACAACGGAGCGTCCCGAGCGACGGACGTATGCTCCGCTAGCGACACATTTGTACCACAACATCTGGGGCCAGATGTTGTTGAACGAGAGAGGGGCCTCTCTCGCTTGCCGTCCGGATGGACCGGAACGAGCTATGAACCGGACTAAAAGGCTTCCTCCGTTCTCCCTCCGATCCGCCGTCACTGGGTGTGCATTAAGTTAATTTTATAGTGCTCGCATCACCCCAAAATTCCTTCTAGACCGCAACGGACGAACCCGGCTGCCGAACCATTCGGTGAATGGACGCTACACCGGGCGAGCTAGCGGACGTCAAAGGCCGTCGAACCTACTAGGGTCCTCTTAGGCAATTGGCGTATTACATGAGCACTTTTCCGCTAGCCCTTCATTAATTGTGACGACGGAGGCACACTGTTGGAAGACATCACAGATACATCACCCTAATCTTGATCGTCTGAAATAGAAATTGATAAAGTAGAGTGACCCTGCGGGGAAAGGACCGGAGTGTCCAAATCCCCAACAACATACCGTGACATACGCTTCCCACATTGTCATCGAAATCATACGATACAGAACAGGAGTTAATGCGAGTACACTGACCACATATAGAATGATAATAAGGTCAGAGGAAGACTTCCTCTTAAAACAATTGATCAATATCCTTTCAATGTGAAAAGAAAACAAGTCCTGGTACTCGCACTAACCCCTGGCAATCAAAATACATAATAATAATATGATCCATTAATATAGAAAAAATAATTGAAATCAAAATATTTTGAAAAAATATTTTTTCAGAACAGCCCAAGTTTCTGAAAAGTAACGTTGAGCCCCAATGGATCCCAAGCCTAAGTGTGGACAAAAATTTTAAAAATATTTTAAACAATTTATTCAACACTTACGAACAATAATAATGTATCTAGTTATGATTAAAATAACATAAAGATATTATTATTTAGAAATCCCCCCCTCACACAGAGGGCTGTTGTAAATGTAAACAATGAGTGTAAAAACACTAAAATAAGACTCCAGGCACCCAGGCCCGAAATCAGTTACCAAAAATACACCATCTGATGCAAAACAGAGACTTCCAGGGAAGAAACTGCAGAACATCAGATGGTAGATGCAGAACACAACGCCTAACCACCCGTAGGTGAAGACGTAAACATGGGGAAAGAACAGAATTCATTCTGTTATTCAGCTAAAACTCCCAAGAAATTTTAGTAATAATAATTACAGAAACTATGCCAAAAGCATGGGAGAATAGCAAGGGGGAACTTAAAGGACAGGGAGAGAGGAAAAACACTTGAAAAAACAGTGTAACTAAATAATCAGAATGACAACAAAATGGCTGCTGCATTGAAAATAGGTAACTTAACATAATTTCATTAAAAAAATTTAAGTTACAGCCCTGATAATATTCTGTCACACATTCTTTTCCTCTCCTCCTTTTCTATCCTCCTTAGAATCACCATTTCACTAATATTTATGTGTCTGGCATCATTTAAACTGAGATTTAAAAGCACAAAGATCAGTCAGATGTTAACTGATGAAGGGCCAAACTTAGAATGGTAAATGGCGCCAATTTCGGAACGTCCTTGACACTGCGCATGCGCAGTAGGGGCGAAGTGTGGAGGGCCTTTCAGGACATGTTTTCTTTAGTTTTAGATGCAAATTTTGGGGATTGGGGGGCAAAATTTGTGTTTGGCCCTATATTTTAAGAGTTAGCACCAGCTATGTCTGGGTCATTGGTACAGTATAAAAATATAATGAAAATTAATTGGTGATTTTTGAGAATAGAGCTGGCCGGTTTTGGCCGTTACGTTAGGTAAAGGGTTAAATCACTCATAAAATATGATTTTTACTTATCATACATCACTGGTCGAGTTGTTTCCATGAACCTTGTTTGAAATCTTTCTCTCTTTAGATTAGATATTTATTTATTTATTAATGTTTAAGGTCACATATTTATGCATAATGGCTAATTGTGACCGTGACAGTTTTACGGGTGGAGGAAGCCGGAGTACTCGGACACAACCACCGAGCAACGACGACCAGCTGTCAGCTCTCCAACATCGTAACTCTGAACTGCGGCACATGCAGGGTTAGATTGGTTGAAGACATTCACACCATTGATGCGCAGAACGCCTTAGTACATTGCGTCATCATGCTCCCATGTAGGCAATCGGGGTTAAGTGCCTTGCCCAAGGACACAACGCGGGAGTGCGAATCAGTCACTGAAATGGTCACCCATCCAACTACTAACCGCACTCGACATTGCTTATCTTCGGTGATCTGACGAGAACTGGTTACCAAGACGCCACCGCACCCCCTTCTTTAGATTAGATAGGTCAGTGATTAGGTTAATAATTACTTAATTAAATACTTTGTAAACAATTTACCTCTTGTTTCAACTCTTTGACTCGCTCTTCAAAGTCATAGTCTTTCTTCTTCTCGTCTTTTTTTCTTTTATTCATTTCAAAACGTTTTTTAACTTGATCCAAAGATGATCGTTCTATCCTCATGGACATACCAAGATTTCTCTGATCTGTAGAAATAAGATATTTATATAAGTCAAGTGTCCATAGAGAGTAGTCACTTGACTGGACTGATTACGTAAATAATTCATGAGTGGTGAGGGATGTTGTACAAACACGAGTACGCACGAGTGTTTTACAATATAGTCCCTCACCTCGAATGAATTATTTCACGTAACAAGTCCAGTCAAGCGATTACTCTGTTTATTACTTTTCATTATAAATGATAATTATGCTAGTTAACCCTTTACCTAATGTAATGGCCAAAAACAGTCGGCGCTATTCTCAAAATGGTCAATTAATTTTCATTATTTTTTCATTTTTTGTCTCTAAAACATAGGTTATGACCTCCTCATTAGAATGAGCTCGTCGAGCTCGTTCCAATGAGGGGGTCATAACCTATGTTTTTGAGATAAAAAATGAAAATAATAGTTATTCAAGAATTTTTTTTGCATGTGTCGTCTGCTTTTCATGTTAGGTAAAGGGTTAAAAAAAAAAAAAAAGCACAGAAAAGACAATGAAGTCCCCATTACATCCACGGCAAAGCGTCTTCGTTTGCGTGCACAGATACATGACACAATTGTTGATTGCATAATTCACTTGTGAAGTTATCGTTTATAATAAAACCGGAATATTCCAGTAAATCACACTTTGGAAAGTAATAATGACATATATAAGTCCACGCAAGGTGCAGGGGGATCTACTGGTACTAGTTAAACCCGTATTAGTTCTCGAGGTATAATTATTGCCTGAACAGAGTAATAATGATGGTTAATAGGATTTTGAAATCAAATTTTTAATATTCATGGAATTACATGAAAAGATAAATTTATTGCTTGCATGTAAATGTAGACAAGAAAACTAGAGATGGGCAGTTTTCAAATTTCATGTCGGTTTCCGTTTCATTCAAAGAGTCAGGTTTTCAGTTTCGGTTTTCATTGTACAAACATAACAATATATTGCATTTGCATATTAGAAGATGTATTTGGCACCAGTCAGTGTCACTGTGACTCTCCCCTTCCAGGGTAACCCACCTGTGTAATATCCTATACCAGTAATCTGATTTCCTGAGCACAATGTATTTGCATACATTATCTGAAGAGTTTTATGTTTGAGAAAAATTATTTTTGCTGTGAGTCTGTTGCAAAATTAGCTACAGCCCCCCCCCCCCCCCCCCCCCCTACAAATACCTTTGTTTAGGATAACCCGTCACACACTAAAATATTATGCCGACCGTAAAAATTTTATCGAGTAAAAGTCGCTGATATAGATCATTGTAAAATTTCCATCCAACTTCAACTGTGATTTTGACGCTGGATTTTCAGTTCAAGCTTTCAAAATTACGTGCAGAAATAAATATATTTGTCAATATAAAAGTGGAACAAGTGACAAGTTCCAGTTCAACAAAGGAAATATGATAAGCAGATGAATGTTTAAACCATGATGCGTAAGAAGTAATTCTGTCACCTATTTTTACAGTAAATGTCATGCTCGAACGCAATACCAATTATTACTGCTGTTCTGAAAATGGGGTATCGTGACTCTGAAGTTTTAAAATAATGTTAACTTTAGGTTGTTTCCCTCTTATTCTGAGAAGTGAAGACCTGATTCGAGTTTTTTAACATTAAAGTTGAAAACCACGACAACAGGTTTTCTGTAATTGTTTCAGTTCTGATAACAAAACCAAAACCGAACCATATTTTTGGTTAATTCTTTGCATGCTGATGGTGGATATTCCTGCCCAGCACAGGGTTTCTCTTGTCACTGATATAAGTATAATTTGGGCATATTTAAACATATTTTCTCCTGTAAATTGAATGGATTTTTTCACCAATGATTTCTTGTCATATTTAGATTACTTTTTCATCAACTCTAGTCATGGCTGCTTTACAGCAGCCATGACTAGATTTGATGAAAAAATATCTTGAAAATCTCAGTGGGTTAAGAGTTAACCGCCCATCTCTAAGGAAAAAAACATGCTATATATTTTTTTTTATTAGGGTTTAACGACACATTAACAGCCAGGGTCATATCATGTCGGTGACAGTTTTACGGGTGGAGGAAGCCGGAGTACCCGGAGAGAACCACCGAGCAACGACGAGCAGCTGTCAGCTCTCCAACATCGCAACTCTGAACTCTGCACCACGGCTCAGGCAGGGTTACATTGGTTGAAGACATGCGCACCATCGACGTGCAGTACGTCTTAGTACACAGCGTCATCATGCTCCCATGTAGGCAATCAGGGTTAAGTGCCTTGCCCAAGGACACAATGCGGGAGCACGAATCAGTCGTTGAAATGGTCACCCATCCATCCAACTACTAAAACGCGCTCGACGTTGCTTAACTTCGGTGATCTGATGAGAACTGGTTACCACGACGCCACCGCGTCCATGAAAACATACTATATTATCAGTCTAATATCAGGGGCAATTTCCTTGAAACTGTCATTTTCTCACATTTATTGTCAAAACAACTTTGGGCTTCAAAATACCAGCTTGAACTTGACCTGACAACAAATTTACCACCCCCCCCCCCCCCCCCACACCCTGCACAGTGATGTCAAAATATCAAAAGTTCAACCTGTAACTTTTTCCCATAATGCAACTAGGAATTCAAACAACTCAGTCTTGTTTGACTGAGCTCATGGAGCCCTGTCAAACAAGACTGAATTGCTTAATTTCCTAGTTGCGTTATGGGGAAAAACTGGTGCTTGAAATTTTTGGTATTGTGACATTATTATGCAGTGTTAAAAAAGAAAGATTAGTAAAAATAAAATATGCCACAGAATTTATGTCTGTAAATAACTTCACAGGACACAAATAGCAATATTATTTGACAAGACAACAATGAATATTAGAGCTGTTGTGAAAGTCTACACTAACAGAAATTATTGTCAATTCTTAGTGCATTACGTACACATTAACAGTAATTTACCAAGACAATATGAGAGCCCAACAACTGATAAGAAATTTCTGAAATTTGTTGGTCAATAATGGCTATTCATTATTTATTTATTGGGGTTTAATGACACCTTTGACAGCCAGGGTCACCGCGTGTCACACAGTTTTACAGGTGGAGGAAACCAGAGTACCCAGAGAGAATAATCAAGGTGCGGTGAGTAGCTGCCAGACTCCCCATTGTACTAACTATGCATGAGCAGGGTTAGCACTGGTTAAAGACAAGTGCATCATCAACATGCAGCACACCTTAGTACAAAGCACAACCGTGCCCCCACATGGGCAATTGGGATAAAATGCACTGCTCAAGGACATAACACAGTCAACCCTGGTGGGGATCGAACCACGCATCTTTCGGTCTGAAGACAAATACCATAACCACTGAACCACTACACTCCTGATAACAGTTATAAATAGCCAGGCCTTTACATTAGCCTAATTAGCTCATTCCAATGAGGGGTCATGACCTATGTTTTTGAGACAAAAAATGAAAATAATAGTTATTCAAGAATTTTTTTTGGCAAGTGTCGTCTGCTTTTCATGTTAGGTAAAGGGTTAAAAAAAACAATGAAGTCCCCATTACAACCATGGCAAAGTGTCTTCATTTGTACGCACGGATACATGACATAATTGTTGATTGCATAATTCACTTGTGAAGTTATCGTTTATAATCAGACCCGGAAATCCCAGAAAATCACACTTTGGAAAGTAATAAAATACAAATAACAACACATTTTTTTCAGGCGTTTTGCTCCTTTATCAGACCTCCATCAGTGATTAGCAGCCCCACAGCAATTTGTGTCCCTTGGCTACCACTTTGGGCCTGTAATTTCTACTGCACTGGTAATCACTGAGGGAGATTCCGATAATTGAGTGCAACGCCCTTAAAAATCATGTTATTGTATAAATAGCCATGTAAAACCTCTCTAGAAAGTTAAAAAATTTATAGTAATTTATATATTTTTTATACTTACCAATGACCCAGACATAGCTGGTGCTAACTCTTAAAATATAGGGCCAAACACAAATTTTGCCCCCCAATCCCCAAAATTTGCATCTAAAACTAAGGAAAACATGTCCTGAAAGGCCCTCCACACTTCGCCCCTACTGCGCATGCGCAGTGTCAAGGACGTTCCGAAATTGGCGCCATTAATCATTCTAATAACCAGTGCCTGGTAAGCGCTATGTACTCAGCGGGGAGGCAAGAGTTCCCAACTCCTGGGAGGGCCATCCCCGTCTGGGTCATTGGTAAGTATAAAAAATATATAAATTACTATAAATTTTTTAACATTTTTATACTGTACCAATGACCCAGACATAGCTGAATAGTAAAAAGGCTGGAGGGCCAAGGACATAGAGCAAAATGGAATACGCTCAATAAAATAAAATAGAGTCATCCCCTGTAGGGAAAAAGAAGTAATAGGCCTTACATGTATCTTTCTTATTTATGATAAATTAGAAAGATACAACACCTTCCAAAATTGAGCTTCATACATCCATGTACTCTATTAATATCCAATATAATCCTTATACTAATAATTTTTAAAGTAAGCCAATAAAAAAAGTAAGTCTAGAGAATAGAGACTCTTATACTGCTAAAAGTGTCTGAGGATTGCATAATCATGTCCGTTGACATATGCAATATTCAAAAGCTATACTTTAAAAACTAAGACTTGAATGAATTTTAAAAACCTAAACTTCTCACTAAACAACCATCCCAATAACAGCTCAGAATTACTAACTCCGGAGGAGGTATCCCCTTGTTTTCATAGTAAAACAGGTGACCCAAGGGAACACCCTCCCCCCCCCCCCCCTTTTTCTTGCCCTGGGTCAAATAGCCCAGAGCGAAGAGGGCAGCCGAACGGAGACACTGCCGAAACAGACAGCCTACCTAGCTATAGTAGCAACTGTTAAGTGAATGACATTCTGAGCAGTAGATAATAGACCTAACAATAGAGGCCTCCAGAAATGGACTCGATATTTCTAAGATAAAATTCATGAATGTGGATGGCTGAGTGCAATGAGCGGCCTTCAAAAATCTATAATAGCGACACTATTAAAGTAAGCCCAAGAAGTAGAAGAACTCTTACTTCATGAGCCGAAAACTTAAGCACAACTGCTAAGTCAATGATATACCATAAGCAGTACGCTAGTTAATAGAATCCATTAACAATAAAATGGAGCGTAACGTCCTTCTACTAGACATCAAAGACAGAAGAAGTTTACGCCCTTTGTAATAAACAGATATCTGTTTATAAATACATAAACTGTACCCGGAAAGAGTAAAGGCCTATGCCCATACGAAGACGGAAGGACCTTAAAATAATAGGTTCCGGATAATAGGAGCCTAACTCTTATGCAACAATCCAACCTAAATAGTAACGGAAGTATTGATTCCGAAACTATGAAAGTGAAAATCATCCATCGATAGTGCATGAAACTCACTGACTCTACAGTAAAAGAGAAACCAACAGAATTACTGTCTAAAAGGTCAGAATTTGAAAACTACTGTTTCCAGAGGCTTAAATGATTACTTAGCTAAATAAGAACCGAAGTTAAAATCCGTATAGGAATTTAATCTAAAGATTCTAAGTCTATTTATCAAAAAGTTACTAACTGACTTAGATAAAGAGACAAAAGACTCAATTGTAAACTATCGTAGAGTGCATAGGTATGAGGTAACATAAACCTATAACCTAAATAATAACAGGCTGCAGTAGATCTTGTGAAACAAGTATACTAAAAAATAGCAATGAGTAGTATGGAGGGATCAACAATATGAACATAATGATCCCTACACCACGACGGAAGAGCCTCCACTTTAGCCGCATAGAATAGCGAAGAAGAGGATCTCCTATAGTAAGAAATCGCGTCCAAAGCTCGTCCAGTACAGTGCTTACAATGCAATACGGACCACACAACGGAATACATGAAGGTTGCGACCTTGCTGGTTGTGATAAAGATGACACGATTTACCCAGTGAAAAAGATCCTCACATAGAGGAAGATTTCACGTTAAGACCCACAGTAGACAAGAGAGTAAATTACTCATGATCTCTGTGAAGATAGAGATGCTATCAACAGAAATGTATTGTGGTTGTTTATCTTAGCAATACCTGCTAAAACAACAGCGCCGGAGGATACGCGTATCCTATCATTCCGTCCTATAGATCAATAGAGCGTTAACAATATTAGCTCAGAGATCTGGACAAGCTAACACATACGTCTGCAATTGATTAGCAAGCTGTGTCATAAATAAATCATCATTGGGCGCTCCCATAGATAGCAAATCTGATTGAATACTTGTTTGTTGAGAGTCCATTCTGACAGCAACAAGCGACCCGTAAGAGAACGGGAGTCCGATAAAACAATCAGACGACCCGGAATATGACGGACCAAAACTGAACTTGGTGTACTATAACCAACAGACGGATTCTTTCCATTAAATTGAATAACGGAAACGAAAGAGTGCCTCCCTGGTTCCGGAGATACGCCACTACTGTCGAATTAAAGGACAGGAATTTGGGCCTGCGTTTCTGAATAATGTTCATGCAATGACATAAAGCAAGCCTAAAAAACATTATTCCGCGGAAGTTAAACTGATTACTAAAAGACTGCGGAACCCAAAGACCCTGGCACTTCGAATCTGTAGGGATCAGTATTATATCCCAATCTGTTTGACTGGCAACCGTCATAACAGCCACACTCGGGTCCGGCAACTGCGGCGGCACTCTCTGAGTCAACCACCGAATGTTTGCCCCAGTCTGAATCTCTTGTAACACTAGATAGACAAAAGAACGTATAAATCGAGCAATTCATGGATTGCCGAAAAGTTGCCGTCGAAGAGAAGCTCCTCCGAGAACGAAGCGACTCTGAGAGAGTTCTTAACCTTACTATCCACGCGTGTGGATGTAGCTAGGGCTACGTCACGTCTAACTAACTCCAATCAGCCACTGAAGGGCGGAGTTATACGTGAACAAACTACTGCCCTCAAAAGAAATTACATTGAGAATAATATCCCGTAAATCTTTTCTTGAAGACGTAATGATAACGCCTCAGTAAGGCGGATTACGTATAATAAAGCGTCTAAGTTAAGTCTACTATACATAATGTCGTTCCCAACATTGAAATTGGAAAAGACATAAACGGCGAAAAAGAATATATGCAGTCTTTAATCACACCGTCTAGACGCATATGAACTCTCGGTATGCCCTGCTCTGCCAAAATAAACTATTTGTATAAATGATAAAATGGCAGAAATGAGCAACGCGGACAAGAAACTAAACTATCATGCTTAGTAGCAGGCTTGTATGTATATATATATATATATAGCGTCGAAAAATAAAACACATGTTGTAATGACAATATTGGACTGCGTCGGTAAGTCAGGGACAATGTCCCTGAACCGATCGAAAAATCCGAGTCCAATGACGCTATAAGTCTCTTATCCAAGATCGCAGCAATGAAGTCCGAAATAATAATCACTGGAAGATAATGCCAGAAGATATGAAAGGCATCTTCCGATACTACTAAAGGGAAAACTCGAAATCTTTCGAATCCCTTTCGCCATCCTGTCGGACCCTATAAAGCGTTCGGTCGTCCGTAGCTGATGCAACCGCGGACCGCACCGACCCAGCGGCGTCGGATAATTCCTGATTCGACCGAGAAACTGTCAATTGCTGGGATGCTGCGAAACAACTGTGCTAACTCGGATAGCACGTCCGTCACTGAGGCCTGAGGAGAAGCGGTCTTACGATGCATTGCCGCTGGAAGCTCCATGATCGTTACCCCGTGCATACTTCCAATATGCGAGCGAACGGAGTGTATAGGCCTCGTGTCCCTTGGCTACCGGATGGCGCGACCTATTCGCCGTGGAATCACTGAATGCCGAAACTGATCGGATACTCGAGTTCACGTAGCCAATGTGCGGTCGTGTGCCCTGCTGTGAGGATGAGGAAGCATTAAAGACAGTCTCTCGGACTGTCAATATAACGGAGCGTCCCGACCAACGGACATATGCTCCGAATGTAAAATATCTGAACCACAACATGCGGTCCCCTATGTTGTTGGAGAGAGAGGGACCTCTCTCGCTCACAGCCCGGACGGACCTGGACCAGCCAGGAACCGGACTAACAGGCTTCCTCCGATCTGTCCTCAATCTGCCGTCACTGGGTGAGTACTAAAGTAATTAAAGTGCTCGCATCACCCAAATCTCCTTCCTAGACCGCAACGGACGAACCCGGCAGCCGAACCATTCGATGAATGTACGCTACACCGGGTGAGCTAGCGAATGTCACTCCGTAGGCGATAGACATATTCCATGAGCACTTATTGCCGCTAACTCTTCATTAACTATGACGACAGAGGCACACTTTTGAAAGACATCTCCATAACTCTTCGAACAAGAAACCAGAAATGCTTGGATAGCAAGCATAAAATAATAATATATATAGCGTCGTTCAATAATTCGAAAGTTTGTGTGACATTATTGGACTATGTCGGAACTGAGGGACGATGTCCCTGAACCGAACCAAAAATTTCTAAGTCCACCGACGCTATCAGTTTCTTATCCGGCATCGCAGCATTCTGGTCCGACGAAAGAAGCTGTAGAAGACCAAGTCAGATGACATACACAACAGCATATGTTGTTCCGAAAGGGAAAGCTCGAAATCCTCCGAATCCCTTTCGGTATCCCGTCAGACCGGATGAAACTTTCGGACGTCCGTACCCGCTTCCGCGGAGCGTCCCGACCCAGCATCGTCGGATAAAATATATGCGACAGATTCAGTTGATGCTGGGATGCTGCGATAAACTGTGCTATTAAGGAAAGCACGTCCGTTCCCGAGGCCTGTGCAGTAGCGGTCTTACGATGCATTGCCGCCGGAAGCTCCGTGTACGTTGACTCCCGCACACTTCCTATGCGAACGTCCGGAGTCTACAGGCCTCGTGTCCCTGGCTACCGAATGGTGTGACCTGGTCGCCGAAGAATCCTTGATCGGCGAAGCTGGTAATATATCGGCGGTCACGCAGCCAAGGTGCGGTCGTGTGCGCTGACGAGAAGAGGAAGCCTTAGCAGTCTCAGCGGACTGCCTATACAACGGAGCGTCCTGAGCGACGGACGTATGCTCCGCTTGCAACACATTTTGTACCACAACATCTGGGGCCAGATGTTGTTGAACGAGAGAGGGGCCTCTCTCGCTTGCCGTCCGGATGGACCAGAACGAGCTATGAACCGGACTAAAAGGCTTCCTGCGTTCTCCCTCCGATCCGCCGTCACTGGGTGTGCATTAAGTTAATTTATAGTGCTCGCATCACCCCAAAATTCCTTCTAGACCGCAACGGACGAACCCGGCTGCCGAACCATTCGGTGAATGGACGCTACACCGGGCGAGCTAGCAGACGTCAAAGGCCGTCGAACCTACTAGGGTCCTCTTAGGCAATTGGCGTATTTACATGAGCACTTTTCCGCTAGCCCTTCATTAATTGTGACGACGGAGGCACACTGTTGGAAGACATCACAGATACATCGCCCTAATCTTGATCGTCTGAAATAGAAATTGATAAAGTAGAGTGACCCTGCGGGGAAAGGACCGGAGTGTCCAAATCCCCAACAACATACCGTGACATACGCTTCCCATATTGTCATCGAAATCATACGATACAGAACAGGAGTTAATGCGAGTACACTGACCACATATAGAATGATAATAAAGTCAGAGGAAGACTTCCTCTTAAAACAATTGATCAATATCCTTTCAATGTGAAAAGAAAACAAGTCCTGGTACTCGCACTAACCCCTGGCAATCAAAATACATAATAATAATATGATCTATTAATATAGAAAAAATAATTGAAATCAAAATATTTTGAAAAAATATTTTTTCAGAACAGCCCAAGTTTCTGAAAAGTAACGTTGAGCCCCAATGGATCCCAAGCCTAAGTGTGGACAAAAATTTTTAAAATATTTTAAACAATTTATTCAACACTTACGAACAATAATAATGTATCTAGTTATGATTAAAATAACATAAAGATATTATTTTTTAGAAATCCCCCCCTCACACAGAGGGCTGTTGTAAATGTAAACAATGAGTGTAAAAACACTAAAATAAGACTCCAGGCACCCAGGCCCGAAGTCAGTTACCAAAAATACACTATCTGATGCAAAACAGAGACTTCCAGGGAAGAAACTGCAGAACATCAGATGGTAGATGCAGAACACAATGCCTAACCACCCGTAGGTGAAGACGTAAACATGGGGAAAGAACAGAATTCATTCTGTTATACAGCTAAAACTCCCAAGAAATTTTAGTAATAATAATTACAGAAACTATGCCAAAAGCATGGGAGAATAGCAAGGGGGAACTTAAAGGACAGGGAGAGAGGAAAACACTTAAAAAAACAGTGTAACTAAATAATCAGAATGACAACAAAATGGCTGCTGCCTTGAAAATAGGTAACTTAACATAATTTCATTAAAAAATTTTAAGTTACAGCCCTGATAATATTCTGTCACACATTCTTTTCCTCTCCTCCTTCTCTATCCTCCTTAGAATCACCATTTCACTAATATTTATGTGTCTGGCATCATTTAAACTGAGATTTAAAAGCACAAAGATCAGTCAGATGTTAACTGATGAAGGGCCAAACTTAGAATGATTAATGGCGCCAATTTCGGAACGTCCTTGACACTGCGCATGCGCAGTAGGGGCGAAGTGTGGAGGGCCTTTCAGGACATGTTTTCCTTAGTTTTAGATGCAAATTTTGGGGATTGGGGGGCAAAATTTGTGTTTGGCCCTATATTTTAAGAGTTAGCACCAGCTATGTCTGGGTCATTGGTACAGTATAAAAATATATCTGTCTTTTGACATTTTATAAATAGAAAGGACAAACAAATTAGGGCTGCAACGATACGTCTCACTCACGATACAATAAGTATCGTGATTTTTTTCACGATACATTACATGCAGTACATTGAGAGTGAATTATCAGTAATAAAAGGATCACAAACTGCACAGAGTTCAACTTTCATTTGACCAGTAACATCCAATTTCTTTTTTAGTGCTTGAGAAAGACAATCAAGTTTCAGCCAATGGATCTCTGGAAGTCTGGGTTCAACTCAGAGGTGAGAGGTCTGTTGCCTCAAACTATGCTTATAATTTAGACAGAGTTGATATTTTACTGAAATACAAAAGAACAAGTGGAATTACAGTAGCCTGAAATTCTATCAGTATAGCTATAATTCACTTTCAACGTGATATTTACGTTCCCAATGTAATCCCCTTCTGAAGGGGATTACGTTGGGAACGTAAATATCACGTTGAAAGTGAATTATAGCTATTCTGATAGAATTTCAGACTCCTGTGGTGGAATTATAAGTAGGAAAAGCACAAAATAGACTTGTTGGGCCTGAAAATGCAACTTCTGACTACATCATGCCAATCTTCTGGAAGTGTATCGTTTGTATCATGATACACATGACATGATACGATATGCGTATCATGTACAAATGTATCGTGATGCATTGGAATCGTGATGAATCGTTGCAGCCCTAAACCAAATATACTAAATTCAACAATAAACTCACGTTTTTTTCCATTAATGTGATCCAAAAAGTTGATGGAGTCTTTCACAACACAATCACATACATTACAATAATATCTGAAAGTAAAACGGTACATGATAAAATTATGCTTAAACCTTTACCTATTTTGAAAGAATAGCAGACGACACTTACAAAAAATTCATTCAATAACTGAAAAATTTAATTTTTTTCCTAAACCCTTTACCAAACATGAAAAGCAGACGACCCTTGCAAAACAATATTCTTGAACAACTAATTTTTTTCATTTTTTGTCTCAAAAACATAGGTTATGACCCCTCATTGTCCGAGCTCGACGAGCTCATTCCAATGAGGGGTCATAACCTATGTTTTTGAGACAATAACTGAAAATATAATGTAAATTAATCGGCGATTTTTGAGAATAGTTTGGCCGTTTTTGGCTGTTACGTTGGGTAAAGGGTTAAAAACAGCTTGTCCACCTCATGGGAACATGTTTGAAAAGTTTGCTATTAGGAGAGGTCATAAGCTACGTTTTTAAAGCATAAATTGGAAAACATAAAAAAATGTTATTGGCAATTTTTGTAAATAACAGTATTTATGGCAGCTGCATCAGGTAAAGGGATAAAAAGTTTATTAAATGATTGGTTTATTCTGTTCTCATTGGGAAAGTTTCTCCCTTAGGCCTAAAAAAAATAAAAATCTGTTTCCCAGGCCCTTCCACCCACATGGTCCTTTTGGCTGCTGCATGCTCTCTTTTTATAACCAATGTAAACTACAAAAAAAATAAAAACTAAATGGTTTGTGTCTGATATTTTACCTGCCTTTGTCGAAGACATGCATTGGTGATGTAGTTGGAATATTACCCAATAAGGATTATAGTTCAAAAACATAAACCGGTACGAGAATCATCGGTACTAGACACTGCAGAGGCCCAGTCTCCAGCAACAAATCATCATTCCTGGAAACTTTAAATTTTCTTTCAACAGTGGTAGTGACTAGTGAGACTGGAATTAGAACGGATGGTGGCATGGGTACAGAAGTTTCTGTTTAGAGACTGGAAACTGCACTCTTGTCTTTATTTTCAAAATTATTTATGTACAATTTCCACCAGAATTGTATGCTGTGTGAGACAACGAAGATGACTGATGTCAAACTATATTCCAGTGAAAAGATTCGAATTGAAATGAATATCGTCTTAAGATACAAAATCGAATCGAATCTTGAAGTTTTGCAAGGCCCTATTTTTTTATTATTATTGGTGTTTAAGGTCACATACATATGCACAATGGCTAATCATGACTGTGACAGTTTTATGGGTGGAGGAAGCCGGAGTACCCAGAGAGAACCACCGAGCAACGACGAGCATCTGCCAGCTCTCCAACACCGTAACTCCGCACTGCAGCACAGGCAGGGTTAGATTGGTTGAAGACATGCGCACTGTCGACATGCAGTAAGCCTTAGTACACAGCGTCATCGTGCCCCCATGTGGACAACTGGGGTTAAGTGCCTTACCCAAGGACACAACGCAGGAGTCCGAATTGATCGCCCAGACGGTCACCCATCCGAGGATTAACCGGGTTCGATGTTGCTTAACTTCGGTGATCTGACGAGAACCGGTTACCACAACGCCACCGCGCCCCCTTGCAAGGCCCTAGGAGCTGTGATTAAAAATAAAGTGCATGAACAAAACATAGTCCCAGGCCTGTCATTTTTGAGGCGAACAATTGTCCTCTTGTGACCACCTCGATAAAGAATGGAATTTAAATATCTGCTCAATCAAGGACGTGGGTAATATTCCATACTTCCTAAAGCACCACACCTTGCAAATCTAATGACTTAACCATGATTTCTAGCCAAGTTTTGGTTGTTTCTAGAGGCAGCCAAAATTTAACTAGCACCCACTGCCGAGGTAATATTTTTTTTAAACAAATTTTTCTTAGGGTTTAACGACACTTTAACAGCTAGGGTCATATCATGTCAGTGACAGTTTATGGGTGGAGGAAGCCGGGGTACCCGGAGAGAACCACCGAGCTACAACAAGCAGCTGTCAGCTCTCCAACATCATAACTCTGAACTCTGCACCGCGGCACAGGCAGGGTTAGATTGGTTGAAGACATGTGCACCATCGACGCCTTAGTACATAGCATCATCATGCCCCCATGTAGACAAGCAGGGCTAAGTGCCTTGCCCAAGCACACAACGCGGGAACACAAATCAGTTGCTGAAATGGTTACCCATCCAACTACTAACCGTGCTCGATGTTGCTTAACTTCGGTGATCTGACGAGAACCGGTTACCGTGATTCCACCACGCCCCCTTGCCGCGGTAATAGTGTGACTACTGCCCATAAGACCTCTTCTACAGTACAGTCACCATGGACTGGTCGGTAGAAATGCTGCTGCTGATGATTTTTACAGATCCAGAAGTCAAGTTTTGACATTAAATTCTGAAGAAATAAGCTATCTGTAGCAAAAGTGACCTTGACCTTGGAGTCCCAGACTCTGAAATCAATAGGTGTCTTCCCTTCCTATAAGGTAACTTCTGGTATAAGTTTGGTAAAGGTGCGTCAAATAGAACTAAAGTTATTGCCCGGAAACCAATTTGTCATAAAATATTCTATTTATAGTAACAGTGACCTTGACCTTGGAGTCCCAGACTCCAAAACCAATAGCTGTCTTCCCTTCCAATAGGGTAACCTCTGGTATAAGTTTGGTAAATGTGCGTCAAATAGAACTAAAGTTATTGCCTGGAAATCAATTTGTCACAAAATATTCTATTTATAGTAACAGTGACCTTGACCTCGGGGCGTGAGACTATGAAATCGATAGGTTCTTCCTTTCCTATAGGGTAACCTCTGATATAATTTTGGTAAAGGTGCATCAAATAGAACTAAAGTTATTGCCCGGAAACCAATTGTTTATGCCGCCGCCCGCCCGCCACTTCATCAAACTATAAGTCGAGTTTGACTTTGTCAAAACTCGACTAATAAAAATCATCAGCAGCAAAATTTTAATTAATGAAGCACCGGGTTGTACCCGGTGCTTCATTAATTAAATTTTTGATGATTATTCCTATAATTAGTATTTGGAATCTAATATTATTGCGTCCGTGGAAATATTGCCCATCCATGGAAAGTGACCAGTCCATGGCGGTCATACTGTAGGTTACATGCTGAAGTACCAGTTCTGAGATTACAAAGTCCCTTTGGCGATCAACAGCTCCCAATGCATGGTACAGTGGAACCCACTTAATTGGATCTCCCTTTATTGAATAATCCTGTTAACCGAATATAAAATCCAAGCACAAAACCATTTACTATACCTTCGGTACAAATTTAACCTGCTAATTGTGTATACATTCCCATTAATTGAATAGAAAATCATATATCTAGAAATTACCCTGGAAATCATCAAATTCCCCTTGATAAGGCCTAAAAAAAATTAAAAATCTGTTTCTCAGGCCCTCCCACATGGTCCTTTTGGCTGCCGCAAGCTCTCTTTTTATAACCAATGTAAACTATAAAAAAATAAATAATTAAATGATTTATATCTGATATTTTACCCAAGTTAAATAAATTGATAAATTTGTCCCTTGAGTGCAAGAAGGCTTTGCAATGCTTTGGCATTGTAAAGCCTTCTTGCACCCAAGGGACGAAATACACCACCACCAGGCACCAATGCTATTCTGTAGATTATGAGGCCTAAAGCATAAATCAAGAACATGAACTTTATGGCAAAGAAATAATTACAGAAATAAAAAATAAAATAAAAAAACACTTGCCCAGGCCTTCAAATACGGCACGAACGATCGTTTCGTTCATGCAAAGGTTATGCAAATTTTCTGGGCATAACCCTTTTTTCCGTTCATGCAAAAAACTAAAGGCCTCGCTGATGATCCGCCCTATCTTGAGAACATTAGTTGGTGAATACGATCTAATTTCGTACCAAATTATAATGACGACATCAAACGGCAAATGTGCATGTCGCCACAATCAGCTATCCCGGTATTGCCAGGAGTATCACACCTATAATGACATTTACTCATTTGAAGCGTTCTAAAAATAGTCCCAGTTCTTGGAAACGTGCGCTGACTGAAGCGTGGGGGACTATCAGATTCAGTATCGTTGTATCGTTTGCGTTTTCAATTCGGATGTCTGTTGCAGCACATTTATGAGCAATGACGGATTCAACAAAAACAAAAACTGAAAGTGTTCGTTTAAAAACATTCAAATCTTGGCCATTTGCATCACAATTCATTGTTGAGGTTGATGAAATAGACAATCGTCTAACTGATTTAAAATGTAAAGTTTGCAGCAGTCAATGGACGTCCATTCAGCAAGAAGCAAAACGCCGTGGTTTAAGGGGGACGGCCATAAAGAACGTGAAAATGTATATAGACGGAGTGGCATATATCCATAGAGCAAACATCGAACGGCATTTAAAACCGGGTTCTCTGCACGAATTTGCTCTGAACTTGCAGAAAAAACAAGAGGAGGCGGAACGCACTTCTGCCAAAGAGTCCGGAGCTGTCGCAAAACCCGATGATCAACCAAGCACCAGCACCAGTAGCCACGAATCGGCCTCAATAAGCAGTTATTTTATTGCTTCAAACAGAACTAACTACCAAAAACTTATTAGGTCTGCATTATGGATTGCGGAAGAAGAATTGCCCTTTAGTAAATTTACTAGTCTGATTGATCTGCAAAAAGAAAACGGTGTTCCTATTTCAGATGTGAGAAAGTCCTCATTTGTCTGCACTGAATTGATCTCAACCATTGCAAAACACTGAGGGGTGACATGCAGGGTATTTTGGCAAAGGCAAAATTTATATCTGGTCTGTCTGACGGTTCCGAAGCTAGGAAAACCCGCGATGAAAAGGAATTAGTATACGTGAAATTTGTTGCAGATGGGAAACCTGTTCTTCTTATGTTAGCGTGCCAACGGATGAAGGATTTTGGGGAAACGGGGGCTTCATCCGTAAAAGAAGCTTTTGTCAAGTCATTTGATGAGTATGGAATAGACATTATAGATGAGGATAATCATAGAATGATTTCCATTTGTGCCGACGGCGCCAGTACCAACATGGGGCAGAAGACAGGCGCATTCACAGTGTTAAAACAACAAATTAATCATCTCATTGTTGTTCATTGCTCACTCCACAAATTTGAATTAGCTATAAAGGACTCTTTCAAATGTTCCACAGAGTTTGAAGCAATTGACGAATTCATGAAATCTATTTTTTACCTATTTAAAAATAGTGGCAAAAACTGGAGACTGATGCAACTGATTGCAGAGCGATTGCGTGTTGGTCTTGTGAGGTATCCAAAAGTGCATGGGACAAGATTCCAATCACACAAACAGAGGGGCTTGAATGCACTATTATACAATTATTGTGTTTTATTACTTTTTTCTGAAAATGCAATAGAAACGAAAGGTTTATTGACAAATGCAATGACAATTAAAGTTAGAGGTTTTCACCAGAAGCTTCTCAATTGTGATTTTGTCGCATGCTCCGCCAGGTACCATGATGTTCTCAAAGAAACGGCTCATGTTATTCTCACGCTCGAAGCAAAGTCAACTCTAATTTGTGACATTCTTGATGTGCTTGATGAGTGTATCGAGAACCTAGATACAATTGCTGATAGCCCCATGCAATTGCCCACAGTACATAAATGCTTTGAGTGCCATGAACCCCCGGATGAGGCAGACGAGGTTATTTTAAAAGTGTGTAGTACTTCATTGCCCTGTACTCTGACAACAAAAAGTTATTTGTCAGAAAAACAAAAAGTGAATTTGGACAAGAAGTTAGTGACGGCAGTCAAAGTTGAACAGGAGTTTAAACTGCAGAAGGTTAAATCGGGGAAAGAAAAGGCGAGGAAAGCTAAAGATAAACTTGTTCAGGCCGTGAAGGACTGTATTGTAAAAAGATTCACAGCATTAAGGGAACAGAAAGTAGTGTCCTGCATGTCGATTGTGGATCACACAAGGTGGGATGAGAGTAGTGAAGAGTTTGGTTCTGTTGAAATAACAGAAATCGAAGAGCATTTCAAGGCTGTTCTTGAAAAAGTCAATTACGATTCAAAGGAGGCAAGAAAGGAATTTCAGAAACTTCAGAGGTTGAAATCTAAAAAATATCCCAAAATTAAAGACAAAATAGTATTCTGGAACAGTGTTTTTACTTATCATTATGACAATTTTCAAAACATTCTGTTAATTATTGAGATTTGTTTAAGTGTTGCATGGGCACAGGGGACTGTTGAGGCAGGTTTCAGTACTCTAAGAAGAATTCTAAGTGAGAGCAGGACAGCCATGTCCAACTCTCTCCTTAATGACTTACTTCTCATCAAAATAAATGTACCAGTTATCGCAGCATTGCACCCTGAAGGTGAATACCGCAGAGACATGGTTGCTCGAGCAACGGAAAAATATGTGACTGAGAAACAGAGGCGGACACCTAAAACTGCTCAAAAAAGTTTAAAAAGATCACAAACACTGGGTTCTGCGGGAGATGTAAAAATAAAATGCCCAAAAGTAGACACCGCAGTCCTGATTCCTGACTCTCACAGTGACAGTGGATCAGACGTATTGATGGATTCAACGGACAACAAATCGCGCAGTGATGATTCAGATACAGAGGGGGATGATAACCCTACTCCGTTCTAACTACTTGAAGCTGTTCAGTGTAGAACAAGTCCGTTCACCTACCTCCAAATGTTCGCCAGTTTTTATCAGAGACCATTCATTGATCGTATGCTCGTTTATTATAACTTTGAAGTTAACTGCTTTATCCTGAGACTGGGATTGTGTTTTGTTTTATTTTAGTTTTCTCTTAGTGGGCAGTATAACGAGTCGGTAACTCGGTATCAGTAATAATCACTGCATATGGGTGATAATAAAAATGTTATTGAATTCGTGTCAGTTCATTATCAACCTTTATCCAACGAAGTCAACTGAAATATTTTGAACTTTCTTCAATAAAACAATGCAAATATGGATATCATTGGGATTAGCTTGATTAGCTGACGCCCGTGATATCTATTGTTTGTGTGGTTTTATTGGAGAAAACTACGCCATTTTTTTGTCAGTTGCATAGTTTTCGTATAGCAATCTGTTGACTGAATTAATGGGTAGGACTAGGACCTGAGGGATATGGCAAGTCCGTACTCAGAACTGTCGCGATATAATAAGTCCAGTGTTACTAATTTTATTACTACCCGCGATTCCTAGTGTGTTCTGAGTCACAGTGTTCAAGAAATGATTGGTTATATATCCCCGACTAATTGGCAATGTGCCCCCCCCCCCGCCCTCCCCCCCCCCCCCTATTACACACACTCATGTACCACTCGCATAAACGCAGAGCGAGCCACATCAAGTAGCGCATTTAAAAAACAATGATGAGTTTTAACAGTCTGAACTGAATTTTGAAACTGCCCAAAAGAGAGCGAGTCAATTTATTTTTTCTCAAATATGCTAGAAAAATAACACAGCACAAAATGAGTATTTCCCAGCATTTTGCCCAAAGGAAAAACTCTAAGCACGTGGTCGGCAGTACTCTGTGCCCCGAGTCGGAGTTTGAACAAGAGGAAATTGAACCACGTTTTATCAGTCCTTATCCACGACTTGGAACAGCAATCTGTATCTCCATCCTTTCGGTTCTCACCGGTAATCACAGCAGCTGATTGGAAGATGAAAACCACGTGCTGTCTGTGCATAATTAATCAGCCCTGGGCAAACTGATGCCTTTGCAGAAAGAAGACTTTCTTATCATATTGGAAAATTTCGAAACATTTATTTTATTCTATCATTATCTATGATATATATCTCTGCTATTAAAACTTTTCTGTATTCATTAATCAACAAATTTAACTTTGCCTTCGAAATTGATTTTATAATTTAAGCATCATTCTCACGACCACACTGATACTTTGAGAGTGAAGACAAATTTTGTCTTGGGAAACTCCAAGCACGTGTGTCGACACGTGTTCGTGAAATCCCACGTCAATATTTGGCAACACTCACACTGCACATGTATTTTCGAGTCCCCGAAATTCGCGAAGTTTTCGGAAATGACTTTTGTGTGTGTGGTACATTCAATCAAACGCCATTGGACGTAATCTATTTTGGCATTGACGAGCCTTGATATCATTGTTATAACGAGGTTCAGACCGCCAATAGCTGAATCATGGGGATTATTCATGAATCGCCGCTGTCCAGGGGTGATCTTTCAGACAATTTTCCAAGTCAAATTCAAGAGGAAAACCGAGTATGGATGTAAACAATAAGATCAATAGCACCCGACAATTTTGAAACAACCGGGCATGAAAAGTTCGCTTGTGTGTGACAGTGTCGGGCTGTGACCCCATGATGTCCTGTAGTCGGCACCCAGAAAAAGTTTCATTCAACTTACCTTATGACCTGTGGAGTCGGCGGTCACGGTGAAATGTCAGATGATGCTCTTGAAATATTGTCCACAGTTTAATGTCAGTCCACTATACTATACTATAGTATAGAAAAGGGGGAATATATAACAGTAAGTGAAAATATATTTATTAAACCATTTGTCAAAATTATATTTCAACGGGGGTAGTCTTTTTTTATTCACGGTGTTTAGTAAAGTGATACATATACATAATAAACAGACGGTACAGAAGGTATACATAAGTGACAGTGGTCTTTAGACGTGTTTCAGTGTTACATAACTCACAATTCTGAAAAATTGGAAAACGGGTTATGCAAATGAAAAAAGGTTAAGCAAACTTTTTCCGCATAACCTTTTTTGGGGTTATGCAAATTTTTCTTATTTGAAGGCCTGCTTGCCTGCATGCAATTTTACAAATAATGGCCTGAGAAACAGATCTACTTTGTGTGGCCTAATAGACCTACATGTATTTGTCCTCAGCATATCCAATACAGATATTAATCTATTATATCTTGTATGAAAGAGCTCCATAAGCTTTGTCAAACAAGATGTACTACGTATAGAATAAATGCTCAGTTTATCTTCAAAATACAGTGAAATAACCAAATCCCCATTAAACCTTTACTCAACGTTGATCTAAAAATTTATTATTTTCAATATGATTTTTCCAAATTTTTCAAACAATTTCAATAAAACCATATCATGTAACCCCTTATTGGAATGAGCTCAATGGGCTTGTTCCAATTAGGGGTCATATGAATATGATATGATTTTGTAGAATTTTTGGGAAAATCTTTTTTCAACTGCTCAATTTGTATGGGGCCGATTCATTAGGTAAAGGGTTAATTAAATACAGTGAAACCATGTTAATTGAATAGTCACTTTGCCAATGAAAAGTATTCAATTACCATGAGTATTCAATAATTTCAATTAACAGGGATTGTGCCACTTTCCTGTATTCTAGAGATAAAATTAGCATTTATTCTATTATATCTTGTTTGACAGAGCTCCATGAGCTCTGTCAAACAAGATATAATAGATTAAATGCCTGTATCGGATGTACTGAGGCTGAGTAGGTCTATAAACAAACGAAAACTGGGGAGAATCAGGGTAATTTCTTGACAGGTTACAAGATTTTGTATTCAATTAACAGGAGTTTACTCTATAATCTATATACAATGAACAGGTCAAATTTGTACCGGAGGTATGGTTAATGGTTTTGTGTTGGGCAATTAAATTCAATTAACAGGGTTATTCAGTTATGAGATATCAATTAAGTGGGCTCCACTGTGTTCCTGTTACATGAATAATATTCACTGGCACCGTGGCTATTCAATTAACAGGGTTCCACTGTATTAAAGAAAAGTATGGGATACTGGGTTAGCCATCATAGTGAAATGACTGCTATATTATAGGCCCTTTTCCCTCCAGAAACTTTTCCAAGGAGGGCATTGGTCACTCTCTTGGGATTTTCAAAATGACTGGCCTGTAGTCCTGCCTTTATGTTTCACTGTTGGAACTTTTATTTCGTCCTCGCAAAAAATACTCACCCTCCTTGTTGTGCTGCTGGCGTTGTTTTTGTAATCACCAAAGATTTCCCAAGTTTTGAGTCAAGATCAACCTGAAAGCAAGATTCATTAATGAAACAAAAATAAATCTAGGTTGGCAGGAAAAGTCCTTCATTACTATTTCACAACAATATTCCAGTAGAGCTGTAGGTTTTTAAATTTCTTGTTCGGTTTCGGCTTTGGTTTTTCAGGTGGAGTAAAACCTTGGTTCGGTTCGGTTTTCGGTTTGTTCATGAGGCCAAGTAAAATTCAACAAAACTCATTCTTATGTCCGGAGTCATAACTGAATGGTAGTGAAATTGAGTGAAACTCAATGAATGCCCGAAATAAGCTATAATACATGAAGAATCAGGAAGGCCAATATAATAATTACCTAAATATACAGAACTTTTATTGTGCTTGGCCATTTTTCGAGGTCTGACACCTACACGCAACTTGAGGAAAGTTGCAAACACAACTAAACTGAAATGTCGGAAATTCACAGAATGTAGCCTTCCCAGAGTAGTGAGAGTACCCAGACACTGCCGTTGGCAGTGTCTGGGTACTCTCACCACTCTGGGATGGTTACATTCTGTGAATTTCTGCAGCAAGAGGGTATGTAATAAAAAACGAAAAACCTTAGATTACGGGATGTCAACGGTTTCGGTTTTTAAAAAAACTAAAAACCTCAGTTTGGTTTCGGTTAACCTACAGCTCTATGTTCCAGATAAAATTTAAAAAAGCTCCCTCAATGCATCTAACAGCACTAGAACAAAACAAAACCTCAAACATTCCCGATTCTTAGAGATTTATTTATTTATTTGTTTATTGGTGTTGAAGATCACCCTTTTCTGAACAATAATTAATCAGGACTGCTACATGGATATAAAGTCAAGTCCAGCCAATCATTTATACCCATGTTGCCCATGTAGAGAACTTCCATCCCAGGCACTGGTTAATTACCATGTCCCAGTTAACCAATAAAACAGAGCTTGTTTCACCTGCTCCCTGATGGTTTAACACAGTAAGCAAACAGTCTTCTTCTCTTCTCAGGGCTGACACGGGGGTCTGAGAAATTTAAAATCTGACAAAATCTAGCTAGTAACTGAACATGTATATGTATCTAGGTGTGTGAGACTCTTGTTTTTGTAGCAGACAATCACCCCCACCCTGATGTGAAACTATTTATTTATTTATTTATTGATGTTTAAGGTCACCTAGGCCTGCATGATATATCGATAAACTGATAAAAATGAAAAAATTTAAAGTAATTTATATATTTTTATACTTTCCAATGACCCAGGCTTAGCTGGTGCTAACTCCAAAATATCCAGACCAAACACAAATTTTGCCCCCCAAATCCCCAAAATTTGCAACCAAAACCAAAAAATAAATGTCCTATATGGTCCTCCATACTTTTAACCACTGCGCATGCACAGTGTCCAGGAAGTACCAAAATTGGCGCCAAGCCTCATTCTTACAACTAGTGCCTGCTAAATGTTACATAGTCAGCGAGGAGGTATGAGTTCCGAACTCATGGGAGGGCTTCCCTGTCTGGGCCATTGGTAAGTAAAAAAAGATATAAATTACTTTAAATTTTTTTATATTTTTATACTGTAAACCAATGGACCAGACTCAGCTGAATCGTAAAAAGGCTGGAGGGCCTAGGACATAAAGGAAAATCCAAATATAGAACCTTAGTGAGCACGCTCACATACCCCACGCTCCCCGATATTTCAAGCTCGGAAAACTGTAATTTTTATGAAAATGACCCGGAAATCTGTTACTTGTATTTTTCAGAGTCCAGGGCCCGTAATTTCCGCAAAAATCAGCAGAGCAGAACGAAACGCAAACTTGATCTGTAAGCCATTGTGGTAGACTCACATACTAAAATGGCCGTAATTTCGATAATATCTGAAAGTGTGTAGAAAAATGTCTGGAAAACTGTAATTTTGATGAACTTTTCAAAGTCGAAGGGCCGTAATTTCGGTAAAAATCAGTGGAGCAGAACAAAATGCAAACTTGATCTGTAGGCCACCATGTCAGACAAACATACCAAAAATCAGCTCAATATCTGGAAGCATGTAGAGAAAAAGCCCGGAAAACTGTAATTTTGATGAACTTTTCAAAGTCTATGGGGCTGTAATTTTGGTAAAAATCAGTGGAGCAGAACAAAACACAAACTTGTTCTGTAGGCCACCATGTTAGACTAACATACTAAAAATCAGCTCAATATCTGGAAGCGTGTAGGAAAAAAGTCCACAAAACTGTAATTTTGATGAATTTTTCAAAGTTCAAGGGCCGTAATTTCGTTAAAAATTAGTGGAGAGGGACAAAATGCAAACTTGAGCTGTGGGCCACCATGTCAGACTAACATACCAAAAATCAGCTCAATATCTGGAAGCGTGTAGAAAAAAATTCCGGAAAACTGTAATTTTGATGAACTTTTCAAAGTCCAAGGGCAGTAATTTTGGTAAAAATCAGTGGAGTGGAACAAAATGCAAGCTTGATCTGTAGGCCACCATGTCAGACTAACATACCAAAAATCAGCTCAATATCTGAAAGCGTGTAGAAAAAAAGTCAGGAAAACTGTAATTTTGATGAATTTTTCGGAGTCCAAGGGCCGTAAATTTGGTAAAAATCAGTGGAGCGGAACAAAATGCAAACTTGATCTGTAGGCCACCATGTTAGACTCACATACCAAAAATCAGCTCAATATCTGGAAGCGTGTAGAAAAAAAGTCTGGAAAACAAGTAGGACTGACTGACGGACTGACGGACGGACCAGTCAAAAACATTATACTCCCGCAACTTTGTTGCGTGGGGTATAATAACTCAATTACATATAAAAGAATATCTCCTCAAGGAGAAAAGGAGAGAAAGGACTTATATATGTCTTTCTTATTTACTTGAAATAAGAAAGACACAACACCAACAATATAATTGAGCATTATACCATATATAATTCTCTATTAACATCCAGTATAACCCATTATACTAATTTAATAAAGGGAAGCCAATAAATAAAGATAGTCCAGAGAATGAGACTCTTTATACTCATTTAAAAGTGTCCGAGGATTTAATATTAACGCTCGTATGACACATGACATATACAAATGCTTCACAGTGAGCTACACTTTAAAAATATTACATAAATAAGATATATATTTGCTTACACTTTAAAATCATCCTAGCACCGACTCGGAATTACTGACACCGGAGGAGGTATTCCCTTGCTTTTCACAATAAAGCCGGTGATATAAGGGAAAACCGTTCCCCCCCTCACCCCTTCCCCTTGCTCTGGATCAAATCACCATTGAACGAAGAGGGCAGCAGGACAGAGTCACTGCTGGAACAGAAACCTACATAACTATAGCTGTAATCGTTTTGTGGATGACATTCTGAGCAACAGATAATGGACCAAAACATCTAAGGTCACCTGAAATAGACTCTATATTTCTAAGGTAAAACTTGGTAAATGTAGAAGGCTGTGTCCAGTACGCAGCTTTCATAAGATCAGTAATGGCAATACTGTTAGAATAAGTCCAGGATGTGGACAGCGCTGAAATCTTAACTACCAACTGCTTGTTAGAAGATAAACTGTCATAGGCAATACAAATTGCTAACTGAATCCATCTAGCAATAGAATGAACAGAAATCTCCCTTCTATTGGGAATTAATGATAAAAAGAAGCGTTTTCTTCCTTTTCTGATAAACTCTGATCTGCATTTATGTATGCGCATAGCTCTTACTGGACACAGCAAGGGTCTTCGGCCATCCGTAGATGGAAGAGCCTCAATGATAGTAGGCTCAGGATGTTTATTAGAAACCTGGTTCTTAGCCAAAAATCCCACCTGAGTAGTTAAAGTAATGGTATAACCAACACTACAAAAATGAGAATCATCGATAGAAAAAGCATGGAGTTCACTAACTCTTTTTGCAGAAGTAAAGGCTAAGAGAAAAGCTGTTTTAGGCCACACAAGGTAGATCTTCTGTTTCTCAGGCCATTATTTGTGAAATTGCATGCGGGCGAGCGGGTTTTTATTTTATTTTTTATTTCAGTAATTTCTTCTTTGCCATCAAAAGTTCATGTTCTTGGTTCAAGTTTTAGGCCTCATAATCTACAGAATAGCATGGGTGGTGGTGTATTTCATCCTTTGAGTGCAAGAAGGCTTTGCAATGCAAAAGCATTGCAAAGCCTTCTTGCATTCAAGGGACAAATTCATCAATATTTTAAACTTGGGTAAAATATCAGACATAAACTATTTAATTTTTATTTTTTTAAAGTTTAAATTGGTTATAAAAAGAGAGCATGCGGCAGCCAAAAGGACCATGCGGGGGGGAGGGGGGGGGGGGCCTGAGAAACAGATTTTTTTTTTTTTATTTTTTTAGGCCTTATATGTCAAGAATTTGAACTCTACAGCATCCAACGGTTCAAATGGAGCTTCTTTAAGTTTCAACAGAACCCAAGTTAAATTCCACATAGGAATTAACCTAAGGGTTCTAGGCCTATTGATCGAAAAGTTTTTAACCAACTTAGACAAAGAAACAATAGATCCGATTTCTAAGCTATCATGATGAGCATAAGTGTCCGAAAGCTTAGACCTATAACCCTTAACAGTGACTGGCTGCAGTTTGAGAACGTCAAACAAGTAGACCAGAAAGTTTGCAATGTCTGGATCATAAACGTCTATCGACTGATCCTTACACCAACGAAAGACAGCCTTCCACTTTGCTGCATAATTCAGCGAAAAGGAGGCTTTCTTACAGTTAGTAATTGCGTCCACTGCTCGTCCTGTAAAGCACTTCCTGAGCAAGAAGGACCGCACAACGGAAATATGTGAAGGTTGAGACCTTGCGGGTTGTGATGCAGTGTGCAAGATTTCCCCTGAAAGAGAAGGTCCTCACGTGGAGGAAACTTCCAGGGAACATCTCATAACAGACACATGAGTAGATTTATCCTTGGTTTCTGAGATGACAGAGATGCTACCAGCAGTATCTTGCACTGCAATTGCTTGATCTTTAACAAGATCTGTTGAATTAACGGAGTTGGAGGATATGCATATCCTATCATTCTGTCCCATGAAATTGAGAGAGCGTCCACTGCGTACACTCGAGGATCTGGGCATGGCGACACATACGTCTGCAATTGATTGTTGAGAGGTGTCGCAAACAAGTCTATCATTGGTCGATCCCATTGGTAGCAGATCTGCCTGAACACTCGCATGTTGAGAGTCCATTCCGAAGGCAACATGCAACCTTTCCGAGAGAGCGAGTCTGCTAGAATGTCCAGACAACCCGGTATATGGCAGATCGATAGATGAACCTGATGTTCCAAGACATACAGAAGAATTCTTTCCATTAGTTCAAATAACAGAATCGAATGAGTGCCTCCCTGGTTCCTTATATACACTACTACTGTCGAGTTGTCCGACAATATCTGAACATGCAAATTCTGAATCATGTTCATCCAATGACGTAGCGCTAGCCATATTGACATCATTTCTTTGATGTTTGTGTTTTTCCCAGAACGCAGGGTCCCAAAAACCCTGGCACTTCGAGTCTGTTGGGTTCAGGGTCGTACCCCAGCCTACCTGACTCGCATCCGTCTTCACTGTAAAAGCCGGATCTAACAGCTGCAGCAGAAATCCCTGAGTTAACCACTGAATGTCTGCCCAAATCTTTTGTTTTACTTGGTCCGTAAGAACAATATTTGTTTTGAGCGAATACGTTTTCACACTCCATGTTTGAGTAAAAAATATCAGGAGTGGACGTGTGTCCGGAAATACACCATTACCAAGTTCATTAGTCGAGTGAAAGCCCAGGGTGCTAGATTGAGTCCGAAGCACATCACTCGGAACTGATAAACTGATAAACAACCCCCAGGACGGCGAACCGTAGGTACTTTCTAAATGCTGGATTCACCATAACATGAAAGTACGCATCCTTTAGATCTATGTTTGTTGCATAGTTGTTCACCCGAATGCTCACCCTTACTGATCGAATGGTCTCCATATAAAACTTTGGCGCCACACTCAATTTGTTTATCCATCTTAGATCTATTACTGGACGGAACAAGCCGTCTGGCTTCGGTACCAAAAACCGGTGACTATAGAAACCTAGTGACTCCTGGTTTTCTACGACCTCTATTGCATTTTTCTCTAAAAGAGATTTTACCTCTGATAGAAGTGAATCTCTTTTTAGAGGGTTGGTCGGAAGCTGAGTCCAGCATGGACTTCGTGTTAACGGAGGCTTTTCTCGGAATGATAGCCTCAGGCCGTCTGAGATAACCCCTCTGACCCACTGGTCTTCTGTAATTGTGATCCAATTTTCCAGAAATCATGTTAATCTTCTGCCAACAGGAGTGTAATAGAGGTCCTGACCGTCACCTTCTGGACCTACAAGGCGTACGGGATGAGAAACTACGTCCTCCCCATGCAGCGCCTCGACCCGCTGACCAGTTGTCTCGGCCAGACCCACGTCCCCTACCCGAGTCGCTATATTGACGATCCCTGGGGTTAATTATATGAGGGTTTCTTATACCCTCTAGAGGAGTTTCCTCTGGACAATCTTGGTCCAGAAGCTCCTACTTTATCTTTTTCTGCTGTATCAGTTTTACTGGAAACTGACTTCAAAAGCAGAGCATTAGATGCTTTCTAAGTAATTTGATCATAGATCAAAGAAAGCTTGCACTCAAATAGATTGTCACTAGATACCGGAGTGACTCGAAGAGTTTTTCACCTTATCATCCACTAGGGATGATGAAGCTAGGGCTGCATCACGTCTAACTAACTCTAAATTAGCTATTGATAAGGCAGAGTTATACGTGGTATAAGCAATAGCCCTTGATAGAACTCTTAATGAGTTACAAATGTCCTTGAATTCTTTTCCACGAACGTCCTCGAATTCTTTTCCACTAAGATGTTGCACCATCGCTCTAGTAAGGTGATCTGCATAAGACAAAGCGTCTAGATTCGCTCTATTGGGAGAAATCGTTGTCTTCATTGTATCTGAACGAATTGAAAATGATGCAGTTAAGGACATATCTAAGTCCTCAGCCTGCTCGTCCAAATGCAGAGGAACTCTCGGAATACCCTGACCTGCCGTTTTAAATTTACTTCTACTACTAATAAACGGCAGATGAAGAGCATTTGATGATAAAAAAACTGCCTTTCCTCTTCCCCGAAGAAAGATTAAATATAGCGTCATTTAATAGATCAAAAGTCTGAGACACATTACCGGACTGTACCAGATAAACAGGAATATCTCCCTTAACCCGGATGAAAAAGTCGGTATCTAACGATGCTAGCAGTCTTTTATCAGTAGTCGCAGCATTCTGATCAGACGGAACAACCTCTGGAAGGTATTGATGAATAAAATTCATCGCTACCTTGTGTTGTTCCAGAAGGAAATAATCCAAATCATTCAGTTCCCTTTCACCATCTGATTGGATCAGAATAGATTCTCGTCATCCCTATCTGAACGAGCAGACGAATGAACCGACCCAGCTTCATCCGACAGTTCAACATCAGAAGCTGTCGTAGAATGTTCCGGAACCTGCTGTGATGCTGCGATGAGCTGCGCTATTTGCGACAGAAAGTCTGTAACAGAGGCCTGTGGAGCAGCGGTTCTTTGATGTTCAGCCGCTGGTTGCTCCTGGGATGGTTGTCCGACATAATCCTCTTATGTGGACGTCCCAATTCATGTGGCCTCGTCTCCTTGGCTATCGTATGGCGTGACTTTTTTGACGATATTGAATCCTTCGTCAGCGATGCAGGCTGCATCTCCGTAGTCACGTAGCCAAGGTGTGGTCGGGTGTACTTAGAAGACGTTACGGAAGCCGATAGACTAGCCAACCCTGGCAGCCTATTTGACGGAGCATCCCAGAAGGAGGCGTGGACGTATGCTCCGACTGACGCACGTTCTGTACAACAACATCTGGCCCCAGATGTTGTTGAAAGAGAGAGGGGCCTCTCTCGCTCGCGGTCCAGGGAGACCTGGACGAGCCCACCTCAGAACTAGCCGGCTTCCTCTTTTCCGTCGCCGCAGGGTGAACATGTTTTGATTTTATAGTGCTTGCAACACCCTTTTTCCTCTCCTCGACCGCTACACACATGCGTCACACGTACTACTCAAATCCTGAGCAATATATCCACCGGTTGAGCTAGCTGGCGACAAGGTAGTAAACCCCAAATCCTGCGGTCTAGTTCCTTGCCTTATATTATTGAGCACTTTTGCCACCAGCTCTATATTTGATTGCAACGATGGCAGCACACTTTCTGACGGCATCACAGATACATCACCATGTTCTTGTTCCTCTGAAAACGAAACTGAAAAACTAGAGTGAGTTTGTGGTGAGAGGACCGGCATCGACCTCTCACCACTAACAACATACCGTGACACACGTCTCTGTTTGTCATCCCAATTGGCACAAACAGAACAAGAATCAGTGTGAGTACAATGACTACAACAAACACAATGAATATGAGAGTCAGAGGAAGACTTCCTCGACTTACAATTTGAGCAATAATCTTTCATTTTGCCAAAAACTACAAGTCAACAGTACTCGCACTAATTCCTATAACAATCTGACAAAGATACATAATAATACAATCCAATGCAAAAATTTCAAAGAATAAATTCATAAAAAAAAAAGAAAATTTCCAAAAATTTTGACATGAGCCCAAGTTCCCAAAGGGAACGATGAGCCCAAATGGATCCCCAAAAAGCCTAAGTGCGGACAAAATTTTTTTTCTTATTCCTAAAAGTTAATGCTACACTTCCAGAGTATATGATGTATCTAACTATAGACCTATCATAATAAAATGACTAGCAAACTACCTACAGAAAGTAACCGTTGTCAATGTAAACAACGTGTAATAAAAACTGGAAACAAGACTCCAGGCACTGAACAACATGGCCCGAAGTCAGTAACAGATTTCAAACTATCTGTTGTAATTAAGGCAGGATCTTCGTCAGAAGAAACTGCGATACATCAGATGGCAGATGCATGACCAAAATGCCTAAACCCCCTAGGGTGAGGACGTAACCATGGGGATACACAGAATAAACATTCTGTATAAACAAGTTAAACTGCCCAGAAATTTTCAAGAAAAAAAGGTCCAAAAAGCATGGGAGTTTAACAGGGGGGGTGGGGGGGGGGGGGGGGGTTCAAGGAAGGAGAGGGAGGAAACACTTAACAAACAGTGGCAAATTCATAGTAAGAATGATAACATCAGGCCCATGTCTTGAAATTGGGAAACATGAAATAATTTTAAATAAAAATTATAAGTTACAGCCCTGAACACATCAAACCACTGTTTTTTCCTCTCATCATCCTAATGCATCCTTGGATCCACCAAAATCACCATTGCTTTGTGTCTGGCATCATAAAAACTGAGATTTACAAGCACAGAAGTCAGTTTGTTGTTATCTGACAGAAGGGCCAAACAAAGAAAATGAGACTTGGTGCCAATTTCGGTACTTCCTGGACACTGCACATGTGCAGTGGTCAAAAGTATGGAGGACCATATAGGACATTTATTTTCTGGTTTTGGATGCAAATTTTGGGGATTTGGGCGGCAAAATTTTCGTTTGGGCCTGGATATTTTGGAGTTAGCACCAGCTAAGTCTGGGTCATTGGTTTACAGTATAAAAATACCAGTAATCAAGCCAATATCGATTGAATACCGGTGTAATTACGAAAATATTGGTATATCGTCATTATTTATTTACCCACAATTATTTAATTTTCAAGATGTCTTGAGTTTTTTAACTGTAGCTCCGAATGAATAATATTATCGCTTTATCCAAGGAATTATCTGCATGTGCCCACGTAATATACAAATTCAGCAGTTGAAAATATAATTTTCAAAAATTTCAACAAAACTATATCATGTGACCCCTCATTGGAACGAGCTCGTTCCAATGAGGAGTCACATGATATTGTTTTGCAGAAATTTTTGGAAAAATTTAATAAACTAATATTTAAAATAATAAATTTTGATATCGTCTACCTTGGGTAAAGGTTTTTCGAACCGCATCATCAAGGCATCCTGATTCGTTCTGACTGTGATGCATCAAGTCTCCATTGTGGTACTTATGTTCAGATATCAGATCAGTTTTTCGATATAATGGTATACCACAGTAATTTTTTGAATACCGATACCGGTATTCTGTTTTGAATATCGTGCAGCCCTATGGTCACCTATTTATGCACAATGGCTAATCGTGACCCGAGATAAAGGGAAAACAAGAAAAGCATCGCAAAGTGATTCCAATACACCTACAAACAAATATATTCAAAACCAATCACAATCAGGCCCCATAAGAATTTACATTGATGATGTTTTATCACAGAAAATTTGACACTCCCATACTTTTCATCAGCTAGCATTTGTTACTGAACTTGACATAGATATTGTTGCTATAGGGACATACATGTATGCTAAAAAGAATTGTTTACATTGGCATGACGGGGGTTCGTACCCATGCCGAGAGAGTTTCCTTTGGCACCAACCGCCTAGCAAAACTATACTGAACCACACACACCACTTGGCCACCGACAGACCCCAATGAGGCTGAGTGGTGTGCATGGTTCAGTATAGTTTCGCTAGGCGGTTGGTGCCGAAGGAAACTCTCATGGTGTGGGTTCAAACCCCCGCCATGCCAATGTAAACAAAATCAGCGACCTTCCTTAATTCTATGGCATCCGAGAAATTTAAAAAAGACAAGTGTCGCTGATTTCTTCTGAGGTGCAGTTCATAGAATTAAGTACTCAGATGCAACTATCTGTAGGGCTGCACGGTATATCGATAAACCGATATATACCGGTATTCAAACCAATATCGAATGAATACCGGTGTAATTACAAAAATATTGGTTTATCGTCATTATTTATTTACCCTCAATTTAATTTTCAAGATGTCCTGAGTTTTTTAACTGTAGTTCCGAATGAAAAATATTATCCCTTTATACAAGGAATCGTCTGCTAGAGCCCTCGTAATACACAAATTCAACAGTTGAAAACATAATATTCAAAAGTTTCAACAAAACTATATCATGTGACCCCTCATTGGAACGAGCTTGTTGAGCCCGTTCCAATCAGGGGTCACATGATCTAGTTTTGTTGAAATCGTTCGTTAAAATCTGATAAACTAATTTTGAAAATAATAAATTTTGATATCGTCTACATTGGGTAAAGGTTTTTCGAACTGCATTCTCAAGGCGTGCTAATTCGTTCCGACTGTGATGCCACGAGTCTCGATTGTGGTACTTGTGTTCATATATCTGAACAGTTTTCGATATACCGGTATACCGCAGTATTTTTTTGAATACTGATACCGGTATTCAGTTTTGAATATCGTGCAGCCCTAACTATCTGATGAATAAATAAAAGGAATTGAAATCCCCTTGAAACTAATGTTAAAAGTTATGCCATAAACAAGCTTAACACAATATCTTTTTAACAAAGGGCACTAACTCCCATACTTTTTTATCAGATAGTGGTGGTTTCTGAACTTGACGTACATGTAGACATTGTTGTTGAGACATACCGAAAAGAACTGAAATCCAGACTGGATTATCCAGTTACTATTGTTGAAGTTATGCCATAAACAAGCATCACACAAAACTTTTTTTAAAAAAGAGCAATAGTTCCATAATTTTCATCGGATACTCTTGAGTGCCTAATAATCATACATGTAAGATTATTTTTTTCCGAACAAAATTCCCGCCTGTATGATCCTTATTTGGCCCTGTGTGATTATTAATTTTTAGCAACTGAATGTGCAGAGCAGCCGCTTATCTCAAGAAGTTCACCAAAACAAACTAGTAAGGTACATGTACAAGCCAAACACAGGATGCAATGGAAATGTTAATGGGTAGAGATCTGGAAGTATATATTTGGGCTTTATTCTGAAGTACTGTTACTATAACTTTAAGACCTAGTACCCAGTGGATGTGCTTCATACCATTGCTGAAACAAAATTAATTAGTCTTTAAGGTTTTGCCTTGGCACTCTCCCATAAATTGCAACAAGTGAAATCCATGTGAAAATTATAACTGTAAGTAATTTAGCCCTTCACCACTTCAAGAGCATCAGACATCTGTGTTATAAAAAACGGCTCTGAGCATAGTGGCTGGCTCACATCTTGGAATTTTCCACCCTATACTATTTATATTCGACCGTATACTATTATTAATTTTCAGAAATTTTCCACCCTGTACTATTATTTCACCCTGTACAATTATTAGGCACTCGAGAGTAATGGTGGTCATCAAACTTTATGTAGACATTGTTGCTATAGAGAAATAAGCCAAAAAGAATGGAAATCCCGTTAACTTTTGTTCAAGTTATGCCATAAACAAGTTTTACAGGATATTTTTATAACAAAGGGCCAAAAATCCCATATTATTTATTTATTGGTGTTTAAGGGCACATATTTCTGCACAATGGCTAATCATGACCACGACAGTTTTACGGGTGGAGGAAGCCAGAGTACCTGGAGAGAACTACTGAGAAACGGTGAGCAACTGTCAGCTCCCCAACATACCAACTCCATACAAGCAGGGTTAGTATGGGTTGAAGACACCATCGACGTGCAGTACACCTTGGTACATAACATCATTCGTGCCCCCACGTGGGCAATGGGTGTGAAGTGTTTTGCCCAAGGACACAAAGCAAAGCGGTTGACACAGACAGGTGGGATTCGAACCAAGGACCTCTTGCCTTGTAGCCTGCACCTTTACCTATTTAACCACGACCCCCCCCCCCCCCCCTATAACTCCCATAATTTTGAAGAGAAATCGGCGGCCATCGAGTTTGACATATACATTGTTGCTATAGAGACATATACTGAAAAGAATTGAAAATGCCCTCTCTAGAACACCCTAACACAATCGATGAGAATTTGTTTTTCACCATTCAGCTCTACTGATCCTAAGGATGTTTCATACCAAATAACAGTTCTCTGTTCCAAGTGGTTTGGGAAATATGGGGCCATTATGGGCGCTTGAAAATATTTATATTTTTAGCTTCTGAGGTTCCCATGGGGAAGCAGGATTCTTTTTTTTTTTTTTGGAACGAGTCAAGTATTTATGACCCAATAATACCACATACCAAATTTGGTTCAAATCGGACCATTGGTTCAGAAAGTTAAAAAATTTATAGTAATTTATATATTTTTTATACTTACCAATGACCCAGACTTAGCTGGTGCTAACTCCACAAAAACCAGGGCCAAACACAAATTTTGCCCCCCAATCCCCAAAATTTGCATCCAAAACAAAAAGAAATAATGTCCTAAAGGACCTCCATAGTACGACTCTACTGCGCATGCGCAGTGACGCAGTCGTCCCGAAATTGGCGCCAAATATCATTCTTACTGGCAGTGCCTGGTCAGCGCTATGTACTCAGCGGGGAGGCAAGAGTTCCCAACTCAGGGAGGGCCATCCCCGTCTGGGTCATTGGTAAGTATAAAAAATATATAAATTACTATAAATTTTTTAACATTTTTATACTGTACCAATGACCCAGACTTAGCTGAATAGTAAACAGGCTGGAGGGCCTAGGACATAGAGGAAAATCCAATAAGCTCAATTATAAAATAAAGAGATAACCCCTTAAGGAGAAAAGGAGTATTAGGCTTTACATGTATCTTTCTTATTTAATATTTAAATTAGAAAGATACACTACCCTTAATAATTGAGCACAATAACATTCATGTTCTCTATTAATATCCAGTATAACCTTTATACTAATTATTATTAAAACAAGCCAATAAATAAAGTAGTCCAGAGAATTGAGACTCTTTATAATCATTTAAAAGTGTCCGAGTATTGTATATTAAAGCCCGTTTGACACTTGACATATACAAATGCTTCACACCGAGCTACACTTTAAAAGTAAGACATGAATGAAATTAAACATTAATATTACACTTTAAAACCATCCCGGAAGCGACTCAGAAATACTGTCTTGGAGGAGGCATTCCCTTGCTTTTCACTATAAAGCAGGTGACCTAAGGGAACACCCGCCCCCCCCCTTCCCCTTGCCCTGGGTCAAATAGCCCAGAGCGAAGAGGGCAGCCGGACGGAGTCACTGCCGGAACAGAAAGCCTGCATAACTATAGTTGCAACCGTTTAGTGGACGACATTCTGAGCAACAGATAACGGACCTAAACAATGCAGGTCTCCAGAAATGGACTCAATATTTCTGAGATAAAAATTAGTAAATGTGGATGGCTGAGACCAATAAGCAGCCTTCATTAAATCTGTAATAGCAACACTATTAGCATAAGCCCAGGAAGTAGAAAGAGCTCTTACTTCATGAGCAGAAATCTTAAGCACAGACTGCTGAGAAGAAGATAAATCTTCATACGCAGTACGGATAGTTAACTGAATCCATCTAGCAATAGAATGGACTGAAATGTCCTTTCTATTAGGCATCAAAGACAGAAAGAAACGTTTCCGTCCCTTTCTGATGAACTGAGATCTCTGTTTATAGATACGTAGTGCTCTAACAGGACAGAGTAAAGGCCTACGCCCGTCTGAAGACGGAAGAGCCTTAATAACAATAGGTTCCGGATATTTATTAGGAGCCTGATTCTTAGCTAAAAAACCGACGTTAGTAGTGAAGGTGATAGTGTTCCCAACACTACGATAATGAGAATCATCCACCGATAGTGCATGAAGCTCACTGACTCTTCTGGCAGAAGAGAAAGCTAAGAGAAAAGCTGTCTTATAAGATAAGAATTTGAAATCTACTGTCCCAAGAGGTTCAAATGGCTTTTCCTTCAATTTAAGGAGAACCCAAGCTAAATTCCACTTAGGAATTAATCTAAGAGTTCTGGGTCTATTTATCGAAAAGTTTCTAACCAATTTCGATAAAGAGACATTAGATCCAATTTGTAAACTATCATGATGTGCATAGGTATCAGATAACATAGATCTATAACCCTTTATAGTAACCGGTTGCAGTTTGATTTCGTCAAACAAGTAAACTAGAAAGTTAGCAATGTCTGGTATAGAGGGATCAAATATATCAACAGAATGATCCCTACACCAACGACGGAAAACCTTCCACTTAGCCGCATAGTTTAGCGAAGAGGAGGTCCTCCTACAGTTAGAAATCGCGTCCACTGCTCGTCCTGTAAAGTGCTTGCCATGCAAGAAGGACCGCACAACGGAAAAACGTGAAGGTTGAGACCTTGCGGGTTGTGATGCAGTTGGCGCGATTTCCCCTGCCAAAGAAGATCCTCTCGTGGAGGGAGCTTCCGCGGTAGGTCCCACAACAGACACCTGAGTAGATTTATCCACGGTCTCTGTGGCGACAGAGATGCTACCAACAGAATCTTGCATTGAGATTGTTTTATCTTTAGCAATACTTGTTGAATTAACGGCGCTGGAGGATACGCATATCCTATCATTCCGTCCCAAGGGATCGATAGAGCGTCTACAGCAAATGCTCTTGGATCCGGACACGGGGACACATACGTCTGCAACTGATTGTTGAGATGTGTCGCAAATAAGTCTATCATTGGCCGTTCCCATTGGTAGCAAATCTGATTGAATACTTGTTTGTTGAGAGTCCACTCCGACGGCAACAAGCGACCCTTTCGAGAAAGGGAGTCTGCTAGCACATTCAGACGACCCGGTATGTGACGGACCGAAAGAAGAACGTGATGTTCCAACGCAAACAGAAGGATTCTTTCCGTTAGATTGAACAACGGAACTGAATGAGTGCCTCCCTGATTCCGTATATACGCCACTACTGTCGTATTGTCGGATAGGATTTGGACATGAGCATCGTGAATAATGTCCATCCAGTGACGTAACGCAAGCCAAATTGACATCATTTCCTTGATGTTTATGTGCTTGCACAGGAATTGCGGATCCCAAAGACCCTGGCATCTCGAATCCGTTGGGATTAATGATGCACCCCAACCTGTTTGACTGGCATCCGTCATAATGGTAAAACTCGGATCCGGCAACTGCAGCGGAACTCCTTGAGTTAACCACTGAATGTTTGCCCAAGTCTGAATCTCTTGTTTCACTTGATCTGACAAGAGAACGTCTACATCGAGCGAATGAATTTTCACACTCCAATTCTGAGTCAAGAAAATTTGAAGAGGCCGTGTGCGTAGCCGTCCCATCGGAATGAGATCCGCAGCAGCTCCGCACAGACCTATCAGTCTCATAAATTCTCTCGCTGTGACTTTGTCTGTATTTAGACAATAGCGAGCGTAACAACTGACTAATTTCGCTCTGGTTAACGGCAGACGAACGAGATTGTTGTGCGTCTCGAAGCTCATTCCCAGATGAGTGAATGACTTGGACGGCACCAGATCCGACTTCTCCTCGTTTACTATGAAACCGAGACGTCGGAGCAATAGAAGAAGATTCTGAACATCGTTCTGAAGCGTTAACTCGTTGCCGTACCTCTGAAGAATGTCGTCCAGGTAGGCCGACGTTACCGCAGACGAATGAGCTCGGAAGTAAATCATTACCGAGTTCATTACTCGAGTGAAAGCCCAGGGTGCTAGATTCAATCCGAAGCACATGGCCCGGAACTGATACACCACTCCTAGGACTGCGAAGCGTAGATACTTTCGGAATGTCGGATGTACCATGACGTGAAAGTACGCATCTTTGAGATCTATGCTCGTTGCATAATCGTTCACCCGAATACTCGCTCTGACCGATCGAATCGTCTCCATATAAAACTTCGGAGCGATGATCAGCTTGTTTATCCAGCTCAAATCTATGACTGGACGGAACGAGCCGTCTGGTTTCGGAACCAGAAACAGATGGCTGTAGAATCCCAGCGATTCCTGGTTTTCTACGACCTCTACCGCGTTCTTCATTAAAAGAGACTGCACCTCTGATAGCAGAGCGTCTCTTTTCTGAGGGTTTGACGGAAGATGAGTCCACTTTGGACTTCGAGTTAATGGAGGCTTTCGTTTGAAGGATATCTTTAGACCTTCCGAAGTCACTCCTCTCACCCAAGGGTCGTCCGTAATCGACGCCCACTCTTGAGAAAAACTCGACAACCTTCCGCCAACCGGAACGCGATAGAGGTTTGAGCCATCACCTCCTGGATCTGCGAGGCCTGCGGTAGGAGAAACCACGTCTTCCACGACCCGCACCTCGCCTCGTCGACCTCGGGGCGTCCGACCGATTGTCCCGGCCTGAAGGACGTCCCGAACGAGAGTCGCTATCCTGACGGTCTCTCGAATAAGAGCTAGAGGACGCACCGGAACCTCTATAGGAACCTCTCTTGGGCGGATAAGACCCAGAAGTGCCTGCCTTATTCGTGTCTGCTGAATCCGACCTTTTAGGAGCGGATCTAAACAACAGAGAATCACTAGCTTTCTTTTTAATATTATCATAAATAGCGGAAAGCTTGCCGTCAAAGAGAAGATCTCCTGAGACCGAAGCGACTCTAAGAGAGTTCTTCACCTTAGAATCCACTAGTGTGGATGTAGACAGGGCTGCGTCACGTCTAACCAACTCCAGATTAGCCACTGAAAGGGCGGAGTTACACGTGGAATAAGCTACTGCCCTTGAAAGAAGTCTTAAGGAGGATTGTATATCCTGAAACTCTTCCCCTTGAAGACGCAGTGATAACGCCTTCGTAAGGTGATCTGCGTAAGATAAGGCATCTAAATTGGCTCTGTTAGACGCAATAGCTGTTTCCAACACTGCGGTTGGAATAGAAGCTGACGACGGTAATGATAGCTCTAAGTCTTCCGCCTCGTCGTCCATACGCAGAGGAACTCTCGGTATACCCTGACCTGCCGTGTCGAATTTATTCCTTGCATTAATGAAAGGCAGGTTGAGGGTATTTGCGGACAAGAAGCCTGCTTTCCCTGTCCTGGAAGCAAGTTTAAAAATAGCGTCGTTCAATAATTCAAATGTTCTTGCAACATTATTGGACTGCGACGGAAACTCGGGAGCGATGTCCCTGAACCGCTCGAAAAAATCAGAGTCCAATGACGCTATAATTCTCCTGTCCGGAAGCGCAGCAGTCTGGCCCGACGGAACAACTTGAGGAAGAAAGTGCCGGATGAAGTCTACGGCAGCTTTGTGTTGTTCCGAAAGGGATAGCTCCAATTCATCCGTATCCCTTTCACCATCCGGTCGGACCTCCCGATGTTCCCGGTCGTCCGCCCCCGATGCTTCGGCGGAGCGTACCGACCCAGCGCCGTCGGATAATTCTCGATCCGACACCGTCTCTGTCGGCTGCTGGGATGCTGCGATAAGCTGTGCTATCTGCACTAGAATGTCCGACGTCGAGACCTGCGGAGGAGCGGTCTTTCGCTGCTTTGCCGAGGGCAGCTCCGCATCGGATGGCTCCCGCATACTTTTCCTATGCGAACGTCCGGAGTCCATCGGTCTCGAGTCCCTGGCTGCCGGATGGTGTGACCTGGTCGCCGAATAATCCTTCCTCGGCGAAGCTGGCAAGATATCGGAGGTCACGCAGCCAAGGTGCGGTCGTGTGCGCCGACGAGAAGAGGAAGCCTTAACAGTCTCTGCGGACTGCTTATACAACGGAGCGTCCCGAGCGACGGACGTATGCTCCGCTAAAGACACATTTTGTACCACAACATCTGGTCCCAGATGTTGTTGTACGAGAGAGGGGCCTCTCTCGCTCGCGGCCCGGCTGGACCTGGACGAGCTAGGAACCGGACTAAAAGGCTTCCTCCGTTCTCGTTCACTATCCGCCGTCACTGGGTGTGCATCTATTATTTTTATAGTGCTCGCATCACCCAAAATTTCCTCTTGGACCGCATCGGACGAACCCGGCTGCCGAACCATTCGGTGAATGGACGCTACACCGGGCGAGCTAGCGGACGACATTTGTCTAATTTCCATGAGCACTTTTGCCGCTAGCTCTGTATTTAATTGTGACGACGGACGCACACTTGAAGAAGATAACATGGAAACATCACCCTGTTCTGGTTCCTCTGAAATAGAAACTGAGAGAGTAGAGTGACCTTGTGGAGAAAGAGCCGGCATCGCTCTTTCTCCCGAAACAACATATCGTGACACACGTTTCCAATGTTTCTCATCCCAATGTTCACATACAGGACAGGGATTAATGCGAGAACACTGACTACAATTTATGCAATAATCATGAAAGTCAGAGGAAGATTTCTTCCTATTACAATTTGAACAAGTTCCTTTCATTGTGAAGGAACAACAATAAGTCCTAGTTACTCGCAAAAACCCCTGACACAAAGATACATAATAACATGATCCATTAATAAATGAAAAAACAATTGCAAAACAAAATAATTTTGAAAAAATATTTTTTCAGAGAAGCCCAAGTTGCTGAAAAGTAACGTTGAGCCCCGATGGATCCGATGGCAAAGTGTGGTCAAAAATTTTAAAATTATATAAAATAATTAATGAGACACTTTCGGATAATATAAATGTATCTTATAATGAGATAAACTACCTCAAAGGCAAACAGCCCCCCTCAAAAAAGGCTGTTGCCAATGAAAACAAACAGTGTAAACACAGAAGAAAACATGACTCCAGGCACTGACAAAACTGGCCCGGAATCAGTCCTCAATTACACTCTATCTGATGCAAAACAGAGACTCCCAGGGGAGAATCTGCAGAACATCAGATGGAAGATGCAGAACACAAACGTTATACACCCATGGGTGAAAACGTAACTATGGGGAAAATAACAGAAAACATTCTGTAACCAAGCAACTCTCCCAGGGAAATTTTAGAAATGAAACTTCTCAAAAATATGCCAAAAGCATGGGAGAATTGCAAGGGGGGACTTTAGAAGGTTAGGGGAGAGGAAACACTGAATAAGCAGTGCAACAATTAGCAAGAATGACAACAAGAGGCGTTTGCCTCGAAAATAGGCAACTTAACATAATTTTAACAAAAAATTTTAAGTACAGCCCTGATTATTTTTTGCCACTTCTTTTTTCCTCTCCTCCTTCTATCCTCCTTAGAATCACATTTTCTCCAAGAATTACGTGTCTGGCATCCTTTAAACTGAGATTTACAAGCACAAAGATCAGTGAGATGTTGACTGATGAAGGGCCAAACAGAGAATGATATTTGGCGCCAATTTCGGGACGACTGCGTCACTGCGCATGCGCAGTAGAGTCGTACTATGGAGGTCCTTTAGGACATTATTTCTTTTTGTTTTGGATGCAAATTTTGGGGATTGGGGGGCAAAATTTGTGTTTGGCCCTGGTTTTTGTGGAGTTAGCACCAGCTAAGTCTGGGTCATTGGTACAGTATAAAAATATAGAAATTTTGGGAGGGGCAAAAAATCTTACCCCTGCCATTCCAAAGCCAAATATTGCTTCACAAACTTTGTTTGAACAAACTTGATTCTACACCTCAAAAGGAAGCTCTATAACAAATAGCATGTCATTATACCCACTGGTTCATGAGAAGAAGATTTTAAAAATAGTTTGGAGCATTTTCCCCCACCCTCTCCCTATGGGCTAGGCATGTTGAGTTGAACAAGAATGCAATGCCCCTTCGGGACCATCACTCACACAAACTTTCACTTGAATTGGCCAGGTGGTTTTGGAGAAGACCAAAACATGGTTTTGATGGACGACGGACGATGGACAGAGAGTGATTAGATTAGCTCAGCTTGACTTTGTCAAGGAGAGCTATCAATCCTCAATAAATTAACAGATTTTTAAATCTGTGTTTGACTGTTTGTTTAATAAATCGGATAGAAATTCACCTTGTCTCCTTCAACTCTTGAGATCCTGGAAATTTGGAAAACCTCCTACATGTATGTACACCATTGCTACGATTCTAGTGGCTGGATTGTGATTTGTAATTAAACAAGAACTACTGCAAAAGGCAATTATACCCCCACTGCAATGCTGGATCGATGAAGCATAAATGAATTAAAAACAAAGCACCAAAAAATCATGGAACATCGACAATGTAAGGGCTATAACTCTATAAAATGTGGGCATTTTTTTTATAACATGTGCAGGAGCGGCTTGTCACAAGGATCCCTCATAACAAGTCATGGAATTCTGACGCAAGCGATTTTTAGCTTGCCTTAACTGCTCACGCAATTTAATCCAGCATAAGCCTTTTTTTGCTCACCAACTTTCAGCTATTTTCGATGGTGACGGACCATGGAACGTGTGTACAGAATATGCTGGGTACATGTGTGTGTCGGCCACTACATGTACCAATCTCCCTGAACTTCTTGATCGATCTGACAACACTGGGGTGGAGGGGATAGTAAAAAAAAGAATACAGGTTCATTCATTAATTCAGTTAAAAGTGATTGGCTTGAATGCACTCGAAGGAGAAATTACCCAACCCGGTATTAACAAAGTTTTTAGAAGATCTTTGTGAAGCAAAAAAGTGAAAAAGATTTCAGGAGAGCAATTTGCTCGCCTAAGTAGGTTCCAGGTGAGCGATTTACTGCCACCCTGGATTTTTCAGAAATCCAAGCCTGCCCATAACAAGTTTCATTGAAATCCATCCATCACTGAGGTGAGATATAGCTGAACATGGACGGATGCAGAGATGCATGGATGGATGCATGCTCATACAGATGGGAGGATACATGTAAACCAGTATACCCCCCAGCCTCCCCCCCCCCACACCCCTCCATTCTCTTTGAGAGCAGAGTTTGACAGGAAAGGAGAATGATCACTCTCACTCGCCATCACCCTCCTAACCTTTTCACTAGGAGGAGCAATTAATCACTCGCCTTCATGATGTGTGTCGAAATTATGTCTAAACATCAAGCTATATACTGCATTTCAGTCACCTGTTTGTTACCTGACCCAACTAGGAAACAGTACTTGCAAAACATTATCTCGCATTACGAAAATATTACATTTTTTGCTTTAAACATATCTTATGACACCTCATTGGAATGAGCTTGTTCCAATGGGGGGTCATAAGCTATGTTTTTAGAGTAAAAATGAATAAATAAAATTTGTATGGTCATATTCGTGTATAATGCTGGTCAGTTTGAGCTGTCATCATAAGGGGTTAAATCACTCTCCTGAATTTTTCACTTTCGTAAAATCAAAATGAGAAGAGTGATCATTAACTCGCCAGCATTTTCTTGCCTGCAGTCACTGTGAGAGTGGGAGTATAAAAATTCTAGGCAGAAAAGTGCCCAGAAACCACTGTTAACCCTTTACCTACATGTACAGTTAAAACTAGAAGTCCTGTCACGAATTGTGTGCTTATCTAGACTTAATTGCGCGTAGGAATTGCACGCAATTGTCATATCAAATGGCATCCAAAGCACGGCAGGTTCTCCTGGTTACTCATAGCAAACACAGACAATGTTTCTGCCAATGGACCTCTGGGTTACCCGGAGGTCCATTGGCTGAAACATTGCTTGTGAACAGGCCATATGTACAGAATTTGATAGCCTTACAGTTAAAACTGGTCCTGTCATGAACTGTGCGCTTATCTAGGCTTAATTGCGCGAAGGAATCGCGCGCAATTGCCATATCGAATGGCATCCAAAGCACAGAAGGTTCTCCTGGTTACTCATAGCAAACACAGGCACTGTTTCTGCCAGTGGACCTTCGGGTTACCCAAAGGTCCATTGGCTGAAACATTGCTTGTGCACTGGCCCTATGTACAGAATTTGATAGCCTTGCTGTGGTCATAATGCGTAGATTAACGCACAGATCGACGTGCTATTTGTGCGCATTTCACGAAAGGACTTCTAGTTTTAACTGTACTATGGTCATAACGGGTAGATTAACGTGCAGATCGAAGTGCTATATGTGCACATTTCATGACAGGACTTCTAGTTTTAACTGTAACATGAAAAGCAGACGACACTTGCAAAAAAAATTCTTGAAAAACTAATTTTTTTCATTTTTTGTCTCAAAAACATAGGTTATGACCCCTCATTGGAATGAGCTCATTCCAATGAGGGATCATAACCTATGTTTTTTAGACAAAAAATGAAAAAATAATGAAAATTAATTGGTGATTTTTTAGAATACCTCTGGCCGATTTTGGCAGTTATGTTGGGTAAAGGGTTAAGAAGGCCTTGCATTCTGAAAAAAAAGGTGGGCTAAAAATCGGTCTTCAAACATGGATTAGGGGAGATAAAAGCTCTCTTTGAGCTTACAGTTTACGAGAATGTGTAAATAGAATGACTTACTGGTAAATTCGGCAATACTGAATCCTGGTCAGTCAATGTATATTGCTAGAGAGTCTCAATGCAGAGAGTAGTCTCTTTAAGACACAGGGCTGCACGGTATTCAAATTTCAATACCGGTATCGGTACTGAAAAAAAACACGCGATATACCAGTATATCATAGAGTAGTTCAGAATCTGAATAAAGTTATCAGTAACTGCGACTGATAGTTACTGAAACTGATGATTGCATTCAGATTGGTGAACTAATTTACAAAAACAGGGACAAAATTTCGACACAAATTTGCAAATCGGTTTGCGTAAAAATTTGCCCCAAAACAGTTTTTGATTGTGGAACACTTGTTACTTTATGCGTTATGGCATGATGGCAAAAAGCCTAGAGCAATGATCCCCAAATTAAGGGGTGCATCTTATAGGCCTACACCAGTAGGACAGACTATCCAATTTGAGGGGTGGGGGGAGGGACTCGATTGATATGTTCTGGGTAGCTGAGTTCGAAAATAGTTAACACAGTTATATTTTAGGCGATAAAGAAATGAAAAAAAATTTACTGTACTTGCTACCTTATGTTCAGTTGAAACCAATATTTTTAATAAAGCATTTTTTAACAAACATGCACAGCATTATGTTATTTTGATTTAAAATCACATCACAGAAACAGCTCAGACATGAGGGAAAATAATAGAGTGCCATGAATTTTTTGTTCGAAAAAATATCCAACAATTCATCACTGCAGTTCATCATTTTTCCGGTTTACCGTGCTGCCCTAGTATTAGTAAGACAGCTATATATTGCCACTCTCCAACTCCAAGGCATGCCTCAGGGGTGGGGAGAGGCAATATATAGCCATTTTACAGAGATTATACCGTATTTTTAAATGTAACAATACAAGTTTTAGAAATACATGTACACCACAGTAGTAGGCACTGTTTGCATGAGCAGGAGGGTAGAGCTGAAACAGTTAAGGGGTTTTCTTGATCAATTAACCCTGGTTAACCGATTAATCACTTGTCCTGGCCTGCAGTCTGGAAAAATCAGGGAGTGCAAAACAATTGCCCTCCTCAGATTGCTTGGGAGTGCAATTGCACCTGGAATTTTCAATACATGTACGTGTATGCCATTTTGGTTACAGAACATTGAGGGTGGATTGTCACCCAGTCACCCATGGAGTGGAAGTATCACCCAAGGTATTACTCTCAAATTTCTTACAGAAACGCAAAAAGCACAAGCCAAGTTTCAACCAATGGACCTCCAGGTTTAACCCGGTGTCCACTGGCTGAAACTTTGCTTATGCTAATTACTCTTTGCACCAAATTAGCATTTATTGCTTGAGAGAAATCATCACTCTGCAGGTGATTTATTGACAATACACTCTCTATGTACTGTATATTCACTTCAGGGTATTACTATTGTGACTGAAAAATTGTACTACATTCAGCTACATAGTAGAAAAATTGGCATACACATCTTCTCATTCAAAATGTTGTATTCAATTCTTACGTGAACATGGCTGTCTTCTACACTCAAAATGTATTAAAATGCAACACAGAATGGGTCATGAATTATTGCGAATCAATGCAACATTGACAAATGATAATAGATTTTAAAGGCAGTAATAAACAGGTCAGGCATTCCAGAAAATCAAGGGGTGCAAAAAATTGTCCTCCTCAATTTTTTCTAGGCATGCACTCCTGCACTCCTAAAAAATGCCAGGCCTGCTTGTCCAAATAGATATCTGAATAATTACCATACTGTTGATGATTTACAGCATGAACCCTTTACCCAACGTAACAAACAAAACCGACTAGGCCTATATACAAAAATCTCCATTCAAATTTATTATGTTTTCAATTTTTGTCTCAAAAACATAGCTTATGACCCCTCATTGGAACAAGCCTGGTTAAGGTGAATTATTTTTGTTTGTGGGACATCTTGTCTTTGTGTTAAAGTACTTGTTCTGAGATCACATATTTTGTCAAGGTTAGATGCAGGCTTGGTGAATTTTATATATTTGGCTACACTTTGACAGTGTACAGTACGTGGAGAGTGTATTATCTCTAAATCACCCGCAGAGTGGAGATTCCACCCAAGCAATAATTGCAGATTTGTTGCAAAGCATAACCAGCACCAGCAAAATTTCAGCCAATGGACCTCCGGGTTAAACCCGGAGGTCCACTGGCTGAAACACTGCTTGTGTTTTTTGTCGATATGTACAAAATTTGAAAGTTATAACTTGGGTGATAACTCCACTCTGTGGGGGATTTAGTTGCAATCCACTCTCCACGTACTGTACATTCTGAGGCTTTGCAGTTGTTTATAGGCAAGTCCTGACCACCTTTTGTTGGCAGCCAAAACTTGCCTAGACACAACTGCCAATGTACTTAGAATGTAGTCAATGTACTTAACATCCGGAAGCTGCATGGGGCCTATTTGATACATCATTAGTTCTATGTTCTAAATACATGTATCAGGCCTGGCATTCTGAAAAATGCAGAAGGGCAAAAAATCGCTCTCCTCAATCAGCTTAGGAGAGCAATTAGCTTTACACAGCATTTTAAGTATCCAGTTGAACGACCTCATTGAAACTGAAACCAACAGACTACATCAGTGATTTTATTAACTTTACTAAGGTAAAGCAAAATCTCTTAGACATCTAGATGTCTCACTGAACAACCGAACACACACTTGACAAGACCTGTGTGTGTACCCAGACCTGTTGTCCAAGAAAGTCATATGCCTACCACTACCACCTTCAACCCCCCAAGGGGGGTTGAAGGTGGTAGTGGTAGGCGTATGACTTTCTTGGACAACAGGTCTGCTTGAATCTACAGTCACATCCTGGTGCAAGTGCTTCAAGTGACAGGATAGTAGTAATGGTAGTATATTATAGTGTCAATATTCCTTGAATAATTACCCCTCAAACTGTGATGTCAGTTGTTGAACTTGAAACTGACAGAAAAAAAAATATTGCTGTAACCCATTTTGCTTCAAATGATTGCAACTGTGTTTGGATATGGTTGCAGCCATTACCTTTTACCACTAAACCACTTTCAAAATGAAATTACATGATGTTATGTGACTTCGAAGTTAAATTACATTTTTGCTTTACAACAAAAATTTAATGTGAGCATAATACATGTAATCTCAATCATCCCAGACCAAAATATTGAGGGCAATTTTTGCTCTCCTTAATTCTTTCAGGAGGGCAGTAAGGAGAGCTAAAAAATCGCTCTCCTGAAATTGCCAAGCCTGATGTATATTCAGAAGATGTACTTCACCTTATAATCCCTAGGTTTCAACAACTCTCGTTTCACTGGTGGTTCTCTTAATTCTTTCTCTAGCTGGGCTCTTTCTTCCTCCTCTAGTTTCTGAGCAGCCAACTTTTCGTACTCTTCTATATCCCATTTTCTTCTGTGACTAGGCGGTGCACTCTATAATAACAACAACAAGAATGTTACTAAGATAACACGTGCCCCACCCCCCCCCCCCCACCCTTGTGACCTTCACCTTGCAGATGTGGCAGAAACTATTATACGCGACACATCTTCTGGCTGTCCTTAACATTTGTAAAAAAGTTTAATAATTGTACTATGATTCGTTTCTGAGTTATGGCTGAGACACGAATATTGACCGATTTTTAGTGTGACCTTGAAATATGACCTAGACCTTGAAGGTACGAACCCGGCTATGGTGTGTGACACATCACCCCATTGTCCTTTATAATTGTGTGAAGTTTGATGATTGTGGCCCTGACCGTGTCCAGTGTGACCTTGAAATGTGACCTTGACCTTACGGACCTGGCTGCAGTGCATGACATATCCACCTGTTGTCCTTTATAATTGAGTGATGTTAGATGATTGTAGCCCTAATAGTTTTGGAGTTATGCTTGAGACACGATTTGTGACCCTGAACATATGAAGGTCAATTGTGACCTCCACCTTGCAGATGCGGCGGAAACTATTATACGCGACACACCTTCTGACTGTCCTTAACATTTGTAAAAAGTTTAACAATTGTACTATAATTCGTTTCTGAGTTATGGCTGAGACACGAATATTGACCAATTTATAGTGTGACCTTGACCTTGAAAGTACGAACCTGGCTATGGTGTGTGACACATCCTTCCATGGTCCTTTATAATTGTGTGAAGTTTGATGACTGTGGCCCTAACCGTTTTCGAGTTATTGGCTCGGGCACACACACGGACGGACGGACACACGCACACTTCAATCACTATATGCCACCCGACCTAAGTCGGGGGGGGGGGGGGGGGGGGGGGCATAAAAAATCAGATTTGACGGCAATTTACATTCCACCTGTTGAATTGACTTTCGTCCGGAGTAAGAGGGTACCCTCTCTCCATGGGTATCTCCACCCCCTCCCACCCTTGGCATCTTCTCTTCACCTATGACTAAAAATAATTTTTCACATAATTTCCTTTTTTTCACTCTCAGAATAAAAATGAAATGAATATTAACTTATTTTTTTGGGGGGGGGGGGGGGAGAGAGGGGGGGGAGTGGGCAAGGGTAGGGTAGATAACCAGACCAAGGTACCCTGGGTATCTTCACATACACCCACAAACCTATAACTGAATTTTTACAGAAAAAAAGATAACCAGGGTACATTATACATGAAATTTCAATTATAATCCAATTTAATTTCATCCTGAGAGTGAAAAATGGAAATTATTTTGAAAATTATTTTTAGTCATAGGTGGGGGAAGATACCCAGAGTGTGTGTGTGACTGTTTGTGTATGTGTGGAGGGGGTATCTTCCCCTGGAAGGGGGAATATGCATAGGCATCTTCAGGGGTCGATTTAATTTTTTAAAATTGAATAGCAGTTTACTAACTTGGATAAATTTTGATTAGCATTTCCTATTATTTATGTTCTTGTCATGTGAAATTGATTATCTATAGTTGAAAATTGATTCGAAAATCGCTATGCGAATCCAGTTAAATCGAGCCTTGGGCATCTTCTCCCTGGGTGCGACAAGATACTGTATCACACCGGAAGTTAGATTAACATGGATATAAAGTAAAAGCCAGTCAATCATTTATACTCATGTTGCCAATTTTTGAGGACTTTCATCCCAGGCATTGGTTACCAGGTCCTTTTGACCAGAGAAAAGAGAGATTGCTTACCACAGAAAACAAGCTTCACTTTTTGGGGTTCCCACTGGGATTGTGGAGGAAAATATATCCAGGGGTGGGGACTGGGGATATACAGTTAAAACTAGAAGTCCTGTCATGAAATGCGCATAAATAGCATGTCGATCTGTGCATTAATCTATGCGTTATGACCATAGTAAGGCGATCAAATTCTGTACATATGGCCTACGCACAAGCAATGTTTCAGCCAATGGACCTCCGGGTAACCCGGAGGTCCATTGGCAGAAACATTGCCTGTGTTTGCTATGAGTAGCCAGGAGAACCTGCCGTGCTTTGGATGCCATTCGATATGGCAATTGCACCCATTTCCAACGCGCATTTAAGCCTACATAAACGCACAGTTCGTGACAGGACTTCTAGTTTTAACTGTATCCTTCTTAATATTTGGTGGAAAGGGGGTGTCCAGGGGAAGTTTGAATCCCAGTCCCTTCCCCTTTATACATCACAATGTTCACTTCTAGTAAATTTACATGTACATGTACTCTGTTTTTTACTCAAACATGTATGATGTGTGTTTGTGAGTGGAAATTGGAATTGACCTGTTGTCAGAGTGTTCCCTGAAAGTTAAGGTGCTATATAAGTAATAGAAATTTGTTTATTTTGAAATTTCCACCTCTTATTCCTTAAATTCAAATCAAATACATGCATACACAAATTATACATCAAAAGGAAGGTTGAGATGTACAGAAAACGAAACACTTATGTAATCACCTCATAGAGTTGACAATAGGCACCACTGGTTCTTAGAAGTCTGCAACCGTATTGGTACCAGAACTAATACCAGTAATAAAATATTTCACGAGGCGAAATTGCTTTTCAGTCTCATGTGATTCAGTAATTTTGGTGTGCTATTTGGCCTCAAATTGGGCCAAAATGTGCAGCTTTCAAGGCCGAATGGCATCCCAAATAAATTATTTTGCTTCAACTTTTTAACAATTATTTCTGTCATGTTCAATGATTATTTTCAGTCATTTTGGGTTTTTTTTCTGTTTTTATATATGCATGGGGAGCGCGGTGGGTCAGTGGTAGACTGTTGGACTTCTATGCTAGAGGTCCCGAGTTTGATCCCCGTCCGGGATGACCCGCAATGTGTCCTTGGGCAAGACACTTTATCCTGGTTGCCTACATGGGGGCATGATGATGCTGTGTACTAAGGCATACAGCACATTGATGGTGCACACGTCCTCAACCGCTGTAACCCTACTTAAGCAAAGCTTGAACAGAGTTAGAATATCCAACACTTTTTGAGGGGCGACTTGACCCGATGTATGGAGGCGACCTGACCCGATGGAGACTTGACCCAATGGCGACTGGACCCGGGGGACGCCTTGACCCGTTCCCGTCCGTTGAACATGGAATCCATCTTCAATAAAACAAATGCAGACAGTGTAGTCCTTTTCCCAAATGCAGTCCTATCACTGCATTCGAAAGTGTTTTGAATGCCTAGCTTTGTTCTTGGATATGTGAAGCACATTTGACCATAAGTTGCTCTCATAAAATATTATTTTATTATCAGTTCTGCCTGGTACGAATACGGTCGGTAGCAGACTTCCACGAACCAGTGGTGCCGGCTGTCAACTCTTTGAGTTGATTACATATGTGTTTCGTGTTCTATACATCTCAATCTTCATTTTGATGAATAATTTGTGAATATTTTATATGAATTTAAGGAATATGAGAGGTGGAAACTTCAAAATAAACAAAATTCCATTACTTATATAGCCCCTTAAGGGGACATCCAACCTAACTTTGGTCAAATTTCATGCAATTTTCTTTCAAGTCTAAAAATGGCCCAAAATGAATAACCCCAATAAATTATATACCAAAATGCTTGGAATGAAACATAGAACACGTGGAAACTGAAATTTGCCATGGAACTGCTGCCATGTGTAAATAGCACCACCTGAAAGTCTGCTATGACATAAGTAAGAGAACAAAATTTTCACAATAAAATACCTCAAAATAAAATAACAGCTGCATTCTATAAACATTGAAGTACATACTCGAAGAAATCGTTTCCTAATTCATGAAAGTAATAAAGATTGAGACCAAATGTTATAAGTGGAGTGCTCACTACAAATTGGGGGATGGTTTCCAGTGAAGGAGATTTGTCACATCTGTCAGTGTAAAACGATGACAAAAGACTCTGATCGATGCTTGTGTTAGTATGGTTGGTTGCAAGAAAAACTGAATTCTCAGCATCGTCCAAGCACACCTTATATAAAAGGGCGAATGCATCATTTTCAACTCATCTTCAATCGGTCCTTTGCAGACATCAACGACAGCCGCGACAAATTCCATGGTTACTAGGAAATAAATAACTTCGCAACATCGGGGGAAGTCAACACGCTCAATATAGTTCTAGGTCACTTGGAATATACTTAATGAAAAAGTGATTTCCGAAGCATTCTGCTTACTTTGTTATGAATATTGCCTTATTTTATGTGTATTGTCCCGATTTTATACACTCAGTTATTTTTTTACAAGTGGTTCATGTTGTCTTTCTAGTGCGGAATAATTCAGAATTTTTGTCAACAAAAAAGTTCAGGCGGCCTGTAAACACGAGAGGGAATTTCGAACCATATTTTGCAGTTATGACATTAACAACTCAAGTATTTGCTGTCACCTGTTTGCAAATCACATGACCGGAATAAACATCACTGAAAAATGGCCACATCCGGAACATCCAAAATTTGTGTTGGTGTTATTACATTCAAACATCAAAACCCACCAGAGAGTGTGTCAAAAAAATGCCTTCTCAGAGTCTGTAGTATGTTATCATTATATTGAGGACAAGGCTTTTGACTTACCGGTTATTTCGTGGTTTTACCAGTTCGTTACTTACGCCATTGGCAAATTAATCTTCTTCAAAATCATAAAATTCACTTTTTTTCATGAAAAAAATTATATGTACCGTTTCTATGCACTTTACTCATTATTTTGATACATAATTTGCCTTTCCTTACTTCTCTTATCCGGTTCTCCTAAATACCAGAACCTCCCAGAACTGCACAGAACCCACCAGAACTCTCCTCTAAATTACATTTGCGCAGTATTTTACGATGCAGTACGTTTATTTTATGTAATAAACCTTGCAGGAAAGAAGAACAGAAGTAAATTAATTCTTATAGTCGCTTTTGTCTATGCAGTTCTGGGGGGTTCTGGTATTTAGTATTTTTCTCCTAAATACCAGAACCCCCAGAACCTCTCAGATTTTCCCCAAAGAACCTCCTCTAAGTTACATTTACACATTGTTTTCGAAGGAAAAAATCAATTTCCAGACTGTTTTTGTATTCTGTGGAAAACTAAAACATGATTTATTCTCAAATTCGCTCTCATTTCAGCTAACATTTAAAATTTAGTCAAGGGAGTTAACTCGAAATTTTGCATTCACTGATTGATTTGGCTAATCGAACTCGAGCCTACATCATTTCTCGAGTATCGAAAATCTTCAACTTGTTAATAGTTCATAGTAAACGAAACGCAATCAGTAAATTAGGTCTGGATCTTGCCGAAGACTCGGACCAGACCAAAAAGTAGCATGGTATTGTACTTAAACACCATGGTATATCAGAAATACCCTGGGATATCATGGTATTTGGGGCACACACATGAAAGTCGCTCGGGTTTCTTTTTTCATGACTTTCTTGTTATTTTGTATAATATTATATATTTTTGTATATACCATGTGCCAGTTTTGAGACGAATAAAAATATAGTTTTTTTTAAGTTGACACAGGTATGAATTGGTGAATAAATTAAATTCAATTTCCTATTGATTGTTAAAAGAAACTGGAAATGGAATATTTTCCCTGAGAGCAGCAAATGTCATTTAGAGCCTATAGGGTGCTTCTTTGGAATTCTATTCGGTTCTGGGGGTTCTGGTATTTAGGAGAAAAATACTATAGTCTATAGTATAAGAATGCATTTACTTCTATTCTTCTTTCCTGTAAGTGTAAGGATTATTACATAAAATAAACATATTTCATCGTAAAACACTGCGCAAATGTAATTTAGAGGGGGGTTCTTTGCGGTTCTGGTATTTAGGAGGACCCCTCTTATCTGTTTCTGATGCACTGGGTAAAATGTCAACAAATTGACCAAAGTTAGGTTGGACGACCCCTTAATATGCAGTCAAACCAGAATTCGGTCAGGGGGTTTATATAAAGTTTCACTACCTGATTCGGTGTTTCACGTAAAACATGCGTAAACACGCAGAAAACTGAAACAAACTGAACATTTCAAAGGAGTTGCCAAGGCAAGTCACAGAATTTGTTTTCGGTATTTAGTACTTTAAAAGTATAACTATCTATCACGAAGGCACGGAGAATAGAATCTACTCTCTTTTACTGTTTTCTCTTTTTCGCGAACTCTTAAACGTTTACAGTACAATGCTTTAAAATAGGATTCCACGTACCTCGTAAACAGCCATTCTGACAGAAAGTCTAGACGTTGTCTTCTGGCTACTGAAAAAATGTCGCGAAAGAAAGAAATACAGGTGGTGTAAGTTCATGAAACGTTTCAAAATCGGCTACCGATTCTCTATTGTCCAGTTCTCCAGTTCACTGGTCATTCTCCACTGCCCCAAGACGACCCGACCTATCCTTTAAAACACTTCAATTTCTGATATATTTAGATGAACAACGTCAATTTATCCATTGCTCCTACCGCACAGGGGTGTTATGGAGATTGGAGTCTTGCCTGGAGAGGGTGAGGGTAGGGTTTCCCACCTTTGAAATTTCACCTTGGGGTGACGACCGAGTCTCCAACATGAGAGAGAAGTCCCCGTGACAATTCACACAACATGATGACCGCATCCCCAGCCTGGGTGCAAATATATCCCCTCATACCTTAGAATTTTCAACTACCCTTCCCGAAAGAAATTTTGCGACAGCCACCGGACTCACCACTTCTTACCACGGTGTCGGGTCGTTTCGCCCCAATTCCCGTTCGTCCCGGGTTGTTTCGCCCCATATATTGGGGGCAAAAAGGCACGGGTATGAGGGGCGAAACGACGATGATTTTATTAATTTTTTTAAAATGGTTTTAAAGTACTTTTCCCCACCAATTAACATTAAAATGCATATAACCTAATGTTTTTTTAATAATGTTTTCTTTTGATCGGACAACACTTTAAGCTGCCGACATTGTCAGTCTTTATAAACCACCTGTATCATTTTAGTACTGTTATATTCGCTGTGTCTGTAGTTTGAATTTACTGAAGATGGATAAATGAATTTACTCTTACATACAGCCTGTATGTAAGAGTAAATTCATTTATTCATCTTCAGTAAATTCAAACTACAGAGACACAGCGAATATAACAGTACTAAAAACAAGCATCATCATCAATACCGTATTACTTTTTTTGATATTGTTAATATAATATATATTTTATAAAAATTGATAAAATCTGATAATACGCCGAATGCCTGTGTTATGCGGAACCAGTATCCCATTGACTACTTATAAGAATGATATATTTCAAAAGACAACTCTGTCTTGCATTTTGTGTGTGTGCCACGTGGCCGGACAAGAACAGCGTCTCCAAAAAGGGAAGACCAAATCCCACTCACATATGCGGAAATTGCAGCACTGGAGGAATTTATAACGAGTCTCCAGAAACAGGACTTGAAATAATTTGAAAGCAGAGACACGGAGATTCCTGAAGCATCTGATGAGACTTAAAGTTAAGGCACGTCAATGGCCACACTCGCCTTTGATATCATGTGAGCTTACCCCTTCCTCGTTGAGAAATCGCAATGAAGGCTTTGTTGAGATATCATTTCTCCATTCGTTGTTTTTTTTTTTGTGAGTGCTGCATCAAGGCTAGTCCGCCATTCAGACTTGATTGGAGGGTGCTGAAGTAATACGAAAGTCGATGGTAGACTGTATTCTAGTAACAACCGTCTGATGTCGGAGAACCAGCTAGTGTCATTTATTTCTTTCACCGCTAGCTGTCGGCAGGCTATCTGGTATTCCACAGAATCTGGGGAGTTTGCGATGCGCAGGAATTGGTTCGGCATATTCTTATGGATAACAACAGACAGGTATGCCGAGTAGAGCATTTACTGCAGTGAGGGCTGTCCTAGTTGGGAGATTTGGGATTTGTCGAAGCATCTTATCTTGGAAAGAGTTCAACTTGTCATCCCGAGTCTGCGTAAGAATAACAGTTTGAAGTCCGTATACTATACGCGGGACGACGTAACTTTTCTAGAGTTTGACTTTGGCAAGCTGTGTGATGCCAGAGTGTCCATGCATTACTGAGCCCATGGGGGCATAGGTGGTCCGCCGCCCAAGTAAGACTTTTCCTCGATATCAGGAGTGCTCTTCTGATTCCTTGTAATTCCCAGACTATAGAGTTTTGTCTGCAAAAGTTGTGGGATGTCATTTCCGAAGATTTTCAAGGGTTGGTTTGTCTTTGCATTGTAGATAAGGCAGGCGCTCTTTGCAGCGTTGATGTTATATCTATTATTTCTTGAGAAATGTTCGACTGTGGCAAGCTGGTGCTGTGCTTCTATCATAGTATGTGACATAAGAGCAAGGTCGTCAGCACAGGTTATGTGTGGAACCTTAATATTGCCAAATTAAAAGTTGATTCCAAATTCAGGAGAAGATTGTTATTGAATCCTTTATGGTGAGCCGTTGAGAGAATTCCTCCCTGTCGGACTCCTTGGAGTATGTTAAATGGACTTGATAAGTTGTTCTGCCATTTCACACGAAAGGACATATCTGTGTATAGGTTTTGTAGGAGAATCCAGTCCGAGCCTGTGGTCCCAGCCAACTACAATTTTCCGAGAAGGATGTTATGATCGACTAAGTCGAACACTTTCTGGGCATCAGAATCAGTGGTTTATTGTTATGTGATGCTTCATCGATGCACTCTGTTACGATCAGCGCAGAGTTCAGACATGAGGTACCCTTGGTGAATCCAGACTGGAGCTTTGATTGGTCAGATGAGACAAATATAATAGTGTGCTCTAGGACCTTAAGTATGAGAGGTGTAACAGTTATGCCTCTATAGTTGGTAGGTAGGTGTGAGTCCCCTTTCTTGAATACTGGCGTCAAAATGCCTTCTTTGCATATAGCTGGAATTGATCTTCTAAGAACTATCAGATAAAGCAGGTCCCTGAGGTATGTAGTAACTATAGGAGTTGACTTCAGATGTTTTGCGGCAACTCCAAAGATACCCGCAGCGTTATTTTTCTTAAGTTTTCTAACCACGTCACGGACTTCCATTGGCTGGGTCGTAATCCCCTGTTTGTAGCAGTTATCAGTTATCAACAGGAGGTCGTCATCGACTAGTCTTCTGTGGGCGGGTAGAAATTTTCATCCTCCTCAGGTGTAGCCAGCTTCGAGAAGTAAATATTCCAACCTTGTAGAATACCCTCAGGGTCGCTGTATGTGTGTTCATCACTTTCTAATTCCGAAATATGTTCTAGTGTAGAAGAACGTTGTCGTTGAACTAGCTTCTAGAGAGTTCAGTTCAATACCATAGGTATCCTAAAATACCCAAATAAGTCGTAGAGCAGTATGTGGCGTCACCCGATCGAACAATTGCTCTACAGCTCATTTGCTCGATGGGCTTCAAGTCGTTCGAGCAATTACTCATGGAGCAATTACTCTCTTGACTCTTTAGCTTAAGTCACCCATTTCTTGGTATACTACTTACAGAATCCCTTTTAGGCCCTAGAATCACTTTTTCTGACATTAGTCGAAGAGTCGTATGTGCGAGTCACTCGAACTTGCAATTACTCTAAAGCTCATTTGCTCGATGGACTTCGAGTCGTTCGAGCAGTAAGTGGAGTCACTCGATAGAGCAATTGCTCTAAAGCTCATTTGCTCGATGGACTTCGAGTTTTTCGAGCAATATGTGGAGTCACTCGATCGAGCAATTGCTCATTCGAGCAATGACTTTTCAGTAACTGCTCGATAGCTTATTGGCTTTGGGAATATTATTTATTTATTTATTGATGTTTAAGGTCACATATTTATGCACAATGGCTAATCATGACCGTGACAGTTTTACGGGTGGAGGAAGCCGGAGTACCCGGAGAGAACCACCGAGCAACGACGAGCAGCTGCCAGCTCCCCAACATCGTAACTCCGCACTGCAGCACAGGCAGGGTTAGATTGGTTGAAGACATGCGTACCATCGACGTGCAGTACGCCTTAGTACACGGCGTCATCGTGCCCCCACATGGGCAATGGGGGTGAAGTGTCTTGCCCAAGGAAACAACGCGGTTGCCGCAGGTGGGATTCGAACCGAGGACCTCTCGGCTTGCAGCCTGCACCTCTACCTACTGAGCCACCGCGCCCCCCTGGCTTTGGGAATAATATAGGTTTTTGTTATAAGAAGGGAGATAACTCTGCATTCAGATTATGGGAAATCAAGCAATCTGATTGGTGAGCTAGCGCCAGGAAAGTGAACTGATTGGGTGATCTACATAAATGAAACAACAAGAGTACTCGGAATAGGATCAGAACTAACAAGAACAGTCCAGAAAAGCTAAATATAGTAATAATAAGCAAGGCTGTTCAAGCTGATAGGCTCTTTTACTCTACTGGAGTATACTCCAGGACAATGGAACACGGTCAGGAAGACGAAAATTAATTATTGCATAGATAAATAGAAGCAGAAAATTCTGAAAGAATTAAAAATAATACAACTTGTCGGGTTGTTTGTGGTAATTCTACGAATTGGGAAATTACTCCTATACAATCGAACACACCCAACGAACACACCTCTGTTCTATTAGAAAGTTTTAGGCCACATAGCAACCACGTGCTACCATATAAACCAAGATGGCGGCCTCCAGTATACAAAATGGACGACGGAAACACTATCACCCTGACAACACGCGCTGCGCATGCGCACTAACACCACGTATCACTATGGAGATGACGTCACAAGATGGCCGCTCCCGCGGGTTACCATGGCACACAACATGGCGCCACTGGGTCACGTGACATGACGTCACTTCCGAGGTCCCCTAACGAGGTCCCCAACTATGGCCTGAAAACCACATTAGATACTACTGCCGGGACTGCGCAGGATATCGGAACAAACCATTCGTATTCGTTTGGTGGTGTCTGGTCTTGTAACCGAGAGACTAGTGCGACGTAACGTTTTAACGTCCAGGCACATCGGTGATCGCTTGCAATGGTGTCGATAGAGGGTCACATGGTCTCAAGCAAGGCGGAGAAACGTCTTGTTCTCGGATGAATCCCGTTTTCTCCACAGACGTGCTGATGGACGTGCCCAAGTGTATAGACGCCAGAACGAACGTTTCGCCAATAACTGTGGTCGTCAAGTTGATCGTTTTGGTGAAGGTAGTGTTATGGTGGCATTAACCATGGTGCCGGGACAGCACTTGTTCGAGTGGAGGGTAACCTAACCGGCATACGCTACAGAGATGAAATCCTGCAACGTCACGTTGTCCCATTCATAAACGTCAATGGAGGCCTCTTTCAACATGACAATACCCGACCACATGTTGCACGTCTTTGCAAAGCATTTCTTCAACAAAACATTATTCCTACACTCCAAAAAACAATACATGTTGGTATTCCAGGATACCACCAGTATATAAGCCTCCCTTATATTTCGCGCGTATAATGGATGGTTGTGGAATAGCAAACTATAAACAGGAGTTACATTCCCTGCATATCCACCACGTGAGAGACTTGGCCGCCAAGCGCGCACATCGTCTGTATCAACAATTGCGGTTTCGATGGAAGCCTGGGACCTTGAAAACGTTACTGAATGGTCTGGTCTATATGTAGGGAGCGGATTGGATGACTTGGTGCAAACTGTATTTGATTTATATGAGTTGCCGTGTATGTCTTTAATATCTGTTGGAGGTTATTAAAGGAAATGCACAACTGCATAACTTAATTTTTCTTCTTTCATTTTCTTCATAGCGACATGATTTGTGGTGTTATCTACACAATAAATATATCTTGGCCCGTGAGGGTGGCTGGTACTTCAAAGCTTTTCATACTTCGGTCCGGTTCTTTGGATCCCCCAATGGAACAATATTTGAGTTGTGTACATGAAAGGGATGGCGGGGAGGGAGGTAACTAAGTACCAAACGTTTACTTTCTTGGAACACCATAGTATAGTTAACTGAGTTGAGTTCTCTGGAGAACCACAATAAAATACCAAACTTCTGGTTTTCTAGAGAACCAAAACGAAGTACCAGACAGTTTTAGTTTCTCAAAGTACCATTACAGTTTGGTTTCTTGGAGTAGCAACAATGGTTTGGTTTCCTGCAGTATCATAATTTTTGTGCCCCACACGGAATAAGTTGAGTATCACATTTGGTATACAGAGTAACTGGAGTTTTTAGAGTGCACTCTTCCCTGACCAGAACGTTCACCTGACTTATCCCCCAATGAACACCTGCGAACTGAGCTTGATCGCCGCGTCCGTCAGAGACAGCCGCCACCACCGACACTTGAGGAACTCTTTGTGGCACTACAAGAGGAGTAACAGAACATCCCACTGCGTGTAATTCAGACTGTTCGTGGTGGTCATACACGGTATTGACTTTCCAACAACCCCTGTTGTCAACGCAGTCATGTTTATGTGTGTCAATGACGTTTCATTTTTTCTTGTGTATATGCCATTTCGTCGGCTGAGTGCTAGAATGTTCTATGTCCCATATGAGACATAGAACATTCTTGCACTCAGCCGACGATTTGTAAAGTGATGTTTCTACTTCCATGTTGACCACAAATTATCCGTTTTGAATCTGAGAACTTCCAATAGAATCTAGTGGAATTTCGATGTATAGTTTCTTAATTTGAAGAGTATATATATATATATATATATACACTTCATCAAATATTTTATATAACTTCGTCAATTTGCCGTCATGCTCGGAAGTTTACTTCCTTCTAAGCGGCTTTCATTTTTGACTAATTCTTATCCCGTCACGTTAAGTGCCGTACCAATGTGTATCGCGACATGGGAACGTAAAATTTAGCGTCACACTGATCCTTATTGTTGAATGGGAATTATAAAATTGATCGAGATACGCGTACGTCTTACAGATCGATTTATTATTTGGCAAGTGGCGGCCTAGCTCCTAATCACGAACCCGTCTATAAAATCGCCGATGCATATCTTCCTTGGGTGGCAACAAGTAAAGATATGTTCCGCATTACACGTTGTTCACTGTTTTTAATTGTAAATTCTGGTCAAACAATACCGTATCATATCTTCCTTAGGTAGTAACAAGTGGAGCTATATTCCGCGTTATTACGCGAAAATTTTGTTCTCAGCCTTAGAATTAGGAGCATTCAATCATTTATCTCAACCTCGCATAAGATCTGATTTAATGTTAGGATGGTGTGAATTGCTCAAAGTTCTCAGCTTGAGCATTTGTTTAGCACATATTCAATTTGCAGAATAATACCAAATAATAATAACCTGAAAATTTTATCGTAAATGTGTTGGCATTTCAGTTACTAGAATCAATTCTATTCCCCCTTTCATGGCTTCATTTTCTAAATTTTTCTCGGTAGTGAATTTACAACTAGGGCAGGAATCGGGAGTGGGGAGCTCCCCCCCCCCCCTCTCGGTCTCTCCCCCCAGATGGAAATTCACTACCCTACACCCCAATCGGAAACCTCTAGACACGTGCATAGGTTCCACGTGTGTCAATGATGTCACAACATGTCCGCTTTGATGACAACCCCGGGACACTCGCAATGACGAATGGTGTCACAGGGGAAATGAAAGCCTGAAGACGAAGGTCGATTAGACAACCCTCCTGCCCACCACTGACGGCGTTCAATTTATGACATCCAGCAAAGTTAACATTTTTAGTTATTCCAGAATTCCTGTACATGTGCCGCCTGCTCTTTAAGTTAGGAAAAAGGTTCAACCGAATACCACGGCGAATGGTGATGTGAGTGTTGAAAATCTTCTTTGACTGCTTGGTTTGTCATTTCTTCGTAACTGCGGCAAGGCCTAAAAAGTTAAAAATCTGTTTCTCAGATCCCACCTCCACGCGGCATGGTAATTTGGCTGCCGCGTGCTCTCTTTTTATAACCAATGCAAACTTTAAAAAATAAAAATTAAATTGTTTATGTCTAATATTTTACCCAAGTTAATAAAATTGATAAATTTGTCCCTTGTGTTAACAAGGCTTTGTAATGTTTTAGCGTTGCACAGCCTTCTTGCACTCAAGGAGCGAAATATACCACCACCCATGCTATTCTGTAGATTATTAGGCCTAAAACATAAAACAAACCAAGAACATGAACTTTTGATGGCAAAGAAATAATTTCAAAAATAAAAAAGAAAAGAACATCGAAACACATGCAAAATTTCAGAAAAAAATGGTCTGAGAAACAGAAGATCTACTTTGTGGGGCTCACTCGGTTCTCTCTAATATTATGTGACATAGCGAGATTTATTTATTGGTGTTTAAGGCCACTTATTTCTGCACAATGGCTTTTCGTGACGAAAAAACATAGCGAGATAAATTGGAGTTATTTCCCCTGCACTAAAGACTCCAATTTATCGCGACGTTGCGAGATAATTGGAGTTATATCCCCTTCACTGCATACTTAAAGAAAGTGATCAAATGAAACCTCAGGCCTTTGATGTGCTCATGAATTTCAACTGATTAAAAGAAATTTATACTCTGGCTCGTTTCCATTCTAAAGAAATTAGGGTCGAAAATCATTCGGTTTATGTAGGGTACAGTGAATTTGAGACGATTTGAATAGGAATAGAGGGAGTTTTAATTATTCAGGGGGTGAACCAGACGATGAATAAATAGTTCCAGTGCTCGTCAAAAGTTAAAATGAAGAAGGCACGCGGGTATATCAACCACCACTGAAAACAAAATTTATGTCACGTCATGTAAACTTTGGTTTATCTCGTCACTAATCCATTGAACTGTGTACAAATGGATTGCTAGAACACTCATTGATTAGGTCTTCATATGGAAATGTGCATCCATTGCCGCCGCCATCTTGGGGAGCGATTGGAATAATGGGCCGAAGTTGCGATAAATAACCAATGCTTAACAGCAACAACAACACAATTCTTGAAGTGTTTTAGTTTCTCGAATCCTCGCAATCTCCGATCGCGTTTATAGAATTTCCTTTGCTATCAGCGAAAAATGAATATGTTGATGATTTGCAAATTTTTGTGGCAATGCAACTTAAATATTTGGGCTACAACATATTTACAAGGGATCTCTGGCTTGACAAACCAGTGCACTTATGCACTCAGCCACCTCTCAACTGATTATTATTGCACTCCACACAAATATTCTTAGTCCGTTGTTTAACCCTCTTTACCTAACATGAAAAGCAGACGACACTTGCAAAAGAAAATCTTGATTAACTAATTTTTTTCATTTTTTGTCTCAAAAACATAGGTTACGACCCCTCATTGGAACGAGCTCGACGAGCTCGTTCCAAAGAGGGGTCATAACCTATGTTTTTGAGAAAAAAATGAAAAAATAATGAAAATTAATTGGCGATTTTTTTTTTGTGAATAGCGCTGGCCGGTTTGGGCCGTTACGTTGTTTACAGGGTTAAGTGACCAGTGTTCACGCCATCGAGTGTCAGTTTAGCGAACTGCACTAAATATTTTGATTTGGCACAAAAAATCTCCGTTGGCTAAAATTTTGGCACTAAAAAAATTCCATTCACTTGTCAAGGAAAGCCATTGCAGCACTAAAGAGCACGATCGATGACAAAACAAAAAAACGTATACAACTCAATGTTTTCTAAGCACCACATATTTGACACATGATTGTGAAATTTGTTTGTGGCATATTTGCGATATTTTGGGTGGATATGACTGAGATGGTCCCCAGCGTTTACATTAGCTCTCTTGACAGGCAGACTTTTCGTGACAGTCATGGAAGGCATGTACCCCTTGATTTTCATGATGTTTTCGTGTACTGTCTACATGTGCATGCCATGTGGCGGGTATTCAGTCTTCATTTCAACACAAACTCTTGTGATTTAATGATTGAATATGGCGAATGCAAACGTAAGAAGACATTTGTCTGAAGCATAAATGTGGCTGGCTGTAGGGATGGTGGAGCAATGGGGCTACCCTTCGTCAGATTGGTGAAGCCCTCGGTGTGCACCATACGGTGATCATCAGAGCCTGAGCAAGATTTCAGCAGTATGGCACACCAGTAATATGGCATGGTGGTTGCAGAGACAGGGCAACATCTGCAGTTGAAGACCGGTTTTTGATCAATTAGGCCCATATGAACCGCTTTGCCACAGCAACCCAGCTTTGCAGTGACCTTCAGAATGCATCCGGGGTAAATGTTGCGACGCAGACTATCCGGGCAGGGTTGCACGAAGGTGGTCTCCGATCGAGAACACAATGTATTCGCATTCCGCTGTCCCAGAACCGCCGCTAGGCATGATATGAATAGCCCATGGACCATGTTGGATGGACCCGAGAAGATTGGCGACCTGTCCTTTTTACAGATGAGTCAAGGTACTGCCTAGACTACACAGATGGGTGTTCTAGGGTGTGGAGAAGACCAGGAGAGCGATTCCATGCTGCAGCCAACATTGCTGAGCATCACCGCAATGGTGGAGGGTCAATAATGGTCTGGTGCTGCATCAGCTGGGATGGACGTACATAGCTCTATGTCCTTGACCGTGGTACATTGACTGCACAGCGGTATATTGATGACATCCTGGATGCCCACGTCAGATTGTATGCAGGTGCAGTGGGTGATAGATTCATTCTGATGGACGATAATGCCCGTCCTCATGTTGCCCATGCTGTCCGGGAGTACGGACAGAGGGAGGGAGGGGACTGAGCGTATGAACTGGCCAGGGAGATCCCATGACCACAATCCAATCGAACATGTATGGAATGAGTTGCAGCTTGCAATTTCAGCCCGTCCAGTCCCGCCAAGAAGTGTCCAGGAGCTTGGTGCCATGCTGGTCCAAGAATGGAACAACATCCCACATAGAACCTCTGGAACCTGAGTGGGAACATGAGAAGGCGCTGTCAAGCTGTATTCAGCCGTACCGGGTCTCATACTCGACATTGAACCCATACCAGTTCGCTCCGTCAACTTTTTGGCAAACTTGAAAAATTTCCTCTTTTACGAATAATATCCATTTTCCATGGAAAAAATAATGTCAAACACAAACAAAATCTTAATTTCTGTACTTAAATCATTAAAGATATAATTGAATAACAAATATAAACACTTTTCATAACAATATTTCAACTAAAACGTGAAACAGGTAGTTAGATATACTTGGTGCTTAGCAAACTTTGAGTAGTATATTTTATTACTTATTGTGCAATAAAATCATCAGTTGGCAATAAAGGCGGAAACAATAGCCGACTTTCACTAAACCCACTCAAACCCAACGGTTATGTTAATAAGTTGTAGGATGTAGGGTTTGGATAAACGTTCAACGTTAATGTAGTAGTAGTAAATTATTTTATTATAGTAGTCCAGGCACATTAGACATAAAAATGAGAAAGTAAGGAAAAAAATCGGAGAAAGCTGATTTTTTTATATGTTTCCGGGACACACATTGCGGATAAAGTGTGAAAAGTCCCCGCGAATCCGAGTTGAGCTTTTTTAATTATAGCGTTTTTTTGATGAAAAAAAAAATTTAAAAAAAATTCGACCCAGCTCCATATTTCTCATTCTTATTCGCCTTAGTAGGGTGAGAATCATAAATATCGTGCTGAATTATATTGAGAATACATATCCCCAACAGAAAATGCCAACTTTGTACCAATCCTCACACTCAATGGTGAAATATTCACGAAAATGTACAAAATTACGAAAAAATTTTTATTGTTTTCATACACACAACGGTACACAACGTCCATTAAATCAAATCTACGACTACTTTGGGAGTTAAATTATATATCAAAAATTGCAGAAAAGCAGCGGCTTTATAATGATATATAACTATAGTCATTTATTCCATAATGAACTGGTGAAACGTGTGAAATATTAACCATACCCCCTAAACTCAAATTCAAACGGCATCGACTTTTCTCATTCAAATACCGTATTATAGCATCATTGTTTCAATTTGTCAACCATCTACTGTCAAAATTACACGAACTGTTCCAGAATGCGTCCGTAGGACGCACAGGAAAGCTTTGGGTACAATACTACGAGCAAATAGGTCTTCTCCAGTTGTTCTTGAGAGCAGAGCGCACAGGCGACTGGGAACTACACACATATTGTGTTCGCAATATGATTCCAGTATTTCACGGAGGTGGTCATTTTGCATACGCAAAAAGTTCTCATCTCTATTTGCAGCAGATGAATGAGCTAACAGAAATAATGCAACAGGATGATTTGAAGTTGTTCACTGAGAAAGGTTACTTTACCATAAGGCGCTCAGATAAATTCTGGGACGGGATAAATTCTGATCAGATCATAGAGCAGTGTTTAATGAGAATGTTCAAGCTCCCTGGTGGTCTCACACATGGCAGGGGAATAACCGATAGCACTCTTGCGAAATGGGTACATGGACTACCTCTTTGCCTTCCGATATGTAATGCTCTCGAAAATTTTGTTCATGTTCACACTGGTCATGGCGAACAACATCGGGATCTCCGTCAAAGTTCACAATTGACTGATGCCAATGATATCACCAAATTATTGAACTGGCTCAGAGTGCATTCCCCCTTTCAGAATAGAGATCCACTACAATTAGTCTCTATAGCGACCGGGCTTGTGGCCGACGAAACTGTGAACTGTGACCAAGTTCGCAAAATTGGTGAATGTTGCGTATCGAATGTTGTAAGCAAAACGTTCAACAGCATCAAACTACGACGTGTTGACACTGTGAAGTCTTTCGCATCGATGGCAAATAGCATCAAAGTCCGTGGAAGTAAGGTAGTGATTGACCCCACAATTCTGTTCAACCGCATCACATGTGTTATTCAGTCACAAGCAGAGATGGAAGAGTATCTCAAATATGAACTCGCCCCGAAACCACCAGCATTGTTTGATTCTGCTGGAATGAGGAAGACACAGAAAAGCACGCTCGGTAAGATCCTCAAAACATACGGTTCCGAGCAAACTAAAATCCCAGAACATTCTCTGTTTGTTGTAGATGGTGGATTTTTATTGAGGGCAGTTGTATGGCCTAAACAGTCGTCATATAAGGACATATGTACATCATATTCCAATTATCTAGTGAGACATTTTGGGGCGAACGTCGTGGTTGTTTTTGATGGTTATGCTTGTACAATGTCGACAAAGGGCATGGAACAAGCCCGTACATCTAAAGACAGGTATTCCATTGATATCAATATCTCACCCGAGTTACCAGCCACCACACCCCAATCCGATTTCCTTGCAAATGCCAAGAACAAAACCCAACTGATCGATCTTCTAATGCAGGAGCTATCTGCTATCAATATTCAGTCCAAGCAGGCCGAGGCTGATGCTGATGTACTGATAGCCGAAACTGCACTTGACATCGCTCAAGATGACAACAATGTTGTCGTTGTGGGAACAGACACAGACTTGTTAGTCATTCTTACCTCTCGAGTTCAACCGGGATGTAATATTCACATGATGTATTCCATTACCCCAAACTTACTAGTTTCAGTTAGTGAAATAGCAACCAAAATGGGTGAGCATAGAAGCAACCTCCTTGTAGCACATTCTATAAGTGATTGTGACACTATTTCTGCACTCTTTCGAGTTGGTAAGAAGAAAGTATTCAGTACAATTGTCTCCGATGTTACTAGCGACTCACAGCAGTATGTCAACACAATTTTGGCGGATGACAGTACACCAAGTGCAGTAGCCGCTGCCGGGGAACAACTTCTCCTGATCTTATACGGGAGTAAAACTGTTTCCTCTCTCGACCAATATAGATATGTCACTTACAAGCGTTATGTAGCAAAATCTAAACTGAATAAACCCATCGACCTAGCCTCACTCCCACCAAGCAGCGATGCTGCACAACAACATGTCTACAGATGTTATCTCCAGGTCCAACAATGGCTGGGCACTTCGCTTCCTCCGACGGATTCGGGGTGGTCGCTAGACAATGGACTTCTTGTACCGACTGCAGCCACAAAGCCATGTGCCCCCGATAACCTACTGAATCTGATCAGTTGAGGTTGCAAGAGTGCTTGTACAAAAAGGTGTGGGTGTAAGAAGGCAGGACTCTCTTGACAATTGTGTAATTGCTGTTCGGATTCTTGTAACAACCACAGAAACACTGTCCTGTCGGAAATTTCTGAGTTCGATGAATAATATGTATATAGGTCATGTCATTTCTGTATATAGCGTTGATAATAGTCAATGTAACTTAATCCATGTTGATTGATTTGTACATTCTGTAAATATTATTTATTGATTTTTGTACATTCTGTAAATATTATTTATTGATCTAATGCTGCCAGACACAGACGTGTCTGTTCGGTCCCAAGCCCGAAAATAGTTGAGTTCTCATGCTGAGGAATTTTATGCCAAAAGGGGAACTCGGCCAGAAGCAGAGGGGGTCTTCCATAATGTCTATTTTGTAAGCAATGATAAAAGTCTTCAAATGGTGGTGGATTTTTTATCGTCTGTCCAACTAACATCCCGTTCTGTACTACGACCCTTTGGGCAAATCCGTTAGGAAAATCGTCATTTTTTGCGTAAATCCGATACGTTTTTGTGAATTTTCAATAATTTTTCGCAGAAATTGTCACAGAATGCACATTTTCCTCTAGGTAAATGTATATTAGACATTATGTAGCTCGAAATACGCGTAAACAAAAAATACAGTTGGATCAATTCGAGGTTACAAAGTTCGTGCGATTTTTTTTTGATTTTTTTCAAACGCGTTTTCGAAAAAAGGCTGTAGAAAAAAAGCTCAACTGGGATTTTAGGGGACTTTTGTCTAATCGTTCAGTGACATGTATTCGACATTCCCTGAAAAAATCAGCTTTCTCCGATTTTTTCCCCTAGTGAAACCTAATGTTCTTGGGCTATAGTGTCACGTTTCTATACATCTTTACAGAAAAATACATTACATTGATACAGATGAGTAAAGTAGCATGAAACCCAGCCGTGAAGGCTTATGAGACACTTGAAAAACGATATAAATTTCTATGTATAATATGTGCATAATTTTTCAAATCATTCGCACACACAAAACCACCCAACCCCTCCCCGCACTCCTCCCCACCCAACACCACGACCATTCGTAAGCACAACTATGCATCTTAACTGGTGGAGTGCTGGAAGCCACAAAATGGACTTTACTAAAAAGCACTGGTAATGACCCTATCTATTATTCTCCACTGAAGATAGTTTCCTTTTGGATCTGGTATAATTTAGATATTGTGCACAACAAATTGGTCTGTTACACTTGTTTGGATAGTGCCTTCAGGCACTATCCATTCAAGTGCAACAGAGCAATTTATGAAGAACAAAATTTTGTAGTCAGGAAAGCTTAGCACTCTACCAGTTAACAAATAATACATGAAATTGATTCAAATGTGTAAAATAGCATGAAACACAGTCGTGAAGTCTTATGAGACCTATGAAAAACAATAATTAGTTATTTATCTAAGTCCAACAGCATATGTACCCACATCACTCAACTTGACCATTAATTGAATCAATGGCTCTCTAAAATCAGTTGAGTTAAAATGAACCCAAATCAGCGGGGTTGAGTGAATATGATTCCAATTGGATTCATATTCTCTCAACTCACTTGATGTGGGTTAATTTTTAAACGACCCGATTTTAGAGGGTAGATATAATTGAGACCACTGGCCCTTTCACCTACCGAAGATTTCGTCAGAATAATTCCTAGTTCTGTCAGATTTTATATATCCGTGACCAAATTGACCGTCCATTCTTGAAATGATTACCAATTTTTTTGTCAGTTACACTGCAAAAAAATATAGGTTCTCTTTAGAACCAAAACTGGTTCTAATCTTGTCCCTGAGATGGAACCAGTTCTGTTTAAACAGTATTTATTTCAAATCAAATAAATTTATAAAGATTAACATTAAATATTAACAGAAATAAACATAAATTGAGGGGGTTTCAGTCGTAAGTTTAGAGCTTATACGAGGTTGTCTCAAATCATTATTAAGCAAAGGAGATATGAAAAGTTGGCATATCGAACCAGTTTTGGTTCTATACAGAACCAAAACTGGTTCGATATGCCAACTGTTCATATCTCCTTTGTTTCAAAATGTTTGGCGACTGCGTTGAATAAACTCCAATTTTACTGATGAATCTACTTCAGTTCATGTAATATTCTGTTAAAATTGAATGCTAATCTTGGTAAATTTATTTGATTTGAAATAAATACTGTTTAAACAGAACTGGTTCCATCTCAGGGACAAAATTAGAACCAGTTTTGGTTCTAAAGAGAACCTATATTTTTTGCAGTGTAGAATTAAGGAGACTGTACGTTCTAGAAATTAATTCTTGTAAAATTTGTGACTTTTCCGTATCTTGCTCATTGACGATTCGTCTCTGTTTTTTCTTTTCTTTTCTCCTGTGATTTTTTTTTCATCCGTACACTGCAAAAAATATAGGTAGATTCAGCAGTAAACTTGGAGCTTATTCAACGCAGTCGCCAAACATTTTGAAACAAAGCGAATATAAATATATGCCAACTGTTCATGTCTACTTTGCTTAATAATGATTTGAGACAACCTTGTATAAGCTCTAAACTTACGACTGAAACCCCCTCAATTTTTGTTTAATTCTGTTAATATTTAATGTCAATCTTTATAAATTTATTTGATTTGAAATAAATACTGTTTAAACAGAACTGGTTCCATCTCAGGGACAAGATTAGAACCAGTTTTGGTTCTAACGAGAACCTATATTTTTTTGCAGTGTAGTGTCATATAGTTTATTTTTAGTTCTTGTATTTTATTATTACCACATTCTGAATAATTGTATTTTGTACAGGAAAGGGGTTTATACACGAGGTATTAATTCTACTCCTTTCCCTTTGCACTTTAAGGCAAAAATAAGATATGTTTAAACTTAGAGACAGAGGTATGTGGTGTCGGACAGTTTTATGAGTGGAGTACCCGGAGAGAACCACAGAACAACGGCGAACAGAAACGCGTTGGCTCAGTGGTCACGGCTTGGACTTCAAACCGAAAAGGGGTTGCTGCGTTGTGTCCTTGGGCAGGGCACTTCATCCCGATTGCCCATGTGGGTACGGTAGCGCTGTGAACTAGGGCGTACTGCACCTTGTTGCCACACTTGTATTCATTTAATGCTTACCCTGCTTGTGTGGAGTTAGTGCGTTAGGGAGTGTGGCAGTTGCTTGCCGTTGCTCGGTGGTTCTCTCCGGGTACTGCAGCTTCCTCCACCCGTAAAACTGTCCGATACGAGGTGACCCTGGCTGTCGAAAGCTTCGTTAAACCCCAATAAATAAATAAATAAATAAATAAATAAATAAATAAATAAATAAATAAATAAATAAATAAATAAATAAATATCAACGGCGAGCAACAGTCAGACTCCCCAACTTACTGACACAATTAGAGTAAGCAGAAGTTGAAGGCAAAACTAAAGTGCTCCATCGCCAACGGTGTGCAGTACTCCTTAGTACACAGCGTCACCGTGACTCCACGTAGGTGGTAATCGGAATTAAGTTTCTAGCCCAAGGATACAACGCATATGGCGCAGGGCAGGATCGACCCTAACGGTTCGATCCTGCCCTACACCATATGCCCTGTGGATATTGAGTCAGTTCCAAGGAAGAGAGAAAGATATCGGCCTTACCTTTAATTTAGTACGTAACTTGAGAAATCTCTGGCAGTGTTCACGCTGCCGGGTGCAAGTGGTACCAATTGGATTATCTTTTGGTTTCAAGTTCGCTGCTTTAACCAATGACCCATCGAGCTCCCTCGACAAAGAGTAACAACGCAAAGCATAAGGTATTACCAATCAATCTTTATTCAACAATGTACCTAGGTTTAAACAATATTATACACAAAGCACAATTTTAACATTTGGTACATTGCTGGGAGGCAACATGGCCAGTTAGGCCGTCCTTCTGCTGCTCCCGTTGCAGAAATTGTTATTTTAGGAACCGAACAGTGCAAGTACTTTACAATTTCTTGGGTAAATCGTTTACTGGTCTCAAAATAGTTAGAGGTAAAAAATAATATGGATTCAAACAACGAAAATACTGAATGGGGTATTTGTGCAGGTGGGATATTTGTCTTAGACTGAGGATTGTACAGCAGTATACCCATTCGTAAATATAATTTATCATATGACTCGTCCGGTTTGTTTACTTTAAAACATTTGATATTTTGTTTTCATATTGATCAGTGATAAATAAAGCCTTCCGTCAATTTCATTGGTCATTTTCAAAACTAGACAATTTGATTGGCTGAACTAAATACAACTGGGCCACATTTTCGTAATTTGCATAATTAGAGTTGGGAACTTTCATTGGTCAATTTCAAAACTGGACAATTTGATTGGCTAAACAAAATACAACTGGGTCATATTTGCATAATTTCAGTTGGGAGAATTTACGTTATCTGTCCTATTTAGGGTGGGTTATATTGTATTAATCTTTTACCTACAAGAAAAACGCTATTCATTTTTTTTTATATTTTCACTTTTTGCTTCCAAAACATAGGTTATGACCCCTCATTGGAACGAGCTCGATGAGCTCGTTCCAATGAGGGGTTATAACCTATGTTTTGGAAGCAAAAAATGAAATTTTTTAGTGATACGAGGATGTTTTTTCCAAGTGTCGTCTGCAACTCAAGTTAGGTGATAGGTTAAAAGAGTCATACTAAGTGGCTAATTTGTGCGCGTGTGTGTCATATGATAAATAGAATATGAAATGAGTGTTTTTCTCATATAATATTTAAGAAACTCGTCCGAATTTTCCGTTTGGGCTCGCCAGAGGCTCGCCAAAACGGAAAATTCTTAGACTCGTTTCATAAATATTATATGAGAAAAACACTCATTCCATATCCTCTATATAACAATCTCTTGTATGACGTATTCTCAACCCTCTTTGTACCTAAATGCTTTCAAAGGGGAATTAGATATGAATAGAATTTTTCTTCTTTTTTTTCTTTAGTTCAGGGGAATAGGTCTTGTAAGCTCTAGATTTGAGCCATTAAAATATCCCTATGGATCCAGTAAAAGATGAGCATCAGTATTTATTTATTTATTGGTGTTTAAGGTCACATACTTATGCACAATGGCTAATCATGACCGTGACAGTTTTACAGGTGGAGGAAGCCGCAGTACCCAGAGAGAACCACCGAACAACGACAAGCAGCTGCCAGCTCCCCAACATCGTAACTCCGCAATGCAGCACAGGCAGTGTTAGATTGGTTGAAGACATGCGCACCATCGACGTGCAGTACGCCGTAGTACGCGGCGTCATCATGCCCCCATGTGGGCAATCGGGTTTAAGTGCCTTGCCCAAGGACACAACGCGGGAGTCCGAACCGATCTCTCAGGTTCCGCTCTACAGTTTCGCACTTTTGCACAGGGGTGAAATTCTAAACATTGGGCATATGTTGAAACTAAGGCCATGTAAAATAGAGATATATTTTTTGTATCAGATATATGATTACATTAGGCTTTATGTCGGACAAGAGAATTTGAAGTTTTGGTCCCAAAGTTGGAGTCTGATACATAGGGGTAAATTACCAGATGAATTATAGGAAACAGTGACTTCGAAAAATTGGTTATTTTTTAAAATCTAATTTTTACAGGGGATTGTTACCAGACAGGTAACTAAAAAATGAAACGGAAACATATAAACATTTTTTTTGGCATTTTAGAAACAGGGGATGCTCTGTTCCAGGGGTAGGTAGGTGGGGTCGGTGGGAAAATTCTGCTTTTGAGGCTGCTGGGTGGCTGAAACTGGCTGGTTTCGGCATTTTTTCATGCAATTTTTCAGGTTGAAGTCTTGCCTTTGACAATAAATTATTCCACTCACATTCAGATTGTTTATTTCTACTTAGTTAGATAGTGTTATATGTTTTTTGTGGATTTGGGAAATTTTGGGAAATGTAATACATGTTATGGGTTAGATAACTAAGTTACAGAATATTTGCATTTGAAGAGAATGTATGGCATGCCATTTTTGGAAATGCCTGGAAAACTGTGGAGCGGAACCTCAGACGGTCACCCATCCGAGGACTAACCGGGCTCGACGTTGCTTAACTTCGGTGATATGACGAGAACCGGTTACCGCAACGCCACCGCGCCCCCTATGATGAGCATCAGTAAACGGATGGTAGTCCTCGGTCGATTGTGTCTTTAATTATTCACGCAGTCAGGGCAGTTTGAATTGTTGCAATTCACAAGAGTCGAATACGAGTTGATTGAAGTTCTGAAGAGCGTTTTTTTTTTAAATTTGGATCTCGGAACAATGCATTGAAAGTTATTGTCAAGTTCGTTCCATATAGTAGGGAACATGTGCTGCCGAAAGTGTCGTTAAACCCGACAAAATAAAAAAATAAATAAATAGATAACCGTTTGCATAGTGTTGGGTGATATTCCCACAATGTCAGCAGTACTGTTGCCACCAGAATAGAAAGAAGTTGGGCTTTTATTAACAAATATCAAGTAAAGAGGTTGCTCCATTTCATGAATGATTTCTGAGCTTCGTTTTTGTTTGAATATATCATCAAATTCAGTTATGGCTGCTTCAAAGCATTTATCAATAAAATGAAGGAAAAAAAAATCTGCAGGTTAAGAGTCATGGCCAAATATTATTGTTATTATTATTATTAGTAACAGTAGTAGAGATCGGCGACATTGGAATTTTGAGTTCAGTATCGATTTTGGTATTTCAAGGAGTGGGGGTAGGGGTGGGGGAGGCATATCGCGGTGTCGGATCGGTATTCAGTATCTGAATTGACTGAGATTTGTTGACAGTACCAAAAGGAAATTCACTCCAGGAAAGTACAGACTAAGTTGTTCTTGTATCTACCACAACGCCACAAGCGTCAATACCAATGAGCTCCACCTTTGAATTTTCTTATGCCAACACTAATCATATCTACAGTAATTTTGTGACTTGTTCCAAACACACTTAACCTTTAATTTTGCTATCTCCGAGAATGTACCATTAACATGCCATCATTAGGATGCACTGCTAACAACAGACAAATCACCAGGGCTGTGATTTCTAGACAAGTCTTGGCTACCTGTTAAGGGTTAACAAACCTGCAAATCATATCTATAGTAATATTGTGACTTGTTCCAAACACACACTTAACCTTTAAAGGCCTGTTTCGGGATTTTGCTATTTTGCTATCTCCAAGAATGTATCCTCAACATGTCTTCATAAGGATGTCTTGCCGTCAATAGACATATCACCAGGGAAGTGATTTCTAGTCAAGTCTTGGCAGCCTGTTAAGGCAGCCAAGACTTGACTAGAAATCACAGCTAAGCAATTAGACATGTTCAGGTTGTAGTCTAGGGGGAATTCAGGACAATTGCGCAGGCCCGGAAGGGTTAACAAAACTTCAAAGAAAATTCGTCACTTCTTTCAAAACAATGAACATTTCTACTATCAAGCCTCAACACGGCCTTTAAAAGCGAACGCAGGGAAATTTTAAAATACAGAAAGTTTCGATATTCAATGATTGGTTCGGTTAGTAGTTTTCGCTCTCTCCATGATATCGGTATCGGCTTTTCAATATACTGCCTATCTCTAAGTATTTGCCACAGTAGTAGTAGTAGTAGTAGTAGTAGTGGTAGTAGTGGCAGTAGTAGTAGTAGTAGTAGTGGCAGTAGTAGTAGTGGTAGTAGTGGCAGTAGTAGTTGTGGTAGTAGTGGCAGTAGTAGTAGTGGTATTGGTAGTAGTATTTCTTGCTCGCAGTTCAAAACTAAGACAGGGGGCTGGAATCGACTCTTTCTTTCTTTCTTTCTTTCTTTCTTTCTTTCTTTCTTTCTTCTTCTTCTTCTTCTTCTTCTTCTTCTTCTTCTTCTTCTTATTATTATTATTATTATTATTATTATTTGTAGTAGTATAGTAGCAGTATTATTATTATTATTATTTGTAGTAGTATAGTAGCAGTATTATTATTATTATTATTTGTAGTAGTATAGTAGCAGTATTATTATTATTATTATTATTATTATTATTATTATTATTATTATTATTATTATTATTTGTAGTAGTATAGTATTATTATTATTATTATTATTATTATTATTATTATTATTATTATTATTATTATTATTATTATTATTTGTAGTAGTATAGTAGCAGTAGTTGTGTAGTGGTACCAGTAGTAGTAATGGCAGTAGTAGTAGTAGTGGTGGTAGTAACATTTTCTACTCGGCAGTTCAACACTAAGACAGGGTGCTGGAATCGATTCTTTCTATTTTATTAATTATCAAGTATTCGCGTGTAAATGTGTGTGGAATTTATGTTAAGAAAACAGTAATTGCGTCATATTTACAGTGTAAAGATGATGACATTTACATTGTAGACAAATTAGGTGCCAGACAATTTCATAAAGCTTCTCACTGTGTATTAATGAAGTAATTTGATATAATTTGACAATAAGGTTCCGAGAATCATTACCATCGTTAGGAAATAATGAGGTCAACCAGACAAGTTCTTGAGGCATCAGAGTTATCTTCAACACTTTCGTGGCCGTCGTCTCATGTAAGCGACCCAACAGCCTAACTTATGACGCCATAGAACTGAGATAAGCCACATGTGGGCGAAAACTCAAAACTTGATTCCGATCTGAAGAAGAAGATGGAAAAATATCCTTAAATAACTCGCCCTTTAAACCCGAAAGACTACTCATTTTTCTTTCTTTCATTTTTCTTTCTTTTTTTTAATTTTTTATTTCAGCAGATGTGTACAAAAAAACTGTTTTTCACAAGGTTGTCTTATTGGCTAACAATAAAATATATATATAAATAAATGCACCTAAAATAATACACACTTTCTGGTTTGTCTCATGAGTTCTGAATGTTTTCAGGAGAGTATACTAGTATCTGAAAAGGGGGGTGATGACCAGTGTGTACCGGGGGTGGCGGAACGATTTTCAAAGTGTGTGTGTGTGGGGGGAGGGGGGATGGGGGATCGGGCGTTGGATGGTCGTCGGTACGACGGTCGTAACGACCAAAGCTGATAAATAGACCTCACCTGTATGCTTTACCAGACGTTAACAGCAGTTATACTGTCTGTGGATTATCTTGTCTGGGGGTGGATTGGTACTTGTATGTCTGTAAGATTACGATCTATTTCAGTTAACCGATTTTTTTAACAGGCTGCATACATTTTAGCGTTTGCTGCCACTTACTGCAAAAAAAAATGATCCGAAATCCATCGAAACAGAACCAGTACGAGAGAAATATCGCTGGCGGAAATATGGGGGGTGGGGGGGGTGGGGGCTCTGGTTGTATTAAAGTATATGCATACAAAAAAACATGGCCCGGCAAAAAAAGTGGGTGGGCTGAAGCCCCCCCCCCCCCCCCCTCCGGTTCCGCCGCCCCTGTGTACTTTCATTGCCATAAGGTCTCAGAATAAATGGAAAGCATTGGGCCTAAGATTGAATACCAATGGGAACTGTGGATTCGACTAGAGCTTCCCCTCCCATCTCATTTAGAGATGGTCTTGCAAGCAGGTCTTGTAGTTGGTCACATCTCTCTTGAATGGACTTTGCTTTTTTTGACGAACATTTATGAACGGACATTAGTTCTAATGTGCGGTATACTTTTATCTGCTCTATGAAGCTTTTGAAGACAGGTGTACACTCTCTCACCTTGCAAGAATAAATAATTTTTGGGAAAAGTAGTCCACACAGATTAGCAGCTGCTGACGGTACTTCCTGGTTTGGGATACCTAGAAGCACATATTGTGGAGTAAGAGGGAAGGACAGAGCACAATTCGCAATTTATCTTGGAGATTCACGAGTATCATCTTAGAATGACTGCATTCGAAAAATAGGTGCAACAGAGTTTCTTTTGTATTGCTGCAGAAGGTACATAATTACGTTTCAGACAGCTTACACTGCAAAAAATATAGGTTCTTTTTAGAACCAAAACTGGTTCTAATCTTGTCCCTGAGATGGAACCAGTTCTGTTTAAGTATTTATTTCAAATCAAATAAATTTACCAAGATTAGCATTCAGTTTTAACAGAATATTACATGAACTGACGTTGATTCAGCGGTAAACTTGGAGCTTATTCAACGCAGTTGCCAAACATTTTGAAACAAAGGAGATATGAACAGTTGGCATATCGAACCTGTTTTGGTTCTGTATAGAATCCAAACTGGTTCGATATGCCAACTGTTCATATCTCCTTTGCTTGATAATGATTTGAGACAACCTCGTATAAGCTCTAAACTTACGACTGAAACCCCCTCAATTTATGTTTAATTCTGTTAATAGTTAATGTTAATCTTTATAAATTTATTTGATTTGAAATAAATACTGTTTAAACAGAACTGGTTCCATCTCAGGGACAAGATTAGAACCAGTTTTGGTTCTAAAGAGAACCTATATTTTTTTGCACGATTGTGTTACGATTACGTATAGACAGTCATCGCCGAGAAGCGAATCACGCAAATTCGTTAGGCAAAACGAACGACGAATTGGAATCTCGTAGGTTAAACATATACTCTGGATTTTACGCGCCGATCCAAGTTGGATGAGTGATATGAAACTATATATATATTTCACTAATTTCTGTTCCTTAAAATGGCATTCCAGTAATTAACCTCGATCTGCCCCCAAACTGTCGTATTCTATTCATCGTCACACTTAGGACGTGATGGCGATAATTAGGAAGTTAGCACATCTTGGTGCTCAAACCGTAATCGTACCTGTTAAACGTTGGTTTTGCGAAATTTCTCGTTACGATAATCACTAAAAATCACCAGAATACAACATATATAGAATAAACGTACAGTGTTTTCAAGCAAAAAAAATATTCTACGAGTAGGATTAAGAATGAAACCGACGAGCCTCTGGCGAGTCGGTTTCATTCTAAATTCTACGAGTAGAATAAATTCTGTACTTGAAAACACTATATGTTTATTTTGTTTATCCCATAAATCTTCTACAGGGCAGTCGCGGCAAAATTGTACTATAATTCGCTACAAAACACAGCGCGAAGTGAGGAGCACATTGGTCCAATTCGATCGACCAGCAAAATTGGCAACAATAAACAAGGCGCGGTAATACATTTCTGTCTAAAAATAATTCCCCTACAAACTTGAGCTAAACTAGCAAAAATACTTTATTATATGAGCAGTGGGTGGTCTTTTCTACTGGCATTGTGTGATACTTTCAAAAAGATTTTAAGAAATCAACAATCGAACTATTAATTATGCTAGACAAATGCGGTAGAAGTCAGAGGTCAATAAGTCCGTCGCTACTAGGGGAATAAATTCTTTCAGTGTTAAACCTATGGGGAAAATTTATCACCCTACTAGGTGAATAAAGCAAAATTTTGTTCAAGGCCTTTATTGTTTAAATAAACGGCCATTTATGGGATAAATATCACTTATTCGTAACGCTAGTGAACAGTCATAAGTTGTTAACCTATTAGCACACAGAAAGTCACCTGATAAACACGACATAACAGTGTACCATGTCAGTAGCGTTCAATCACTTCCGACATGCGTGATATCGTAACTTATTTGCTACTATTTTAGATACCGAGAAATTATATACCAAATATTTTTCGATATTTGTTGTCACGATAGATATCAAGCTATCAAACCACCAGTCTAATTCTGTACGGAAATCGACACTGTTATGGCCTGGAACCAGCCTAGCCATTAAACATCCCATCTCCCATGTTTAGAATAAATCGTCGGGAATATTTCAGTTGGACGGAAAGCGAACCTATGTTTTGCTTTTCCGAGCAACTTAAGTATTCCAGACGATTGAATCTACAAATACCAAAAACATGTATTTTCTTTGAATCGACACAAGAAATATTTCTTAACCCTTTACCCAACGAATCGCCCGCATCCGCCCGCGTAATATGCAAATTCAGCAGTTGAAAAAATATTAGTTTTCAAAAAATTTCAACAAAACCATATCATGTGACCCCTCGTTGAAACGAGCTCGTCGAGCTCGTTCCATCAAGGGGTCACATGATATGGTTTTGTTGAATTTTTTTGAAAATTTTTTAAAAATTATATTTAAAATAATAAATTTTGATATCGTCTGCATTGGGTAAAGGGTTAATCGAGACATGATTTGATCGCATTATTGATGACATTAGCATTGTGAATGAAGATTCACAACAGCTGCAGTTTTATGATAACGATGCATAGTGCCACTAATGGTGTTAATATATTTCTGTCTGCAGGGTAATTAAATACTTATTGATTGGAATATCTATGACTGGAGCACGGAAGAATGTGTATTATCTTTGTGAGTGAAGAAACATCACATTGTACCAGCGGACATCTGCGCGCAAACTCCCCGAAAAGTGATTAACCCTTCACCTAACACGAAAAAAAGACGAGACTTGAAGATAAAATACTAATTGTTTTCATTTTTATCACAAAAAAACATAGCTTATGACTCCTCATTGGAACGAGCTCAACGAGCTCGTTCCAATGAGGGGTCACAAGCCATGTTTTTGTGATAAAAAAAATGAAAAAATAATGAAAATTAAATAGTATTTTTTGTGAATAGCGCTGACTGGTTTTTACCGTTACGTTGTGTAAAGGGTTAAACAAACAGCTCATAACAGCGAATTCCGAACAGAATTAGACCAGTGTCCCGAGAGCTTGAATAGATAAAAGAGAATAGCCTATTTCTCCGCAAATGACGCGCATTACGCAATAAGTTTAGATTGATATCACTGCGTGTTGGGTCTTCTTCTTCCATTGTCTTGCAGACCACATTTGGTGTAATAATGTGCTAAGCTGGCTAAATCTGGCTCAAATCAAAGGGAAAGGCAGAATGAAGAAGCAACTCCTTTAAAAAAATGGTACAGTCAAAAAGAGGGATCTTTATGGTTTAATGGAGTGTAGGCGGAGACAGCATTTGCTGGTAAAAAAATTATTGCTGGTGGCTTTGGAATCTGGACAATGAAACTTTGAATCTTATACCGGGCCCTCCACTTGCTGATGTTGTTCCCCAAGGAGTAAGGAAAGACGATGAACGAATTGCGACGAGTTGGTGTACATACTGGTTAGAGCATGGTGGGTTCCAGCAGGTGTCCAAATTTTATTTTTCAAACATGAAGGCGACGCAGCTGGTCGAGCGATGGTACCTACACTACAAAAAATAGAGGTTCCCTTTAGAACCAAAACTGGTTCTAATCTTGTCCCTGAGACGGAACCACTTCTGTTTAAACAGTATTTATTTCAAATAAAATAAATTTACAAAGATTAGCATTTCATTTGAACAGAATATTACATGAACTGAAGTAGATTCAGCACAAAACTTGGAGCTTATTCAACGCAGTCGCCAAACATTTTGAAACAAAGGAGATATGAACAGTTGGCATATCGAACCAGTTTTGGTTCTGTATAGAACCAAAACTGGTTCCATATGCCAACTGTTCATATCTCCTTCGCTTAAGAATGATTTGAAACAACCTCGTATAAGCTCTAAACCTACGACTGAAACCCCACCAATCTATGTTTAATTCTGTTAATATTTAATGTTAATCTTTATAAATTTATTGGATTTGAAATAATTACTTTTTAAACAGAACTGGTTCCATCTCAGGGACAAGATTAGAACCAGTTTTGGTTCTAAAGAGAATCTATATTTTTGCAGTGTAGTAACAAAAAAAAAACATGCAGCCCTTCTTTGCACCATCTGAAGTACTTTGCTGTTTTTCTGTGTTACTGGAGCCAGATGATGCAGGCACATTCCTCAATAGGTTCCACTATGTTTTAACTGTATTTAAAACTATACAACATATATAATAAAAAGAATACCTAGTATTTATGAACAGGTGCATGCATTATCTCATTCCTAACTGCATGGGAATCTAAGTTGTCACGCAGAGAAAACAGTAGACATTCTCTTTTTATTGCAACATAGGGCCCTGCGAATATTCGGTATTCGAAATGATATTCGATTCGACGGTGGTATTCGATTCGAATTCGATTCGGATATCGGTGCCGAATATCTATCGAATATCTGAGATCATCCTAGCAATCTTCCTCTCTGTTGGAATGCACCGGATATCAGTGGGAGGAAAGCGTGTTTCAAAAATAGGCACACATCAGCTTAAAAATGGATTCCATCTCACGCAACTCCCCATTCAGTGACGGCGACGGATTCATCCGTCGCTCATACTTCCTATTCCACATATCTGTCGCCGGCACGTGGAATAGGGAGTACAGGCCAACATGGTTATGTTCCGGACTGAAACACGATGTTTTTTCCTGGTAACGCAACCGGTAACCATTCTAATAAATTTGATTCGAAATTCGATTCGTGAATAGTCAGCAGTAGTCGATTCGATTCGATGATCGCATTCGAATATTCGCAAGGCCCCATTGCAACAATACACTAACAGCTTGTAATTGGTTTCAGAACCAATTAGAGTATAACTCCTAACCACGTACAAACGAACGTCGAGCATTTCTCCAGGGACATTACTCCAGGCGGACAATTCACCATCGGACATTTCACAAGAGTGGGTGGACATTACCTGAGATATTTCCTCCTAGAGGGCGAAAACACTTTCAGAATTATAATTGTTTTTCTATATTTTTCTATGCTGATAAAACCAGGTCCTGCAAATCATTTCAAATTTACTTTTCAACTCTCTATCTTTAGAGGGCCGCGGCAAATCAGCGGAAAATGAAAGATTATCAACTAGTTTTAGTTGACAATGCATGGATTTCATTCACTCTGTTTTAAATTTTCTAGGTTGATAAAAACGAGATCCTGGTATTGATACAAAAACTTGAAAGGATTTGCGTTATATTTTTCTGCGCTGATAAAAACAGGTCCGCCCAGTCTGTTGGCTGCACGTAAACAAGCAATTCTACTCACAACATAAAAATCGGCTTGAAAAAAAAGCGAGTAATTCCCAACAATGGGGCTATGTAGTTGGAATTGTTATAAAAACAAAACAAGCAAAAATGCCTAAAATTAACTCAACTCAAACAAAATAAAATATAACAGAAAAAATGATGAGCAAATGTCCACTTTTCAAAAAACAGCCCAGAGAAATGTCCGCTGGCGAAATGTCCGCCCACTATGTATACCGGGGTAGTATCCGCCTGAGGAAATGTCCGCCGGGGAAATGTCCACCCACCGTGAAAACACTGCTCTCACGTACATGCAAGTCAGATGGCGCTCACCATTCTTTAATACTGAAATGAAATGTGTGTGCGGAGTGTGTGTGTGTGTGTGTGTGCATGGGGGTGGGGGTGTTATTACGGCAACACAGTCGTTCTTTATGAAAAGACTTCCGTGGTAATATGATACGTCATGCTATTGTTTCAATCTATTTTGTCAAACCAGTGGTAATGCAACAATTTGTACAAACGTTGGATAAAGGGGGATAAAGGGGGACGTGACAACCGTTACTTATTCCCAGTTCCTTGTTCGAAATTCGTTATCAACCGACCGGTTGATAACGAATGTCGAATAAGGAACTGGGAATAAGTAACGGTTGTCACTTGAGCACAGTGACTCAGTGGTTACGGCACTGGATTCAAACCGAAAGGTCCGCGGTTCGATGCCCGCCAGGGGTAACTGCTTTGTCTCCTTGGGCAAGGCACTTAATCCCGACTGCCCACGTGGAGACACGATGGCGCTGTGTACTAAGGGGCACTGCATGTCGTTGGTGCACTTCTCTTCAACCAATTCTAACCCTGCTTGTGTTGAGTTAGTACGTTAGAGAGTCTGGCAGTTGCTCGCCGGTACTAGGTGGTTCTCTCATGGTACTCCGGCTTCCTCCAACCGTAAAACTGTCCAACATGAGGTGATCCTGGCTGTCGAAAGTGTCGTTAAACCCCAATAAATAAATAAATATGACTGTTATCACGTCAGTGGATAAAAACAGTATTCGGTAATGCGACAAGAGTTAAGGACGGACATCTGGAGGTCTCTCATTATAGTTAATATATTTAGTTATAATTATTTCTTTATTGGTGTTTAAGGTCACATACTTACATTATGTTAATGCTTTCGTTCTTAACCAGGAAATTATATCTAAACCACTCGATGGACTTGGACTTCAATCTAACTAGCAACAGAACGTGGCTTGTGCATTTGGTAAGTGAAAAAAAAATCGCAACATTCTTAATGATTTTGAGCATTCGTTATTGATGCGTATTGGCAAAAACTGCATTTATTGAATAAGAGAAAATTAGTTCCATAATCAATATTCATGTAATGAGCGATGTTTGTGACATTCCTCGATCAATGCATGTTCATTATATGTCCCTAAGATATCCGGGTTTTTTTCACTTCCCTCTTCATTTTCAGCCATTGTACTGCTTTTCGTGTTGAATTTTCAAATGTTATTAATGTGGCTGCCTGTAAAATTCAAACGGCGAGAGTTCATTCATGATGATGTAGTTGGAATATTTCTCCATTTTGAATAACAGTAATAATACTCAAATGTTCTTCTACACAAACACATGCAGTGGTCATGTGATGCACGAACGCCCACTTTCCACTCCAAATTGGAAATGCGGCATTGTCCCACCCCAGGGATGTGGTGACAGGGGGTATGGGGGTGTCTCACCCCCCCCCCCCCCCACACACACCACAGCTAGGAGTATTTTTTTCAATAGTTGGAAATTCCGAGGTCAAAAATCAAATGGTTGGAAATTCAATAAATTAACATTGTTCGTGAAAAATATTAAAATTCCAACTAATGATGAGAAATTTTGATCTTTTATTTCCAACTGAAAACTTGAGTTTCAAATTTCCTACTCTAAAATTGACATGGCCTCAAAATTTCGACTCTAACATCAATCCGGTAAATTTTCTGACCAGACACATTATAAATGATGCTTTTCCGTTTCAGGACTAGTGAAAATTTTCAGAAGGGTTCATAACCCTTTACCCAACGCAGACGATTTCAAAATTCATTATTTTAAATATCATTTTTTTAAATTTTAAAAAAAAATTCAACAAAACCATATACCCCTCTTTGGAACGAGCTCGACGAGCTCGTTCCAAAGAGGGGTCACATGATATGGTTTTGTTGAAATTTTTCGAAAAATAATATTTTTTCAGTAGCTGTATTTGCATATTACGCGGGCGGATGCGGGCGATTCGTTGGGTAAAGGGTTGAAAGATATCACCCAGCACTGCAGTGCAACCACCTATCGAAACCACTCACAGTTGCAATTTACACCGGTGGCACCGCCCCCCCCCCCCCCTCCCCCAGCTGAAACCCTCTAGTCACATCCCTGCCCACCCCCACCAACAGGTTCTTGAGGAAGGGCCCTGCAAATATTCGTTATTCGAAATGATATTCGATTCGACAGCAGTATTCGATTCGGCAATCTGTGTCGAATATCTATCGAATATCTCCGGTTATCCTTGCTATCTTTCTTTCTCTCGGAATGCAAAGGGTATCGACTGGAGGAAAGCTTGTTTTAAAAATAGGCTCATATCAGCTTAAAAACGGATTCCATCTCACGCAACTCAAAATTCAGGACCGGCGACGAATTTATCCGTCGCTCGTACTTCCTATTTCATGTGCCGGCGACGGATATATCCGTCGCCGGCACATAGAATAGGGAGTACGGGCCAACATCGTTACGTTCCAGACAAAAACACGATGTTCTTTTCCCGGTAGCTCTACCGGTAACTATTCTAATAAATTCGAGTTAATATTCGATTCTATTCTCGAATAGTGAGCCGAATTCAATTCGGTAATCGATTCGGTATTCGATTCGATCTCATTCGAATATTTGCAGGGCCGTAACTTGGGGCCTTCAATTGGATGGCGAACGGTTTGTGTGACATGAATCCAAGTAGAAAATCAAGCCTGGTATAAGAAAGTACCTGATTACTTGCAGGAGCGAACGGATATCTAATAAGCAAATAAAAATGTATCGACTGTGAAAATTATTGCAACAGGTGTGGGGGGGGGGGGGGGAGGTGCTGTCAATCCCACTTAGTTACGTCCCTGCATGAGTATCTATTTCTTTCCTTAGAAGTTTGGTCTCGGTTTAGAAAATGCATACTCGTTCTTGTTCCTTTTGAGAAAATTATTGCAACAGGTGTGGGAACGAGGGTTGGGTGGGGGGGGGGGGGGGTGGGGCTGGTAACTCCACCTAGTTACGTCCTTGCATGGGGTCTTGGTGAGAAGGGAGCGGGGGTATATATTCCTTCACTAGAAATTTGGTCTCACTCAAGATAATGCGTACTCGTTCTTGTTCCTTTTGTGAAAATTATTGCGACAGGTGTGGGGAAGGGGAGGGGCTGGTAACTCACTAACCACATGTCCTTCATTCTCCTATCCCACTTCCCCATTATACTACCGGTGAATCTTATTCTGCTGGACTGTTTTTTTGGACATTTCAAGAGAAAGTGTTCCAGGGTCTCCAACACGCCTAAATAACACATCTGGTATCCTTCAAAACCTGACTTCTCTTTATCCTTACCAGACTGATTTTAGAGTATCAAATGACACCTAAAACCCACGTTGAGCACTTAATTAGGCTGAAATTATCAATTGACCCACCCAGCAAATTATATGTGCAAACACGTCATTGAAGAAACATGGAAGATGTCATTCTGGTATATTATACGGTGGCTGTTTTAGGCCACCCTCAATACGTTTTCTTATCTCAAGATCTCGAGATAATATCTCGAGATCTTGAGATATTATCTCGAGATCTTGAGATATTTTCACGAGATTTTGAGATATTTTCTCGAGATCTTGAGATAAGTTTTCGAGATCTCGAGATGCATTTCTGAAATATTATACGGTGGCTGATTTAGGCCACCCTCAATACGTTTTCTTATCTCGAGATATCGAGATAATATCTCAAGATCTCGAGATAATATCTCGAGATCTTGAGATATTATCTCGAGATCTTGAGATATTTTCACGAGATTTTGAGATATTATCTCGAGATCTTGAGATATTAACTCGAAATAAAAAAGTATTAAGCGTGGCCTGAATCAGCCACCGTAATATTAAGTTGGTGAGGGTTACCTTACATTTCAAACTGCTATGCAACCCTGTTATCATTCAATTACGATTACAGACACTATCAATCATTCGATATTTATACTTCTCAAACGGATGTTGTGGGAAGTGACCAACATCACGCTTTCGAACGACATTGCCATTCAAAGACAAATAGATTTATTATTCGGTTTTAAAAATCAGATGCTCATTGGGCCGGTCGATGTTTAACCCTTCCAAAACAGCAAGTATATATATTTTGTTAGAAAAAAACATACGACAGTTCACGAGCTGGCGGCGACACAACAACAGACGTCGGTAAACAGGATTAGCAACAAGCAATACAGTGGCGCAGGCACGGAAGGAGGAGGGCTGGGGTCTTGCACCACCCTAAACTGTTTATTTATTTAGTCTTATTTGTTTTACAAGGATTGGCGAACAAGTTGTGCAGCTTATATTAACGTCTCTCCTCGGCCCAATGGCGCAGGTGTGTGCGATGACCTTCGTAGCGGCAACTACATGGCCTCGCTTTTCTCGATTACCACGACGGGATCTTTAGCCTGCACGGGGTGTGTGTCTCTCTCTGCTCAGAGGACAGCCATTTTACGTCCCCATCCGATAGGATCCTACGGAGAGTGTTCGAACACTACGACCACTTTCCCTCACCGGGAATCAATCCCGGGAGCTCTGGCATGAGAGACCAGCGCACTTATCCACTATTTGATCCCCCCCCCCCCCCCAAAAAAAAAAGACAGGAGGATCCAAGTTAAAACTAGGAGCGGTTCACGAATTTCCACAATGGTCTTCCAAATATCATTATTTTTAGTTTGAATTGGTCAACGGACCCATGACTTGTGATTAAGGGGCAGGAAAGACCAAGCCTAATCGCCGAGGCGTCGTGAAGATGTCCTATTGGGGTGAGGGTGTAAACTTACCTTGTCTAGGCTGATTAAATATTCAAACTTAATCATCAAGGCATTCCTCCATGAAGGCCTGCTTTAATGATGTAGTTGAAATATAGGATGTCTGGATGATATTAAAAAAACTCGAGACTTCATGGAAATTTATTTGTGCAACAAATAAAGTATAATTTGGTGGTCGTGACGCCACGTCTTATTTAAGAACCATATTCCAGAGTGGTCAAGCCCCCATCCCCTAACTGTGTAATACAACCATACATGCACAGAATAACACATCTGTGTGAATGGGTCATTCGATATGGCCTCTAGTTTTATCCTTCCGCGATGGCACAAGTGCCATATTGATTGCCCCATTTACACGCGTGTGCCGTTCCGTGTTTATTACACGCCTTCACGTCTATAAAAGCAAGTATTAGAAGTACACTCAGCAATTCATTTGACAACTCGTCCCCCGAGTTCCAATGTGTTCTATGTGCCAGTAGGCGCATAGAACACATTGAAACTCAGGGGTACGAACTAACAACAAAAAGAACACATTTTATCACCAACCAAATTTGCGAGGGAACCCGTGTTACTATTTTTAATGCTACCGTTGACGATTCAACTTGTAGCTGCGATGCACGATTTGCAGAAAATTCCAATGAAATTTCGCTTCTATTTAAAAATAGTCCGTCAACGATTTCCGTTCGGCACACATGTGCGGAACGGATTTTCATTTTCCTCATGATTTAATGTGATGTAGATGGGGATTTCACAGAACAGACGTGTAATAATTTTTTATAACCAGGAGTGTGACAAAGTCCAAGTATCAAAACTAGTCTCGAAAGAAAATAAAAGATTACCACCAACATTTAACCGATAGACTTCAATTCAATCGAAAATGCTCGGCTGGAAAATTACTGGTGGTGAATGTCACCCTCGCCCCACTCGCTACGCACCTGTATAATCACCGAGGGGTCCCAAGCTGATAAAGTTATTCGGAAGCTGGATGGTTCATTGCGCCCCTCAAAGACAAATGTTGTTGTACACCCCACATTGTCTCATAGTATCCTGGTATACTGGGATATTATTAGTTCACGGTTTTTCAGCAGGGTTTACGGGATTTTGTCTTACAATCAACATGTATTTCGTCTGTATTAACTCCGCAACTGTCGTGTATCCGACCCCCTGACACAGATGTTTGCATCAGGGGGTCGGATACAAACACGTTCCTTTCGCGTTAGTTCCATTTTTTTTCTTTTTGTTCATCCGTACGAATAAATAGTTCGTTATATATTCGTCTACATTCTTGACTTATCCCCAATATATTGTAAGATAAAATAATTATTACCATTATATGGATGTACAAAATATGTATCCGAGCCTCGCTCCGGGTTCTAAGGGTAGATCACGACTCGTCGTGATCTGCCCTTAGAACCCGGAGCTCGGCTCGGATACATATTTTGTACATCCGCATATTAATGGTTATAATCTCTATGTACTACCCTTCCGAAACCTTTATTTTTCGGAGGCTGAAGCCTCAGGAAAACCAGATCTCAGAAGGGCAGTACAGCCCCGTACACCCCGCAAAAACATCGTGTGACGAATTTACTACCATACTCCTTTAGTGTGTCAAGTTTTGTTTTATTATATAATCCCCAACCGATATTCTAGTGACGAAACCGTTGATACAAGTAATAATTATTGAAACCGAAAGAAACATACCTTTCTTTATTATTTAACAAGAAGGATTTGGAGTTATTTCCCTTCGATTGAACTCAACCATTTGAAGACTTCAATTCAAGGACGTTGGAGAATGATGCGTCGTTATTATTGTAGGACACAAGTTGACTTTATGGGTGTTTTATTCGATACAGTGGTGCGTTGTGTGTCTTGGATAATTGGGAACACTATATTCAAACTTGTACAAGTGCTTTAATAAGTTTCACTGGAAAAGATAATTCATATAACGAGATTGGTTGCATGTTTCTTGAAACCACAATAGAAACACCACAACAGAATCCCTCGTAAAATCGGACACTGTAGGTATGTACACATGTTTTATTTCAAGTTTTCGGAATATTCTCATGAAACAATTTTGCTCTTATCTTGTTTGTGAGTCTGTATGTTATTTATTACTGACGAAATCATTGAAGCGATGGGTTAAAGGGAAATCGGCGAAGAGTACCAAAGAATGTCTGTACACCCCTTTTAGTGTAACCAATGCATCCAGTACGGTACATTTAATCCCAACGGGGTGTATGAGAATATCACGTGACACTGTCACGTGATATTCTCATACACCCCGTCGGTATTAAATGTACCGTACTGGTTGCATTGGTTATTGGCCAATCAGGAAGTTTGTATAATTTTAAAAGGGTAATAATACGTCGTACGGCATGTAAGGACGCATCTGGTTGGTACTTTCGAATCTTATTGACGTCATGACGTGACAGAAATGCCTCGATACAAAAGAAAAAGTCTTACACAAGCAAGTAGAAATATAACCGAAGGTGATTTGTTTCTTTAAAAGTCCAAGCTTCATTCCATTCATTCAAGCTTAATCGTGGCATCGATACAGAACAAAACTCGGGTAGAGTAGGAGTACGGAGGACAGGAATCAGCCACCCTTGTTAGAGGCTATCCGATATTTTGGTCCCGCCTATAGCGCCCATGATACACCCGAAAAACTAAACGCCCGGGTCACCATTCTAATTCTCTACATCAAGTGCGACAACCCAGCCTGTCCCGATTGTAGCAGCCATCAAAACTCTCTGGTATCTCATCCTCCTCCCAGCATATGACCTATTGATCCCATCTAGCCACATGATTCCTAAACAAACTATAAATATTCCTGTCTTTGAAAAGATTTTTTGTTACACTGATGCCAAACCGAGTTGGTATATTTTTGTATGGGAATAGCAGGAAGACAGCCTTTTAGGCTATGCCATTTCCATGTTGTATACTAGGTTATGTTCTTGTAGTTTGTAATGTTATCTCGTTGTTAATGTACTAGTATACTGCAGAATAAAGATATATATAATTCTATAAAGAATTCGACGATGTTATGGGCTATTTTCAAACCCATTGTTCGTGGATTCTAACACAGACTACCGTTGATGTAATGTAATGTCCCTTTACTTACAGATATTTAAAGATATTCTTTCGTGCTTCAGTTTCAGATGTTCCAATCAGCAAGCATTTAAAACATTAAGATATTAAAACAATATGTGGAACTACTATAGATGTGATGAGTATTTAATTTAAAAAAAAACTAATAAATAATTTTAAAGCCTAGAATCCACACAAGGTGCTCAATGGCTGTACAATAATTGCATACATACATACATATACACACATACACATACATTCTCTCACAGATACATTGATACATGGATCACTATTATCATTTATTGGTGCCCAATGCCACATCAGCAAGCAAGGCTATATCGTGGCGATAAGCGACAGAACCTAAAAGAAAAATGGTATTGAATTAAAACAAAATAAAAAAACAACCAAAAAAAAAAACCCCAAAAAACAAACTACAACTTTACCAAAACAAGTATGTGAGTTTAACTTGACGAGTAACGAGGCAGTCCTCACTGACTCAGTCACACCCACGCACCTGGTAATGTCAGTTTATGACCAAAATTAAAAGACCACTGAAGGAAATGCCTTTCGAAAAAGGTAGGTTTTAGTACCAGACTTGAACGATTCAAGTGATTTACTATTTTTTATGTCGATTGGAAGAGAATTCCAAAGCCTTGGGCCAGTAACCGCAAAGACCCTATCACCAGCACTAGTAAATTTAGATACGGACTGAACCAGATTGTATTTATTCGTGATTGTTTAGTGAACAAACATGCTCAATAGTAATGGGAAAGTTATTAAAGATTCAATATATTCAAGTCAAGATTGAGAACGTGACATTTTCTCAAGGAAAATAAGTGCCTGTGGTATTTTTTAGATTTATTCTTCTGGAATATTTCAGTTGGTTGGAAAAGCGAACGTACGGTTCGATTTTCCCACCAATTAAAATTTTCCAGGCGAGTGACTCTAAACATAGGCGATGAGTATTTAAGGGCTGACAAGTTCCAGGCCATAATAGCATCGAATTCGTCGTAGAATTTGATTGGTGGCTTGAGTGCAAACTGAAACACTGAATCCCCCCCCCCCCCCCCCCCCCATCCATTTTTTGTTAATTTTGTTCTATCTTAGTTTTAAACCATTTACCTAAGAGGACTAGATGACAACACATGTAAAAATAAAAATAATAAAAAAAAATTTTGGCCACAATTTTATAAACCCATCACTGGGACGATCTCGACGAGTTCGTTCCAAAAAGGGATCATACGCTGTGTTCTAGAACAAACAAAACTGAAGAAAAAATAATAAAATTTGAATAACACTGGTCGCGGGCTCGGTGGCATTGCGGTAACCGATTCTCGTAAGATCACCGAAGTTAAACAACGCCGAGCCCGGTTAGTCCTTGGATGGGTGACCGTCTGAGCGATCGATTCGGACTCCCGCGTTGTGTCTTTGGGCAAGGCGCATAATCCCGATTATCCACATGGGGGTACGATGACGCCGTGTACATAGGCGTACTGCACGTCGATGGTGCGCATGTCTTCAACCAATCTAACCCTGTCTGTGCTGCAGTGAGGAGTTACGATGTTTGGGAGCTGGAAGCAGCTCGTCGCTGCTAGGTGGTTCTCTCCGTTTTCATCCATCCGTAAAACTGGCACCGACACGATATGACCAGTGGCCGTTAAAGTGTCGTTAAACCTTAATAAATAATTATGTAAATAAATAGCGCTGGTCTTGGTAAAGTTTGAGAGTTGGGTGGGACGAAGCTCGTGGTATCTGAAATCAGCATCGAACGGGTTGAACGTTGCTGGAAGATGCGTCTTCAGATATACCAAATTGAACTGCCCCGCATCTTATGATGGATAACTTTAACAAAGGACGGTTCCTGCAATTTCTCTTTCTTAATTGCAAAGTCCGTCATTCTGCAGATCATTTACATAATTGTGAAGAGAATTACATGTTATTGTCCGGGGGGTTGTCCATTATCATGTTCCCAATCTTTTCCCGATGTCCAGTCTGATGGATTGTGAAATGAGACACACGCAACCCTTCAGTTCATTGGAATTCAAGTTCCTAATCTTTTTCCGGTGTCCAGTCTGATGGATTGTGAAATGAGACGCACGCAGATCCTTCAGTTCATTGGAATTCAAGACACCAGTCTCTGAAAATAGCTCGCTAATAGAACATCATGAGATACCATTACTGTGATTTAATGATCAACCTGCTGACAAACTAATTTTAATTCCGTCTTGTATACGACTCATCATGGAATATTAAATCTTAATTCTATATCTCAAGCATCTGGGGCGAAGGTTCAAATGGATTACAGTTCAAGTTCAGGCATAAACCATTTCCATACATCCCAAGGCGACGTTTGTTTAATGTTGTACGAACGAGAGTGTGTTATTCGGTGTCATCTTACCTCCTACAAGTATCTGGGAATTTCATTGGTTCAAAGACGTCACATGTAGACTGTATATAAAACCATATACTGCCTGTCAACATCATTGTACGCTGACAGCTATGGGTAATCTCCCCTTTGTTCATTGATTATTCAAAATGGCGGCAGCCGATAAACGCTTCAAGTTGAAAGATTGAGTGTTGGAAGCCCATATTTGGTCTGAAGTGCAGGTTAGGCAACTTAAAGGGCTTCATATTCTGTGGATGTGTATCATGTTACCTTCGAAATGAAACTGTTTGGTATGCATGAATTTGCCTTGTTACAATTTATGGGAGAGTGCCTTCAGGCACTCTCCAATAAATTGTAACAAGGCAAAGTCTCATGAACACATTGTGAGAATTCTCTCATTTAATTTTGATCGCTGTTGTTATTAGTTCTGTGCATCGATGCAGCAGTCGGTAAGATATATTCGTTACACAGTGTGGTATATATGGTGTAAGCTAATATATTGGATTCGAGCTTCGCTCTCGTCCAATATGAAACTGACACCATATATACCATATTAGGCCACCAACAAACTGTGTAACTAATATTATCCGGCCAAAGCGATACTCAAAAACCGCCATTCGAATTTTATTATTTTTTCAATTTTCCACCCGAACATAGCTTATAGCTAAAATTGGAACGACCTCGACGAGCTCGTCCCAAATGAGTAGAGATGGGCGGTATTGGAATTTTGAGTTCGGTATTCGGCTTCGGTATTTTTAGGAGGGTATACCTAGGTATCGGTTCGGTATTCGGTATCTGACGAGACTGAGATTTGCTGATAGTACAAAAAGAGGAATTCGCGTCAGGAAAAACAGAATAAGTTGCTGTAGTATCATTCTACCACAACGCTATAAATGCCAATGAGCTCAACAGTGACATTCTTTTACGACCACAAATCATATCTACAGTAATTTTGTGACTTGTTCAAAATGCACCTTAATGTTTAAAGACCTATTTCAGGATTTTGCGATCTCAGATCATGTGCCCTGACCATGCCATCTTTAGAAAGTCATTCTGACAATAGACAAATCACCTGGACTGTGATTTCTAATCAGGTCTTGGCTGCCAGTGGCGGCGCCATGGGGGGGGGGGGGGGGTATGTGGGGGTACTTACCCCTACACTTTTTTAGCCAAGCGTAGTAAAACAATACTATCATTTTAATTTTTGTTGTATTGAACGTTGCGGTGTAATGGTCGGTATGCTTAATTCCCATATTCCCAAGTGCACTAAATCAGAGAAGTTTTGAAATTATGTTTACCCCCCCCCCCCCTCCCACACACACACACACACACACACACGCTAGCGGCAAACAGCAAACAAGAGTCGAGGGTCCAAATTGCAACAAGGCATGCCGCGTTTGAACGGACTGAAACATAGTGCTTATGAGTATTCGACGAATGTTAGAATCGAGAGCGTGCAAGACATCCGTTTGGAATTCAACCTACAGCAATTTTAAAAAATAAATAAAATTTAATATTTTAGAAAAATTCTCAAAGGTATAACTCAATGAAATCATCAAATATGATTATCATTGGAACTGGCTTGTTCAGCCGGTTCCAATGATATCCATATTCGCATGATTTTGTTGCAAAACAGTTGAAAATTTTTTCAACTTAGGGAGAGGACCCCCCCCCCCCCTCCCCCGAAACCCACCCCAGCTCGGCGCTGCACAATCCCCAACTGTACCCCCTCACTTTTGTAACTCTGGCGCCGCCACTGTTGGCTGCCTGAACAAGAAGCCAAGACGTGACTAGAAATCACTGCTAAGCAATTGGATATGTACAGGATGTCGTCTAGTGGGAATTCAGGACAATTGTTAGGTTCCTTAAGGGTTAAAAAAAACAATATGATATTGTACTGGGATACTAAGCCAATATAGATGTAATGCTCTCTGAACTTCAACTGTTACCCCTTTGCCTAACACGAAAAGCAGACGACACTTGCAAATAAAATTCTTGAAGCGTTAATTTTTTTGCTTCAAAAACATAGCTTATGATCCCTCATTGGAACGAGCTCGTTCCAGTGAGGGGTAACAAGCTGTGTTTTGTGACAAAAAACTTGCAAATAAAATTCTTGAAGCGTATGGTGGATTTTGTGAATAACGCTGGCAGGTTTTGGCATTACATTGGTAAAGGGTTAACTTCATTTTCGTTTTAACAACACTTTCAACAACCAAGGTCACATCATTTTGGAAACGTTTAACTGAAGAGCAAAGAGAAATTTATTTATTTACAGGGTTTTAACAATACTTTCAATATTTTAGCGGATTGTTCTGCAGACGAAGGAAGCCAGAGTACCCAGAGAGAACCACAGAGCAATGGCAAAACTGTCAAACTCTCCAGCTTACTTATCTGATACAAGCAGGGTAAGTATAGGCTGAAGGCATGTGTTCGTAAAAGATGCTTAAAGGTGGGTGGGTTTAACCCTTTACCCAACGTAACGGTCAAAACCGGTCAGCTCTGTTCACAAAAATTGCCAATTAATTTTCAATAATTACATTGTTAATGTAGTTATACGTTTTAGGTCCAAATAATCATTTCCCATTGGTCAGCTGGATGAAAACGTCATGACCAAATGTAATTCATTTTCCAATGAATACATTTGGTCGAACTCTGACCCGCATTTACGGTAGAGCGCAGTTGACAGAATGTAATTCGGGCGGTGTTTGGGCGGGTTTTTAACTTTTAGCGCCTCTCGCAGTGGTCAGTGATTATAGTTTACTGATATGTTAAATAAATTGTTTTGAACATTCCAAGTTTCGTTGCGAAAGACGGCAATTTGACAAATTTGGGTCAATGCCGAAAACCGGCGCTAAACTCAGAGTTGTGCGCTTTGTCTTTTGTGTGAGGGTGGTTTTTCGCCTTGTTCGTTCGTACATGTTTTATTTCGTCTTTCTGCTTTGTTGTTTGGTAAAAAGTAGTTTAAACAGTTACGGAATGTAATTATAAGAATTGAATGCAATTTTTATAATCTTTATTGGAGTATGAACGTGTGGGAATGGGTACAAATTATGTATGAATCCCGAAATGATTCATACAATTTGTACCCATTTCCACACGTTCATACTCCAATAAAGATTATAAAAATTGCATTCAATTCTTAATTATTTCTTTCATCTTTTGTCTCAAAAACATAGGTTATGAATCCCCTATGGAACGAGCTCGACACGCTCGTTCGAAAGAGAGGTCATAACCTATGTTTTTGAGACAAAAATGAAAAAAATTAGTTATTCAAGAATTTTGTTTGCCAGTGTCATCTGCTTTCCATGTTAGTTAAAGTGTTAAGACAAACGTTTTTGTATCACAATTGGTGTGTATTCAACGTTACATGATATAGCAGAGATAATGAGAAATATACTACGTACACCACCAGTGGAATCCGGTCTATGTGTAAGAACGTCATGAAGAACACATCTGATCGGTCGTTTTGCATCTGAGAGACGTCATGACACGAATGAAATGCTTGGACAGAAAACAGTGTCAAGCATGGATGTGAACAGACCGCCAAAGATGGCATTTTTCTTTATCCACTAAATTCAAATCTAATCGTGGTATAAATACAGAACACAACCCGGGTAGAGTACCGGTGACAGGAGCAGACGAACCTTCGCACGTGAAATGCAGGAACAACTCCAACTCGGGCTGTTATTTCCAATCCACTGTATCCCATTATCTTTGTGTTCTGTATTATTTTACCACTAAGTAAAGCTTTTGTATTTTGTTTTCGTTATTTGAGTTTTATTCAGATAAACGTGACATGCATATTTACATCTACTCCTGGGCGAGTCTGTCCTACTAAAGTCTACAATTTTTTTTTTGGTATTTAGTGTTTGTTAAAAAATGCGCAGCACAATCATTGAATCGGTCACGTGTTTTAGATGGTTAGTTCTTTCCCTATCTCATCGAAATAAACACTGCTCAAAGCTACATATGAATCAGATGCCAATAAAATGGTAACTTTTTAGCAGCACAATTTGTTCAATTTGTTTTGGTGTCCAACAATGGTCTCCCCACACGCAAGTTCCGTCGGTTTAGAATCCATATATCTTCTTGCCATTCTGGAAGGTGACTCTGGTCCATGAGTTGTGATGGACGCATTTCATCTCATAGCTAACTCCGTCAAAAACTGGAAAACCTAGCCGAGAGATGAAAGATAAACGTTCCACTGAAAAGGTGTAGAGATTCATAAACTTAAAGTACATTTGTCGCCGAATGCGTCTACGTAATTGCGGCATGTGTCTTGTATAGAGCTGAAACGGTTGGCTCATTTTCACAACCGACTAACCGAGAGCTATAACCGGTTAATATCCGGTTATCCGTAGCCATTATTCCATCGAATCTGGGATCAAAACTATATGAATTGGAAAGCAGTATTCTCAGAAACTATTCCGTAGTATGTATACAAACGAACGTTGTCGAGTACTCGACAACGTTCGTTTGTATACATACTACGGAATAGTTTCTGCGGTTATTCAGTACTAGTATACAACGCGGCTTCGAGGTGTAATCTATCCCAAAGGGGAAGCGGCAGATTTACTACGTTGTAACCGTGCAAAGGCGATCACTGTCGATGGATGTTTCGGATAACCGGTTGACTTTTTTTTTCAAATCGGTTAGGTAGGTACCCGGTTTAAAACCGGTTAAACGGCTAACCATTTCAGTTATAGTCTTGTAGACTCCGATTTGAGCTTGACATAATAAGAGATTATGATATTCGTAGTTACGCGGATCTGGCCTTAATTTATTCCGCAACTGAATTCCAGCAAAGTTTATGGGAACACCACCAAGCGGCGAAAGGTTAAATTCTGAGGCTACTCTTAAAATAAATTTCACTCAGACATGTATTCGATTCTCAATAGAATATTATATTCTTCATCCCACATCCTTTCATCTGGAGGCGATGCATCAACTCTATTACCGTTTTGACATTCTTCAATTTACGAAGCATTTTTCATGTATCCCAAGACGACGCTTTTTATGTTGTACGAACAACAGGCTATGTAAACCCTATCCGCCCTGCGTTTCGAAATGAGATTGCCTTAACAAATACTTCTGACATAAGATGGGCAAACGCATTTTGTCTTTGTGGTGTGGTGTAATAATAATTTAATTCAACTTGCATACGAGGCTCTAGGATTAAACTATTGAGGATTCTCGGTCTATTTGTATTCCATTGTGTCGTCTGCTCGTCGGCAGTGATATTTTCATTTATGCTAATAGTTAAGCACACCGAGTAATAAAAATGCTATAAGCCGAGTCAATTTCGATAACTACGGCCTCTTGATAGGTGTTAAATCGTAATATTTCAAATATCAGCTAGCCATTTTTCAAAAGGTGCAGTGATTTACAGCTTGCTTAACTGCCATTTACTGAATTTGATTGCAGAAAGCTTTTAGCACTTTAGTGGCGCGTACAGGGACATATTTTAACCATTTTAGTTATGGACATATTCGTCTAGTACGATTCTCAAAATTAGTCATTTAACCCTTTACCTAACATGAAAAGCAGACGACACTTGCAAAAAAAATTCTTGAATAACTATTTTTTTCATTTTTTGTCTCAAAAACATAGGTTATGACCCCTCATTGGAACGAGCTCGACGAGCTCGTTCCAATGAGGGGTCATAACCTATGTTTTTGAGACAAAAAATGAAAAACTAATTAAAATTAATAGGCGATTTTTGAGAATAGCGCTGGCCGGTTTTGGCCGTTACGTTGGGTAAAGGGTTAAGTTGTATTTTTTTCATTTTTGTCGCAGAAACATAGCTTATGACCCCTCGTTGGAAAGAGCTCGTTGAGCCCGTTCCATTGAGGGGTAATAAGCTATATTTTGGAGACAAAAATAAAATTTGTCATTTTATCAAGAAATTATTTCACAAGTGTAGTCCTAGTTAGGTAAGGGGTTCATTCCCACTAGACCAATTCCCTTTAGACCAACACCCACGAGGCCATTTCACAAAAGACCAATTCCCCTTAGACCAACTGGTTTGTTCAACTTTAAAAATAATTCTATATCAATAATTTGATATATTTATAAATATTTGTAAATGTATTTAATGTTATTGATATTCAAGCCAGAAAATAAGCAGTCTGTCATTTGCAGAATGAGGTATCCAGAGGGTGAATTTCCTGATGCTATCCCATACAGTGGGCCAGTTTATCCTCTGGGTACCTCTTTTTGTTTATGTTTGAGACCTTGATTCAGTTTGAGGTTCACAGAGGGTAAATTTAGTGATGCTACCCTGCTGTACAGGGTAGCATCACCAAATTCACCCTCTGGGAACCTCATTATTTCAGATGATAGTCTGCTCATTTTCTGTCTTGTCGATATTTTATAGATGTTGGCAGATTTTTATAAATAATTGTTTTCCTAATTATCCTTAATCAACCCTTAATCAGAAACACTATGTAGTTGGTCTAAGGGAAATTGGTCTTTTTAGGAATTGGCCTAAAGGGAATTGGTCTAGTGGGAAGACACCAGGTAAGGTGAAGATTTTAAAGTATTAACCTATTGTGATCCCGTAGCAGTTTTCTGTTCTCACTGCTGCGTCGCACAGAAGAGGTAGCGTGTTTGGTGGTAGTCGTGCCTACCACGGGCTCTCTTCTAGTGTGTGTTTGAATGCCGGGAAAGAAGATTCACTCGTCAAGTGCCATCACTCCGATTCTCATTAGTAGGTTGTGTTGTGAGTTGCTGCGAGAAGAGAGAGAGAGAGAGAGAGGGGGAGAGGGAGAGAGAGACGGCGATGGGGTATCGGTGAGGTTTGTTGTTCGGTTACAAAAGATCAACGAAAAAGCGACGATTGCGGCCTTGAACTTAGAGCGACCTCTGGCGGGACTACCCAACACAACTATTGCGGTTCGATCGGAACTTGTGTTCTTTATATCCACAACGATAATGAGTTGGAACAGTTAGAAGAAAAACTATAAAATCGTAAAAGAACGAATAGACCACGTTGTGGTTTTCGAGAATAACAGGAACATAACTTGAGCCTTCATGGTGGAACGCTCTAGTTGACAACTGTGATTTTCTACGCGCTCTTCTTTCAGTATGATAGAACTGACAATTGCATGTGAATTAGTACTGAAATAGTTAACTGGATAACCGGTTTGAAACCGGTTACCTACCTAACCGATTAAAAAAACGTCAACCAGTTATCCGAAATATCGATAGTGATCGTCATTCCACGGTTAAAACGTAGTAATTCTACCGCTTCTCCTTTGGGATAGATCACACCTCGAAGCAGCGCTGTATATATTGAGATATAATCGACTTTGGCGTCCAAGACTTCGTTAATGATCGGCAATTTCCGTGAGTTCTGAATAACCGCAGAAGCTATTCCGTAGTATGTGTACAAACGAACGTTGTCGAGTCCTCGACAACGTTCGTTTGTCTACACACTACGGAATAGTTTCTGAGAATACTGCTTTCCAATTCCTATAGTTTTTATTCCAGATTCGGTGAAATAATGGCAACGGTTAACCGGATATTATCCGGTTATAGCTCTCGGTTAGTCGGTTGTGAAAATGAGCCAACCGTTTCAGCCCTAATGTGAATTACTTGTAAAGTAACATTTCGAAAGTGATAGAGATTCCATGATCTGAACCACCAAAACGTAGACAATGCACAGTCTGATCGCACTTGGTATAAAGGAGTCAGTACTTCGAAGAAGGATAAAGGTGTGTTTTTAATTTTGAGACGTTTTTGGTACAGTCAAAGGGTATTGTGACATCATGAGGTTTCTTTTGTTTTTATGGTTGCATACCAGTTTTGACCTCATTGTAATATACAGTCAGTTTGCCAAAGACGGGAGTTTGTGATCTGTTTTGTATTTCAAATTTCTTTATACTGTGGTGCTGTTTTGAGGACATTCTATCTCAATGTTCGATGGAAGAGTGTATTGCACTTGCCTGTAGCTTGAGGTGATCTCCAATAGTATTTCCCCAATCCCATTTCCTCATTATACTCCTTGTAAATCCTCTCCTGTCAGGTCGATATTGTGGACATTCTAAGAGAAAGTGCTCAAGGGTCTGCATTACTTCCCTATTACACTTTTATCAGTACTGTCGTCGACTTTCCAAATTTTGAAGTCTGTTGCATTTACTTGTAAATGGAATGCTCTCCTATAGTATTGCCTGGTAAGTATAGTGTCCGAGCACTATATCTCGCCATACAACACTATTGGAAACAGTTCCCGATATGGAGATCCATGATAGAACAGTACAATAGTATTGGCTTTGCCTATTTATTTATTTATTTATTTATTTATTTATTTATTTATTTATTTATTTATTTATTTATTTATTTAACTGGTAGAGTGCAAGAAGCCACTTTCATGTTTCTTTTGAAAAGTCCTGAAGGCCACATTAGTGGCTTTTCACCGTATGAAGTAGCTTTTTTGTTGCTGAGCAGTGGTAAGAAAATATTTATTTGTATAAAGTTATTTGTTACAAATTATTGGAGAGTGTCAATTGGCACTCTCCAATAAATTGTAATAAAACAATTATTTATAAACAAACACTTGTTAAACTGAGGCCTCAAATGCTGGTGGCATGGTATCTTTGAAAAAAAATACTCATGTTACAAATCCCCTTTGAAAAATAATTTAGCACTTTTCCAGTTTAGGACACGTAAACCATTTTTTTTTTTGGCTATATTAGACATGGGCAATATACCGGAAAAACCAAATCACTGAATATCGAAACCTTCTGTATTTTCACACTTTTTGTACATTCGTTATTTGTAACACCTTGGTGAGGCTTGATAGGTGAAGTGTTCATTTTCACGAAAGAAGTGCCTACCCTTAGGGCGGCTGTCCTGAATTCCTCTTGGACTACCACTTGTGCATCTCTAGTTCATCAGCAGTGATTTCGGGTTAAGTCTTGGTTGACTCGCTGAGATCCTCTACATACCATCTAGCACAGCATTACAAACGTCGTTGTTACTCACCTTTGTGGTAAACGCCTTTTTGCAACACAGTTTTTATGAACACACACAAAAATTCAACTATTTTTACCAAAGGTTTTGAGCATGCGAGGCATAAAACTAGAAACGTGGTTGTGGATACAGACGCTGCGGTTGTAAAGTTTTGATACAAGGTTGAAGCGTATGGTAAAACACACATGGTCTTTGAAAGTAAGTGACAATTGGCACTTTTTTGGCAGGATGAAACGACTGAAGTGAATAATCCCACCAAAGCTTACCGGTTAAGAATGCTGTGAGAACAGGCCGGTTAAACATCATACTTAACCCTTTGCCCAACGTAACGGCCAAACCCGATCAGCGCTATTCACAAAAATCGCTAATAAATTTTCATTTTTTGTCTCAAAAACATAGGTTATGACCCCTCTTTGGAACGAGCTCGTCGAGCTCGTTCCAAAGAGGGGTCATAACCTATGTTTTTGAAACAAAAATGAAAACAAAATAGTTATTCAAAAAATTTGTTTGCAAGTGTCGTCTGTTTTTCATGTTAGGTAAAGGGTTATACATCCTCAGGTAGTGCATTCTGGGATTCTGATTAGAGGAGACTTGAAAGTCTAACACTAATCGTCGAAACGACTTCAAGTGTCCTGAGAAGCTAATGGGCTCAGCGTGTCCCCATGGAAAAAGGGATGCTGGGGTTATTTATTTATTTTTTATTTATTTTATTGGGGTTTTAAGGTCACATACTTATGCACAATGGCTAATCGTGACCGTGACAGTTTTACGGGTGGAGGAAGCCGGAGTACCCGGAGAGAACCACCGTGCAACGACGAGCAACTGTCAGCTCCTCAACATTCTAACTCTGTTCAAGCTCCGCTCAAGCAGGGTTACAGCGGTTGAAGACATGTGCACCATCGACGTGCAGTACGCCTTAGTACACGGCGTCATCGTGCCCCCATGTAGGCAACCGGGATAAAGTGCCTTGCCCAAGGACACAACGCGGGTCGTCCCGGACGGGGATCGAACTCGGGACCTCTAGCATAGAAGTCCAACAGTCTACCAGTGAGCCACCGCGCTCCCAGGATGCTGGGGTATTGACACTTTTACACTAGCAAACCACGATACCACGATACCACGATACCACTCTGGAACAGCAATGTAATCTATGACAACAAATTGTGTACCATCATGTTCATGATGTTTTTTTTTTCTACAAAGTGCTGTCCGAAGCGTTTATAGTCATTCACTAGCACATGATTTAAGCCAGAAATGACAAGATTAATAGGGATGGCGTAGTTTATTAAAAAACAAAATATGTAAATACTTAATTATACCCACAACTAAGCACGTAGCAGATATCCTATGGAGGTGTGCACCAGGTCTGCTCCCGCATAAACCCATTGCTCTCCATCAAAGTATCGCCTCAATCTGTTGAGAAAGTTGGGAGAGGTGGACCCGAGAGGTAAGTGAGAGTGTGGGAGGTAAGTGAAATGAAAATGAAATGAAATTTATTTTGCAGTATACGTTTACATGGAGTATAATAAACAACTTGCTGAAATGTTCAGAAATAAATGTACACTGCATGGGAACAGCATAGCCCTGGAGGGCTGCCTTCCTGCCATTCCCATATTAAAAGATAATTAGTCCTGACTTCAAAATTGTAAACAATTTGCATCCTTACGGGATTCATATGAGGGGAAATTGTAATACATAATTATTTAATTATTTAACCTCTAACCCAGCGCAAACAGAACTCTGTTTTTCACAAGAAACGCTCTTAAATGGGATTATCATTTATTTTTCTTATCAGTCCTTTGACTTTCAATTCTAGGCCCAGGGATAAGGACATGGCACTCAGTGGAATGACTCAATGAGCTCACTCCACTGATAAACAATGGGCCCTGTTTTGGAGGCAAGAACAGAAACGAATAAAACCAGCACAGTACGATCGTGAGAGTGTCGGACGTGGTATAGTATCGGGAAATACCAAATCTCCCTCAAATGTACGTGCGTAGCAGGATATAGCTACGATAAGAACAACTGGACGAGTATACAAAAGCTTTTCACCGAGCATAGGCACAAACTTTTAATCGGCTGGAGCGGGGGTGGGGGGGGGGGGGAGGCAGCCCAGAATCAGTTAAATATGAACAATTATTATCCTTTATCCTGCATATAGCACGACTATTGACACGCAAATTATTATCAGTATTTGCACGTGCTGGCATGAGCAAATTAATGATTGGAAAGTAACAGACAGCTCTTTCCGACATTTAATCAGATGACAGCGTTATAGCTGTATTATAACCTTTCTTAACATCCTCACATACAACCATACGACCTCCGTATATGGAAAACGTAGGAGTGGTGGAACAAGGATTGAAGGGGTATTAATTAGGCATCAGCGAATATCATTTTCTTCGAATCGAATCGTGTCTCTGATATTGATACCAAATCGAATCTTGAATCGAACCTTAATAGACAAGTTATTTCATATTGTGATGACCCTTACAAGACTGACTGACAACTTAAACACCAATAAATAAATATTCTATGTAGCACCGTCGATGAAACAGCTAGGGCTGTTATCCATAGTTTTAGTTTTTGAAGGCTTAATTTGTTACTAATCACGTTCTTAAGAACGTGAATAGTAACAAGTTAAGCCTTCAAAAACTAAAACTATGGATAATGTTCTGGACAAAATTCACTACTTCTCTAACAATTAACCATTGTCAGTTATTTATTATTTATTTATTTATTTGGTGTTTAAGATCACATATTTATGCACAATGGCTAATCATGACCGTGACAGTTTTATGGGTGGAAGAAGCCGGAGTACCCGGAAAGAACCATCGAGCAACGGCGAGCAACTGTCAGCTCCCCAACATACGAACTCCACACATGCAGGGTTAGCATTGGTTGAAGACAGTGCACAATCGACGTGCAGTACGCATTAGTACACTACACCACCGTGCCCCCACGCAGACAATGGAGATGAAGTGTCTTGCCCAAGGACACAACGCGGTTGCCGCAGGTGAGATTCGAACCGAGGACCTCTCGGCTTGCAGCCTGCACCTCTACCTACTGAGCCATTGTCAGTTACTCAATTAAATATGAAACTGAATTGGGTCTATATGAATGAATTGTCTTATGTCAATTTTATCCAATTTTTGATGGAAACGTAACAAATTAAAGATAGTACGAAAGATTCGAAAAAATCGAATCTTGAGACTCATTCGGGATCGATCTCGAAGCAGACGAATGATATCAATTTCGACTCGAATCTCGAATATTATGAGAACCATAGTATTAGGCCCACAGAATAACAATGACCGAAATACAACGACACTTGGTACAATAAGACTTCATACTGAGAAACCATAGAAAGTTCAAGAGGAGCGGTCTGGACAAATATTATGACGCCCGTGCGTACGGGCGGGTTTACACACGGACGGATAATCGAACGCAAGTCGTCCAACCTCAACATTTCATGCTGGAAAATGAAAATATACGGATATAAAAGTTCGTTTAAACCATTGTTCGGCATTGCACACTTTAAAGAAAGTGGCTTGCGGTGATCTGAATCGCAAAATGTCGATGCACGTTTGCGTTTCCGTTTAGGTATCGCGGAACTAAGTATTTAGTTTAGAATGATCTGCCTTGCATCATAGTCTAAAATAAGACTCCTGAAAAAAACTTATTGCTTGAGAAAACTGTTAAAGCATTTTATTATGGTTTTACAACAATACTGAATATTTCACAAGAAAAAAGAGATTTTCTAAGTATTTTCTAGGTCTATAAAATTCAGTTAATTATTTGTGTATTTTTGTTGGGAATTCCCAGAAAAAAAAACTGATTTCAAGGACGGTACTTCACTTCCTGGTGCATTTTCTCTCTTACTTGTTGCATGACCCCATGTTTTCTGTCCAGAGAAAGTTGTGTGGTGAAGGTCTGTACTTTATGTAGGTATTTAAATATTTAATTTAAAGTGATGCGATCATATTTATTTCCACATAAGTGTTATAATGGTCGCCTATGGGAAAATATTTAGTTCTGTGAGACCTTTACCATTACGATCTTGTATCAAAAGCTGTCTGTAACATGTCAATCGACCCGACTCAATCAATATTATTATCGTTTTATCCACACTTGAGTTTGTCAGTTGCCATTGCTGGTCAAGATCGACAAAAGTCAAATTTATTAAAGAACTGTTTGAGTTTCGCTACATACGTTGATACAATGCCCGAGTAAACGTGGGATCTAGACTACATATAAAACCCGGAAACCGCATTGTATGGAGCACAGATTGAATTAAATATCTCGTAGTTTGTAAAGACGTGATGTCTAGTGAGTTGATATTCTGAATTACTGAGATTATAAATCTTTGTGTTGTTGTCCTCTAACCTTAACGCTGTATGCTCAGAAGGTGGGTTGCTGTTGCTAAATGACAAAGAATGGTTATCTTAATTATTTGGTAAATCTCCCAGACAGCCGATGGTGTAAAGTAATGTTCCTGAGAATTTTCAACTCAAATATCAAGACGGGGTGAATGGTCCAAGTGAGGGAGCTAGTAGAGAACTACTCATTGGAGATCTCGGACCTAGACGTTGGGGCAAAGCAGGGTAAAAAAATCGTCAGAGAAAGGGTCATGGAGGATTGTAACCGTAATTGGCGAGAGGGGGTCAAATCAAAGAGATCTTTGGGTGGCCTGAGTGATAAAGAGAAGCCAGGTTTTGAAGAGTACCTTGATGGAACCTTTGGGGGTCACCGTTGTTCAAGATGAGGTCGCGATCCCTGGAGCTGAGGGGAAAAATTGGGAAAGACAGTCAAAGTGTGTGCCAGATGTGTAATTTGGGCATGGTGGAGACCCTGGAACACTTCCTTCTAGAATGCCCAAAGTACCAGTCTAAAAGAATAAGATTCACTGGGAATATAATGGGGAAATGGGATGGGAGAATGAAGGACATGTGGCTAGGGGGAGACTCAAAATAGAGGGTCAGTATGCTAATCGGAGAGATTGGGAAGAATGGGGCAAGGGATGTCAACAAGCAGTTCGTCTCCGAGTGTTGGGAGGAGAGGAGAAGCACGAGAATAGGGAGGCGGTTGGGAGTACAGGGGTAACCAAGCCCTTCTCGTCCGAGAACCGCGACAAATCAGCGGCTGGCCAAAGTGTTATTATTATGGTGATGTGGAAAGAAAGTCAATGATAGCACTGACCGATTGTGTGGTGGGGAAGTAAAGCTGATATGTTCCGACCGTGAAGGCGCAAGTCCCATCTCACAGAATATTCCAACTACACAATCAAGGCATGCCTTCGTTGAAGGCATGCCTTGATTATGGAAGTTGGAATATTAGTCACGATTGCAGTTTAAAACCAGAGATGATGGAAATTTATTTGTGGCTAAATTTGCATTCAGAGCACCGCGAATCACATATTTTCGATTCGAATCGAATCGAGTCTATTATTAGAATTCGCTTCGAACCTCGAATCGAATACAGGCGTCCTGAAGTCCCGACTGATAAATAGAGGATATCTAGTGTTTTTGAGTGGATACCAAAAATTATTTCACGAGTGACCGAGACAAATGTTTATTTTTCGCGAGCGCTTGTGCGAGCAAAAATAACCATTTATCTTGGCCACAAGTGAGATAATTTTCGGTTTCCACTCAAAAACACTAGATTTTCATTTTATTATACGTTTTTTATAAGAATCTGATAATTCCACTCGTTTTAACCTTGAATTGATGCATTTAAGTAAACAGCGCATTGAATAATTTAAACGCGCAAGTGATTTGATTGATACACGGAACAGATAGCGTCTTGCAATCTGATTCAGCTGGCAGGTTTCTAGTCCAAACATGGCCTGAAAGTCGGTAATATAAGTTTTTGCTTTGGTACGTCCTTTGAAAGGACGTACCAAACCAAAAACTTATATTACCGACTTTCAGGCCATGTTTGGACTAGCAGGTTTCATGCATCAATTCAAGGTGAATACGTGTTGAATTACTGCTAGAAATGACCGATAACCACCCCAAAAACACTAGATTTTCTATTCATTATACGGTTTTAGAAGAAATTGATCACTTTCAGTGATAATTTGGCTCGTATTCACATTGAAGTGATGCTTTGAAAGCCGCCATTTTGATTGACCGTAAAAATGAAAATTTCTATATCTTCACAGTGGGGGATACGATTTCTATATTTCCGTAATTTCTTCGATAATCTATCGTTTAGCGTTTAATAAAATATTCCAACTACATCATCAAGGTATTCACAAAATTGCCATTCAATTTTCTTCTCCAAAGCAGAAGTTATGTCATGGCTGGGAAGCTGGGGTCCACGTAGAGAGCTGCCAACCAACAACAGTAAACTACACAAGCAGTGGCCAGTGTTGCGTGGTATGGTTGCGTTGAATGAAATTTTTGGAAAATTTGAAAAGAAAAAAAAATGAAATAACATATTTGAGATCTTGTGTGTTGTGCTGGAGGGTTAAGAATCTTCTAGAAGCCGCATTAACCTATCATTTCAATTATTTCGTGCCCTGGTTTATCAAAAGTCATGGCAAAAAAAAAAACCAAAGTTAGGAACATATTTCTGTGCAAAATATTTTACCCATTTGCACAACAAGAGATGTCAGAACGCTTTGTAAACATTTTTTTTGTTTTCATCATATTTTCCTCTTCCCCACTTACATTATTATTTGAAAAAAATTTTTTTTTGCAAAAAAAAAAAAAATTCTTTTGATAAATAAAGAATATTACACCACGACAGCTACGCGTATTCAACGTTTATCCGGTACAATGCGGACATTAAGATAAGAGCAAGATTTTGAAGTGTACAATGTGCTAGGGATTAACTTTAAAAAAAATTCCAAGTTAGATGCAGGCTTGGCATACCTTTAACGTTGAAAATGATTAAACTATGGGAAGATAACATTCTAGAAAGTCAACGGAAATCCGTATGGAACACATGTTTCGTGCGGTATTTGTAAATGTGGGACTGGAAGAAAATTAATAGACGTATAATAAATAGAAAGTAAATGGTTATCCCAGCTGATGTGAACAAAGGGCCTTCTCAATAAAAGTCGTCCTCACTCTATGGCGTGGACATTTTCCAGTGCTGGTGTAAGGACATAGTTTTCTGCGAGGCAGTAACGATGGAAAGCAGAGTACGGCATGTTAGACAATGTACCACTGAAGTTGAAAAAATTAAACGGAATGCCTTGAAGCCGTAATTTTTTTTTTTATTCAAGCTCGTAAGAATATTTTTCATCTTTCAAGAGCGTAAATGGATAATTGCGTGAGTAAAGAAAATCCGACAAAAAATCAAAATTTTCTGACAAGTTGTGATGGCTGCCCACCGTCCCCCCCCCCCCCTCTCTCTCTCTCTCTCTCTATCTTTTGCCCGCGTGTTGCGTTTGAACCATAAAGATGCATTGGAAACGTTTTCTTTACAGGCCAACTTATTCACTTCCACTAGACACATGACCTTGACACCCATTACCAACTCAGTCCATATCATTATGGTAAAATACACAACAAGGCTTCTCGGTAGTGTTCTCACGTGATCAAGGTCACCAGCGCACAATCAACAATACTTTTCTTTAGTCATAAACCAGATAACACAAATAATGTTTATGGCTTCAGTAATGTAAACGTTTTAACTCGTTGAGATCTAGTAATATCTTCCTTGTCAAATCAACTACTTAACTGGATGCGTCCATCTTCATCATTTTGGGGTAGACCATTTAATATATTCAGCGTGCAGCCTTATGGCTGCGCGCTGAAAATGTTGACTGGGTCTCCCACACAGAGCCATGGAGAAAAACATTTCCTTTATATAAGGCTGCACGCTGAAATTATTGTTTGGTCTCCCCCACAGATCCACTGAGAAAACATTTATATTTAACAGTCAGAATAGAACAAGATCTGGATATATGTGAGTGTGTAAGTGTGTGGATCTGCGTGCGTGTGTGGGAGTGATTTTTGTGTGGGTGCATATGTGGGTCCAAGTGTGTGTGCATGCGCCATCCCAACCCATACAAAATTGACCTAGCTTAATGGAAAGTTTTGTATACCAATTATTTAATCAATGCATCTAAATCAACTAGAGCCCTTTCCCCTTCGCCCGTGCCTTATCTTTCTGCTACACATTTGTTCGTTAATGCCTTGTTGGCCTGTAAAGAAAACGTTTCCAGTGCATCTTTATGGTTCAAACGCAACACGCGGGCTATAGATAGAGAGGGGCAAGGAAACGGTGGGCAGCAATCACAACTTGTTAGAAAATTTTGATTTTTGTCAGATTTTCTTTACTCACGCAATTCTCTTTTTAATCTGCAAAAAACATATTTATTTTTGTACATTATTAACTGCTATCATAACATACTGAATTGTTAATATAATGGAGAGGAGGCTTAGCTAAGTGTTGAGGTCTTGTCCTCCAATCCCTTTGCTTTCTTGTTTGCAAATAAAATATGTTTAATCTAAACATTTACCTTATGAAGTGAAGTTAGAACGCATGATACTCAAAGCTGGATATCGAGTTTACAGCATTAACTCTCGCTATCCAGAACGACATCTTTTTGGGGTCTGTTTAGTCGTTTTCATTTGTGGTTATACAACACAAGCAGTGGTCAGAGTTGTGTGGCATTGTACAATTTCATGGCCGGAAAGCTGGGGCCCACGGGGAGAGCTACCAGCCAACTGCAATAAACCACACAAGCAGTGGCCAGTGTTGCGTGGTGCTGCACAATGTCATGACTGGGTAGCTGGAATTCACGCAGAGAGTTTACAACCAACAGCAGTAAACGTAAGTGTTGCGTGGTATTGTTCAATGTCATGGCTGGGTAGCTGGGGTAGACGCCGAGAACTATCAGGCAACAGCAGTAAACAACACAAACAGTGGTAAGCGTTGCACGGTATTGCTCAAATCATGGCCGCGAAGCTGGGGTAAACTCCGAGAGCTACCAGGCAACAGCAGTAAACAACACAAATAGTGGTAAGTGTTGCTTGGTATTGTTCAATTTCATGGCCGGGAAGCTTGGGTAGACGCCGAGAGCTACCAGGCAACAGCAGTAAACCACACAAGCAGTGGTCAGTGTTGCGTGGTATTGCACAATGTCATGGCTGGGAAGTTGGGGAAGACGCCGAGGGCTACCAGCCAACAGCAGTAAACAACACAAACAGTGGTAAGTGTTGCGTGGTATTGCTCAATGTCATGGCTGGGAGGTTGGGGTAGACGCCGAGAGCTACCAGGCAACAGCAGTAAACAACACAAACAGTGGTACGTGTTGCGTGGTATTGCTCAATGTCATGGCTGGGAGGTTGGGGTAGACGCCGAGAGCTACCAGGCAACAGCAGTAAACAACACAAATAGTGGTAAGTGTTGCTTGGTATTGTTCAATTTCATGGCCGGGAAGCTTGGGTAGACGCCGAGAGCTACCAGGCAACAGCAGTAAACCACACAAGCAGTGGTCAGTGCTGCGTGGTTTTGTACAATGTCATGACTGGAAAGCTGGGGCAGACGCCGAGAGCTACCAGGCAACAGCAGAAAACCACACAAGCAGTGGTAAGTGTTGTGTGGAATTGTCCAGTTGCATGGCTAGGAAGCTGGGGTTCACACAGAGAGCTACCAGACAAACAGTGGTAAGTGTTGCGTGGTATTGCTCAATGTCACGGCTGGGAGGTTGGGGTAGACGCCGAGAGCTACCAGGCAACAGCACTAAACCACACAAGCAGTGGTCAATGTTGCGTGGTATTGTACAATGTCATGGGTGGGAAGCTGGTGTCCACGTAGAGAGCTACCAACCAACAGCAGTAAACTACACAAGCAGTGGTCAGTGTTGCGTGGTAATGCTCAATTTCATGGCTGGAAGCTGGGGTCCACGCAGAGAGCTACCAGCCAACAGCAGTAAACCACACAAGCAGTGGTCAGTGTTGCGTGCTATTGTACAATGTCATGACTGGGAAGCTGGGGTCCAGGTAGAGAGCTACCAATCAACAGCAGTAAACTACACAAGCAGTGGTCAGTGTTGTGTGGTATTGCTCTGCTTCATGGATGGGAAGCTGGGGTTCATGCAGCGAGTTACCACAGAACAGCAGTAAACCACACAAGCAGTGGTCAGTGTTGTGTGGTATTGTACAATGTCATGTCTGCACTGCAAAAAATATAGGTTCTCTTTAGAACCAAAACTGGTTCTAATCTTGTCCCGGAGATGGAACCAGTTCTGTTTAAACAGTATTTATTTCAAATCAAATAAATTTATAAAGATTAACATTAAATATTAACAGAATTAAACATAAATTGAGGGGGTTTCAGTCGTAAGTTTAGAGCTTATACGAGGTTGTCTCAAATCATTATTAAGCAAAGGAACAAATATATCTCCTTTGTTTCAAAATGTTTGGCGACTGCGTTGAATAAGCTCAAAGTTTCGTGCAGAATCTACTTCAGTTCATGCAATATTCTGTTAAAATTTAATGTTAATCTTTATAAATTTATTTGATTTGAAATAAATACTGTTTAAACAGAACTGGTTCCATCTCAGGGACAAGATTAGAACCAGTTTTGGTTCTCGAGAGAACCTATGTTTTTTGCAGTGTGGGAAGCTCGAATCCACACAGAGATCTTCCAGACAAAAGCAGTAAGCGAGCAGAAGCGTGGTTTAATATCAGATCGAGCTGGTTTTTTGGTGTTCAGTTGTTGTGCCATATATACATAAGCTTTACCATGAACTATAGAACGAATTAGAATCAGTAAACAAGGTGGAATTGAATTTATGACCTCTTGGAATAGATTACTTGTTATACGGCTTATTTTCTCTTTTCAAGATAGGTTAATGAATATTTACAACCTGTAATCATAAGGCTTCATCGCAGATTGAATCGAGGTAAAAGTAATGCTTCATCGGACAGATGGGAGAGTACATTGATTCTACTGTGAATAAAGAGAATGGAAGATGGGTGTCATTCATGCGTCTTTTGTTAACCCTTTACCCAACGAATCGCCCGCGTAATATGCAAATTAAGCAGTAAAAAAATATTATTTTTCAAAAAATTTCAACAACACCATATCATGTGATCCCTCGTTGGAACGAGCTCGTCGAGCTCGTTCCAACGAGGGGTCACATTTTGTTGAAATATTTTGAAAAGTTTGAAAAAATGATATTTAAAATAATAAATTTTGATATCGTCTGCACTGGGTAAAGGGTTAAAGGCGAAGGGTGCTTTGCATTTATCGTTTGCCCAACTTTAACCTTACTCAACTCTTTATAAAATGGTGTAAAATGAAATGTGACTCATTAGGGTAAAGTAAAAGATAAATTTGTAAGATGAGCTAGAAATTAATTCAGTTCTGCAGTCTGGCATCGCTACGAATCCCAGGTTCATTTGGATGACTTGTGATTTAAGGACTTAGCACTTTACCTAACAAAGCGACCGCACCCCCCCCCCCCCCCCCCCGCGTAACTTACAAAGTGAACAGTTGAAAAAAAGATTTTTCAAAAATTTAAATAAAAACAAATCATGTGCCCCTCTTAATGAGGGGTCGCAAGATATGCTTGTGTTGAAATTTTTGGAAAATTTGAAAAGAAAAAAAAATGAAATAACATATTTGAGATCTTGTGCGTTGTGCTGGAGGGTTAAGAATCTTCTAGAAGCCACATTAACCTATCATTTCAATTAATTCGTGCCCTGGTTTGTCAAAAGCGAAAGCAAAAACAAACTAAACAAAGTTAGGAACATATTTCTATGCAAAATATTTTACCCATTTGCACAACAAGAGATGTCAGAACGCTTTGTAAACATTTTTTTTTTGTTATCACCATATTTTCCTCTTCCCCACTTACATTATTATTTGAAAAAACTTTTTTTTTGCAAATTTCTTTTGATGAATAAAGAATATTACACCACGACAGCTACGCGTATTCAACGTTTATCCGATACAATGCGGACATTAAGATAAGAGCAAATTTCACAAAGCATGAACACGAGCCTACGTCATGTAAGATCGCATCTGATTGGTTGTTAAGCATCTGACTGACGTTATGACGTGAATGAAATGCTTCGACACAAAACAGTACAAGCAAGAAAGTAAACAGACCACCTAAGGTTATATTGTTTTTCCCACATATTAAGCTTCATTTGCTCAATTCAAATTTAATCGTAGTATAAATACAGAATATATATCAGGTGGAGAATGGGGGTATGAATTAATGACTTTTTAGGAGTTTTTCCTACTTTTCACTCGTGTGTTCGACGCTTCTGAAACACTTAAAAAAACTTCAACTCGGAATGTTGATGACGGTTCCCCGTAATTAGTTTGAACCTTTCACTATTGTTCTCTGTTAACCCTTTGAGACTTTAATTATCCTGACGTTCAAACGTCACTGGGAATTCAGTTTCTTCAACGTTTTTTCAAAATGCGACGTCAAACGTCGGAAAGTACAAATAAGACATTTTTCACATTGGTGATTATCTAGTTGAGGGCTAGATTATTTTTGGTGGTCTGAATTTGTTACTGAAAATTTGTTTTATTACAAATTATTGGAGAGTGCCCACAGGCACTCTCCAATAATTTGTAATATAACACATTTATATAAACAAAATATTTTTGTGTTTGACTGAATATGAAATATGAACAAGGAAAGTGTTGGCTTTTGCTCTGGTATCCTCATTTCTTGAAAGCCCCGTTAGTGGCTTCTTGCACTCAACTAGTTAAGAAGTCTTGATAGCAGGATTATGTTAGTATTTTAAGCTGCGATAACATTTGGCTTAACAGTTGTCACTGAGCACTACTAGGGAGAAAATTGGAATTGAGGTTAAAACTTCAAAAAATCGAAAACTAATAAAACAAATGAACACAAAGTATCAAGGTGCTGTTTAATTTCGTACATCATAAGACGTACAAAAGTATCAAGGCGCTGTTTGATTTCGTACGTCATAAGGCGTACAAAAGTATCAATGGGTTAAAACCCATTTAAAAATAAGAAAACGGCACTTTCACAATCTTTTGGTGTTCTGAAACTTTTTGTGTTTATTATATAATTTAATCATTTGCCCCGCCTCTGCGTTTGATTGGTTGAAAGCATACGGCGTGAAAGTCGTCAAAATCGTATAAAGCAAATCACGTAATGATTTGGAATGTCTACATGTTCGATCCAACTTTGAAGACTCTGGAAGCCCCGCCCACTCAATCCAATTATCACCGTGAGGGCGTGACGGCAGACTGATAGATGGATAACAAGCTTGTAAACAAAGATCAATGATCCATTTTTCATCGCCTCCAGTCAGCGAGAATATAATGGTACTTTCTCGGGAACAATTGACTTTAATAAAATATACCGAAGTGGGAAAGGAATAAAAGATCATACATCCAAACATGATTTTGGGGGAACTTAAAAAAAATGTTTTTAATGATATTTTAATGATATTGTTACGTGACTTGCTAAATATCTGTCGTCTGCGATCGAAAATCAAAACAACAAACAATTTGACAATGATTGACGTGACCTGTTTGTGACACACTTTCCTGGGTTTGACTGTTGTCTTTTGCGAAGATTAAAAGTTTTTCGTTTACGTACACATAGTTTTTATATTTTAATATTACAGCCGGATTAAATTATAAGTTATGAAGTTTGTGCTGAAAATTTTCGGTTTATATCGCATAAACCGAAGGAAAACAACAGTTACTTCTTAAATAAACAGTGTTTGTATCGTGACGTGTAATACGGACACTTTCCTTTCCATTAATATAATAGCCCCGGAGCCAATGATATTAAACATTTACAATTGTATTTTCTAGAACTGTATTTTCTACCTATTAATACAACTGACTAAAATGAAGCATTAGCATTTTAAAAGATATGGCAATTACCCTTGAGGTATGATTTTCTAATCTTTTCCTGGGAAGCAGTGGGAAGTATGAAAACTTGCAAATTGCTGTAAAAACAAATTCGCAAAACAAAGGGCCAATGTAGACGGTTACTTAGTTGCGTTTAATTGGCTTGCTATAAAAAGCCATGTTTCATTTTGTTACTTTTAATAAAGAAAACAACAGACAGCCTCGAGAGCTGTCTATTGTTTTCGTTTATTAAAAGTAACAAAAAGAAACATCGCTTTATTTTCTACTCATATCCTTCGTATTTTCTCAACAAGTACTTTTTGGACCTTTCTCGCCCGTCAAACAATTTCAGGGGAGATAACTTTGTCGAAAGTCGATTTTCATGACGAAATTAGTTAGGGATTTATGGCTGAATCAAAACAAACAAAAAAATTGAAAGTAGTACCTGTAATTCTATGTTCTCGCATTTCTTTTTCGACAGAATTCATTCTACAGTGTGGGGGTGGGGCGGACAGAGAATTTCCACCGCATCGCGATTCAGTATCTGTCCACTTTTGTTATCACAGTAAGGCATGATCAATGATACGCACATTGTAGATACGATTAACTCTTAACCCGCTGAGTATTTTCAGGATATTTTTTCATCAAATCTAGTCATGGCTGCTGCAAAGCAGCCATGACTAGAGTTGATGAAAAATTATTCTAAATATAACAAGAAATCATTGGTGAAAAAATCCATTCAATTTACAGGGAAAAATGTGTTTAAATATCCCCAAATTATACTTATATCAGTGACAAGAGAAACCCTGTGCTGGGCAGGAATTACCGCCATCAGCATGCAAAGAGTTAAACCAACACGAACAGCTGACATTGCTTTAAATATTTTTCAGAGATTACTCAAAATTGTTATTGTTCGATGTTTCTGAAACTTTGCTTAGCTCCTCGCTGGAATGGTTTCAACTACTAATTCCTTAAAAAGATGATTTTTGTTATCAGTAAATGTCACACGCGTCCGACAGTTTTACGGAGTGGGGAGGTATCTGGAGTGAACCTCCAAACTGTCAGACGCCCCAACGTACTAACTCTGTTCACGTGGTTAGCAGCGATCGAAGGCAAGCACACCGTCGACGTATTTATTTATATTTATTGGGGTTTAAGGTCACATATTTCTGCACAATGGCTAATCATAACCTCGACAGTTTTACGAGTGGAGGAAGCCGGAGTACCCGGAGAGAACCACCGAACAACGGCGAGCAACTGTCAGCTCCCCAACATACTAACTCCACACAAGCAGGGTTAGCATTGGTTGAAGACAATGCACCATCGACGTGCACTGCGCATTAGTACACAAAGTCACCATGCCCCCACGTGGGCAAAGGGGGTGAAGTGTCTTGCCCAAGGAGACAACGCAGTTGCCGCAGGTGGGATTCGAACCGAGGACCTCTCGGCTTGCAGCCTGCACCTCTACCTACTGAGCCACCGCGCCCCCACCGTCGACGTGCAGTATGCCTTGGTACATAGCGCCACCATGCGCCTCGTGGACAATCAGGATTAAGTGCCTTGCCCAAGGACACATCACAGTTACCACTATCCAGGATCGAACTGTCGGCCTTTCTGCTTGAGATCCACTGCCCTAACCACTGAGCCACCGCGCTCCCACTTATTCGTGTTATCTGAAGGGTTAAAATTTACTCTAACCACTTGGGAGCCGCGATCCACTGTTACGTTATTCTTGGGAATAATGTTGGTAGTTTATCGAGGGATGCACACTCTTCTGATACAGTTGAAGTGTTGAGCTCTATAAAAAAGCGCTGGTGTCTTTAATATCGAATTCATTGACGATTTTGAAAATTAGAAAGAAAGACAATTTTCTTGACATCGGTTTAAATGATAAGAATAGTTGTCCATTGATACGAAAATGTTCCAGCAAATTGCAAATAAATATTTTTATTCCACGCCTATTCTAAAATCCCCATCTACAGCAACACTAAACCGCGCGGAAAATAAAAATCTGTTCCGCACATATGTGCGGAACGGAAAGCGTTGACGGACTATTTTTAAATAGAAGCGAAATTTTGCTGGAAATTTCTACAAATCGTGCAACGCATTTATAATCCGAATCGCTAGCGATAGCTGAAAATCGTTCCCTCAGTTCCAATGTGTTCTGTGTGCCAGTAGGCTGCCAGTAGGCTGCCAGTAGGCACATAGAACACATTGCAACTCAGGGGACGAAATATTAACACGGCTTCCCCTCGCAAATTTGGTTGGCGATAAAATGTGTTGTCTGTGTTAATAGTTGTCAAATGAATTGCTGAGTGTCCTTCTAATAATTGTTTTACAGACGTCGAGGCGTGTAATAAACACAGAACGACACACGCGTGTCGTTCTGTGTTTATTACACGCCTTGACGTCGGCATCTCGTTCTATCCTTCCGCGCTGGCACTCGTGCCATATCGATTAACCCATTCACATGCGTGTGTCGTTCTGTGTATTTGTCTTTTAAAAAATAGCCCCAGCCCCTCTTGATAAAGAGATCAACGAAATTGTGTCAAGTGAGAGGTCGAGAGCTATCATTTATTTTTTTTATTGAAGTTTAAAGTCACTTTCATAATTTATAGCTCTATCATGGCTGCAACATAGGTATGAAATCAAGTTTTGACAATCGCTTATACCTGTACTGCCATCCCCAGGCCTTTCAACCTAGGCCTTGGTTACATAGCCCCACTTTACCAGTAAAGCAGAACTTGTTTACCATAGTAAATAAGCACCACTTCACTTCCCGTGGTGGGCGCAATTCTTTGGAAGGAAAAAAGAAAAAGTAACAATGTTTGAAAAGTGACTTTTGTCCAAATTAGAATATGTATTTTCTCTGTTGAATTATATAGTCATTAGCGATATTGCAAACATGGACGCCGTAAGGGGAGTTGAGAGTGTGCGTAACCTCTCCCCCTTTAATTTTTTCAAGTCGGTAGTTTTAGGTCAGGACTGGGGTCTAAGATGTCCATTCTTTCTTGCTAGTAATCATGTACTTTCATTAATAGATCTGGTGGTGCCAATACTATTTGTTTTTTTATTAAGGTTTAACGACACTTTAACAGCCAAGGTCATATCAGGTCGGTGACAGTTTTACAGGTGGAGGAAGCCGGAGAACCCTGAGAGAACCACCGAGCAACGCCGAGCAGCTGCCAGCTCCCCAACATCGTAACACCGCATTGCATACAGGCAGGGTTAGATTGATTGAAGACATGCGCACCATCGACGCGCAGTACGCCTTAGGACACGGCGTCATCGTGCCCCCATGTGGACAATCGGGGTTAAGTGCCTTGCCCTAGTACAGAACGCGGGAGTCCGAATCGATCGCTCAGACGGTCACCCATCCAAGGACTAACCGGGTTCGACGTTGCTTAACTTCGTTGATCTGACGAGAACCACTTACCGCAACGCCACCGCGCCCCGGTACCAATACTATAACACTTTTACAATAGTATTTTCTAGAATTGTATTTTCTACCTATTAATATAAAGATGTGACAATTTGCCAGATGGCAAATTGCCATATATTTCAAAATGATAATGGTCATTTCAACCCATTTGAAGTCATAACTAGAAAATACAATTCTAGAAAATACAATTGTAAAAGTTTTATAGTAGTGGCCCCTCCAGATTTCATGCTTGGACTTGTGCCACACAGACACGGTCGGTGATTCAAAAAGAGTCTGTAATATTTATTTATTTATTTATTTATTTATTTATTTATTTATTTATTTATTTATTTAATTATTTATTTATTTATTTATTTATTTATTTATTTATTGGTGTTTAAGGTCAAATATTTATGCACAATGGCTAATCATGACCGTGACAGTTTTACGGATGGAGGAAGCCGGTGTACTCGGAGAGAACCACCGAGCAACGGCGAGCAACTGTCAGCTCCCCAACATACTAACTCCACACAAGCAGGGTTAGCATTGGTTGAAGACAAGTGCACCATCGTCGTGCAGTACGCCTTAGTACACAACGTCACCGTGCCCTCACGCGGGCAATGGAGATGAAGTGTCTTGCCCAAGGACTCAACGCGGTTGCCGCAGGTGGGATTCGAACCGAAAGAGTCTGTAATATCCTGGAGTCTGTAATACCAGATTCGGGTTGTTGGGTACCTGGCATAACCTATTTGGAGTACCGGTACTGTTCGCGTTAATTAATTAAGAAATTGTATTTTTACTCTAGGTGCATACGTTATTTAGTCACCAATTAATTTCCAAGAAATCTTGAATTTTGTCACGTACAATCCCGACGGATTAATATTCCAACACCATCAAGGCATGCCTTCATCGAAGGCATGCCTTGATGATGTTGCTTGAATATTTGTGAGTCGGGACTTCAACCATAACACTTAGGCCAAATCAGGTTTACACCCCCACCCACCCCAGTCGTTCATCTTCGCGACGTCCCTGATTACAAAGATTTTGTCCAGAACGATTGAAATGCCAAGGGAATAGAGTCCGTCCTTTTTCAAAGCATTTTTGCTGAAAATGAAATTAGAAAGCGTTGGAGTAGCAGACCGGCGATCATTCAGCGGAACCGAACTCTGTCTGCAGGCAAAGATTTTGTCTAGAACGATTGAAATACCAAGTGAAAGAAGAGCTTGTTCTGTGTCAACGCATATTTTTCTGAATATGAAATTAGAATGAGTTGGAATGGTAGACCGACGATCATTCAATGGAGCCTAACTAGAAATGCAGGCAATTCTCGGACGGAAATGTGTTTGGTACCCCAAACCAGAGAGTTCACCACGTTACTTTGAGCAGTTTCCTGTGTTTGGCTTCCTATTGAGATTGTTCAGGCTCAGCTTCACTATCACTTCCGGTCGGTCTGGAAACCGATTGCACCTGGTCATGGGATGAAAAATTCTGTTACCCCTGTTTGTGCCGGGTGTATTGTCAATGCGGTTAGAATCTGTGTTATTATCATTATTCTCCATGTATTCTGACTTCTTTTTAGAGCACAAAAAGTTCATGAACGTTAGTTTAAGTCCAGTCCTGAATTTAGAATTCATCCATATATATATTATTGGGTTACAGCAACTGTTACTCATCGCCAGCCAGTGCGCGCACAACCATACAATAGGCATGTGAGATGAGTCATAAATATTGGGATCTCTGTCTCCGATGAGCGTGATTGTATGCAAAGGAAGCCAGCATAGTGCGTAGAAGGCAACAACAGTAACCATCATCTGTATCATCTGAAATAAAAGTAAGATAGAATAAATGCTGGTTAGGTGATAGTTTTAACGAAAAATCGCGACATCGACGCCGTAGCTGTGACAGATGGTGCAATCTCACAAAATTTTAAGTTCATCAAGGGCCATAACTCCAAGAAAAATATTTGGAACAACACATGCATTGAACAGTGGCTAGACATCAATAAGATACACTTGCATGCCAAATATAAAGTCATTCCATCAAGTAATTCAAAAGTTATTGAGTTTTGAAACTCGTTGGTCACAGACAGACCGACAGACAACATAACTCCAAGAAAAATATTTGGAACAACACATGCATTGAACAGTGGCCAGACATCAATAAGATACACTTACATGCCAAATATAAAGTCATTCCATCTAGTATTTCAAAAGTTATGGAGTTTTGAAATTCGTTGGTCACAGACAGACAGACCGACAGACCGACAGACAGACAGACAGACGGACGGACGGACGGACGGACGGACGGACGGACGGATGGACGGACAGACAGACCGACATTGCCACTTATAGAGCTGCTAGTCGCAGCTAAAATGTCAAATCGTACAGGTCGGTGGCTCACTGGTTACTGCATTGGGCTTCAAACTGCAAAGGTCCTCCGTTCACAAGGTTCAACCAACGCCAGAGGCAACTGCGTTGTGTCCTTGGGCGAAGCACTTTAGAGCGTATTAGCGGTGACATGAAAGTAATCATAAAGCACATTTGTGAATGAACATATCAAAACACTCTACATGTGCATGTTCTGTCTGCACCACAACTCAAGGCTGACCATTTTGACTTTTCATACGTAGCATCAAAGACACTGGAAGCTCCGTCATCGGCTACTTCAAAGAAATTATTCTGTGGTGACATCAAAGTAATCATAAAGACCGATCTTCGTGCTTTATGATTACTTTGATGTCACCGCAGAATAATTGGACGATGCCATGTTTGTCTTGCGAACTTGGCGACTGGCGCGGTTTAAAGGAGAATTTCTGCCATCTGATTGCGATGTGTCATCCCATTGTTAATGTGACCCGGTACCGGTACCGGTTTCTGCGGAACAGCCTCTGTCCCGTGCCGGTACCGGTTATGCTGGTACCGGCGGTACATTGACATGCCTGCTCCAGGATAAGAAATGAAGTTGTAGTTTACCTATAGTTTACCTACGTGCATGCGTGTACATGTAATGTGTTTTGTATCGTGGGGGCACGGTGACGCTGTGTACTGCACGTCGATAGTGCACTTGTGTTCAACCAAAGCTAATTCTGCTTGTGTGGAGATAGTGCGTTGGACAGAGGGGAGTCTGACAGTTGCTCGCCGCTACTCGGAAGCTCTCTCCGGGTACTCCAGCTTCCTCCACCAGTGAATTGTCTGACATGAGGGGAGCCTGGCTGTCGAAAGTGTTGTTAAACAAATAAATGAATTAACTCCCTGCACACTGATGTCAAAATTTCTAAAGTTCAGTTTGCAAATTTTTCCCATAATGCAACTAGAATTTTAACCAATTCAATCTTGTTTGACAGAGCTCATTGAGCTCTGTCAAACACGATTGAATTGATTAAATTCCCAGTTGAATTATGGAAAAAATGGCTACTTGAAATTTTGTTTATTTTGACATCAGAGTGAAGGGAGTTAAATAAATAAATAAATAAATAAATAAATAAATAAATAAATAAATAAATAAATAACAAATCGGCCGCATCCGCGTAATTTGCAATTGAATAGTTGAAAAATATATATCTTTGCAAAAATTTAAATAAAACCAAATCATGTGACCCCTTTCTCTCTTACTTTATTATCTTTCTTCATTTTTGTGAAAAAAACATTTCTCTTTTTATGACAAAGAATATTATACCACGACTGCCACATGTATTCAACGTTGTCCAATACAATGAAGACATTAAGATATGTGCTTGATTCACCACGCGTGAAAACCAGCCTACGTCATGTAAGATCGCATCTGATTGGTCGTCACGTATTTGATTGACGTTATGACGTAACTGAAATGCTTCGACACAAAACAGTACCAGGCAAGAAAGTAAACAGACCACCAAATGTTAAAGTGTTCTTCACACATATTAAGCTTCATTTGTTCAATTCAAATTTATCGTAGAAAACATACCGTTTCACACGGTTCAACCAACGCCAGGAGCAACTAACTGCGTTGTGTCCTTGGGCAAAGCACTTAATCCCGATTGCCCACATGGGGGTACGGAGGCGCTGTGTACTATGGCGTACTGCACGTCGATGGGGCACTTGACTTCAACCAATGCTAACCCTGTTTGTGCGGAATTGGTACGTTGAGGAGTCGCCTGCTTGATGGTCCTATTCGAGTACTCCGGCTTCCCCCGCCCGTAAAACTGTCCGACACGAGGGGACCCTGGCTGTCGAAAGTGTCGTTACACCCAAATAAATAAATAAACAAATAAATAAATAAATAAATAAATAAATAAATAAATAAATAAATAAATAAATAAATAAATAAATAAATAAATAAATAAAGCCAATACTATTGTACTGTTCTATCATGGATCTCCATATCGGGAACTGTTTCCAATACTGTTGTCTGGCGAGGTATAGTGTCCGAGCCTAATGGCTCGGACACTATACTTACCAGGCAATACTATAGGAGAGCATTCAGTTTACAAGGAAATGCAACAGACTTCAAAATTTGGAAAGTCGACGACAGTACTGATAAAAGTGTAATAGAGAAGCAATGCAGACCCTTGAGCACTTTCTCTAAGAATGTCCAAAATATCGACCTGACAGTAGAGGATTTACAAGGCGTATAATGAGGAAATGGGATTGGAGAAATACTATTGGAGATCACCTCAAGCTACAGGCAAGTGCAAAACACTCGTGATCTCACACAGTCAATCCAATTAAGGTTGGATAAAAATGAAGAAAGGCGGCGGGAAGGAGGGCCCGAAATGCAATTTGGAAGTAATGGCGGCCCAGCAGCACTTTCTCTAAAGAATGTCTGAAATATCAGCTTGACAGACCAGGGTTCACTAGGAGTATAACGAGGACATGGGATGGGGGATGAAGGACAGCTGGTTATTGGAGAAAGCACAGGAGATGGTAAGAATGGTGATCAGTGTAATTGGGAAGAAGAAAGTAGGGGATAGCACCAACAGTTTGTGTCTCTGAGTGTTGAGAAGAGAGGAGGGCTTGGAGAGGGAGTGACATTTCGGACATGGGTAATCACATATCACAACTGCGACAAATCAACGGCATTCCAAAGAGTTATTAAGTCACACAACGAAGTTTTTTTCGTTAGACATAGATTATGTTCGTCATTCGTGAAGCTACAGGCATGAAAATTCATACACTTTTAAACAGTCACCAACACTTGAAATCATGAAACTTATTTTTTTGATTTTCGACTTTTATCCAAAATAAATCACAATTTACGCGTTTTTCGTGATCTTTTAATATCAGTGGATGTATCAAGCCTCCCTTTTTCAACTTTTGCCAATCTCTTCTGTGACCAAAACCATTTCTGAAAATGTGGTACCGACCTGACAAATTATCAACTGCTAAAACTGATTTCTCGGTTCACCCTTTTCACACCAACGTAACAAAAAATTAAATTTCGTGCGATTTTCATGAAATTTTAGTATGTTGAGGAACTCAAAAAATAAAATATACGTGTTTTTATACCATGATTACCTATTCTACTATATATGAAAAGCCTATGACATAAATTTTAGCTTTACACACCAGCCGCGGTTAACACGCCGGCAATGGGATTTCAGTAATTAACCCTTTGAACTCTAGTGGTATCTTCCATGCCAGTTCAATGGCAGCAATTAGAAGAGTCCATATTCAGTATTTGGGGTAGTCCAATCAATATTTTCAACGTGCAGTCATTGATTGGTCTACCCCACACATTTACTGAATAGCCATCCTATTTAATGACGTTATGACGTATTATCTTGCTGGCCGGAAAAACGGCCGCTAGGGTTCAAAGGGTCAAAATTTACACCTACAATGGAACTACATCCAAGTTGACCTTTGGTTATGACGACCTGATTGCGAACCTATCTAAATTTATCGCACGTCGCCTCGCGAAGTGTGAAATGAAAGTGGCAATTATTTATTACGTTTTTTAAATGAGTTTACACCATAAAACACCAAAAATTAACAAACATGCATTGTCTCATGTTAATAAAGCATCCATAACTCGAAATAGTATGTTATTATGTTATTAAAATGAAAAAGGCCCTGTTTCTTTTTGTATTTCGTTTCAGTGATAAAATTGACAGCGAAAGTACCGCGCACCGATGCTCATGTAAACAAAAACAAATTCGCACGGATGTCCGGCTGCTGGTCAGTAAAATCGAGAAAAAACATGTACCAAATGTTCACCACTTCACCACTCGTGGTGAACGTTTGTACACCAAGCTACTATGGGTATGTTCTATATTTGTATTTTTGGAATTTACGTCATTTCCAACGTTTTTACGTCATTTCAAGTTTTGCCCATACAAATCCCACTTGGTGACAGCCTCCCCTCCCCACCAACAAACTAAATAACATAACATTATAAACATATCACAGGCGACAGAAGGAATAGTAGTTGAGGGAGTTAGTACCGACATTTTTTCAACACTGTTATAAAATATTTAACTTCATGACATTATTGGGGAGCACTGGCGAAGCGAGACCGGTTCTCATTAGATCACCGAAATTAAGCAACGTCGAGTCCGGTTAATCCTTGGATGGGTGACCATTCAGTGATTGATTCGGGTGCTTCCCATAGTAGTGGCTGGTGTGCGATCAGCGAAGTTTGAATGTGATTCTGCGACGTTGCATCAGATGCCAGCTGTGGACGCTGAGAATGTTCACCAGTACCACGCACTCCCCACCGTACCTAGGTGTAAAATAGGGACCTGTTGAGGTGCTTGCCTTGTGTTCCCGTCTGTGGAGCACTGGCAGTATACTCCGTTGAGCTGAGCTGAGAATGTCATAGAATGAACAAAGGGTGTGTACGCTTATGATACGGGGTAATAATGTAAGTCAAAGAGCAATGTAGTGGATTCTAGACGTTAACATTGCATCATTATTATTATTATTATTATTATTATTATTATTATTATTATTATTATTATTATTATTATTATTATTATTATGTGGCTCAGTAGGTAGAGGTGCAGACTGCAAGCCGAGAGGTCCTCGGTTCAAGTCCCACCTGCGGCAACCGTGTTGTGTCCTTGGGCAAGACACTTCACCCCCATTGCCCACGTGGGGGCACGGTGACATTGTGTACTGAGGCGTACTGCACGCCGATGGCGCACCTGTCTTCAACCAATGCTAACCCTGCTTGTGTGGAGTTGGTATGTTGGGGAGCTGACAGTTGCTCGCCGTTGCTCGGTGGTCCTCTCCGGATACTCCGGCTTCCTCCGCTCGTAAAACTGTCACGGTCATGGTTAGCCATTGTGCAGAAATATGTGACCTTAAACACCAATACATAAATAAATAATAATTATTATTATTGCCGTTCGAGGCCGGAAAATGTGAAATTGAAATTTCTCTTTATGAAGATGAAAAAAATTGAAAATCCCTCTTCAAATATACGAAGACTATACCGACATGAGTTAGCCCCTCCCTTTTTTGTGACAGCCCTATCCTCCAAAACTAAATAACAATGCATTATAATAATATTAATTATAATATTATTAGATGTTAAGAGGAGTAGCTGAAGACCAATATTGTGAGTTTCTTCCAAATGGTTCGAGGAACGGGAAACGTCCAAATCAAATTTCAAAGCATAAACTTGAAATCGGGCGAACTTTTAATAGTACCCATCAACACAAACAAAAAGTTGCAAACATTTTTTAAAAAACCTTACCTAACACGAAAAGCAGAAGACACTTGCATACAAAACTCTTGAATAACTATGTTTTTTCTTATCTTATGACCCTCATTGGAACGAGCTCGTTCCAATGAGTTGTTATAAGCTATGTTTTTAATGTAAAAATGAAAAAAAATAAAGAAAATTTAATGGTGCTTTTTGTGAATAGTGCTGGTCGGTTTTGGCTATTTCGTCTGTAAAGGGTTAACCCTTTACCTAACGAATCGCCCGCATCCGCCCGCGTAATATGCAAATTAAGCAG